>CP125844.1:39847984-40513818 GCA_030408175.1 Trifolium repens
GGGTACGTCCAGTCCCTTCACTCCTTGAAGGATTTTCCACTATTAGAATACTTGTTACAAGACAACCTTACCCCAAGGTTTCCCTAACAAAATCCTAATACAACACAAGATAGCAACCCCACTATCTTTAACAACAAGAATCTTCACCAAACCCTATGGTGAAATTCTTATACAACACAAAGAGAAAGCACCCCACTTTCTCTCAAAACCACTTGTTTTCACAAACTAGGAAAACAAGCAACAATACAGAGTTATTGAATTTGATTACAAGTTTGAGTACAAGAGATATTGGATATAACAATATGTTTCTCTCAATATAACAATTCAGAATGAATAAACTATAAGTGCTCAGAAACTTTTATTGATATGAAAGTGTGTATAAAAGTTTCAAAGAGTTTTGTGAAAATTGTATAGAGAATTGTTATGAGAAAAGTGAATGAAAATTTAATTGAAAGAGGTAATTTGATTTTACAAAAATTATGATTATATAGAGACTTTTAGAATTGTTCATGAAGCAATGCAATTGTTATTATAAAAATAAAATATTCCAAAAAGAAACAAATGAAACAAAACAATGTTTCATGCAAAAGTGGCGTGACTTTTATTTTAAAAATTCTGGCCAGAACGTTTTACATCTGTTGCAACGCAGAAGCGATGTAAAAGGTTCTGTTTTCAAATTCAAACGTTGCATTGTTTCAATCAGCCCAGTACTTTTTACATCTGTTGCACAGCACGATTGATGTAAAATGTGCTGACAGTTTTTCTTAAAAAAGGCAGGGAGTGTGTAAATCGATTTCCTCCCTTGGTAAATCGATTTACACCTTTAAATCTTCGAAAAATGTCTAAGTTAACACACTTTTTGGATGAGAATCATGCAACATTATTATAGTAACTTTATAAAGGTTTAGATTAAAGTTTGTGAGCACCTAAAGCATATAATAATGAATTGCATATTGTACCTATGATTATTCCCATAACTTGATCACATCTTCATGAGATATATATAATTGAAATTCTTCAACATTGAGAACTTGAGCATAATCAATCTTTTTCTTCTTTTCACATATTTGTCTTCATCAAAATCACCTCAATCTAGAAGCTTGTCTTCACATTAAAATGCCAACAAAATAAAATGCCAACTAACATAAATATTGAACTAACTTAAATTTTGAAATTATTTATTTAATATAATTCATTCCTCAACCAATTTGACATAAACTTTGTTCAAGAAAAATATAAATAAATAAATGTTGTAGGCTTTGAAGTAAATTAATTTATTTTTCACTTAACTACTACAAATATTTGATAGGTAGTTGGGTTCCAAAGAAAATGTTATATGCATAAATTAGAGGCAATGGCAATACCCCAAAATTAAAGAAGAATAAAACAATCTAATTATAAAAATTTAGTTCATTATTTCATTTATTAGTACAACATAGTAACTAAATTCCAAATTTGGAATGTATTAGCAGATGGTATATTGCTTTGATTTTTTATTAGAGTAAGAACTCATTCTTCCCTGCATGGCGTAATTGTACTCATTTAATAGGTTTAATAGGATAAACTTTTGGCTTTAGATAAAGTTTCCAACATTTGTCCTTAAAACAAACAAACATGCGATACGGATCTGTTGGGCAATCCGCATCAGTTGTGCAAACAAGATCGGCTATATTGAGAAAATACAATAAAATAATTATATTAAAATGAGATAAAGTGTTGTGTACAAATATAAATAATTGATTTTGTGTGTTTTGAAAAGGGTCACACATACACTACATATAGTGTTTTCAACAGATCATTTCCTACAATGCCAAAATGGCTGAACTTGAAAGCTCTACTCAATAACAATTCAAATAAAATGCAAACTAGCATAAATATTGAACTAACTTAAATTCTGAGATTATTTATTTAATATATTTCCTTCCTCGACCGACTTGACATAACCTTTGTTCAAGAGAAATATAAATAAATGTTATAGGCTTTGTAGTAAATTAATTTGTTTTCTGCTTAACTACTACAAATATTTGATAGGTAGCTGGTTCCAAAGAAAATGTGATATGCCTAAATTAGAGGTAATGGCAATACATCCAAAATTAAAGAAGAATAATACAATCTAATTATAAAAATTTAGTTCCTTATTTCATTTAATTAACAATATCTTGGAGTACAAAACCATAATTGCAAGATTCATGAAATTAAAAAAAAAAAAAGAGTAAAGTACACATTTATTACAACATAGTAGCTAAATTCCATATTTAGAATATATTAGCATAAAGTATATTGCTTCGATTTTTTTATTAGATTAAGAACTCATTTTTCCCTGCATGGCGTAATTGTACTCTCATGGGTTTGGTACTCATTTAACAGGTTTAATAGGTATAGGTGCAACAGGATAAACTTCTGGCTTTAGATAAAGTTTCCAACATTTGTCCTTAAAACAAACAAACATGCGATATGGATCTGTTGGACAATCTGCATCAGTTTCGCAATCAAGATCGGCTGTATTGAGAAAAGACAATTAAATAATTATATTAAAATGAGATAAAGTATTGTGTTATGTGTACAAACAACAATAAAAAGAAGGAAATTTGAAATGGATGAAAAAAATAACTTACATCGTTGATTCATTGCAACATGAAATATTGAAAAAAATAAAATAATAGCACACACAAACTTTAGAGTTTTAATCATATTTTTCTCTCTTCACCAGTACCAAATAGAATATGATCTGATCAATTTATATTGTATAAAATGCATCTTGTGTTAAAAAAATATTATATATTTAAGTGCTTAAGAAGTTGTCAAATACCTATCTAAAATTATAATTATTATTAAGTGTCTCTTAAGTAGATCAATGCGTTTTATTTGTTCTTTTAGTACAATTATTAAAGAGGTAACGTAAAAAACTTGCTATTCATTAGAATTAAATAATTTCTTATTAAATTTTCATCCTTTGCAGGTAGAAAGAGAAAATTTATATAAAATATGATAATACACAATCAGCGTGATAACATAGTTATGCACAATTGTCTTACACGTAGTCTGGGACAATTGTTCCATTTGTATGAGGTCTAAGACAATGTGTATAACAATTGTGATGCAAGATGATATTAACAAAAATCAAGTAAATAATACAGGTAATTGTTAACCCAGTTCGGTTAAACTACACCTACTCTAGGGGATACCAATCCAGAAGAAAGACCACTACGTCAAATTAATACTTAGTCCTACAACGAACAACAAAGCCTATTGTTGTTTATACTTTTTCCTAATCTTGGTTCACCTTCTACTTAGAGGTTCACTCCCTCTAAATATGAGAACTTACCCACTTTCCGACGGTTACTCAGCCTGAGTAATCGTAACTCTTTTATCACAAGACATGCTGAATTAAACTAAGGTGTCGACTTCGATCGGTTAGGCGTGACACTTGGTGCGCAGGCGTCTAGATTGAGAGTATCTCGCCCCCCCCTCCCCCGTCGAAGAGATTGTACGTTTGGGTTACTCGCCCTTTCACCGTTTGGTTTTTTGAGGGTGAAAAGTTGCTTGTTCTGTAGCTACGTGTATTAACGACTAATGTCTTTTTGGTTACCAAGGCTAACATTTTTAATTATGGCCTCCTTTGTATTCGCGTTGAGAGTTTCCTTTCCTCTATTTAAGCGATATTTTTGTTATCTTCTTCTATCTATTCACGTTTCCCTTATCTTCTTTCTTTCTATAAAACTGCATCCCCTACACTTTAGCTTATTCTTCCGTTGAGCCTTACATTTTTAATTCAAGGTACCGCCTTTGTCTTTACCTTTTATATTTTTTTTTATTTCTTCCCTGTTTTCGTTTTCCCGATGGTTGTTGCGGTCTTTGAGCGATGATGATGAGGTTTCTGCCTCTCCACCAATGTATCTACCGATGGTCCGTCATGGATTACAAGCGGCAATGAGAAACTTAGTACCCTTTTAGGTTTCTCAATGGAGTCAAGCACCACCTCTGAGTCGGGTCAGAGAGCCAAAAGAGTGAATCTAGTTGTGATTGTGTTGTAATTGTTGCTTTCAACTTTCATGTAGATCTTAAGGTTCAAGTGAGGATTCAGTCTGAATGCATGGAGGCTCATGCGTTTAAATCTAAACTCACCACCCATGAGATTATTTCATGAAGGGCGATTTTTTTGGTTACGGGATGACGGAGGAAGACATTGAGGTGGAACCCATCTTAGACAATTATGAGCCTGTTAACTTGGTTCGACCTTCGGGTAGTGATCCACCTATTTTTTATATGTACAGCTGCTTGTTCACCCACTGTTATGGACTGAACTTTGAAGCCCAATAACTGAGGAAAATCCTCCCTTGGGCTGTCGAGCAAGACCCAATTTAAGAGCAACCTACAAAGACTCTTCTTTTGGTCAACTGTCTCTATATCTATGCATATTGTAATGGTCGACCACCAAAATGATGAACATTAACTGCTCATCATGACTTTTCAGCCGTTTTCCGGCAGCCACTTTAATGCCATGAAGGGCCTTGGCCTAGCGCTAGGGGCTATATATACACTTCTCATTGAGAGGAGTCGGGTACAATCTCTTACTTTCTGAAAACCTCGGCTTCACACTCTTACTGACTTGAGCGTCGGAGCACCTGCAGATACACAATCCCCCTCTTATTCACCGGAACAGAGCGGAGCAACCATCAAACGTCAGACAAGGTCAAATCTAGTCACAGGTACGATCACCCACCCTGGGGTAGTCCTGCTATTCATTTCCTTCGAGTGTGAGGTTTTGCGCTTGGCAAATGTAGCGCCAAGTCAGCTTCATGCTAACAATTAGTCTTTTGTCCAGACCTTCGAAATCCTTTGTTATGGGCTGGAGATAGAGCCATCTGTGAACGTTTTCTTCTCGTTCTATCAGATTAATGGTTTGAACCAAACAAATGGGTCTCTATAAGTGCTTAAACAAATAGGGGTTGATTCGTTCCCTTTGCTAATAACTTCAAAATTTTCAAAGACAGTTATTGTCGTGACAACCACGGTAAAGGTGGCCGCAAACTTATGTTTGATGGCAATCCCTTTTTTGCTTTTTACTTGATGCCAAACCCTTTAGTGGTAAAGGGAGTCAGCCCGAACTTGTTGACAAAGTTTGAAATGCAAACTGTAGAGTTTTTAGAACTTTTGACCTTATTACCTTCCGAGGCCTTTTGAAGGTGAAGAGTGACGACATCACTCGATCTTAAGTTGTTTCTACGTAAGTACATTTCCTTTAATCATCTCTTTGATGCTGGTGATTTCGTACTTTACTTATCTCATATATCTTTCTGAGCTTTTTCGGGAAAGTTGAGTAGGGCTTCAGACCCTCAATGGAAGGTGTAACACCTCAGATTCTAGAAATAATTATTTTATTTGAATTTAGTTATTTTCAGCGCGTTTGGGAGTTATTAAATAATTGGTTAATAGGCTTTTACCCCTCTGCAAAGTAGGCGAGTTTTGCGTTATCTCCCTGTAATTTATTTTTAGATTAGTCTGCTGCTGTTAGCCTGTATTTTCGATAGGCATTAATGAATTGGAGAGAGATGATGAAATCTCATTTAATGTATATTATTGCCTTTTAATATTCTCTTGGAAACTGATTCTGGCAATAAATCAAGAAAGAATCAAAGTATTTGACATTAAAGTTGTTTAACGTGTCAAATCCTAAAAACCTGTCGAATTCGACAGGACGTTTGTTATCTGAATAAGCTTGTCGAATTCGACAAGAAGTTATTTGTGCAAATATCTACTTTTCGACATTACTGATAATGGTCGAAAATTATATATATATATATATACATATGTATGTTTGTCTGTCTAACGTACTGTGCATAACGGAAGAAACGTACTCTGGACTTAGCGAAATATTCAAAAGTGAGTGACGTTGAAGGGTTCGCCAGGTGTCAAAGAGAATTCAAATTGTCAAGGACACGTGGAGCATAGTTAGGCATTTTGTAGGTTTATAGCAGTTATTCTAGTTTGCCTATAAATATTAGTTTTTCATAAGAGAAACGGGTCCACAATTCATAATACATGCAAATTCCTCAGAAATTCAGAGTACCCATGTCAACGAGCGAAATGAATGCAAACAGGAACATGTACGAATCTGTGTACCATCCTTTGTAAACACTTTTACAATTGTCAATGCAATTTACATTCTGCAGTATTGATTACTTGCCTTTCATTTAAGCTTTCTGCAATTTAAAGCTTTTCTGCACTTTAAGCATTCTGCAATTTATTTCATTGCATGTTTTACTTTTCAAAGTTCCTCTTTAAACTTTATTTGCAATTCATTTACAAGTTTTCTGCAAATTTAACTTTGAAGCATTTTACTTTAAACCAAATCATTTGACTGCGTCAAATGCTTTTACTTTTTATCAATTTATCCAATTTAACCCAAAAAGATATGAATATGTTTTCATCATCTTCCGCACAATCCATATGTCCCAGGATTTACTAGTTGATCCTTCTTGTAATAATCAAACTAGCGGTTGTTTACTAAAAATCGGGGTAAACAAATTGGCACGCCCAGTGGGACAATTGGATTATGTATTTTTATTTAGTGTGTTTTTGAAATTTTTTTTACAAAAAATTCGTTGTTTGGTGTTATACTTTTGATTGTGTGTATATTTTTATATGCATTTGAGGAGTGGTAAATCTCTCCTAGAATTTTCAAGTATACCAACTCGTCCTCGTTCCAGAATGGTGAGACCACCAAACAATCCTAATAATAATAATAATAATAACAATAATGGGGCAGAAACAAATCCTGTTCCAAATTCGACAGGGCAACCAAATCAACCAGTATCTGGCAATCCTAGCGTCAATCCTACTGGTGGGCCAACAAGCCCTGCCCTGAACTCTATAAATTCTGAAAGTATCCCAAGCAATAATGTTAATGGGGGGAGTTCGAACCCTGTAATAAGTTCTGCGACCGTTGGCGTGAGCGCCAGTGGGTCAACAATGCCTGCCACTACTTCAAGTATGGCAGGAGGGTTTGCTCCTCCAAATACGAATGGTGCAATAATGACACAAATGAATGTATCATCTATGCCAACGAACGTGTCACACACACATGGATACACAGACGGTAGACAAGTTGGTGGAACACCGTCAAGACCCCCATGGTTGCCTAGAAACCCACAATATGGAATGCCAACAACAACGATGGCAAGCTTGTATAATTGGCCTTCGATAGAAAATTCTCCCTCATCTTCTGCGATGGGAAACAGGGGAAATTCCTTGAATTTGACAAATAATTCCATGAATGCACTTAGGCAACAAATGGATGAAAGTAACCATGACATGGTGAATGCGTTAACCCAACAGATTGGCACGGTCTTTAATCCTGTTTTACAAACAGCTAATGATAATTACTTATTATTAGCCAATCAAATGGGGAGGATGGCAGACTTTTTTGGTGCCCCTGATGCTCCAAACAACCAAAGGTTTCCTCGTGCAAACCCGGAGACTCAACCAGAAGTTCAAGCCCAACCAGTGCGCATTGAAAGAGAACAGCCAGAACAGGGAGTGGTATTGGTAAATAGAAATCAGGATGCTGATAATATTCTTAGGAATGTTCGACAAGAAAATGTTGCAGGGCATAATAACTTAGCCAATTTAGTAGAAAATATCTTGGCCCAAAATGGTTTGAATATAGGGTTGCATAGGCCAAATTTTGTGTCAGCATTGTCTGAATATGTATTGCAGGCAGAATTGCCAAGGGGATGGAAAATTCCCAAATTCACAAAATTTGCTGGTGATACTAATGAGTCTACTGTCGAACACATTGCCAGATATTTGGCAGAGGCAGGGAATTTGGCAAATAATGAAGATTTAAGAATGAAGTTTTTTCCCAATTCCCTCACTAAAAATGCTTTTACGTGGTTTACCACACTTCCCCCTCATTCAATTCATACTTGGACTCAATTAGAAAGGCTATTTCATGAACAGTTTTACATGGGACAATCTAGGATTAGCCTCAAAGAGTTAGCCAGTATGAAGCGCAAAACCTCAGAAGCCATTGATGACTATCTGAACAGGTTTCGCCTCCTTAAGGCAAGGTGCTTCACACAAGTGCCTGAACATGAATTGGTTGAGATGGCTGCTGGTGGCCTTGACTATTCCATTAGGAAAAAGTTAGATACTCAACATTTAAGAGACATGGCCCAATTAGCAGATCGTGTTCGACAGGTCGAACGCCTCAGGGCTGAAAAAGTCAGAAATTCTAAGTTCCACAAGAAAGAAAAAGTGGCTTACATAGAAACATATGAAAGTGAAAATGAGTTCGACGATGGTCAGGATTACATGGAAAATAATGAAGTTAATATTGCTGAGTTAAAACCAGGCCCTCCTTATACTTGTAAAATGTTAAAACCATCAAATGGGAATAATCCTATTGAACCAAAAAATGATAGATTTGTTTCTAAGACATATACTTTCGACATTACTAAATGTGATGAAATTTTTGACTTACTGGTCACTGATGGCCAAATAATTGTACCAAAAGGTTTAAAAGTTCCACCTTTGGAACAACGTAAGAAAAGAGGTTTTTGTAAATACCATAATTTTTTGGGTCATAAAACCTCACAATGTGTTCTTTTCAGGGATCTGGTCCAGAAAGCCCTGCAGGAGGGAAGGCTCAAATTTGGCGAAAAGCCAAGATCCAAACAGCAGGTGGATGAAGATCCATTGCAGATTGCTGATGCTGCTTACACAGAGCCATTTGAGTGCCTGATGTTAGAAGCATTGAACCTCACTGAAGGGGGGCAACTAGTTTTTATTCCCGAAGAAGAATACGAAAACAAAGTGGAAGAAGTATATCCACAGGCTGGGGAAACTTTATTGGATTTCCTTCAACGCTGCAAAGAGAATGATGGCGAAGCTACATTATGTCCTCATTGTAGTGCCATGTTCGACAAGAAGGCTGCTGCAGGGCTCAACAAGTTTTTGCCTCATAGTCAAGGTAGAAACAATTGGCCAAATCAAAGGCCAACTTATTCTAATGTTCTGAATAGCCAACAGGCGCCTGTACATCAGAGGTTGGGACCACAAAAATCATTTGTCCCCTCAAGCAGGACACCTGTCAATCAATGGGTTCATGGAAAAAACATGGACTATGGTCAAAGGAATATTGAGAAGGGAAACTCCAGTAACTTCAATCCCAAAAAAGATCCTGAATCAAGGAAATATGATTACAGGAATAATTACAAAGGGAAAAATCCCATGACAAGATCTCAATGGCGCAGATATCAACGCCAGAAGAAAGTGGCTGCTCAAAAATCCCAAATTACTGATGATGGTAATGGAAAGAGGCCTATGGAATTGGCGAAGAGGCCAATGAAAGAAAGGTTAGGTGAACCAAAAGTCGAGTCTTCAGTTGCTGATAATGTCGAAGACGACCACATGGAAGCAGATGACTTTCTGGATTCTGAACCTGACCTCGACATAATAGTAAATGTTGTGTCGATTCTGCCAAGAGAGTTCGACGTCTGTTCTGAAATAACAGATGACGAAGAAGAATCTGGAATGCAAATGGCTCTTCACAGGCCAGTCTGTTACTATGTGATGAGCAATGGTGCTTTGGAAGACCAAATGGCTACATTTGAGAGGCCAGATGAAAGCATGAAAAGTCACTTGAAGCCTCTCTTCATACAGGCCAAAGTGAATAATGTAGGGATCAACAAAGTACTAATTGATGGTGGTGCTGCTGTTAACCTCATGCCAGAATTTCTGCTGAGAAAGATTGGTAAATCTTTGGTGGATCTTCATCCTCACAACATAGTGCTCTCAAACTATGAGGGTGAAACTGGTTTTTCTTTAGGAGCAATCCAGTTGGATGTGGTTGTTGGAAGTACTGTAAGGCCAACCTTATTCTTGGTTGTGGCCTCTAAGGCAAATTACAATCTGCTCCTAGGTCGAGAGTGGATTCATGGAGTGGGGGCAGTCCCATCTACCCTGCACCAGCGCCTTATTATCTGGCGAGATGATGGTATAGTGGAAAATGTTGAAGCAGATCAAAGCTATTTCAAAACTGAAGTCCATCATCTGACAAAGCACTCATTCGACAAGAAATTAGCAACAATCTCACCATGTACTGAGAGAGACTTTGCACATCGTCCAGCAGGAAATGTTCACCATGCAATTAAACTGGACCCCACACATGGTTTCTTGTGGGAAAGAGAAGATGGAAACAGTGAGGATGGCGAGTATGAAGGCCACAACTGCCCAACTGGGTGGGATATCAAAGAAAACTACTATGTCTGAGTCCCAAACTTGGGCAAAGATTACGGCCTACATGGCTGAAAATAGAATCAAAATGGCTTTAGAGGCCAATTCATTGTCAGAAAATATGGCTGATGCAGCCAATGACATAAAAGTTGGCAAATATAAGCCAGAATTGCAAAAGCTGGATTGCATTTATGATGACGAACCCTTAGGATTTGAAAAAGATCCAATCAGTCAAAGTCACAAGATGCAAGCACAGGACCCTTTGCAAGAGATTGACCTTGGAGATGGTTTGACAAAAAGACCAACGTACATTAGTGCAAACATTCCTCCAGATCTGAAGGCGAAAGTGGTGCAACTTCTGTTGGAATTCAAAGATTGTTTTGCTTGGGATTACAACGAAATGCCAGGTTTGAGCAGAAAATTGGTGGAGCATGAACTACCAGTTCGACCAGATAAAAAGCCAGTGGAACAGTTACCTAGAAGATTTGCACTAGAAATAATGTCAAAGATCAAGGAAGAAATTGAAAGGCTGCTGAGGAGCAAATTCATCAGAACAGCAAGGTATGTCGAATGGTTAGCAAATATGGTGCCTGTAATTAAGAAAAATGGTTCTCTTAGAGTATGTATAGACTTTAGAGACTTAAATAATGCTACACCAAAAGATGAATACCCTATGCCTGTAGCAGAAATGCTAATTGATTCAGCAGCCGGGTTTGAATATTTAAGCATGTTAGATGGCTATTCTGGCTATAACCAAATTTTCATTGCTGAGAATGATGTACCCAAAACTGCCTTTAGATGCCCAGGAGCATTAGGCACATATGAATGGGTAGTGATGCCCTTTGGTTTGAAAAATGCCGGGGCTACGTATCAAAGAGCAATGAATTTAATTTTTCATGAATATATTGACACTTTCATGCAAGTGTATATTGACGACATAGTTGTCAAATCCTCGTCAAATGATGATCATCTAGATCATTTGAAAAAATCTTTTGAAAAGATGAGGAAATATGGATTAAAAATGAATCCATTAAAATGTGTCTTTTGTGTTAATGCAGGAGATTTCCTTGGGTTTGTTGTGCACAAAAAGGGCATTGAAATAAATCAAAACAAAACAAAGGCTATTATGGAGACCAAATCTCCAACTACAAAAAAGCAACTTCAGTCCTTACTTGGGAAAATCAATTTCTTGAGAAGATTTATTTCAAACTTAAGTGGTAAAGCTCAACCATTCTCACCACTGCTTCGACTCAAGAAAGAAAGCGTTTTCACTTGGGGGCAAGAGCAACAACAAGCTTTTGACGAAATCAAGAGTTATTTGTCAAAGCCACCAATGTTAATGCCTCCAATAAGGAACAAATTCATGAAGTTGTATATTTCAGCATCAGATTCGACGTTGGGTAGCATGCTTGCCCAAGAAGATGAAAATGGTGAAGAAAGAGCCATTTATTACTTAAGTAGGGTTTTAAATGATGCTGAAACTAGATATAGTAGTATTGAAAAATTATGCTTATGTTTGTATTTTTCTTGTATGAAACTCAAGCATTATATAAAGCCTGTTGATGTTTTTGTTTATTCTCATTGTGATATCATTAAGCATATGTTATCTAAACCAATTTTGCATAGTCGAATTGGAAAATGGGCCTTAGCCTTAACAGAATATTCATTAACTTATAAACCTTTAAAGGCAGTTAAAGGCCAAATTGTGGCTGATTTCATAGCAGATCATTCTGCATTAGAAACTCCACAAAATTATGTAGATTCAGAACCTTGGAAATTATATTTTGATGGTTCTAAACATAAACATGGAGTTTGAATTGGGATTTTAATCATTTCTCCCTCCAGAATTCCCACCAAGTTCAAATATAAAATTAATGGGTTCTGCTCAAATAACGAAGCAGAATATGAGGCTTTGATAACAGGCTTAGAAATTTTACTGGACTTGGGGGCAAAAAATATTTTGATCAGAGGTGATTCATAATTGGTTTTGAAACAGTTGACAAAAGAATACAAGTGCATAAAAGAACACTTGATGAAATATTTTGTCATAGCAATTTCTTTGTTAAAACGTTTTGACCAAGTCATCTTTGAACATGTGCCTCGTATAGAAAATCAAGAAGCCAATGATTTGGCTCAAATAGCTTCTGGCTATAAAATTTCTAGTGAGAAACTAGAAGAGTTGATTGAGATTAAAGATAAACTCATTGTTGATCAACCTCCTTCTATGGAATTGTCAATGCCAAAACTTGTGGGGGCAGATGTACCACAAGATAATGGTCAAGATACCACTTATAACTCTGACGAAAATACAGAAATTTTTGAAATTTTTGCCATTGACAATTTATCTGATACTGATTGGAGAAAACCACTTGTCGAATACTTACGAGATCCAAATGGAATGACCAATAGAAAGATAAAATATAGGGCCTTGAGCTATGTCATTATTGGGAATGAACTAATGAAGAAAACACCTGAGGGAGTTTTGCTAAAATGTCTAAGTGAAACTGAAGCCTATTTGGCTATATCTGATGTGCATAGTGGCGCATGTGGATCCCATCAGGCAGGCCATAAAATGAAATGGTTGTTATTTCGACAAGGTGTATATTGGCCAACAATTTTAAAGGACTGTATAGAGTTTGCCAAAGGTTGTCAAGAATGCCAAAGACATTCAGGCATACAACACGTACCTGCAAGTGAACTCCATTCAATAGTAAAACCTTGGCCTTTTAGAGGATGGGCTTTAGATTTAATTGGTGAAATTAAACCAAGTTCGTCTAGAAACCAACGTTATATTTTGGTTGGTATAGATTATTTTACTAAATGGATAGAAGCAATTCCATTACCAAATGTTGACCAAGAAGCAGTGATTAGTTTTATACAAAGTCACATTATTTATAGATTTGGTATACCTGAATCTATTACTACAGATCAAGGTTCAGTTTTTACTGGGCGAAAGATGGTCGAATTTGCTCAACAAACTGGTTTTAAACTTTTAACTTCTACACCATATTATGCTCAAGCAAATGGTCAAGTAGAAGCTGCTAATAAGATCATTATTGGTCTGATTAAAAAGCACAATGCCCAAAAGCCTAGAAATTGGAATAAGACTTTAGATCAAGTCTTATGGGCATGTAGAAATTCTCCAAAAGAATCAACTAACACCACACCCTTTCGTCTAACATATGGACATGATGCAGTCTTGCCAGTCGAAATACACTTGCAATCAGTCAGAATTCAAAGGCAGGCAGAAATTCCAAGAAATCATTATTGGAATATGATGTTAGACGAATTAGTTGATTTGGATGAAGAGAGAATAAAAGCTTTAGAAATGTTAATTCGACAGAAAGAGAGAGTCACTAAAGCTTATAATAAAAAGGTTAAAGCCAAAACCTTTAATGTGGGTAATTTGGTTTGGAAAGTTATTCTGCCAATGGATAAAAAAGACAGAGTCTTAGGCAAGTGGTCACCACATTGGGAAGGACCATTTAAAGTTGTTCAAGTTTATTCTAATGGCGCATATGAAATTGAGGAGTTAACTCCTGAGAAACGTACTTTGGGCATAAATGGGAAATATTTGAAGAAATATAAGCCTGCTCTACTCGAAGTAAAAATAAGCGCAGAATAATAATTAAACACGAGAACAAGATGGCAATAATCAAAATTTGCCGTAATTCAAAAGCAGAAGAACATCATTGTTTTATTGCAATAGAGAAGTTCTTTGGTACATCATGAGAGTACAACACTACTTAGGCTGAGGCTTAGGTTTAGAAACCTCCGACTCTATCTTCTTCATTTTACCCTTATAAAGGGATAGCGCTATATCAGCAAGTTTTTGGACCTCGGGTGGATAATCGTCCAGTCTTTCTTCATGTGTCCATAGAAACTCCTCCAGATCGGAGCCCAATTCTTCTTCCTCTGATTCTGTTAAAATGAGTTCTTCTTTGTTTCTTTCATAGCGTAACCTGTTCTCTTCGCAACGCCAAGGTTCTGCGCCTTTCTTGCTCTTCTCTTTTGAGCATGAAGCATCCTTGGTAATGGTTTTTTCCATTGCTTGATTCTTTGGTGAGGTTATTCAATTACCTTGGATGAGTAAAATGAGAAAGAACACCCTTTTATAGTGCCTTTAGGTCTTTTGGGTCAATACAGTCATTAATGTGATTCATTTAATAAATTTTTGTTGTTATCACCCTTTTGACTTGACTGTCTCGATATGGTGTCTTTGACTGCTCAGTTTTTTGTGTTTTTGAAACGAAGAATAAAGCGTAAGACATAAGAAATAATGGTGATCATAAACACATTCGCCACAAAATGGGCATTGTCAAAATACAAACCAAAAAGACTTGACAAATTGTTCAAAAAGTTGAAATAAAACTAAGAGCAAATTATTACAAAACTAAAATTGTCTCTTCAAGTCTTCATATAGGCTTTGGAAAGAAGAAATTTCTTTGTCGAGAACCTTGTTCGACTCCTCCAGACCTTGAATTTCTTCTTCCACAGCTGCTGAAGCGCTAAAGAATTTGATGCCTTCATTAGCCTCTTTGTCAATCCAGGCTTTAACAGCAATGGTGAGGTTAGCCTTAGCTTCGTCACGCTTAGCCTTTTCTGCATCAATTTTGGCATTGAGACTCTGAATTCTCAAGTTCAATTCTGCAATCTCGCTCTCCCAAGCAGAGATGTTCTGGTTGTATTCAGTCAGCTCAGCATTCGACTCGATCTCCTTCTCCAGGCGTTCGACATTGGCTTGAGCCGTATTGGCCTTTTCGACCAATGCAGTTTACGCTTCAGTTTGAGCCTCCAGCTTCAGAGCATTGATCTTCCTCTTTTGAATGGCTTGGGTGAAACCATCAATAAGGTTTTCAAGTTGAATAACCTTGCGAAGGGTAGCACCATCAGTCAAAGGGTTGTGAAGCTTTTTCAGGAAGCCCAAGTGAGAAAAGGCACTGCTGGGGTTCGCCTCAATTAAGGCAAGGACATCTTGGTTTATATAGTCTGTGTGCAGCTTGAGGAGCAAAGAATCCTGTCTCACCGTCGAACTGATCTCTGTATCAGAAGCCGTCGAACTGCTATGATGGGAGGCACCTTTGCTTTGTTCTTTGTTGCCTTTGCTTGAGAGGAGCATTTTGAGTGCTGCAGCAGGATCAGAATCCTTCATAGCAATGAATTGCATCTCTGATATTCCAATTTCAGCAGATAACTTTGATGTTGATGAAACTGGGAGTATTTCAGAACCTCCCTCAGTAGCCTCAGGCATAGAATCATCTTCATTGTCGAGCTCCATTTCGACATCAGTGTTTTCTGACGAATGAGTGGATTCAGTAGGCTCCAGGGTGATAGTCTTCTCAGAGTCAAGGTTGATGGTAGTATTTGCTTCAGGCTCTGCAGTCATATCATTCCCGTCGAGATTAGCCCCGGCATCATTGTTTCCGGTACCTTGGGCTAAATCTTCTTCTTCATTAACAAGTGTGTTAATGTTATCTTCATTGCCACCCTATTCAAAGATTAAATAAATAAAGTCTTAGAAGTTATAATGAAAATTTGTTCATTTCACAAAGTCTTAAAAGATGAAGGAGATATTTTACCTGAGCACCAGGGTTTTGTGAGCTAGAGCTGATTTTCTCTTGGCTGGGGGCATGATTTTCAGTCGAAGGATTTTCGACATGTAATGGTTGATTTTCGACAGGAATGGTTGGAATAGGAGATTCGCCATCCTTCTCTTTTTCTCCAGAAGGTCTAGACTTAGATTTAGCCTTCTTCTTCTTCTTCTTTGGCTTGGGTGGAATGCTTGCCTCGCTAGTTTCGACATTGGCCTTTCCTTTGTCTCCTTGGCCTTCTCCACTAGGAGCAGCAGCATTTGTTGTGGTGGGAACATCATCAGCAGGCTGAAAAGAAAATGAAATTGTTAACACAAAATTTTATTTGAAGCCAAGGCAAAATGCCGAGGAAATGTCGAAAGGACTTACTATGGGTTCATTAATAGTAAGAGCCTTTTGTTTCTTCTGCTTGGTGGGCTCTCCAGTCTCGTTTGTCGCCATTAAATTCCTTTTTCGAAGCTGCATTTGAAATCAAGAAGAGTCACAGCTATGTTTATGAAAATGGAGATTCAAAGACTAAGTTACTTTGAAATTTGATACCTTGGCCCCAGTATTGGGCAGTGATTTCTTCTGAGTTGCAGCAGGAGTAGTGGTGTCTGTCGAAGTGGTAGTTTCCTTGGCTTTGGAAGCACCTAGTGTCAAGACATTGAGAGTTTAAACATCAACAAAAAACATTCAAAGAAAAATTACAAACATTATAAAGCCACACTTCTGAATCACTCAAAGTTACCTTTGCCTTTGGGAGTCTTTTGCTGAAGAGCGTCGAATCCAGCCTCTATTGCTTGCAGAAGCACCTCATCAGTATTCTTAGCGTGCTTTTCATAGTGTAGACTCCACCATGTGGCGAATTCAAAGGTGCAGAAGTGAGAGATTTCGAAAGCGATGGGTGTGAGTTTGTAAGATATGCTGTCAGCAGCCTTCAAACGGCGCTCAAAGTATTCGACAGACATTCCAGAGTTGCCCAAGACAATATCATCCTTATGCTTGAACAAACTCTTTGGCCTGAACTGACTCAGACCAAATTGGCGAGCAACTAAGTTAGGTTGGTACCCAACCAAACCCAAGTGCCTTCTTTCAATCCCTTGCCTTGAAGACAAGATTGTAGGAGTTAAAAACATGGACCAGATATTGTTGGTGTCTTCTTCTTCATTTGGGTTGACTGCAGGAAATGGCCTTCTAAACCAGGCTGGCCCAATTGTCCTTTTGACGAACGGGGTATTCTTTGGAGTGATCTCGTCGAACTCAAGGAGAGTCTTGAAGTAGTGGAGGAAAAGCTGTCGAGTTGTCAGGTTTGCTTCTCTATACCTCAATAAGGCCAACCTAGCACCTTCTATTTGTCGAGTGGCAACTGAAGTTTCCAAATAAGAAGGGAGGAAAAGGTTGAAGTTTGACTCAAACGTGGCATTCAGCCAAAGTTGCAGAAGCCAGATAGGTCCAGAGAAAGCAAGCTGTGATCCTTTGCCAGTTCTCTTGAGCATGTCACTGGCCTGTCCTAGAGAGTCATAGAGGGATGCCAAGATAAATCTTCCTAAGGCTACATCTAGACCTTGGTGAAGCATAATGGCGAGAGGAACAAGTCTCTTCACCACTTGAAGTGAACTGGTGCACATAACAAAATGTGATAGCCAATAAGTCAGGAAGGCTATATGTTCTTCAAAAGACACATCTTCGTCGCTAGGATCATGGAAAGTTTTGAGAAATCCTGAGAAGGATAAAACCTTGAAGTCGAACTGGTGGTTGACTGTAGTGTACTTGGGGTCGAAAGTAGGTCCTGTGGGTCTTAAGCCAGTAATGGCAGCAACGTCGAAAAGAGTTGGGGTCATCATTCCTGCCTTGAAATGGAAAGTGTTGGTAGAATTCTCCCAAAAGTGAAGGGCAGCTATGAGCATTTCTGCATTGTATTTAGGTCCCTCTCTCGACAGTTGAATTAGGTCGAATATACCACTCTCATTCCAAAAGGTAGCATATTGCTTTTCGACCTTGTTAAGCCATTTTAGATAACCTTCACTAACTACGGGTGCGGATCTAAAAGCCCTATGGCCTGGTTCAAAGAAACTCATGTCGAAGACAGAGTTGGAGAATATCCTAGGTTCGCAAGTAGTATGGAGAGGGAAGATGTTACCTACGTCTTCATTGAAGTTGTCGGATGAAGGGAGAGGTCCTGCAAAGGCGAACGTTCTACCTCCAAGCTTGTGGGGAATCATCAATTCTTCTCCCCATATGTTGTCTTCGACAGCAGTCATGTCTGGCTCCGACACAAACTCTAAATCATCAATGATGATGGGTTTGTCATCATCAACAGCATAGATAGTCACGTTTCTGGAGGAAGAAGATGAAGCCATTGTTGTTCTTCGTGTTCTTGGTGTTCTTGAGTATTGGTGATGAAGATGAACAAGCTACAGTAGCAACGAACTAAAAAGCTTCAGATTTGATTCGTTCCTTGCTCAAATCCAAGAATAAAAATAGTAATGATGAACGAAAATGCTAGACGATCACAATCACTGGTTTAGATCTAACAGAAACGCAAGAACAAGGCAAGATTGAAGGATTGTTTGATGTTGTCTCTTGAGAGAATACGTAAGGTTCTGTTTCTTTAAGAGAGAAAGTGAAGAGTTAAGGTTTCAGAAAGTTGAAAGTGTGGAATACATTTGCTACTTATAGGCACTCCAAGTTTGCATGTATCTGGTAACTGAAACATCACCACTTTTCCATCTCAGTTATTCACATTCTGCCACGTGTCCCACCACGAAGCTAAAAAGTTGGAGATCATGGTTTGTGGGGATTGAGGTGACGGTTATAAATTTTGTCATGATTGACAATGACTTGATGTGACGTTTACGCCATCTTTGGTAAACGTGCAGAATTGGAAAAGGTGATAATCTTCAAAATTGCCATTTCTCCTTATTGTGTTCGACATGCAGTCGAAATTGGCATTTTTGAGGGGGCAATTTGTTAGCCTGTATTTTCGACAGGCATTAATGAATTGGAGAGAGATGATGAAATCTCATTTAATGTATATTATTGCCTTTTAATATTCTCTTGGAAACTGATTCTGGCAATAAATCAAGAAAGAATCAAAGTATTTGACATTAAAGTTGTTTAACGTGTCGAATCCTAAAAACCTGTCGAATTCGACAGGACGTTTGTTATCTGAATAAGCTTGTCGAATTCGACAAGAAGTTATTTGTGCAAATATCTACTTTTCGACATTACTGATAATGGTCGAAAATTATATATATATATACATATGTATGTTTGTCTGTCTAACGTACTGTGCAGAACGGAAGAAGCGTACTCTGGACTTAGCGAAATATTCAAAAGTGAGTGACGTTGAAGGGTTCGCCAGGTGTCAAAGAGAATTCAAATTGTCAAGGACACGTGGAGCATAGTTAGGCATTTTGTAGGTTTATAGCAGTTATTCTAGTTTGCCTATAAATATTAGTTTTTCATAAGAGAAACGGGTCCACAATTCATAATACATGCAAATTCCTCAGAAATTCAGAGTACCCATGTCAACGAGCGAAATGAATGCAAACAGGAACATGTACGAATCTGTGTACCATCCTTTGTAAACACTTTTACAATTGTCAATGCAATTTACATTCTGCAGTATTGATTACTTGCCTTTCATTTAAGCTTTCTGCAATTTAAAGCTTTTCTGCACTTTAAGCATTCTGCAATTTATTTCATTGCATGTTTTACTTTTCAAAGTTCCTCTTTAAACTTTATTTGCAATTCATTTACAAGTTTTCTGCAAATTTAACTTTGAAGCATTTTACTTTAAACCAAATCATTTGACTGCGTCAAATGCTTTTACTTTTTATCAATTTATCCGATTTAACCCAAAAAGATATGAATATGTTTTCATCATCTTCCGCACAATCCATATGTCCCAGGATTTACTAGTTGATCCTTCTTGTAATAATCAAACTAGCGGTTGTTTACTAAAAATCGGGGTAAACAGCTGCAAAATTTATTTTTTTGATTTACCCTCTTTTGCTGATGTGACAGGCAAAAAGTCAAGTTTTTTGCTGACGTTGCAGTTGACTTTTTGCCTTCCACATCAGCAAAAGGGAGTAAGTAAAAAAAATAAATTTTGCCGGGGATACAGGAGGTACGTAAAATTCGCCTACAAAAAATTGTGTGTTTATTTATTATTTAATCTAATAGGTGGGGTAGAAGTAACAGATTAATCTGCACACAAAAAAAAGTAACAGATTAATGAGAAAAAATAATTAATTAGAATTATAAATAATTTTAATAAGGAAGAGAATCGAGAGGAATTACTTTTACCACAAAAATAAAAAATTTGGAAGAAAATGTGGCGAAAGAGGTGCATAGTTAGTAGGTGCATGAGTTGGGGGCTTGGAAGAAAATGTGGCGAAAGAGGTGCATAGTTAGTAAGTGCATGAGTTGGGGGCTCTGAAGTCCGATACTCAAAAAAGGGTGACGTATTGTGTCTGATACGTACTCGATGAGTCTGGTTATCCTGCATAAGGAAAGTTTATGTACCGCGCATAAGCCCAAAGACAGTTGCTTAGCGCACCCCCAAGTTGCTTCGCGTGCCCCCCATATACTACCCCATTACTTGCGCGCCCCCCATTTGCTTAGCGCGCCCCCCCCAGTTTTTTTTCCCCTTTTTCTCCCTAGATTTTCTTGTGAGCCCCCCAATTTTTTTTCCTCCCCAAATTTCTAGCGTGCCCCCAATTTCCCCCCCCCCCCCCTCCAAACTTCTAGCGCACCCCCACCCAAATTTCTAGCGCGCCCCCCCGTTTCCAATTAAATAATAGCGCACCCCCACCCAAGTATGCTTTATATATACAAGAACCATTGGTTATTATGTTGGCCTTCGAGGGGGTGTATGACGAAAATTAACCCTAATTGCTTTATATGTTTTTTTGCTTTATGTAGCATGGTTTTGTAAAATGGTTATGTGATGTTTTACTTAATAACAATGGTTTCAGTGTATGACATCTTGACACTAATGCCCATATGAAACCATTTATCCAAAATAATGGTTTCAGTGTATAACGTCATGAAACCATTTAACTAGACTAATGGTTTCAGTGTATAACATCTTGAAACCAAATAACAAGACTAATGGTTTCAGTGTATAACGCTATGAAACCATTTAACTAGACTAATGGTTTCAGTGTATAACATCTTGAAACCAAATAAAAAGACTAATGGTTTCAGTGTATAACGCTATGAAACCATTTAACTAGAATAATGGTTTCAGTATATAACGCTATGAAACCTTTTAACTAGACAAATGGTTTCAGTGTATAACAGTATGAAACCATTTAACTAGACAAATGGTTTCAGTGTATTAACATCTTGGCCCTAATGCTCATTTAACTATAATAATGGTCATAAATTTAAATTTTTAAGACGATATAAAACCAGAGAGAGTGAGGTATCCCCAACAGTTCCAAATAATTCAAAATACCCTAAATAAAATTTAGGGAAAATTTTATTAATACCTGATATTTATAAAAGCATATTTACCTCATTTAATTAACAAAAAATAGTTCCAGGTCTTAGAAAAATACCTAACTTGTCCCAAAATTCCCAGAAAATTATTTCCTATTTTTTTGTAAAAACAATAAAAAAATTGGAGTCTCCTTGGCACCGCACGCGCCGCCAGTGAGAGTGGACGTGGAGGCGCGTCACTGTTCATCATCTTCCTCGCCCATTTTCTGCAGAAACGGGTCGCGACGACCCGGTTCGTCGACCCGGTTCATTCTCCCTCAATAATCAACGAAACTCAACGTTCTTTATACCGTTTTGATCGTCGTTCAATTTTATGAATGTTTTAGGTATTAGTTTTCGAAATCGATAAAATGTGGCCGAAATTGAGCAAGCAAAAATACAAAGTTCTTCCGTTAAGATTATTACACGTGTTGTTTGGATCTGAGGGTGGATATTGACTTATGCACGGTGCATAAAGATTATCCTTATGCATAATAACTTCAGCCGTACTCGATACTCTTTCGATACATTCTGATACTCGTATTGAAAAAATATCGATTAAATTATTATTTTTAAATAAAAAATAATACTCGATACTCTTCCGATAAGTCTCGATACTCGTATCGGAAAAGTATCGGTCAAATCATTACTGACTAAACTGTATTTTTTGTCCCTTACGTTTATTTTAGGTTTGAATCAGGTCCATTACATTTTAAAAGTTTCAATTTGGCCCCTTACGTTATCAAGATTTGCATTAGTTAGTCTTTTCGGTCAAATTTTTCACTAATTCCGTCTGATCCTTACACGTGACTAACAGTTTGGACACATGGACAGTATTTTGGACATGTTAAGTGCCATTTGGGATGCTAACTAAATAAAAAAAATAATTAAAAATAATATATATTACTTATAATAATGGAATTGGCCCCAAAAAAAGTGTAAAAAATAGTGTCAACGTGTCCAAAATAACCTCCACGTGTCTAAACCGTCAGCCACGTGTAAAAATCAAACGGAGTTAGTGAAATATTTGACGTAATGGACTAACTAATGCAAAAGTTGAATACGTGAGGGACCAAATTGAAACTTTTAAAACGTAAGGGACCTGATTCAAACCTTAAATAAACGTAAGGGACCAAAAATACAGTTTAGCCAATCATTATTTTTAAATAAAAAAGTAATTCTCGATACATGTTTGATACGTCCCGATACCCGATGATTGTTTGTATCTTTAGCACTTCTTATGTTTTCCTTTTTCAATATAATTTTTTACTTTTCAAAACAAAAACTATGGTGTCCTACTATATAACAGGTTTGTTAAGCATTTGAGTTTGTTCCAAAATCCTGGTATAAGATTAGATATTTTCTCCTTTTAATTATTAATATTTTTTATTTTAGTCATGTTTATATATTGTGTATTTATATATTTAATTTAAAATTTAATTTTTAAATAACGTATCGCGGCAGTATCGGATTGAGAATTTTAAAAAATTTCACGTATCAGTATATTAATATCGTATTGTATCGATATCGTGTCCTGTATTAGGGCTTCATAGATTGGGGGTATCAAATAGAAAAGCGGTAGAGAGTGAAAAAAAAACACACCTTTGACTTGGTGAAGAGCGGACTGTGTAGCAGTTAGAGGTGGGAATAGGTCAGGCCGGCTTACGAGGCCTTAAGGCCTAACCTACATAGGCTTAGGTCAGGCTGACCTATTTTATTAAATAGAGCATGCCAAGACATTTTTATAAGCCTATTTAGTTAAATAGGTCAGGCCATAGGCCATTAAAAAGGCCTTTTAGCCTATTAGGCCGACCTACTTAAGTTAATACGAATAAGAGTTTTAATACTATTATTATTTATATATTAAAATTTGTACTTTGATTAAATTATAAATTTGTTAATTTCAGTAGTTTAAATTTATTAATCTACATTAGTTTTTTACATATATAAATGTATTATTATAAACTAAAATTGAAATATGATGACATATATAGTCAAATTCTCTAAAATATTATGTTAAATATCGAAAGGACATTGGTTTATTAGTTCATAAGTATTTTTAAAAATAAATATAATTATTTATTTAAATATCATCATGTGAAGTAGGCTTTTAAACAGGCTAACATGCCACATTAGGCTTTCAAAAGGCCAGGCTAAAGCCTAAAATATAAGCCTATGATAGGCCACACACCAGGTTTATATCTTTGATTTTTTTGACAGGCCAGACTCAGGTTTGGCAAAGCCTAGCTTGGCCTAACTATTCCCACCTCTAGTAGCAGTTAGTTAAAATGTGGGGTGTGTTAGTAAATCTGTAGAGATTTTATGAGAAAATAATGGTAATTAATGATGAGGCTTTTTAGGAAATTAATAATGGGAAATAAATATGTTACCTCAAAATCCATTCTCGGAGATGCTCATTAAGTTGGATGTACGAGTTCCCATCTTACATACTACATCTGTCCCTAATTATAAGCCTCAATTGATAATCAATCGTTAGTTAGTTTGGTGGTTATTTGCGCTGAACTTGATATGTAAGACCACAGTTTAATCCCCCGAACCAGATTCAACTGGTGGTGAAAACTCAAAAAAAAACTCAATTGAGAAAATTTCGAAGATTAAGAAAGTGGGTTTTGGTATTAAATTTGTTGACAATTGATACATCTTTACAATTCTATACTGTAAGAAAGAGAATGAGTTTTTGTTTTTCTAAAATATTTATTATAGATTGTAAAAAAAAATTGTACTTTAATTAGGGGTATGTTGGTAAAGAAATAATTAATGTCTTTTTTTTTTGTAAGTAGCATAGTGACTAGAAATTCCACCATTAATTAATATGGATAAGTGAGATGATCGGGGTTCGAACTTTGATCCCCTATATATATAATGTAATGTCCTACCAATTGAGCTAAACTCACTAAACGAAATAATTAATGTCTTTGAGAATTTGAAAATGGTCTCGTAAAAAGTGACAAAGAAAAATTAAAAGAGGATCGATCTTATATTTAAGTATAACTAGAAATAAACCCGTGCGTTGCACGGATTTGATTAAAATACACTTAAAATATTTTTACAAATATAAAATAAAGTATAATCACACATAACTAAATGATTGATACTACTTTAAATTAGTGACATAATTATGTTTAATATGAATTTATATTAAAAATAAGAAGTTTGTTTAAAAATATGAGTTTTTGTATTGAGTTATATAGTAGACTTGTATATTTATTTTAAAGACAATTAAAATAGTTTTCAGTGGGTCTCTTATAATATTTCATAAATTTGAAAAAATTATCATATTTTATCCTAATAATATAATCGTATAATAACTTAATTTCCTTTTTATACATCATAGTCATGTAGTTGCAAGTTGCTTTGTTGTTTTTTATTTTAGTGTATTTCATATTGTTTTCAAAGAGTTAGGTTCAATCATGCTTACTAACAATATTGTTCATTACTTGTTAAAAAAAAAAAACAATATTGCTCATTATAAGAAACAAAGAAGGTTGAAATAAGCTTCATTAATAGAATACAATTTATATATGGTAGTTTTTCCATTGTCATTGTTTGATCGCGTTCCTTGAAAGTACATTTCAAATAGCATAGTTGCTTATTCTTTCTTCAATTATTTATTAAAAGTTATATATTTAATATAAATTTATTATTTTAAACTTTTTAGCATGTACAAATTCGCATATGATAGAAAAACTCAAAATATTTATGTGAATAGGCTCAAAGTACTATGAGAAAATGAAAAAAAAAAAAAAAACTTGATTATTAGATATTAAAAAGAGTGAATGAAATTTAAATAAAGGCAATTAATCCATAAATAAAGAGTGTTTTGTTATTGTTTTATGACATTATTGTGGTGGAGCTAAAGATGAAGTGTGTGAAGTCGATATGTTGCTTGTATGTGCGCGGGGATAACCAAATATGGATTTTTTTAATTTGCATCAAACATTTTTATCATTGTATGATTACTATTTATAAACCTAAATAATCATTATTCTTTAGAAGAAAAAAAAAATGATAGTCAAACTTTTTAAAGAAATAAAGTTTTTCTAAGCAATCTCTTTATTAAAAATCTGGGCTGTTATCAGTTTGAGAACTTAGTCGGCATACATCATACAACCATTGGTCATACTATCAATATTTCAAGGTGAAAACCATTTAAAAAAACTCCAAAGTGAAAATAAGTTTAAGACAAAGAAACTATAGAGTTTGGGAAGAACAAAATGGCAAAATTATGTCATTTCACTTTTGTCTCAATTAAAATATCATAATAAGCATATGTTAAAATTTAGTACAAAATTAAGATAAATAATTTAAAAACATATTTATAGTCTATTTTTTTACCTATTCAAGTATCATTACATATGGAGTAATATAAAATAAATATATATAGAATGTTAATAGTATATGAACCTAAAGTAGACTCGATCAATCTCCATTGACTTACAACATGATCATGATCATTGTATATCCCTCAATATTCCTGCAAATGTAACCTACATAATAAAAAAAGAAGAAGAAACAAAAAGTTGTGCTTACTTTTAGGATTATAAGCAAAAAAAATTGTATCAAATAAACATGCACATTTTTTGCAAGAAGGATTTTTTTTTTAATATGAAAGGGATATACTTGAGGTCACATTTCACTATGATGATGAATATTGTAGTTGTAAAATGCAAAGAAGTACATAAGATATGTTACATATGTATATACTATGCAAAAATAGATTTACTCTTGCAAACGTTTTTTCTTCATATTGTAACCAACATGTTTTTTCTTCATCGTGGTGGTGTTCTTCGTTGAAATTGGAGAGAAAAAAATAGGCACACGGTGAGATCTTAAAAAGTTCGAGAAACTAAATATTCTTCTTCTGCAAAATATTCAATCCTCTCAAAATAAAATTTCACACATCCATTTGTAAGGAGAGACTACACATAAGGCAATATATAGTGAAAGAGTAAGGAGAATTTTAAAAGGTTGCAAATGAGTACACAATATAAAACATTAACATGAATGCATCATTTTACCTTTCACTACAATTTATTATAGTGAAAGTTATAAAATTGTAAAAGTTATATACATAAATCTTTATTATAATGAAAGTTATAGAATTGTAAAAGTTATATCCATAAATCCTCTTCTTAATATTTTGTTTAAGTTCTTAATATTTTGTTCTTACTAATACTAATGGTGTAGTCCAAACATAATTCTAATACCTCACAAATATATTTAACGTGTCATCATTATTTTTTTCCATGTAGTCTATATATAATTATTTTTTATTGATAAATTTAAACAATTAATGATATTTTAGTGTATCACTCTATTTTATTGATTTTAAAAAATAACATATGTTGTGAGTGCGTTGTGATTATCATATAAATTAGTAAGAGTCTAAAACTTATACTAAGAACATTTAAT
Organism: Trifolium repens; assembly: GCA_030408175.1. Classification (NCBI taxonomy): domain Eukaryota; kingdom Viridiplantae; phylum Streptophyta; class Magnoliopsida; order Fabales; family Fabaceae; genus Trifolium; species Trifolium repens. Next base: position 39,874,720 of record CP125844.1, read on the forward strand.
CATGGTGATTAATAAAGGGATTATATGACCATTCACTGGATCTCTTTTATTAGAGAAATATTTATCTTTTATTATATGCCTCTCTATATGCCTTATAGTGTTGTTTTTTTTAATAGTATATATTATTATTACATTAATTAATCACATAAAAAAAGATGATGGTAAAATTTGAGTAGAGATTGAAAACCATTTTTTAGAGTGCCATGTAAGCACAATACTTGCTTATGAGCTATGTAGGAGCTTCCTTTTATTTATAAGAAGATAAGATAAAAAGAAGGTTGTATCTTGTAAACAACCCATTTTATGATCATTAGAAGCAATAGTTTATGCTTAGAAGAATAATGAACCGATGGACTCTTCGTTGATTTATAGAACAAATATTTGAAATAATTATAAATGTAATATAATTATTATATTATGACATAAAATTAAAGTTGTAAGCTTTAAGTAAACTAATTTATTTTCCACTTAACTATTACAAATATATTGATAAGTAGTGGGGTAAGAAAGCAAATATTACATGTCTAAATTAATTGGAGGCATATTTTTTTAGTTGCTTAATTCATTTCGTTAGAACTCATTCTTCCTTGCTTGGAGTAACTGTATTCTCTTAGCTCTGGTAAATTTGGATGTCGTTTATTTACACAAATTTTTCTACATTTGTTGTCAATACACTTATACTTGCGAAAATCAATTACTGGACAATCCGCATCAGTTACACACTGAATTATTTCTGCAACAAAACAAGGCAATAAAACAATGTTAGTAAAATAAGATAAAAATATTATGTGTGAACAACAAACTAGATAAAGAAATTTAAAAAAGATGAAAAATAAGTTACCACCAACGTTCATTGCAACAAGGAATACAGAAAAAAATAAAATCACAGCATACACAAACTTGAGAGTTTTAAACATGTTTTTTATTTCAATGTAAAAAAGAATATGATTTCATTACTTTATAGTGTATTAAGTTCAAGTTATCCTTAAAAAAATATATTTTTATTAGCGCATTACGAGCAGGAAAAATTATAATCATTATTAAATGCCTCTTAAGTAGGTTAATATGTTGTGGTTGTCTTTTTGTAAAAAAAAGAAAATGTTGTGGTTGTCCTTTTAACACCCTCACTAAATGGTATTGTATAAAAATTTTAATTATTAGAATTAGGTCCTTTTTGGCTAACTTTTCGTCATTTACAAATAGAAAGTGAAATTTTACTCACTCCATTTCTTTTTATTTATCTTTTATTGTCAGATTTAACATTTCTATTTAATTGTTCTTTTTGTATTTTACGTGTATGATTTGTCAATTATACTCTTTGCCAATTACTTTTATCTTTTTCAATAAAACCAATTAATGCTATATATTTGGAAAACCAAATCTTTTTACTTTTTTTTTTGTACATAACATATTAAATTTTGTTTTTTTTACATAATATATTAAATTTATTGGAAAGAGAAAATGTGTGCAAAAAAAAGGAATTTATTGGTGGACTAAAAGGAGGGTATAATAGGAAGATAACGTGCAAAAATACACTTCCTTAATTTGGTATTACTATTCTAAAAAGACAAATAAAAAGAAACAGATGGAGTATTTAATAAGAATAACCTCATATATAATTAGACTCAACATTTTTAGTAATATCCAGACGTGGATTAATCATTTAATTATAAATGAAGTGTTACAAATAGATTAGTTGATAGATATATCAAGTGGAACAAGAATAACCATTTTAGTGTCATTCTTTATGTGGATGGGAGTTGTCTTGGTTCTCCCGTTTGATCTGGATGTGACGACATTATTAGAAACATCTTCGGCCACTATAATTCAGACTTCTCAGGTTTCATTCAAGGATCATCTGACATTTTGCTTGTTGATTTGTATGCTATCTACAAGGGCCTCTTGCTGGCCAGAGACATGAACTTCAGTGAACTAGTCTGCTACTTTGATTCTTTACATCGTGTCAACCTCATCAAAGACCCCCAAGTTAGATATCATATTCATACTGTATTGATCCAAGATATAAAGGAGCCGCTCTCTCAGACCAATGTTTCACTTTATCACACACTTAGAGAGAAAAATCAACGTGCTGACTTCTTCGCTAAACTTTGACGTCCTCAGATGCCGGTTTTTTGACTCATATTTTTCCTCCATAAGGCGTTCATGATATTCTTATGAAAGACGCCATGAGAACTTTCTTCCTCTGTGAATAGTTTTTTCCTTTAGTTTTGTCTTTTTCTTTTCCTTTTAGCTTCCTTACCAAAAAAATGAGGTGTTACAAACCTTCTTTTCTCCGTGATTAGTTTTTTCCTTTTAGTTTAAATTTTTTCTATTTCCTTTTAGTTTCCTTACCAAAAAAATAAGTGTTACAAGTTTCTTTTGTGAAAATAAAATAAAATATTGAGATCAAACTAAAATAAGTTGAGGCGTGATTTAGCACAAGGGGGGTTCTTTGGTACCAAACTTATGTACCGTTTGATCCAACTTATTTTAGATTTTTTTACTCGATAAAAGGATAAGCTAGACCAAACAAATCTTCAAGAAACTCTTGTTAGAAAAAAAAATGTATAATTTTTATGAGTAAAACACATAGATAAAAGATTTTTAAAGCTAAAAAATATAAAAATTACCAATCATCTTCAATTTTTTTGTAAAAGCTATTATTTTTACTTTTAGCTTTCAAATAACTTTTAAGACCTAAAAAAGTCAGGCCAAACAGACCCTTAATATCAAAATTCCTAATTTTATAAGAAATATATGAAACAAATCACTTTTTAGGTTTATTGAACAACTAATATATTTAGCTAATAATATATACCAAATACTTTAGTTGGTCAATTAACCAAAAAAATAATTTGTTTCTCGCTATGATGTCTAGGTGCGGGTACGGTACCGGTATCCGGTACTGGTACATGATATGACATTTTTAAAAAACTAAGGTACGGATACGTCTGCATAATTTTTTTAATATAATTATATGAATAAAATAGTAGAACTATATTGTTAAAGCAAATAATTAAATATAAAAAATACCACACAAGTAATTCAAATTATTCAAAAACATCAAAATATCAAATTAAAAAGCAACTAGATAAAAAAGTCAAATTATTTCCCTCTCCATCATCATTAAAAAAAGTGGGGTCTAGTTCAGGTTCTTCGCGAGAAAGACTTGCATCTTCAAAAATACCAGCTACATCAAATATATTTCATTTATCTCTACCAATATCACATATTTTTGTTGCTCCTTCATTATAAGTATTACTATTTCTCGAGAGCAGATGGAGATTTGTGTGAATAAAATTAGATTGTGCCTATTCCTTTTCAATGAATGAGTGAATAAATTCAGCTAATACTTTTTGTCAAAAAATAAATAAATTCAGCCACCCCTTTGTTATTGTTTATTAGTAGAGCTGCCACTTTTATATTATAAACAAATAAAAAACATAAATCTTCCTATAAATAAAAAAAGTGAATAAAAGAAAAAGGAAAAAAATTGCGATTTTTTGGATTCGTGTACCACACGAGTACAATAGAAGTATCACACGTTTAACCATTGTAAAAAAAATAAAAATAAAATAGGTACGCCATCGGTGCATACCCAAAGAGTACTGTACGTGTACGATACCTGTACTCTCGCTAAAATGGAGTACCCGTGCTTCATAGGTTTCTAGTATTTAGTTAGGACAAATAGTATATATATATTTTTTTGACATAAAGATGCTTATAACATTTCATTAGTAATAAAACGTTCAATATAATGTGGTACCTCATTAGTTTGTCGCATGTTGAACTCAACCAGAGAGTTTGTAAAAGACAAAGTGAAAATACTTCTAGTAACCGACATAACTTGACCTAATTCAGTAACATCCGACCGCTGACGATGAAAGGCTTCTGTGGCGATTTTGAAGTCTAAGACAAAATCAATATTGTCTTTTCTCAAATCGCGAAGCCACTGCAGCGCGTAAAACAAGCCCAAGACCTCACCAAGGGGACCCGAATATTTGGGGGAGAAATTGATAGTTTTGGCCAACACAAAAGAGCCCTCATCATCTTGGATACACAAACCAATACATGTCGGAAATAGTATTTTTTTTTTTGACAATAACTTTTTTTCAAATAGTTATTTCTACATTTAAATAATTAACATGTGCCCTTATAGCAAAATTGAATCATCTCTTTCTCTTTGCTTTACATCTCTCTCATTTTTCTATTTCTATCTTAATTTCATTCCCTCTCTTACTTTATTTATTTATTATTTTTTAATGAGAAGAGAAATTAAATTTAAGAAAAAAATAAAGAGGAATAAGAGAAATGTAGATAGAATGAAAAGGAGTTGATGTGTTAGCATTTTACGATATATAAATATTGGAGAATGTTAACATGTGCCCTTAAGGCACATATTAAGGAGTCTAGATCAGCTCAATTTCTTTATGCTCCATTTCATCCAATTCTTTTCTTAGATGTCCGCCATGTGGCATTTATACATTTCAATGGTCATGATTTTAAGGCTTTAAAAACCAGGTTTTTTATTAAAAAATATATTCATGTTTGCAGCGTCTTTACCTTTCCTTAGGGGTCTTTGCAAAGAGACAACAACTGAAGAAATTGAGTACAGGCAATCAACATGAATAATTGAATACTACTGTACAGCAATTGATTGCCTAAAACCATGACATAGATCTTAATTTAAACCATAACTTATCATTAGGGGTGATCGCGGTGCGGATTGGTTCGGTTTTGAACATAAAAGTCATCCTAACCGCGAGATAAAAATGCATGCGGTTCGGTTTGGTTCGGTTGGTTTTAAAAAGTCATCCAAACCAAACCAAACAAAACCAATGCGGTTAGGATCGGTTCGATGGTTGCGGTTTACGACGTAATATTTCGGTACCAAACAATTTTAAACATAGCAAAAAAAACTTGAATTTCATAAGTAACATTAAAGTACCAATAAAAGTTGTTTATCCAAAATAACATTACAGTACGTTACAATTTTAAATATACAAAAAAATAATTCAAAATAACATTATAGTATCGATAAAAGTTGTTGATCAAAAATAATATTACAACACAAAAATAATATCACAGTACAAAAAATAACTACAACTTGAAGTTCCATTAATTTGGTGGACTGACTTGATAATTAGACTATGTATATTTGAATATGATATAAACGTAATGTGGTATTGGAATATAATAGAAGCTTAATGCGGTTTTAGCGGTTAACCACGGTGTTTGCGGTTTTTGCGGCTCGCGGTTTTGCGGTTCGCGGTTCAATAAAAAAGTCATCCAAATACATCCAAACCAAATGCGGTTTTTGCGGTTTTCGGTTTGGATTGGTTCGGTTTGCGGTTTTACTTTTGGTTTGGTTCATATATGATCACCCCTACTTATCATTCTAATTCCATGTGTCGTACCCTAAATTTTGCCCGCCATTTTATTATCATATTGATTGATTTTATTTATTTTATTTATTTTTTTGTCCAAGAATCATAAAAGAAAGAAAAATAATATAAAATATAAAATATAAAAAAATTAAAAAAGGAAAAGATCTTAACCGAATCTCCTTCATTCCCATCATGTACAAATCCATTTATCTTATGCAAATCCCTTCATCTTATGCAAATCCGTTCAATCTACTCAAACTCATTCCTAAAATAAAGCGAGCAAATCCACTTCCTAAACCTAGTCCTGACACTATATAAACTCAAGATCTTACACAAAAAAGGGGACGAAAATCGGAGATACAAAATCCTACACAAAAATAATCAAAAGGCAAAAGAGGAACAAAAGAAGAACAACAGCCGTAGCACCTGAGGCATCCTGCGTCTCCCCTCCCCATACAAATCAAATCACCACTAAAAAAGAACTCAGCAACAAAACTAGAGGTAAGGGTGCTTAAATATATTTATTTTAAGAGATGAATAGCAATAAGCCTTGGACATAGTCGCCTATTCTTTCCTTTATTTTATGAAAAGGTGCGTTGCTGATATCATGTTTCAAGAGTAGTAATTTTGGTGTTGTAATGCTTATATGATAATAAATTCATGCTTATTTGTTACTATATGCATATGTATGTGACTGTTATAATAATAGATCCATACTTATATCATAATAGCTTCATGTCTCCATGCACTTCATCATGTCTCCATGCAATTAGCCTACGCATATGTATGTGACTGTTATAATTTTTGAAGTGGTATCATGTTATTTTGTCTGCTATGTACTACTTGGTATTGGAATCAAACAATCAATGATAATAGCTTCTAACTGGTAATCACATGTTATTACTTCATGTTGGTTTTGAATTAATGAAATCAAACAAAAACATTAGAAAAAATAGCTACCGGGGGCAAGGAGTAGTCATCTTGTAAGTAGGGAACATTTAATTTTGTGAATAATTGGTTATTTGCCGGCTAAAACTTCTCTAACAAAAAATATAATGCGGATTAATAAAGGAGACCGACGGATGCACATCCGTTCATCTCTTGAATGATCGACCCTTAGCGTACGCTTTGGTTACCGGTTATTTATCTTCTACATATAAATTTCAACAATAAAATCGGATTAAAAAAGAGACCGACGGATGTACATCCGTTCATCTCTCGAACAATCGACGCATAGTGTACACTTTGTATACCGGTTGTTCGTCTTCCACAAATTAAAATCAATCTCAACTCACCAAACTTAACTCTTTTTCGCGTCCATGCACGCTTTAATTATTTTTTCTCAAACGGATATCATCGCCCAAGCGCGAATCCGTCTTTTCAATCAAACAAACTTTTTTGGTCTAAACACAAATCATTTTCATAAATAAAATCAACCAACCAACAAACATTTTCTACAAAGAACTACGTGTAGCTTTGAATTTCCCATTGCACTTGGGAATACGTAGGAGTGGGATCCAACAACCGTCAAACACACTAATAAAAAACTAACTTTTTTCCCTTTTCTAAATACTTTAATAAAAATAAAAATATGTAAATAAAAACAATAATAAAAGCAAGCAAAACAATTTTTAAAACTTTAAACCCTTTAACTAATTAGGAGGTTCCCGTTGAGTACAACGGATGTGAGGGATGCTAATACCTTCCCCTCACATAACCAACTCCCGAACCCGAAAGATTGGTTGCGATGACCATTCCTTTCCACCTTTTAAGGGTTTTATCGACGTTTCCCTTTAAATAAAAATTTCGGTGGCGACTCTGTATTCATCCGAGCGTTCATTACGCTCGGGCGTTTTTCGCGGCGCGACACCATGACATAGATCTTTAAGAAGATAATCCCAAATGTTGAACCCTAAAACTAAAAATCTGGAAAAATTGTAAAATTCAAAATAACTATACGAGGTCTGCAAGTAGGAAAGCACAATGGCGGCGTAGAGGTGATACGACAGCGAGTTCGTGTCGGAATATCAATGGGCGACAAAACCGCACCACCTCAAGAAAGTTCAGATGAAACAGATTTGCGGTTCCACAGTGAGACACCGATCAGAAAAACGATGAAGTTCATAGCGGTGAGATGGTTAAACGAACTTTGAGGTGAGATTCAATTTCAAGGCAAGAAGATGGCAGACAAGACATAAGAGTACTGTGAATAACAAAGAAGAAGATGAAGAAAAAGGGCTATCATGTGTTTTGTATTCTCTAAATAACAAAAAAAAAGCCTTAATTTTAAAGATTAGATCTGGGCCATTACAACTTTTAATTGCCACGTGGAGTCATCTGTTAGAGGAACTGGATGAAATGGAGCATAAAGAAATGGAGTTGATCCAGACTCCATATTAAGAAGATAAATGTGAAAAATATTTATTAAAGCATATATACTATTCAATTATTTAAGCATTAAATTTTTTGTATCATTAAATGTTACATTCTATTTTTAGGTAGCTTATCATATGCCCTTACCCATAAATATTTTATAAATGTTAGCTTTTTTTTTAGCAAGTTATAAATGTTTTTTTTTTTTAAGCAAAGTTATAAATGTTAGCATTTGAAAAGAAAAAAAAAATTAATGCGCGTGAGCAAAGTTATAAAGTATAAAAATAAATTAAAATATTGTAAGAAATACAAAATTCCACATGAGCAATCCGATTGTCCATTGATATGTTGTGTTGGTAGTCAACGTGGCACCGCGTTTTCTGTTTCATTTCCTTTTTTTTGTTTTTTTGATAAGATTTTTCTGTCTTCTTTTACAACTTCGTTTACCATCACTAGCACAGTCTTTGTTTTCTTTTTCTTTCTTTCTTCAACAACAATTTCTAAGCTCTCGATTCCAACTTACTCCACAACACAAAAACTTATAAAAGCGCTTTTTCCAAAATCACGATAGCTTTTATTTAAATGGGCTTATCAGTTACGAATGAATCACATACCTCGAATTTTCGGTTATAAAAAGCAACAACCAACGGACATGAACTCGAAGAAGAAGACTCCAAGGAAGCAACCGAAATTGGAACGCCGTAATGCCACGAAGAATTTCAACTACGATGCTCAACCGTCGTCGCCGGAATCCACCGAGTCAGCGTCAATTCTCTGCACTCGATCGATGGATTTATACGATAAAAAGAGCTTTCGAGTTGAGGGCGTCGACGGTGAGTTTGACATCATTTGCCGGAGTCTTGGACTTTCAGGACCGGAGGATTTTTCAATTCCGGCGGCGGCTTGGGAGGCAATGAAAGTTCGGTCTTCGTCGGATGTTCTTCCGAGGCTGAATTTGTCTGATTTTGATGAAACGAAGGTTATTGAAGAAATTGGAGTTGTAGAGTTCGAAGATAGGGTTTCGATTAGAGATTCTCCTGCTGAGACTAGTGGTTGCTGCAACGCGGGCGATGATGGTGGAAAAAGTAGGGTTTCGATTAGGGTTTTTGATGAAGTTAGCAGTAGCTGTACCGGCAACGAAAATAGGGTTCCGATTAGGGGTTTTGTTGAGATGAATGCTTGCTCCACCGGCGGTGGGGGTGGTATCAAGGGATTTAGACCTCCGATGCTAAAGCCGCCGCCGGGTGTTAGGGTTTCTGTTGTAGACAATACGTGTTCCACATGGGATCTTTTGAGGGATTTTGCTCCGGAAGGGGAAGGAAAAGAGAGAGAAGATGTGGAAGAGAAGAAAGATGAAGTAGAAGAGGAAGTTGGTGGAGTGAGATTGAAGATAGAAGAAGAGGAAACTGCTGAGATTATTGGTGAGTTTTCGAGGTCGTGTTCATTCACTACTTCACACGAAGATGATTCATCGAGCTTTACAACGGATACTAGGTCTAATAGTATATCTCCTAATGTGAGATTCAAGCCAGTTATTACTCCTGGTAGCTGGCAAAAGGGTGAGCTTTTGGGGCGAGGTTCATTTGGATCTGTATATGAAGGAATTTCTGAGTAAGTGCTGTTCTGCTTTAATCTTTCTTCACTTGTGCCATTTCTAGTTTAGTTTCTATTATTAGCATGTTCGTTAAATTTTAGTGATTTCACATTAGTGTATAAAATAATTGTTTCGAATTACTGCTAGTTTGATGAAATCATAGTGGCATTGAGATTTTGTCAAAGCTCCAAATTTTAGCTTTTATTGAAGCAACGTAGGCAAATTGATTATGCTAAACTCGACTCGAAACCAAACATATGAAGATAAAATATAGTTGGGAGAGATATTTTTAAATTTTTATAGTTCGATTATCATTTTGGAATGGCAAGGGAGGAAAATCTTGAATGAATTTTGGCATCCTCTGATTTTTGAGAGATTTAAAAGGATACTCCCTCCAGTCTTATATATAACTATAAGCAAAAGTTCCCTTTTTAGGTTCATCCAATAACTAATGTATTTGGTCTATAATATGAGACCGGAGGGAGTATCATGTATTTGGTCTATAACATGAGACATATGAGGGAGTATTATGTGTTTATAAAATTTTGTATATTAGTGATTTAAAAATCTGTTTTTAACAATCTTTTCATTATTTTTGTTGTTAACCAATGATCTAGTATTGCCAAGTAGAAAAGTGCTCTTGGCTGCCACGTCTGTTATGAATGTCAGTGTATCTGTCTAATTAAAATGTGGATGAGACAAAAGGTCATAACAGTATGATGTCAGTGAAATTTTTTAAAAGAGCATGAGCAAAAGGTTTCTAAACCCTGTTTTTTGGTCAACAATCTACTGAAAACTAGTATGATGTTTTTGTTACTTGATGTTGTCATCCCTTTATTGCATCTTTTGGAGTGATGCCTTTTTGTCATAGGTTTTCCATTTTGGCACAATATGAAAATCATGGTTTCGAAGACCTGACCTTGCTCTTTTATGATATGTTTTCATGGCCAAATATTCTAGATTATTTTAAACCTTTATGTTTCTTTAATTAAAGCTATGTTGTTAATCGCGGATAGCGGCGCGTAGCGCCGACCCCAAAAAATGCTATAGCGGTATAGCGGGTAGCGCTATGACCGCTATTGTGAAGACCAAAAAACCATGTACAAATTAAACATAAATTCCAACAACATACATAAATACTAAAAAAATAGAAAAATACACAAAAATAAAGGGACTTTCTTACTTAATAATTATACTAAATATTGTCATTTACCATCAAAATAGGTTCTAAATAAAGACTAAATCACAACCAATTGTTTTCTTGCTCATGTCTGTATAAGAATTCCACTTCCAAGCCATATCAAGGTTGTCACCAGTAGGCTTAATAAAGCCTCTGTTCTCGGCAGTTCCACTTGCAGCTACAGAGCCAGAAGATGAAGCCATTGCAAATAGTTTTCAGAAAGGAACAAACCTTGTAACAAGAGAACACAACAAATCGATTTGGAGAAAAAACAAAACAAATCGATTTGGAAAGAAGACAGAACAAATCGATTCTGAAAAAGAACAGAGCAAATCGATTTGGAGAAGGAGAAGAAGAGAAGAGCGTGAAATATTTGGAGAAGAAGAGAAGTGCGTTGAAACGGTGCAAAAACAAAAAGTAATCACATGATGAGAACTTAAGGGCAAAAAAGGGGTGCGGAAAAGCCTAAAATTAAGATTTTCAAAATTAAGATTTTCATCGATTTTTTCCCCCCAAAAGGCAATAGCGGCCAGAAAATGCTACCGCACCGCTACGCCACCGCTATTCAACTGAAAATAGCGGCCGCTATTTCCGCTTCTCTAAATAGTGGAAAGCAGACCTATAGCATAGCGGGGAGGTGCCAAACGCTACGCTATTCCGCTATAGCGCCGCTATTAACATCATAGCTTTAAAGTCTACCTCTGATGACTCTGCTCTAATTTGTTTCTCAAATGCCATTGTGCATTTGTTCTGTTGCTTATCCTGATTGGAAAATGCATGTCAATTGTGAGCATTATACAAGTAATCTTGTTTATCTCTTAGTTTAATGCTGAAATTAAGTTGTTCTTAGTGAAATTGTCATCTAATATCTTCTATTTAACATGCTTCATCTTTTGGTTTGTATCTCACTTTCGCTACAATGCTCAGGATCAAAGCCCTAAATAAATTGGCATTTTTATAAAATTTGATATTTATAATTGTTAGATAAGTGCTAACTACTAGATTTATTCCCTTTCTGATTACCACTGCAGAGATGGATTCTTTTTTGCTGTAAAACAAGTTTCACTGCTTGATCAAGGGAGTCAGGGAAAGCAAAGTGTCATTCAACTGGAGCACGTAAGACAGTCAGACAAGCTTACACTTTCTATTGCTTTATAAATTTTTTGTACTTTATTTTTCCATTAATCAAAATTTAATACTTTGGTGTCTTGTACTATTTTCATCTATTTTTTTATAATTACTCTTTCTACCGCTATATTTTTTATCTCACTCTATTTGTTCTTCCTCACTCAGGAAATTGCAGTTTTGAGTCAGTTGGAACATGAGAATATAGTTCGATACATTGGCACTGAAATGGTAGTTTTCTTGTCATCCCTTGTCTTCTCCTTTCCTTTTATTATATTCAATTTCATTTGAGCCCATGGTGAAAGAATATGTTACATATAGTGCTAATCATGTGCTTTCATGGAACAACTTTTGTTTTATGGAGTAGTTGGTTCATGACAGATTGACACTCCCATCAACTTGAAAGAGATGAAAGGATAACTAATCTGAAATTCTGAATAGTATTCACTAACCATGAAATGATACCGGATTGATTTTACACTATATAGACAAGTCTATTTACAATCTAATAATACTAGCCTAGTAGCCTAGAATTAAGGATAATGTATTGGGTCTAAATATATAACAGACATAAAAAAAACATAATCTATGCCAAAAAGTTTAAATGGTAAAGAGCTAATTGTGCGCACAATTCATTACAAATTTATGTTAATAATAGGTCCTTTTTCATCTGAGATATTTTAATGGATGCTTTCAATTAGTGGAAAAGCTGTAGCCAGAACTGTAGATTGTGTAGTTTTAGGTATTACTAACTTCATCTTGTCTTGTCACACTACAAAGTTATGAACTGGCTTTCAATTATTTTCCTTAGTTATGCTGCAGTGTTGTCTGTTTTCAAATTTTGTTAGCTATAAACAAGTTTATCTTCTATCAGCCATTTTTTTTGTTTTGAGCTTTTCATTTCATCATATGACTACTATCTTGAACTGTAGTTTGTTATTTACATTCTTGTTTATTGCAGGATGAATCAAATCTATATATCTTTATCGAGTTTGTAACCAAAGGTTCGCTGTTAAGCCTCTACCGGAGATATAAACTTCGAGATTCCCAAGTATCTGCTTATACGAGACAGATTCTGCAGGGTTTAAAATATCTTCATGATCGCAATATTGTTCACAGGTGATCTAAAATTTATTCATTTATTTTGCTCTCCTTTATGATAATGAATAGAGATTAATTCTGGGATTCTGGAATGCATATGGGGTTAGATTAGAGTGACTTATACCTTTGGATATTTGCCTAGTTTGTTTCAGTTCAAATCTACATGGGGATGGGTAGTTAAATAAAAGGACATAGAGAAATGGAATTCAGTCCTTTGGATGTGAGAGCTGAGCAAAGGCTCTAATGTAGAAGGGGAAACCCTTGGAGCAGAATTCTCTCTTACCTTGGTTCCTAACAGCTTGTGCTTTTGCGGTGTTTGATAGTTTGTTGGATATGATTTTTCCCAAAAACTAAATGTCCTTTTCAGAATACCAAAAAAATAAATTCTTTTCATTGATATCAGACTAATTTGAGGTTAAGATATTGAATATTTTCCATAACAATAAGCAAAGGTGATATTTAGCCTTTGAAGCAACGTAGTATTTAAGCTCTAGATATAGTGTATGAAAAATGTTTCAACTTGTTCTTGGAACTTGAAACTGTATAAACAAAAAGATCGTTGTTTATGTTGTCATAATTTCTTTTGGATATTTTTCTTTATCTATGTTAATGACTACAGTTTTATTTCTTTTTGGTTTATGGTGTCATAATTTCTTTAGCATATTTGTTTTCTGTATCAGTTATTTTGTGCCAAAAGAAATTTTTGTAAATATCACCTAACTATTTTCCCTACTACTTGAAGGGATATTAAATGTGCAAATATATTGGTTGATGCAAATGGATCTGTCAAGGTTGCAGATTTTGGATTGGCAAAGGTGACCTTTCTACTCTCTTTCACTTTCTTTTTTGACTTCAGTCATGGAATCTGTACAACCGTTAGTTGCATAAAATATATATTTCATTCACTAATTTTACTGTATAAATTTTTCAGGCAATTAAATTGAATGATATTAAATCATGCCAGGGAACTGCATTCTGGATGGCACCAGAGGTTTGTCTTCAATCTTCTCTTCGAGAGAATTGTTGAAATATGGTTCAACATATTTTTTACCCTGTTTGTAACTTCTTAATAGTTTCTTTAACAGTTTAGTTGTTGGATCCATGGTTATTGATGTTGATTGAGTTTATGCTCTTCTTTTTGCCTGCTGAGTAAAATCAAATTGTCATACATATACAGCTAGATTTAACGTTCTACTGGTTCAAATGCTTGCTTTGATTGTCTCTGAAGCTATTGGCATTCCACCTAGAACCTTAGTTCATATGTAAATCATTTAATACGGTTAGTTTTAAAGCTGAAACAATAAATCTCTGAAGTGTAGTATGGACATCAAGATCTAATAGAGTACAGTGTACTCTCTATCTATGTTGTTAATTTCAGATAGCGACGTGTAGTGCCGACCCCTAAAAATGCTATAGCGGGATGGCCGCTATTGTGAAGACTAAAAGCCATGTACAAAATAAACATAAATTCCAACAACATATATAAATACTGAAAAATAGAAAGAAAAAAAAAACACAAAATTAAAGGGGCATTCATACTTAAAAATTATAATAAACTTTGTCATTTCCCATCAAAATAGGTTCTAAATGAAGACTAAATAACATTCAATCAAGTTCTCCCCTTATCCTCAACTGATGCTTCTTTGCCCTTGTCAAGGGGCCCCTTGTTATTCTTCCAATTGAAGGGTGAAAACAAAAATAACAAACAATTGTTTTCTTGCTCTGTCTTTATCAAGGTTGTCACCAGTAGGCTTAAAATAACCTTCAGTGCAGAGCAATGATGGGGAAGAAGGAACAAAGCAGAGCGATGAACTTGAAGAAGGAAACGGTACAATGGAGATTTATCACGTGATTATTTGAGAATATTAGGGCACCCAAAGGGGTGCTAAGAGGACTGAAATACCCCCAACCTATTGAAATAATTTCCAAAATCAGGTTTTTCAACAATTTTCCCCCCAAAAGATAATTGCCCTAACAACGTTACAAAACTGCTATCGCGCTTCTATTCACCCACTATTTGCGGCCGCTTCTCTAAATAGTGGTTCATGGCCCTCCGGCGTAGCGGAGCAGGGGTCGCCTCTAGGCTATAGCGTGCTATTAACATTGTAGCTCTCTATGCATATTGGGAAGCAAGACTTTATTAATTTAATGATTCAAATTTTTTTTTATTAATTTTATATATTGATGAATATCAATTGTGATAATGGTGTTGTAGTTTTACATATTTTTTGGATTAGAAACCTTGAACTTGCTGGATTTCATCAGTCTTCTTAACAACCCCCTCCCCTTAGATACACACTTAGAAAAAAGATGTTTCTTTTTATCATTCTTATTAATTGGGTTAAGCAGTGATTTATAAGCTTTGATACTATGCAGGTTGTAAGAGGAAAAGTTAAAGGTTATGGACTTCCAGCTGATATATGGAGTCTAGGGTGCACTGTGTTGGAGATGTTAACTGGGAAACTTCCATACTCTCCTATGGAATGTGTATGTCTCATATTACCATTTCAAGCTCATAATGCAACTAAGTTTCTTCTTTTTACCATGCTATGAAGATGACTTTTCAAAGTTGTTAAATTACTAGTAAATGAATTTTAATTGTCGGCATGTGCCCATTGGCATCTAGTTGCATGGTTTAAATTTACTATTATATTAAAATAGTCCATTCACTAGTGAGAGTGTCATTCTTGTGTTGGAGGAGTTAATCTGGTGTGACTTTTCAAAGATGTTAAATATTTAATAAATGATTTTTAATCTTTTCCATTGTCATTCTTGTTGCATGGTGTAGAATTTCTTTTATTCTATATGAAAATAGTCCTTTCACTGGTGAGAAAGCCATTTTTGTATTGAGATTGAGAGAAGTAAATCTTGATACAGAGATCTAAGTCTCTAAATGAGTGGTGAAGATAAAAGATTAAAACAATAGTTCATGTGACATTTTTAGATGGTCGTATGACCTTCAAAACTTTCCATTCTTTATAATTTGTGTATAATTGTATGGTATAGTTTTACTCCTCTCACTCTTACATACAATTAAACCTCTTGCTAGATATGACCCCTATTATTATATATATAAAAGAAATGATCAAATTACATCGGTATTAGAAATGCCCCCTCTGTATAAAATTAATTTATATTGAAACATTTTATTACTGCTGGTTTTGACTTCCAAGTTTCGACAAATCTTTTCTGACAACAGATCACCGCATTGTTTAGAATTGGAAAAGGAGAACTACCTCTGGTGCCTGATTCTCTTTCAAGAGATGCACGTGATTTCATCCTGCAATGTCTTAGAGTTAATCCAGATGACCGTCCCACTGCGGCTCAACTCTTAGACCACAAATTTGTCCAGAGGTCATTCTCCCAGTCATCTGACTCTGCATCTGCATCTCCACATATTCCGAGAAGAGGTTAAACTTCTCACCTCAATTTATGGAACATAATTAAGGTAAATATTCTTACATACTACCTCATTTTGCTGCTCTGTTTATGCCTTATTATCATGACAGCTGAATTATTATTGTTTTTTTTATAGAAAACTTGTTATGATTGTCCATCGTTTCAAGAATTTTTATTCATAACTCATGATATCTGGATGGAGATAAGTAAGGAATATTAGATACCTGAACTCCTGAAGTGCTAGTTTCAGTTGAATTGAATGCCAATATGATGCATACGTTATTTAAATTGGGTGGAGCTCAGCTGTGTTCTAATTGTTGTTTGGGGACAAATTCCTAAATTGCCTGTTGGATTCATACTGTTGGAGTGCAAAAATACCACTTCATTCCTAATAAATAATTTCTGAAACAGGGGGAGGATAAAGAGAACAAACGACTTTCTAACCGGTTTCTAGTGGAAATCTCAAATGGCTAAAGTACACCTATGCAAACCATTGAAGCATGGGTTTATCTTTTTCAAATCTCAACTGGCTTATTTGATTAGTTAGCTCTTGATGATAGAATCAGTTATTCATTGGATTTAAAATGCCTCCAATGTGTCTTCAAGTTGTTAGAGTTGGTCTAGGGTTCATTATTGTAGCAATTGTTGGTAGTGTTGCCTTTTAGATTTCAGAGTTTTCTTGTTTGTGTTGTGTTGTAGCTTACTCTCTCCCGACTTAAATATAATCAAAAGTCAAAATGTATTTAGTCCAAATTTGTGTTAGAGAATTATAGTCCATGTGTTATGTAATTATTACTCAGCAATAATGTCTGTCATAGCAAGCTGAAAGTCTTTCATCAACAAAATGTAAAATGTTGCCAGGATCTTCTACCAATTTGTAGGCTAAACTTCTGGGAGCAATAGGATCAAGAATTGAACACTATTGTTGCTTTGTACAATTTTCTTTTGTTAGGAGGAAATAATATCAGCGTGCATCTTTATTCCATTGATGTTGTCTTTGAGATGATTCTTCAAAGAATGCTGCTATCCATTTTCTTACAATGCGGCTTTTCTTTATACAATAAAATCATACAGGCTAGGCTCTTTGAAGATACTATGTTCGATAGTCACAATTGAAACTTACCTTGCATAAACCATTGGCAATATTATTTTCTTTTATTTGCAAAGGAACATCATCACGGTCTTAATTTATATTCTTTACCACTTTATCTCTTTGCATGACAATTTTTTCAACATGCTCTTCAATTTCCTCTGAGAATACAAAAAAACACATTAAGCACAAAATGAAAATTAACTTCTAAGCTACAATATGTAATTTCATAATGTATATATTACCTTTTTTCCTCCGCACTTTCTCTTCATACTTCCTTTTAGTTCCAAAAATGAACATAAACTTGGTGTCGTTGGGGTTGAAGGCGAGCATATTCGAATTGATTTTGCTAAGCATGAATTTTTCTGCTAAATTTTCACAAAATTCCAAAATTTGATAATGCATGTTATTTTAAAATTATGTATGATTTGGATCATAGATGCAATTGCGACCGCAAATATCATAATTTTAGATGTCTCTGCAGCTGATGCATCAACCGCATTTGTCTGCACTTAACTACAATATAGATATTTACAGCACGTCCGCAACTGCAATTTAAAACAATATATAATTCCACGATAGAAGAAAAGAGAGAACTTGCCTTGATTCTTGGTTGGGATTGAACATGAACCTTTTGGGAGGCTTCAATTGTTCTAAGGTGTCTAGAATATGCAAGAAGTTCAGCCTTTCTATCAAAGCCACATGTTTTTTTCGATTCATTTTGTGGCTTAGTTTTCTTTGTGAGATCCTTCTTTGATAATTTGTATGATGAACGTGTTCTTGATGATTCCACGTACACTGTAATGACCACACCGTTCTCTGTATTTTGGCTATGTTTCTTATTTTTCTCTGCTGCCATTGCCATTTGTATAGAAGATATATGATGCGATCGTTAAGCTTTTCAGAAACTCTGAGTTTTGAAGGAAGAATGGATTGGATATTTTTTTGCCATTGAATGATTGTGTTTTGATAGATATCTATGTGAACTTCCCATAAAGACAACTCTTCTGTTCACATCACACACACATATATATATATATCATCATATCATGGATTTGGTCAGAAAAGAACAGGGTGGAAGAACATCACAACAACAGATTTGGGAATAAAAATGTGGTGGGATGTGGATGTCTAAATAGAGGATTTGGTTAAAAATGTCTATATCTGTTAGAATTTTGTTTTTATTTTTTTATTTTACACTAAATTAAAGATATTCATTCATTCAAATTAGAAGAGTACATGTGTAAAAAAAAGCTTAAACATCATTTTCGTTCTTTAAAGTTCGTGTTTTTTTCGTTTTAGTCCCTTAAAACTAAAATCCGCAGCGAATTTTCCTGCAGATTCTCCTATGGATTTTAGCGTTAGGGACTAAAATCAAAATGATTTACACATGCATGGACTAATTTGCAACAAAAAAAGATACAGAGACTAAAACCAAAAAATTATGAACTTACAGGGACGAAAATGATGTTTAAGCCAAAAAAAATTGCTTAATCATCATTTTCGTCCCTGTAAGTTCGCGATTTTTTTGTTTTAGTCCCTGTATCTTTTTTTGTTGCAAATTAGTCCCTGTATGTTCTAATCTTTTGGTTTTAGTCCCTTAAAACTAAAATCCGCAGGAAACTAGCGAATTTTCCTGCGGATTTTTGCTTTAGGGACTAAAATAAAAAAGATTTGCACATATAGGGACTAATTTTCAACAAAAAAGATACAGGGATTAAAACCAAAAATTTATGAACTTACAGGAACAAAAATGATGTTTAATTAGTAGAGTACATTTGATCATGGTTTCAAATTGTGGTGTAATCTTCAATCATGTGGAGGATCGTGATGCGGAATACACCACTGGTTGTGCAAACCAAGAAATAACTCCACTAAGAGTCTAATGAAGGTGAGAAAAACACAAGAGGGGGAGGGGGGTGGTTAATTGTGTTAACTCTTTCTAAGCTTTTTTTAAAGAACACTTATAAGAGTCTGAACAAGTTCAGAGTTTGATTGAATGTGGTATTTAAGAGAGTTTGCAGAAGATACAAAAGCTAAGATCGAGAAAGACAGGAGACAAAACAGAGCAAATTTATTCTGATTCCTCCCACAATTTGAGATAGTCCAACCCCCTTGCACTTTTAAGGGATTTTCACTAAAATCGCCAACATTACAATTGCTCAAGCACCGAGCAAGAAACTTTCTATGCTCAACCACTAACCAAGAGACTTCTGATTGCTCAAGCACCTAGTAAGAGACTTCCTATGCTCAAACATCAAGCAAGAGACTTCTGATTGCTCAAACACCTAGTAAGAGACTTCCAATGCTCAAGCACCAAGCAAGATACTTCCTTTGCTCAAACACACAGTAAGAGACTTCTACAATCTAACTTATAGAATAATAGATTGTTTGGATTTACACTTGATATACAATCAAATGTGTATATAATAAAGCTCATGTTCAGACTCTAGATCTTAAGAATTTCTAAGATACAAACAATGATTAGAAATTCTAAGTACAATATTATGCTTTTGAAAATGACAGAATTTTAGGTCAATGCATTCAGAGTCAACGCAAAAACAACAGTTGACTCATCGATTGGCTTTGAATCGTTGGTTTTGCACATCCTCGTATGTTTCTTGATTGAGTCTGGTAGGTCATGACAGAGGCTTGGCCATGTATGGTGGGGATCTCTCCGATTACGAAATCTCTCTCCTTTGAACATGCATTGACGCACAAAGAGGATGCTCCTCTATCTCAGCTCCCTAGCCCTTGTGTGACGGGTCACTACAAAAAAAACATGATTTATTGAGAGCCAAAAGCCCTCACAAACTAGCCAAAACCGTCAATAAATAATAAAAATGACGAATTTACTGAGGGCCAGAATCCGTCAGTAAATTGCTCGTGGGTAAATTTATTGACGGCCTAAACCGCCAAAAAATATTTTGACGGAATTATTGACGGCCTACACCGCCAGGAAGTATTCTATCTTTAGTTTAAATTTTCTGACGGTACTGCCACAACCTATGTCCATTATGAGGGTACTTATTTACTTGTATCAGCTTTGATCAGTGTGCAATTAATTTAATACAACTTTGAGCCATGTGATCCTTATTTAATTTTAATTAATTAATTGATTTATTTGAGAGAAAGAATGAATATTAAGCAGTTTCATTCCTAGAGAAACAAACACTGCAAGATAGAAAGAATGAACATATTAACGAAAAAAGTTTATGGTCCAGATCTTAAATTAGAAAAATCTGAAACGACGGTGCAGGCAAGCTAGGGTCCAGATCTTCAATTAGCGAAACTGGGTACCAATGATCCCTCCATGAAAACTTAGAGGATAAACTCTCATCATCAAAATCTTCATCAATTTCGTTCCTTTCAGCTTTGGTGATTGTTTTGGTTCAGTTTTTGTGGGTGCATGTTTTGTTAAAAATTGTGACTTTTTTGTGAATGATGAAAAGAGAATGGAATTTGGAGGTTTGTTTCTTGATGATGATGAAAGTGTTGTTGTTGTTGATAAAACTGAGAGTGTCATCAATGGCTTCCTTTTTTAAAAGAAAAATTGTTTAAGGTTTTGAGTTGTTAATGGTGGTGATAGTGTTGGTGGGGTTTTAGAGATTCTTGAGACAATGAAAGAAGAAGAAGAAGGAATGAAGAGAAGGATAGTAAGAAAGAAAGAGTTTTTTTCTTGTAAGAAGGAATGAAGAGAAGGAGAGTAAGCTGAGATGATGATGATTGTATTCCGAAGAAAAGAAGGATTATTTTATTGTTTCTTAATTTCTAAACATTTTGAGACAGCTCGGGCCGTCAGTTTATGAAACAGTACAGCCAATTTATTGGCGGCTTGCACCGCCACTAAATTATTGGCGGCTTAGGCTGTCACTAAATTATATGTCTTTTAAAAAAATAATTTTTTAATATTGTGACGGTTTTTTCTCACTTATTGAGGACTTAGACCGTCAGTAACTTATTGAGGGTTTAAGCCCTCAGTAAATGTTATTTGAATTCGTCAATAAGTTGAAGTATTCTTGTAGTGGGTGGATTATGTTGAGGCAAAATCCCAATTTGATATTTTAAAGATAACAAACATCTTAATTATATTTTAAGTAATTCTGATCTCATTGTTATCTAACAAGTGCTTTTGAGTGTTTTAAATAAGCCAGGATTAATTGAGCAACTTACATCAAGTGTCATTCATTTTAAATAAAAATAAGAATGAAAGAATGATCTCAGAACGATCTCAGGATTTACGCTCATGATTAATCAAGAACAAAACATCAATGACTAAGCACTTATTTTTCTAAGTGAACAATGTACAAATACAAAGAATCACTTTTTCCTTGGTAATAACTCACAAGATCACAACAGTTATCATATCAAATAAGGCAAGGAATATTGGCGAGAAAGTGGATAAGTTTCCTCTTTGGCCAAGATTAAGGAACAAGCATGTGCTAGTGGATTTAATTCAAAGACAAAGATCAAAAGCTGTCTATTTGGTGTTAGACAGATTTTTCATGGTCCAATAAGATCAGTACAACACGTTTTCAACTAGGAGTAGGGATGTACTTTATGAACATTTTTAATGCAACATTCTCCCATGTTGCCACCTATCTCCAAAGACTTTTGTGTACAAGAAAGTACCAGTGAATAGTGTCTCAAGGACAAGGAAGCTTCACTACTGACCTTCTGCAGCTGGCATTACACGTGATTGATCATTTTTACTTGAAGAACAAGTTCATCCTCTGCCCAGAATTTGGAGAACGTTCTCAGGTCGTTTGCAAGAGAGAAGATCTTCATCACTTTAATATTCAAACTTTTGAACAGCTGTGTTTCACGTGCCTTAAATGACAACAACGGTTTTACTTGTTGAATAAGATTAAAAAGAATCATTTACAGCTCACAGCTAGCTTCTTTACCACGCTCCTTTGAATCAAAGACAAAGACTCAGATCTAAGATCATTCTCCGAACAGTCTCCCAGGCTCAGCAGCTTTTGAATCTCATGAGCTGTCATCTTATTGAAGAAGTTTTAAGCATGTATCTGTTACAAACGGCTATGCTTCTTTACCAAGAAATGCAAGGACATATTCCAGCTATAAATAGAGCCTCTTGGTGACTTTGAAGAGCAAGAGTTTTTATCACAATCATTTTGCCAACTTGTCTTTATCGTGCAAGCATTCTCTAAAGCTATTCTTTTGATCTCTTTCACTCCAACTCTGTAATTCTATACTAGGTTTAGTTTAAATTCTTTTGAGTGTACTGAGAGTTTTATTTCTCCAGGCTTCTCACTTGGTGAGTTTTGTAAAGCTTAGATCTTTATCATCATACTTGTAAAAGAACTACTCAAGTCAATAGGGCTGTATTGTTTGAGTGTTGTAATACCCTTACTAGCTTGGAGGGCTGGGGTATCTTTAAGCTTGTAGGGCTTAAAAGGTCTTGAATCTTGATCAAAGATTGCAAGAAGGAAAGTGTACTTTTGGGATCGGTAGTATCTCATAGTGGAAAAACTCACTAGAGCGTGATGACTGGACGTAACCCATCATTAAAGGGGTGAACCAGTATAATTGTTTGTGTGCATTTCTCTTCCCATAACTCTTTCATTTTATGCAAACACAACACACACACGTTTAATTATTTATTTACTTTATATATTCAGAGTTTGATCTGAGAACGTTCTCTCATTTAACTAACCAACGTTCTCAGGATATTCTAACGCTTCCATTGTCCAAGTATTCATTTATTATTTTAATAGGTAAATTTTAAAAAGTTCACAATTCAAACCCCCCTTCTTATGAAAAACTTTGCTACTTCAGATTAGTATGTATCAAACTGACGCGCAGTAGAATGTGAACGAAGCATCAAAGATTTTTTAAAACCATCTCCATGGCCGTCTAGTGAGGAGTAAAGGGGACAAGCCCATAACTTCTCGTAACCTCCTCGCCAAGCTACGTATGATTTGGAAGGATTTTGGCCCTTGCCATCTAGTTTACCTAGGCTGAAGTTACTTTGAATTTTAGTTTCCGAACTCGGAGGAGAAGCGTAAGGTTAGGTGTGTTGGAACCTTGCACCTCATGCTTGGTCTATTACAATTGTCACCAAATGGAAACATGACTTCAATATTTATACTCAACGTCAAACTCATGTTCACCTATGGATTCGTCTATTGTATCTTTCTCATGAGTATTGAAGGCCACGATTGTTGTTTGAAATTGCAAATGTTGTTGGCACCCCCTTTGATGTTGGATGACGCAACAAAGAGGACAACTTTTGGTCACCATGCAAAGGTGCTTGTGGACGTTGATCTCTCTAAACGCATTTACGACGAAATCATGTATGGACTAGGGGCGTCCCGTACACATGTGCGGGATGTGCGACGATACCGGGCCTCTAAATTTTGAGGGCTTCAACTCAAAATTTTGAGGTCATATAATATTATTTATACCCATAAAATATCAGATGTATATTAATAGATTAATTTTTAAGCCTTAAAATAATAGTTATATATTGTTAATGTTCATAAAATATCAAATGAGTATCAATAGATTAGTTATCTTTACTCGTAAATATAGTTCTAGTCCATTTTAATCTTTGTATAAAATTTAATCTTAGATTATGATATTCCTTTTTGACGTTATATACAAAGATAATTATTTTGTATTTTTTGTCCTTTTTTTTGAGGTATTTTTTTTTGTCCTATTTAATTTAATGCAATTGGCTTAATATTGATAATCTTTTTTGAGCTCTTAATATTGATAAGTTATATGTTTACAAGAATAAGAATGATTGCTTTTTTAAAAAAATTATATGCAATTTAAATCAATAATTTTGTTTTATTTTTTTTATTATTTAATAACCACTTTTATATTTTGCACAGAGCCTCCAAAAACTTTGAGACGCCCCTTTGCATGGTTGAAAGAGATGGGTACGCAATTTATATGGATGTGGTATATGGATGTCTTCTAGAATATTGCCATAACTGTTTCTCAATTGGTTATACAATTGCTAATTGCCATAAGTTGCACCCAACATAGAAGGTTGATAATAGAGGAAAGAAACATGCTGATAAACAGAACCTGTTATTACAGGGGCAGAAAAGCAACCAGAAATCGTGACACAAGAGGTACCTCCAGCCATAGAAGTTGTTATACCACCATAGTAACCTAGTGGTCAGGTTGTTAGTTTTTGTAATTCAAGCTTCTGACGAGAACAACTTCTGAAGGGTGTAGCCTCTGAAGCAGTCTTACTCACTTAGCTTCTGATGACTACAAGACTCTGTCTCAGACTCTCACTCAAGCAGCTTCTGAACAAGCTAGTGCAGCTTCTGATACCCTCAAGTTCTGAACCTCTGGTTCAGTTATGTTTTCTGTTTTGACAGTTAGAATTAGTTTGTTATGTACAGTTGTAACTTTCTGTTTTAGTTAGTTAGATAGGATAGACTTTGTTAGTAACTTGTTATCCAAGTTACCTCTCTTATCTTGTACATTTTCACCTATATATAGGTGTCGTTGTTGTTAATAAAAATTTTACTTTTTCCTTTAATTCATTCTCTTCAATATTATTCAAAGTTCTCTTTATTCTTTCTTAGTGTTCTTTGTTGTTCATCTTTGTGGGTGTTATCCCCAACAAAGTGGTATCTAGAGCTTATACGATCCGAGGGATCTTGATTCGTTCTTGAAAGAAGAATCAGGTTGAAAGTGAATCAACCATGGCTGGAAACAACAATTTCCATGCGAATTTGCCAGTTTTCGATGGAAAGAATTGGGATAGATGGGTGAAGCAAATGAAGGTGATATTCAATGTTCAAGAAGTGTATGAACAAGTGAATGCAACAATCACTCCTCTACCAGAAAATGCAAATGAAGAACAAAGAACAACATTCAGAGAAGCAAAGAAGAAAGATAACAAAGCTCTGTTTCTCATTCATCAATGTGTTGACTCAAAGGTGTTTGAGAAGATTGCAGATGCTGAGACCTCCAAAGATGCATGGGATATCTTGCAGAAGAGTTATGGAGGTGATGCAAAGGTGAAGAAAGTAAAGCTTCAGACCTTGAAGAGACAGTATGAACTGTTGCAGATGAAGAGTGATGAATCTGTTGCTGATTACTTCACAAGATTGGTGACTCTCACCAATCAGATGAAGAATTGTGGAGGTAATCTTGATGAGCAAGAAACAGTGGAAAATGTACTAAGAACTTTGACTTCTAAATTTGAACATATAGTGGTGACTATAGAAGAGACTAAAGATTTGAGTGAGATCAAGATAGAGGATCTGCAAAACACTCTTGAAGCTCATGAGTTGAAGCATGGTGAGAGGAGCCATGACAAAGAAGATGAGCAAACTCTTTTCTCAAAGTTCAAGAAGTATCAAAGTGAGAAGAAGAAATGGCAGAATAAGAAAGACTCCAAGAAAAGCAAGGAGAATGCTGAGACAGTGCCTGAGTCCTCTAGTGGAGGAGGAGGGAAACAGAAAGATAAGTCAAAAAAGAAGGACAAGAGCAAGATTCAGTGCTACAATTGTGACAAATATGGGCATTATGCCAATGAATGTAAAAATCCAAAGAAAAAGAAAGGTCAAGACAATGAAGAAGAGGCAAAGGTAGCACATGATAGCTCATGTTCTGATGATGAAACCAGTTTCATGGTGACAATTGCTGATGAAGCAGCATATGCCATGGTATGGTACTTTGATTCAGGGTGTTCTAACCACATGACTGGTAATAGAAGTATCTTGACTGACTTTGATGAGTGTCTCAACACAAAGATCAGATTGGCCAACAGTGATTCCATTAAGGCAGAAGGTATGGGTAATGTTGTGATTCAGAGGTCGAATGGCAAGAAAGCTGTGATTGAAAAGGTTCTCTATGTCCCTGGTATGAAGTGTAATTTGATGAGCATAGGGCAATTAATCTCAAAGGGTTTCAAGATAGTAATTGAAGATGAGACTTTGCAACTCTTTGATTGCAAGAAGAGACTGATTTTCAAAACAGCACAAAGCAAGAACAGGATCTACAAGACGCAGATCAAAGCCATTGAAGCTACATGCTTATCTGCAACCTCTGAAGAGAAAGATAGTGATCTATGGCACAAGAGGTATGGGCATTTGAATTTTAAGAGCCTGTCAATGCTTAATTCAAAATGCATGGTGTTAGGATTGCCTAGTGTCATAACTCCAGTTGATACATACACTACTTGCCTGTTAGGAAAACATCATAGATCATCATTTAAAAGTCATCTGCCTCTGAGATCTAGTGATGTGTTGAATGTTGTGCATTCTGACATTTGTGGACCATTTGATGTGTTATCAACTGGTGGAAACAAATACTTCATGACGTTTGTTGATGAGTACTCTAGAATGATATGGTTATACCATATAAAAGCTAAGAGTGATGCTTTTGAAGTGTTTAAGAGGTTCAAAACACTGGTTGAGAAGCAAAGTGACAAGTCATTGAAGGTTCTGAGAACAGATGGTGGAGGTGAGTATACCTCTACAGAGTTTGAGAATTATTGCAAGGATCAAGGCATAATTCATGAAGTTACTGCACCATATACTCCTCAACACAATGGTATTGCATAAAGGAGGAATAGAAGTATTCTAGATATGGCCAGAAGCATGGTGAAGCAGAAGAATCTGCCCAAGAGGTTCTAGGGTGAAGCAGTTGCTACTGCTGTTTACATTCTGAATAGAAGTCCAACTAAGAAGTTGAAGGATAAGGTACCTGAAGAGGTGTGGTCCAAGAGTAAGCCAAGTGTAAGTCACTTGAAGGTGTTTGGCAGCTTGTGCTACAAACATGTACCTGATGCTAAGAGAAAGAAGCTGGAAGACAAAAGTGTACCTATGATATTTGTTGGATATCATAGAACTGGTGCCTATAGATTGTATAATCCTACAAATGAGAAAGTAGAGATTAGCAGAGATGTGAAGGTACTAGAGAATGAATGTTGGGATTGGGGTCAGAGGCTCTCATCTAAGAAAACTTGTGCAGTGGACTTAGGTGGAGAAGCAAGCAATGTCAATGACACTCCCACTTTTGTGAATCAGTATCAAGGTAATACAAGTGATGAAGACATGCATACTTCAAGTGATGATGATGATAATGTTGTGCCACCAAGACCTCAGAGAAACACTCAATTGCCAAGAAGGTTAGTTGACTGTGAGATTGTATCAGATAATGCAGTAGACAATGAAGGAGAAATTGTGCATTATGCAATGCTTGCAGATACTGAACCATTGGATACCAAAGCTGCACTTAAGAGTAAAGCTTGGATGAAGGCAATGATTGATGAGTTGAAGTCAATTGAAAAGAACAAGACATGGGACTTGTGTGAATTGTCCTCTGATAAAAAGGCGATTGGTGTGAAATGGGTGTACAAAGCCAAGCAAAATCCTGAAGGCAAAGTGATAAAATACAAGGCAAGACTTGTGGCCAAAAGATTCCTTCAGAAGCAAGGTTTGGACTATGATGAAGTATTCTCTCCAGTGGCAAGACATGAAACTATAAGCCTAGTGATTGCATTAGCTTGTAGTAGAAGGTGACCCTTATTTCATTTAGATGTGAAGTCAGCATTTCTAAATGGACCCTTAGAGGAAGATGTGTATGTGAAGCAGCCTCTAGGGTTTGAATTAAAGGGAAAGGAAAGCAAAGTTCTGAAGCTAAATAAAGCCTTGTATGGTCTGAAGCAAGCTCCAAGAGCTTGGAACAAAATAATTGATCAATTCTTTGTTATGCAAGGTTTCAGAAAGTGCAGTGTGGAGTATGGTGTATATGTGAAATGCAGTGATGACAAACACATGTTAATCATATGTTTGTATGTTGATGATCTGTTAGTAACAGGTAGCTCATCTATAGAGATAGAGAATTTCAAATCACAGATGAAGTGTGAGTTTGAAATGACTGACCTAGGAAAGTTAACTTACTTTCTAGGAATGGAGCTCTTAGAAACTCCAAAAGGGATGGTATTGCATCAAGCTAAGTATGCCACTGAGATTCTGAGAAAGTTTGAAATGCTTGATTGCAATTCATCAGTTACACCTGCAGATACAAGGGCCAAGATTGAAGAAGATACAGGTAGTGATGCAGTGGACTCTACCATGTTCAGACAATTGATAGGTTCACTCAGATATTTGTGTCAAACTAGACCTGATATCAGTTATGCAGTTGGGTATGTAAGCATGTTTATGAGTATACCACTGAAGTCTCACCTATTGGCAGCTAAGATGATACTTAGATACATCAATGGAACAATCCACTATGGTGTTGTATTTCCATACTCTAAGGATAATGGAAAACTTGAGTTGAGTGGGTTTTCAGATGCAGATTGGTGTGGTGACAAGGTAGACAGAAGGAGTACCAGTGGTTATTTGTTTAAATTTCAAAATGCACCAGTATCTTGGTGCTCTAAGAAGCAGTCAGTCATAGCACTCTCCAACTGTGAGGCAGAGTATGTAGCAGGGTCCCTAGCTGCATGTCAGGCAAATTGGCTGCAATCACTTCTCAGTGAGATGAACATTATTGCTGACATTACAGTTGTGCTAAAGATTGACAACAAATCAGCAATACACTTGGCTAAGAACCCCGTTAGCCATAGGAAGAGCAAACACATTGAGACAAGGTTTCACTTCCTCAGAGACCAAGTCACTAAAGGAAAGTTGAAACTGGAGTATTGCTCTACTGACAATCAACAAGCTGATATTCTAACCAAAGCTGTGAAGAGAGACCAATTTCTCAAGCTCAGAAGAGAAATGGGAGTTGTGAGTTTTGACAGCTTGAATTAAGGAGGAGTGTTAGTTTTTGTAATTCAAGCTTCTGACGAGAACAGCTTCTGAAGGGTGCAGCCTCTGAAGTAGTCTTACTCACTTAGCTTCTGATGACTACAAGACTCTGTCTCAGACTCTCACTCAAGCAGCTTCTAAACAAGCTAGCGCAGCTTCTGATACTCTCAAGTTCTGAACCTCTGGTTCAGTTATGTTTTCTGTTTTGACAGTTAGAATTAGTTTGTTATGTACAGCTGTAACTTTCTGTTTTAGTTAGTTAGATAGGATAGACTTTGTTAGTAACTTGTTATCCAAGTTACCTCTCTTATCTTGTACATTTTCACCTATATATAGGTGTCGTTGTTGTTAATAAAAATTTTACTTTTTCCTTTAATTCATTCTCTTCAATATTATTCATAGTTCTCTATATTCTTTCTTAGTGTTCGTTGTTGTTCATCTTTGTGGGTGTTATCCCCAATACAGGTAACCTAGTGGCTAAAAATTTCATCTTAAAAGTGAATAATTAGAGTGTGTGGGTTCGAACCTCGACTCATGTACATATAATGCGATGTTCATATTAACTGAGCTAACCTCGTGGGAATGATTAACAAAATTTGTTTTATCATGTATTATATGCAATGAAAATGTTATTTATTATTATTGGAATTGACCATAGTTTCTTCAAGTACCTGTCTTGTTGATTTAGCAGGATTAAACAAAAGATCCTATAATGACGCTTTTCTAAAAGACATGGTCTATAGCAGTAGAGCCTTTTCTAAAAGATATTTTTTTCTATGTTGCAACTTAAAATTATTTTTCCTTATCTATCATCCAAAGGTTAAAAAGTTATTTTTTTTTTACTAAGGTTAAAAAGTTAATTAAAAAAAGAGTAAATTCTAATTTTTTTTTTTTTTTGAAACATGTAAATTCTAATTGTTAGAAAGTCTTCTACATTACCCCTTTAGGAAACAGTTGCATTTAATAAAAGACATTTTAATCTATATAAGAGACATTTAATAATAATTATTTTATTTTAGAATTGTTTTTACAACTCCTTAAGCACTAAAAATAATTAATTATTTCTAGCACGATACGATATTTATACACTCACTATAAAGTTGATCAAATCATATTCATTCATTTGATGCAAAGCTATGGCTAACATTCTCATCTTTCTGTACGCTATGATTTTATTTTTATCCCTTTTTCAAATTGCAAATAGTGCTGGCGGTAAGGCATTTTTTCATACTTTTCAAATTTCTTTTTTCTTTTGTATTTTCTACCCAATCTTTTATCACATTATAGTAACATATGATTTTATTCTTTTTTTATTATGACAGTAATTCTTAAATGTCGTAGTGATGATGATTGTCCAGTAAGTCAATTAGACATGTTTAAGTGGAAATGCGTTACCGGAAATCAATGTCAATTGTTTCATGAGGACAACTTGGGTCTTTTTGATTAATGTATGAGTACCAGACACAAGAGAGTACACGTACAAACATGAACGAAATGTATGCAATATAGCTTATGCTAGAATATTCCATAGTCATTATTTAATTATTGTGCTCGTACCTAATAACTGTATTTTGTTTAAAATTTTCTTCTTGTAATTTCACGGACCTTACAGTTTTTAATTTGTACTCTATAATGTTGGTAATAAAATAAAATGCAATTATTTTTGAGCATATGGGGTAAAGAAATCAAAACAAGCTAAGCAAATACATATTTAGAGCCAAACACTCACACACCACTTTGCACAATCCAGTGAAATAGTGAGTCCATGTACGGATGCCAAACCTAATTGAAAAAAAATGTGATGTGTGAATTGTTGAGCATCGAATCTGATTTTAAAACCGCGAATAAACTCAATTGACAACATTGTAACAAATTCACTAACCAATAATTTGTGGATAATAAACCAAATAATCACGACCATTTCTTGCCATACAATCGGAGGCACCAACAATTCAAAATCGCAATAAATCGGAGGCACCAACAAACTCATTTAATCCAAAATTAAATATTACATATTTTCTATATAAAAACTAGGTGAACATTTTGGTTAAAATTTGTTTCGAAATGTATTCATTATCCAATTATTCAATTATTACATGTATTTTTTTTTTTTTTGAAAGTTTTCAATTACATGTCTTATTTCGTTGATTTGTTTTAAAATAAATTCAAATCATATTCAAATCATATTTCATCATGGAGATCACTTATTCAAATTTTTATATCTAGCACGATGAAAAATGATCCCTATGATGAAACGTGTCTTTAGATGATAGTGAGAACTAATTAAGCTCGAGAAATATAGTGTGAATTGATGAAGGAAAATTAAAATCATATTTCATATCCTTATATATTAGATCGCACACATTTAATTTGTAACTAAAATATCACAAAATGGAGTATATAAATTTAAAATGTGATATATCTATATCTATATTTAAATCTAAATAATACGTTACGCGTAGGGATGTCAATGGATATCCATGGACGCGGATAGTGTGATATCCGTATCCGCTCTGTCAGATAAATATGATATTCGTGTCCGCTCCATATCCGTGCGGATATCCACTAAGCGGGTAATCCACGGATATTGAAGTATCCATGGATATTAACAGATATCCATGAATCATATTTTTTTTTTTAAAAAGAATTAATTATTGAAAAAAAATTATTTTTTTTAAGACAAAACATTAAAACATTATATTCATAAATTTTGCACTCTATTTTTAATAAAAACATCCAATCTACAAACAAAAATCACCTCACAGAACTGCAAAAGAGCCAAACAAAACTAGAATTTATATAAAATAGCCAAAATGCAAAAGATAAAATATAAAAATACAATTTTTTTATATAAAAATACTAGAATTTATATGTAAGTAGTAGGGCTGTGCATGGTCGGTTATTTTGCTAAACCAAATTATATCCAAACCAAAACCAGATATATGGATTTGGATACCTGACCATAACCATTATTTTTTATAAACCTGTTATATAACCAGCTATAAATTTGGATACGGATACATAACCAGATATTTTTATAAAACCGGTTTAAAAGCGGTTAATTTTTAAATCCAGTTTTAAACTGGTTATTTTTAAAACTGGATAAATAAACAGTTAATTTGGTCTGTTTTTTTTTTTTTTACGCAGACGAAAAACATATTAAAAATCGTAAAAAAATACACTTTTCTTTTTTTATTCTTTGCAGCAAATAGCTTTTGATATGTGTTTGAAAGAGATGGAAAAAAAACATGTGAAGAAGATCATTCACATTCCTTCTTCTATATTTCTTTTTTTCAATTCCAACGAGATAAGAGTATACAAATTATTAGTGTAAAGATAAGGGGCTGTTTATTTTCTAAAAATATTTTATGTTTTTTTTTTTATCTGGAAGCAATTGGAGAGAATGAGTGTGGTTCGATTGGAAGAGAATATCGTCGATTAGCGTTCAATTGGAGAGATTATTGTAGATTTGGGGTTTAGGGTTCATCGCAAATCACAATTGCAGAGATCACATGGTGAACGGGTGATGGTGTGTGCGTGAATTAATTTTAATAAAAGGATTTTTTTTTGTAAAAAAAATAATATATTTGTTTGTTTTGTAAAAAAAACGGATATTTGTTTATTTTGTAAAAAAAAGGACATTGTTTGTTTTTTTTTTTTGTTCACAAAAACAAATTTGAAAAGGATATAATAACCAATTTAAACCAAATCCGAAAATTTAATTTGGATGGATAACCGACCAGATGAAAATGGTTTGGTTAATAACCATATACCAAAATCCGGATTTTTTAAAACGGATTTGGATCCGGTTATGAGTTTGGGCCTTCTAACCGGATATTTTGCACACCCCTAGTAAGTAAAGATCTTTAAGTAATTTTACTAATTATTTAGCGGGTATGGATATCCGCGGACGCGGATAGTATTAAACCCGCATCCGTATCCATTAAATGCGGGTAATTGAAATATCCATTTATTTTATCCGTGGATATCCATTAAACTATCTGCTCCGTATACATGGCGGATTTTATCCCCAGATATCCGCGGGTATGGATATTTTTGCCATCCCTAGTTACGCGCTTTCCACTGAGCTCTCTCATTGTTGCTCACAAGAAAATGCCTATATATCAATTTGTCATAGCATTCACAATATAATTAATTTTGTAATAATATTAAAAATTAAACAAAATAAACACTATTCATTTTTAACATAAAGCATTTTTTTTATAATAATTAATACATTAAATAAATTCAAATAATGAAACTTCTTAACAAACAATGAAAATTTATAATTTTCTAGACCATAAAAATATATCAGTTAACATGACATTGTCTAAAAGGATGACATATATATATTTATAATTTTATGAACTGTAAACATATATGAATTAAAATAGTATCCAAAATTTAAATTAAAGAAGTATTATATTTATGAGATATAAAAAATTATCAGATAATTTATAGATATAAATAGTTTAATAAAAAATTAAATTACGAATTGAGGTCGTACAAGTTAATATTTTTACAAATAGGTGTTAGTCTAAAGAAGAGATGGTTAGAATTTACTATTTGACCAATAAAAATTTGAATTCCGACTTTAGGAATTATTCATATTTAGTTTGTGACCATCCAACTTTGATTATAATTCCAGAAAAAATATGGAAAATCTAAAACAACTTAATATATAACTTTTTTTTTTTTTATAATCTATGGAAATTTTTAATTATTTTACAATTTCAATATTAAAATTTATATTAACATTCATTCAAACCTTTTTAGATATATGTTATTTGTAACACCCGTATTTATTTATTTTATTTTTAATTAGAGTTGATTAGCCTTTCTATAGTATTTTATAGTGAGTTAGTAATTAATTAAGAATTATGGCTATTTTGGGAAAGAGTAGTGCTTTGAATAAGATAAGTTTTAGAATTATAATGATAAGAGTTGGGCTTGAGTGTTAATGGGCCTAAATTAGTAAGAGGGACATTAAGGTCTTTGGCTAAGTAGGTTTAGGTTAGAGTGGTAAGAGTAGAGAAATATTACTCATAACTTAAGAAATAGAAAAGAGGTAGAAAGAGAAAGTTGAAGAGAAGGAGGTAGAGGGGAAGATTAGAGAAAGCTTTAGAGAAAGAGAAGAATCAGATTCTCAACAATTCCAAGGTTAGAGAGTAGTTTATAATTCATGTGAGATGATCAAAGAGGGGGGAGATGACTATTCTCCACACCCAAACCCTCTCATCTCTTTTTGTGGGTTGTGGGATCAAGGGAATGTGATTTAATGAATTTCTATGTTATTGTATGATGATACTATGTTATTACATGATCCTAATTGCTTTTTCAATCATCAATTTCGTGTGTTATATGAAGATTGTTGTTATTGATATTTGAAAATGGGTTTTGAATAAAATGAGGAAAAATCTCTACTTTTTACTTGAAATGGTGTTTGATGATGTTAGAACTTGTACTTTTAAGTCTATATATGATATGTATGCTTAAATGTGATAGCTTTAAGGGTTTATAACATGAAATTCGTGATTTTTATGTGATTTTATGTCAAACCCGTGAACAGAGCACAAATTCTGGGTACGCTCGCTAGCTGTTCGCCAAGCGACTCATGCTGTTCTTGATAAAAACCCAGAAATTCATCTGTTCGCTTAGCGAGCAGTAGCGAGCAGTTCGCTTAGCGAGCAGTAGCGAGCAGTTCGCCAGGATTCGCCAGATGAGGGTTACTGTCTGTGTTCTCTTCGCCAGTGCTCGCCAGGGGTTCGCTTAGCGAACATACCTTAATTTTTAGAATTTTCTTGATGTTGTTTGATGATTATAAGCTTATAACATGGTTAGATTTGGTCTTATAACATGTTATTGATTTGGATTGATTGAACCTTGAGTTAGTATGATGATGAAATGCTTTTATGTATGTAATTGATTGAAAATCAAGATGATGAGCTATGATTAGCTAAGATGTTAAGTGTGTTGTATCTTGCTTGAATGTATGTCTTAATGATGATATGATGATGTGAATTTGATGCGAATTGAGAAGGAGTAATAGGGTTGAGCGGCCTATTATTCATGGTTAGTTGTTTAGGGTATCATCATTATATGGTATGTGTACATTCATGAGTCAATTTGATGCGATGTCCCCCATGACTTAAAACTGACTTGATGCGATGGATATATGTTTATCCTAATTTGATGCGGGTACCACATGCATTAGCGATGTCTAGGTGACATACATTATGTGTTTTCCTTAGCTTGCATTAGGAGATTGTGCACTATGCTTGGTATTTGGTAATTGTGTTGTCTTCCAATGCAATCTTGTGAATGTTTGAGTTATGCGAGTTTTACTTGAATGTCTTGCCTTTATTGATAAACATGATGAACCATGATGTTATAGATTGTTAGCCCAATATGATATGTGTATGATTTATTTCATGATATAATTGCTTACATAATATAAGTGTATACTATGCTTATTATTATGAACTTGAATTATAACTAACTCTCTATTTTTGTGTATGTGTAATGGTTTGGGTCCAGATTCTCCACTTGAGGAGTAATTTCGTGGCTTTGGAGTTTAGCTCGGTGGAGTAGTATAGCTTGGTAAGGTGAAAGATAGGAGGATCCTAGAAGCTTAGAGTTTTAGGATATGCTCTGATACTTGTAACCTTACTTAGACTAGTATTAGGTTCCTCGTTTGTCTGAGATTATGTATGACCTTGCTACTTATTTATCTTATCTTTAATTCTTGTTGAATTATTTTGGATTATGTTATGGGGCTTCGTTTATGGAAGTACCTAATTGAAGTTGTAATATGATTTATGACTTGCATGCTTGGATTTAGCTATTATGAATTATAAGATGAGGATTTTATATGCTTCTGTTGTGATTAAGTTAATCTATGCATGCTATTAGTATCTTGTATTTAAGTAATGTTTCTTAATGATTTGTATGTTGAATGATTTACATTAATTATTACATGCGAATCGATTAGGAGCGTTACATTTTGGTATCAGAGCAAGGTCGGTCCATATCGGATCAAGTAGGTTAGTATACCCGTAGGTGCATGAGTGTAGTAGAACACTTTTAGTACCCTTAGTCTAACGTAAGGTTGGATTTCTTTTGGTTGGTTGTTTAGGTGATGGCGACTAATAGAGCTATGGCGGATGCGGTGACATACATGGCAAATGTTATGGCACAAGAGACGGCGGCAAGAACGGCCGAGAGGTTGGCACAAGAGAACCTAAGGGGTAATGAGGATGAATTGAGGTTGGAGAGGTTCTTAAAGAACAATCCACAAGCGTTCAAAGGAGGTTACAACCCCGAGGGAGCTCAAAAGTGGCTTGAAGGCATGGAGAAGATTTTTGGAGCCATGAGGTGCTCGGAAGTTCAAAAAGTGATTTTGGGAACCTACATGCTTCAAGATGATGCTAACTACTGGTGGAAGAATGCATCTCAAAGACTTGGTTATGATGGAGCCGTGATCACTTGGGATATCTTTAAGAGGGAGTTCTTGACTAAGTACTTTCCAACGGACGTGAGAAACCGGAAGGTGGTAGAGTTCATGGAGCTCAAGCAAGGAAACCTATCGGTTGCGGAGTATGCAACCAAATTTGAGGACTTATGTCGTTTTTGTCCACACTACAACACCGTAGAGGCGGAAGGGGATAAATGTGTGAAGTTCGAAAGTGGTTTGCGTCCCGATCTTAAGCAATTGGTTGGTATCTTGGAGATAAGGAATTTTGCTAACTTGGTGAACAAAAGCAACATTTGTGATTTGGATGGGAAAGCTAAGACAAGCTACTACAAGGAGATGAATGATAATAGAGGAAGAGGTCAAGACCGTAGTAAGCCTTATGATAAGAAGAACAAGGGCAAAGTTGGAGGTAGTGGAGAGAAGGGAAAGAATGCTAATGACAAGTGCTTTAAGTGTGGTGCTTTGGGTCATCGTTCCTATGATTGCCCAAAATGAGATAGATGCTTTAGGTGTAGGGAGTTTGGACACAAGGTTGATGCATGTAAGAAGAAGGTTACTTGTTTCAATTGTGGTGAAGAAGGTCACAAGAGTCCGGAATGCAAGAAGCCAAAGAAAGCGACCGGAAAAGTGTTTGCTTTAAGTGGAGATGGATCGGAGCAAGTGGACAATCTCATTAGAGGTATGTGTTTCATCTATGACACTCCTTTAATTGCGATTGTTGATACTGGAGCAACACATTCTTTTATATCTTTTGAATGCATGAAGCGTCTTAATATTCATGTGTCTGATATGCTTGGTTGTATGGAAATAGAAACCCCTGCTAGTGGTTCTGTCACTACTCAACTTGTTTGTCGTAAATGCCTTGTGACCGTGTTTGGTAAATCTTTTGATATGGATTTAGTGTGTATTCCACTTAGCGGTATATATGTGATTTTTGGTATGAACTGGTTAATATTTAATCGAGTCCATATTAACTGTTGTGAGAAAGTAATTACATTTCCGAAGTTGGAGGAAGAGTCTAAGTTGATAAGTGGGAGAGAAGTAAGGGAGTCCTTATTGGAGCATGGTGAATTGTTTGTTATGTTTGCATCTTTGAAGATTGAGAACGAAGTTGGAATTAAGGAACTACCGGTTGTGCAAGAATTTCCCGATGTGTTTCTGGAGGATGTGTCAGATATGCCTCCAGAAAGAGAAGTGGAGTTTACTATTGATTTGGTACCTGGTACAAGTCCAATATCTATGGCACCTTATAGAATGTCGGCATCTGAGTTAAGCGAACTAAAGAAGCAATTAGAAGAGTTACTAGAGAAGAAGTTTATTCGTCCGAGTGTATCGCCGTGGGGAGCACCTGTGCTTTTGGTAAAGAAGAAGGACGGAAGTATGAGGTTGTGTATTGATTACCGTCGTTTGAATCAAGTGACAATCAAGAACAAGTATCCGTTGCCAAGGATTGATGATTTAATGGATCAGTTGGTGGGTGCATGTGTGTTTAGCAAGATTGATTTGAGGTCCGGATATCATCAGATTCGAGTCAAGGCGGAAGATATTCAAAAGACTGCTTTTAGGACAAGATATGGTCACTACGAGTATTCAGTCATGCCTTTTGGAGTAACTAATGCACCAGGAGTGTTCATGGAGTACATGAATCGGATTTTCCATTCGTATTTGGATAAGTTCGTAGTGGTTTTCATTGATGATATTCTAGTGTACTCTAAGACTGAGGAGGAACATGCGGAACATCTGAGGATAGTGTTGAGGACCTTGCAAGAGAAGAAGCTTTATGCGAAGTTGTCTAAGTGCGAATTTTGGTTGAAGGAAGTAAGTTTTCTAGGTCACGTAATATCTAGTGGAGGTATTGCGGTGGATCCTTCTAAAGTTGATGCGGTAATGAAGTGGGGAACTCCAGAATCAGTGTTTGAGATTAGAAGTTTTCTTGGATTGGCCGGTTACTATCGGAGGTTTATTGAAGGTTTTTCAAAGTTGGCTTTACCGTTGACCCGATTGACTAGGAAAGATCAACCTTTTGTTTGGGATAGTTTGTGTGAGGAAAGTTTCCAAGAGTTGAAGAGGCGGTTGACGTCGGCACCAATTTTGATTCTACCAAAACCGAATGAGCCGTTTGTTGTATATTGTGATGCATCTTTGATGGGATTGGGTGGTGTTCTTATGCAAAATGGACAAGTGGTTGCTTATGCTTCTAGGCAATTGAAAGTGCATGCGAAGAACTATCCAACACATGATCTTGAGTTGGCGGCCGTTGTGTTTACTTTGAAGATATGGAGACATTATTTGTTTGGTTCTAGATTCGAAGTTTTTAGTGATCACAAGAGTTTGAAGTATTTGTTTGATCAAAAGGAGTTGAATATGAGGCAAAGACGTTGGTTGGAATTTTTGAAGGATTATGATTTTGAGTTGAGTTATCATCCGGGAAAAGCTAATGTTGTAGCCGATGCTTTGAGTAGAAAGTCATTGCATATGTCTTCACTTATGATGAGAGAGTTGGATTTAATTGAAGAATATAGAGATTTGAGTTTGGTTTGTGAAACGACTCCAAGAAGTGTGAAATTGGGAATGTTGAAGTTGACTAATGATTTTCTTGATGAAGTAAAGAATGGTCAAAAGGGAGATTTAGACTTAGTGAATCGTCTAGCATTGATTGATCAAGGAAAAGAGACCGATTTCAAAGTTGATGAGAATGGAGTTATAATATTTCGAGAAAGAGTTTGTGTTCCTAACATACCCGAGTTGAAGAGAAAGATTCTAGAGGAAGGACATAGAAGTGGTTTGAGTATTCATCCTGGAGCTACTAAGATGTACCAAGATCTTAAGAAGTTGTTTTGGTGGCCAAATATGAAAAAGGAAGTTGCCGAGTTTGTTTATGCTTGTTTGACTTGTCAAAAGTCCAAGGTTGAACACCAAAGACCATCCGGATTATTACAACCCATGTTTATTCCGGAATGGAAGTGGGATAGTATTGCTATGGATTTTGTAAGTGGTTTGCCGAGGACTACAAAAGGGAATGATTCGATTTGGGTGATTGTTGATAGGTTGACTAAGTCGGCACATTTTATTGCTTTTAAGACCGGAACTTTAATACCAAGATTGGCGGAGATTTATGTTGAGCAAATTGTGAGATTGCATGATATTCCATCTAGTATTGTGTCGGATCGTGATCCAAGGTTCACTTCAAGGTTTTGGGAAAGTTTGCAAGAGGCTTTGGGGACTAAGCTAAGGATGAGTTCGGCTTATCATCCTCAAACGGATGGACAATCGAAAAGAACTATTCAATCACTTGAAGATTTGTTGAGAGCTTGTGTTTTGGAAAATGGAGGGAGTTGGGATAAGTATCTACCTTTGATAGAGTTCACCTACAATAATAGTTATCATGCGAGTATTGGAATGACACCTTTTGAAGCTTTGTATGGTAGGAGATGTCGTACTCCTTTGTGTTGGTATGAGGATGGAGAAAGTGTTGTGTTGGGACCGGAATTGGTTCAACAAACTACGGAAAAGATTAAGATGATTCAAGAGAAAATGAAAGCAACTCAAAGTAGACAAAAGAGTTATCATGACAAGAAGAGGAAGGATGTGGAATTCCAAGAAGGAGATCATGTATTTTTGAGGGTTAATTCAACCACCGGTGTTGGTCGTGCTTTGAAATCTAAGAAATTGACATCGAAGTTTATTGGACCTTATCAAATTTTGAAGAGAGTGGGAAATGTGGCTTATAAGGTAGCCTTGCCACCATCGTTGTCTAATCTTCATGATGTGTTTCATGTGTCACAATTGAGAAAGTATGTATCGGATCCATCACATGTGATTGTATCGGATGATGTGCAAGTAAGGGATAATTTGACTATTGAAACCAAACCTTTGAGGATTGAAGGAAGAGAAGTGAAGAAGTTGAGAAACAAGGAGATAGCGTCCGTTAAGGTCATTTGGGGAGGACCCGCGGGAGAGAATGCTACTTGGGAGCTAGAAAGCAAGATGAGGAGTTCTTATCCGGAGTTATTCTCAG
This sequence comes from Trifolium repens, assembly GCA_030408175.1. NCBI lineage: Eukaryota > Viridiplantae > Streptophyta > Magnoliopsida > Fabales > Fabaceae > Trifolium > Trifolium repens. Next base: position 39,915,220 of record CP125844.1, read on the forward strand.
GTAAATTTTCGAGGACGAAAATTCTTTAAGGGGGGTAGAGTTGTAACACCCGTATTTATTTATTTTATTTTTAATTAGAGTTGATTAGCCTTTCTATAGTATTTTATAGTGAGTTAGTAATTAATTAAGAATTATGGCTATTTTGGGAAAGAGTAGTGCTTTGAATAAGATAAGTTTTAGAATTATAATGATAAGAGTTGGGCTTGAGTGTTAATGGGCCTAAATTAGTAAGAGGGACATTAAGGTCTTTGGCTAAGTAGGTTTAGGTTAGAGTGGTAAGAGTAGAGAAATATTACTCATAACTTAAGAAATAGAAAAGAGGTAGAAAGAGAAAGTTGAAGAGAAGGAGGTAGAGGGGAAGATTAGAGAAAGCTTTAGAGAAAGAAAAGAATCAGATTCTCAACAATTCCAAGGTTAGAGAGTAGTTTATAATTCATGTGAGATGATCAAAGAGGGGGGAGATGACTATTCTCCACACCCAAACCCTCTCATCTCTTTTTGTGGGTTGTGGGATCAAGGGAATGTGATTTAATGAATTTCTATGTTATTGTATGATGATATTATGTTATTACATGATCCTAATTGCTTTTTCAATCATCAATTTCGTGTGTTATATGAAGATTGTTGTTATTGATATTTGAAAATGAGTTTTGAATAAAATGAGGAAAAATCTCTACTTTTTACTTGAAATGGTGTTTGATGATGTTAGAACTTGTACTTTTAAGTCTATATATGATATGTATGCTTAAATGTGATAGCTTTAAGGGTTTATAACATGAAATTCGTGATTTTTATGTGATTTTATGTCAAACCCGTGAACAGAGCACAAATTCTGGGAACGCTCGCTAGCTGTTCGCCAAGCGACTCATGCTGTTCTTGATAAAAACCCAGAAATTCATATGTTCTCTTAGCGAGCAGTAGCGAGCAGTTCGCTTAGCGAGCAGTAGCGAGCAGTCCGCCAGGATTCGCCAGATGAGGGTTACTGTCTGTGTTCTCTTCGCCAGTGCTCGCCAGGGGTTCGCTTAGCGAACATACCTTAATTTTTAGAATTTTCTTGATGTTGTTTGATGATTATAAGCTTATAACATGGTTAGATTTGGTCTTATAACATGTTATTGATTTGGATTGATTGAACCTTGAGTTAGTATGATGATGAAATGCTTTTATGTATGTAATTGATTGAAAATCAAGATGATGAGCTATGATTAGCTAAGATGTTAAGTGTGTTGTATCTTGCTTGAATGTATGCCTTAATGATGATATGATTATGTGAATTTGATGCGAATTGAGAAGGAGTAATAGGGTTGAGCTATAATGCCCCGAACCTGAGACTAATAATAATTTAATTTTCAATATGATTTTTTGAAAAATCCTTTTAAGAGACATCACGCAGCGGATAAAATAACTATAGAATTGGACACAATATTGAAATTATTTGAAAATTGTTATAAAGATGAAACATAACAACTTCCTTACAAATAAAATACATTAGCTTTTAAAAATAAAGTAGGAAAATATCCTAGATTCTAAGACTTCTTCCCAAGTGTCACAATCAGAGCGGACTCCACCTGACTCGAACTCGATAACCTGTAGATACTGCGATTTCACAATCGCAGGGCCAAGCCAGACAAGACAAAAAGAAAGGGGTGAGAATACATTCACACAAGCATCGGTGTATTAACGCACAAGAATAGGGAAAACATAAAACACGAAATATCGTCCTTTGGGACGATAAAAAACACAACATCATAATCATAGCAACTCAATCAATTTAAATTCAACCCAATTAGACAATGGATGCAATGCGATCTAGACTCTCTAAATGCATGTGGTACCAAGGTCGGAGGTCAGGATTATATTCCTGAAAACACTCCTCAACACCGAATCAACACCGATTTATCAACACCGATTTATCAACACCGAGGACTGACACATGAATGGATGCATGAACGTATATTCCAACACCAATTAAATGCTCAAACAATGAATCAAACAACACCAAAATGGATAACAACTAGAATTGAAAACTCAAAAGCAACATCGTCAACTACACATTTGTATCAACACCATTAACATCAATTAATAACAACACCGTTAAACAACACCGATAAACAACACCGTAGTAAACTCGACACCAAAACACCAATTAAATTCGACACCAATTAAGTCAACACCAAATTAATTCAACATTAAATGAGTTCAACTCCAATTACATCCACAACTATTACTTGAATCTTTTTAATTAGATTTTTGACTTCTTCTAGCTACCAACTAAATGGTCTCATAATTTGCTAACTAAACTATTCTTAAAAGTGACATTTAAAATCAAATCTGTTAATTTATATAATTGTCTTTTGAAACCTTCTTAATAAATCGTAAAATTAATTTATTTGAGTTCTCTCTTTGATAAGGGTCAGATCCGTATGACATGTATAGGTTCACACAAACAACTTGCAATCATGGTTCTTGAATTAATTTTAATATATTGAAATCAAAACAACAACAAGAAGTAAACCAAACCAACAAACGTAATCCTCTGGCTCACTTTAAGGTTTGGCTTAAATATATCTAAACTTATCACTACATAATTACCCTAGGTTCTCTCTTAAAGTTTCCAATCAAATTCTTATCAATTTTTAACCGTATAAGGACTAATAGACCATAAGCCAATTTGGCTCTCATCGCTTAAATATAATACTGCAGAAGAAGTTTCATAAATAAATAAAGAAAATTAAAATAATAGAAAACAAGTAATGCTAGTAAGGTTGCCTCTTAAAATCCTGAACGTGTTTTATTCTTATAATGGATTGTGTATAAAGCAATTATGATTTGGCTTCCAAACTCAATTAAAATTAAAACTCAGTACGATAAACAACGTTAAACACCAAATTTTAAATTAAAACAAAAGGGACATAAACAACACAACAAGAACAATCAAGAGAAGTGCATAGAAAATCATCAGCATCAAAAGAAAAGAAAAGGGAAAATGGATGGAGGGCAAGGTCCCCTCGACTACTCTCATGGTTAACACTACCCTTATGCGTGAACAATCTCCCCCTTACCTCGATTATGCAGAAATTCTTTAATGCTTTAATGTTGGTGATCCCTCGTGCTATGCCCTAACTTTCCAAGGTCTCCTCGCGTTTCTATTCTTGTGTCGGTTTAGCTCTCCTGATTTCTTTTCTCTTTAATCTATTTATAGCACTAAACTAGGTTTCTTTTCCTAAAAGATATCCTTATCAGATTTGTTTCAAAAATATATTTTCCTAAAAACTCTCTTATTATTTTTCATAAAAATCTAATCTTTTATTTTCATAACATATTCCTATAATATATCTCAAAATTATATCTCTAAAATATGATTCTAAAATATATCATACTTATTCTATTTTTCAAATAATTCTTTATTCTCACTAAATTAAATAAATTCTAACTTATCAAATAATTTACTTAGCACATAAATACCTAAATAAACCATATTCTGATTAAATAATTATTTCTAAATTTTGGGGTGTTACATGAGCGGCCTATTATTCATGGTTAGTTGTTTAGGGTATCATCATTATATGGTATGTGTACATTCATGCATTCATGAGTCAATTTGATGCGATGTCCCCCATGACTTAAAACTGACTTGATGCGATGGATATATGTTTATCCTAATTTGATGCGGGTACCACATGCATTAGCGATGTCTAGGTGACATACATTATGTGTTTTCCTTAGCTTGCATTAGGAGATTGTGCACTATGCTTGGTATTTGGTAATTGTGTTGTCTTCCAATGCAATCTTGTGAATGTTTGAGTTATGCGAGTTTTACTTGAATGTCTTGCCTTTATTGATAAACATGATGAACCATGATGTTATAGATTGTTAGCCCAATATGATATGCGTATGATTTATTTCATGATATAATTGCTTACATAATATAAGTGTATACTATGCTTATTATTATGAACTTGAATTATAACTAACTCTCTATTTTTGTGTATGTGTAATGGTTTGGGTCCAGATTCTCCACTTGAGGAGTAATTTCGTGGCTTTGGAGTTTAGCTCGGTGGACTAGTATAGCTTGGTAAGGTGAAAGATAGGAGGATCCTAGAAGCTTAGAGTTTTAGGATATGCTCTGATACTTGTAACCTTACTTAGACTAGTATTAGGTTCCTCGTTTGTCTGAGATTATGTATGACCTTGCTACTTATTTATCTTATCTTTAATTCTTGTTGAATTATTTTGGATTATGTTATGGGGCTTCGTTTATGGAAGTACCTAATTGAAGTTGTAATATGATTTATGACTTGCATGCTTGGATTTAGCTATTATGAATTATAAGATGAGGATTTTATATGCTTCCGTTGTGATTAAGTTATTCTATGCATGCTATTAGTATCTTGTATTTAAGTAATGTTTCTTAATGATTTGTATGTTGAATGATTTACATTAATTATTGCATGCGAATCGATTAGGAGCGTTACATTTTGGTATCAGAGCAAGGTCGGTCCATATCGGATCAAGTAGGTTAGTATACCCGTAGGTGCATGAGTGTAGTAGAACACTTTTAGTACCCTTAGTCTAACGTAAGGTTGGATTTCTTTTGGTTGGTTGTTTAGGTGATGGCGACTAATAGAGCTATGGCGGATGCGGTGACATACATGGCAAATGTTATGGCACAAGAGACGGCGGCAAGAACGGCCGAGAGGTTGGCACAAGAGAACCTAAGGGGTAATGAGGATGAATTGAGGTTGGAGAGGTTCTTAAAGAACAATCCACAAGCGTTCAAAGGAGGTTACAACCCCGAGGGAGCTCAAAAGTGGCTTGAAGGCATGGAGAAGATTTTTGGAGCCATGAGGTGCTCGGAAGTTCAAAAAGTGATTTTGGGAACCTACATGCTTCAAGATGATGCTAACTACTGGTGGAAGAATGCTTCTCAAAGACTTGGTTATGATGGAGCCGTGATCACTTGGGATATCTTTAAGAGGGAGTTCTTGACTAAGTACTTTCCAACGGACGTGAGAAACCGGAAGGTGGTAGAGTTCATGGAGCTCAAGCAAGGAAACCTATCGATTGCGGAGTATGCAACCAAATTTGAGGACTTATGTCGTTTTTGTCCACACTACAACACCGTAGAGGCGGAAGGGTATAAATGTGTGAAGTTCGAAAGTGGTTTGCGTCCCGATCTTAAGCAATTGGTTGGTATCTTGGAGATAAGGAATTTTGCTAACTTGGTGAACAAAAGCAACATTTGTGATTTGGATGGGAAAGCTAAGACAAGCTACTACAAGGAGATGAATGATAATAGAGGAAGAGGTCAAGACCGTGGTAAGCCTTATGATAAGAAGAACAAGGGCAAAGTTGGAGGTAGTGGAGAGAAGGGAAAGAATGCTAATGACAAGTGCTTTAAGTGTGGTGCTTTGGGTCATCGTTCCTATGATTGCCCAAAAGGAGATAGATGCTTTAGGTGTAGGGAGTTTGGACACAAGGTTGATGCATGTAAGAAGAAGGTTACTTGTTTCAATTGTGGTGAAGAAGGTCACAAGAGTCCGGAATGCAAGAAGCCAAAGAAAGCGACCGGAAAAGTGTTTGCTTTAAGTGGAGATGGATCGGAGCAAGTGGACAATCTCATTAGAGGTATGTGTTTCATCTATGACACTCCTTTAATTGCGATTGTTGATACTGGAGCAACACATTCTTTTATATCTTTTGAATGCATGAAGCGTCTTAATATTCATGTGTCTGATATGCTTGGTTGTATGGAAATAGAAACCCCTGCTAGTGGTTCTGTCACTACTCAACTTGTTTGTCGTAAATGCCTTGTGACCGTGTTTGGTAAATCTTTTGATATGGATTTAGTGTGTATTCCACTTAGCGGTATATATGTGATTTTTGGTATGAACTGGTTAATATTTAATCGAGTCCATATTAACTGTTGTGAGAAAGTAATTACATTTCCGAAGTTGGAGGAAGAGTCTAAGTTGATAAGTGGGAGAGAAGTAAGGGAGTCCTTATTGGAGCATGGTGAATTGTTTGTTATGTTTGCATCTTTGAAGATTGAGAACGAAGTTGGAATTAAGGAACTACCGATTGTGCAAGAATTTCCCGATGTGTTTCTGGAGGATGTGTCAGATATGCCTCCAGAAAGAGAAGTGGAGTTTACTATTGATTTGGTACCTGGTACAAGTCCAATATCTATGGCACCTTATAGAATGTCGGCATCTGAGTTAAGCGAACTAAAGAAGCAATTAGAAGAGTTACTAGAGAAGAAGTTTATTCGTCCGAGTGTATCGCCGTGGGGAGCACCTGTGCTTTTGGTAAAGAAGAAGGACGGAAGTATGAGGTTGTGTATTGATTACCGTCGTTTGAATCAAGTGACAATCAAGAACAAGTATCCGTTGCCAAGGATTGATGATTTAATGGATCAGTTGGTGGGTGCATGTGTGTTTAGCAAGATTGATTTGAGGTCCGGATATCATCAGATTCGATTCAAGGCGGAAGATATTCAAAAGACTGCTTTTAGGACAAGATATGGTCACTACGAGTATTCAGTCATGCCTTTTGGAGTAACTAATGCACCAGGAGTGTTCATGGAGTACATGAATCGGATTTTCCATTCGTATTTGGATAAGTTCGTAGTGGTTTTCATTGATGATATTCTAGTGTACTCTAAGACTGAGGAGGAACATGCGGAACATCTGAGGATAGTGTTGAGGACCTTGCAAGAGAAGAAGCTTTATGCGAAGTTGTCTAAGTGCGAATTTTGGTTGAAGGAAGTAAGTTTTCTAGGTCACGTAATATCTAGTGGAGGTATTGCGGTGGATCCTTCTAAAGTTGATGCGGTAATGAAGTGGGGAACTCCAGAATCAGTGTTTGAGATTAGAAGTTTTCTTGGATTGGCCGGTTACTATCGGAGGTTTATTGAAGGTTTTTCAAAGTTGGCTTTACCGTTGACCCGATTGACTAGGAAAGATCAACCTTTTGTTTGGGATAGTTTGTGTGAGGAAAGTTTCCAAGAGTTGAAGAGGCGGTTGACGTCGGCACCAATTTTGATTCTACCAAAACCGAATGAGCCGTTTGTTGTATATTGTGATGCATCTTTGATGGGATTGGGTGGTGTTCTTATGCAAAATGGACAAGTGGTTGCTTATGCTTCTAGGCAATTGAAAGTGCATGCGAAGAACTATCCAACACATGATCTTGAGTTGGCGGCCGTTGTGTTTACTTTGAAGATATGGAGACATTATTTGTTTGGTTCTAGATTCGAAGTTTTTAGTGATCACAAGAGTTTGAAGTATTTGTTTGATCAAAAGGAGTTGAATATGAGGCAAAGACGTTGGTTGGAATTTTTGAAGGATTATGATTTTGAGTTGAGTTATCATCCGGGAAAAGCTAATGTTGTAGCCGATGCTTTGAGTAGAAAGTCATTGCATATGTCTTCACTTATGATGAGAGAGTTGGATTTAATTGAAGAATATAGAGATTTGAGTTTGGTTTGTGAAACGACTCCAAGAAGTGTGAAATTGGGAATGTTGAAGTTGACTAATGATTTTCTTGATGAAGTAAAGAATGGTCAAAAGGGAGATTTAGACTTAGTGAATCGTCTAGCATTGATTGATCAAGGAAAAGAGACCGATTTCAAAGTTGATGAGAATGGAGTTATAATATTTCGAGAAAGAGTTTGTGTTCCTAACATACCCGAGTTGAAGAGAAAGATTCTAGAGGAAGGACATAGAAGTGGTTTGAGTATTCATCCTGGAGCTACTAAGATGTACCAAGATCTTAAGAAGTTGTTTTGGTGGCCAAATATGAAAAAGGAAGTTGCCGAGTTTGTTTATGCTTGTTTGACTTGTCAAAAGTCCAAGGTTGAACACCAAAGACCATCCGGATTATTACAACCCATGTTTATTCCGGAATGGAAGTGGGATAGTATTGCTATGGATTTTGTAAGTGGTTTGCCGAGGACTACAAAAGGGAATGATTCGATTTGGGTGATTGTTGATAGGTTGACTAAGTCGGCACATTTTATTGCTTTTAAGACCGGAACTTTAATACCAAGATTGGCGGAGATTTATGTTGAGCAAATTGTGAGATTGCATGATATTCCATCTAGTATTGTGTCGGATCGTGATCCAAGGTTCACTTCAAGGTTTTGGGAAAGTTTGCAAGAGGCTTTGGGGACTAAGCTAAGGATGAGTTCGGCTTATCATCCTCAAACGGATGGACAATCGAAAAGAACTATTCAATCACTTGAAGATTTGTTGAGAGCTTGTGTTTTGGAAAATGGAGGGAGTTGGGATAAGTATCTACCTTTGATAGAGTTCACCTACAATAATAGTTATCATGCGAGTATTGGAATGACACCTTTTGAAGCTTTGTATGGTAGGAGATGTCGTACTCCTTTGTGTTGGTATGAGGATGGAGAAAGTGTTGTGTTGGGACCGGAATTGGTTCAACAAACTACGGAAAAGATTAAGATGATTCAAGAGAAAATGAAAGCAACTCAAAGTAGACAAAAGAGTTATCATGACAAGAAGAGGAAGGATGTGGAATTCCAAGAAGGAGATCATGTATTTTTGAGGGTTAATTCAACCACCGGTGTTGGTCGTGCTTTGAAATCTAAGAAATTGACATCGAAGTTTATTGGACCTTATCAAATTTTGAAGAGAGTGGGAAATGTGGCTTATAAGGTAGCCTTGCCACCATCGTTGTCTAATCTTCATGATGTGTTTCATGTGTCACAATTGAGAAAGTATGTATCGGATCCATCACATGTGATTGTATCGGATGATGTGCAAGTAAGGGATAATTTGACTATTGAAACCAAACCTTTGAGGATTGAAGGAAGAGAAGTGAAGAAGTTGAGAAACAAGGAGATAGCGTCCGTTAAGGTCATTTGGGGAGGACCCGCGGGAGAGAATGCTACTTGGGAGCTAGAAAGCAAGATGAGGAGTTCTTATCCGGAGTTATTCTCAGGTAAATTTTCGAGGACGAAAATTCTTTAAGGGGGGTAGAGTTGTAACACCCGTATTTATTTATTTTATTTTTAATTAGAGTTGATTAGCCTTTCTATAGTATTTTATAGTGAGTTAGTAATTAATTAAGAATTATGGCTATTTTGGGAAAGAGTAGTGCTTTGAATAAGATAAGTTTTAGAATTATAATGATAAGAGTTGGGCTTGAGTGTTAATGGGCCTAAATTAGTAAGAGGGACATTAAGGTCTTTGGCTAAGTAGGTTTAGGTTAGAGTGGTAAGAGTAGAGAAATATTACTCATAACTTAAGAAATAGAAAAGAGGTAGAAAGAGAAAGTTGAAGAGAAGGAGGTAGAGGGGAAGATTAGAGAAAGCTTTAGAGAAAGAGAAGAATCAGATTCTCAACAATTCCAAGGTTAGAGAGTAGTTTATAATTCATGTGAGATGATCAAAGAGGGGGGAGATGACTATTCTCCACACCCAAACCCTCTCATCTCTTTTTGTGGGTTGTGGGATCAAGGGAATGTGATTTAATGAATTTCTATGTTATTGTATGATGATACTATGTTATTACATGATCCTAATTGCTTTTTCAATCATCAATTTCGTGTGTTATATGAAGATTGTTGTTATTGATATTTGAAAATGGGTTTTGAATAAAATGAGGAAAAATCTCTACTTTTTACTTGAAATGGTGTTTGATGATGTTAGAACTTGTACTTTTAAGTCTATATATGATATGTATGCTTAAATGTGATAGCTTTAAGGGTTTATAACATGAAATTCGTGATTTTTATGTGATTTTATGTCAAACCCGTGAACAGAGCACAAATTCTGGGAACGCTCGCTAGCTGTTCGCCAAGCGACTCATGCTGTTCTTGATAAAAACCCAGAAATTCATATGTTCTCTTAGCGAGCAGTAGCGAGCAGTTCGCTTAGCGAGCAGTAGCGAGCAGTTCGCCAGGATTCGCCAGATGAGGGTTACTGTCTGTGTTCTCTTCGCCAGTGCTCGCCAGGGGTTCGCTTAGCGAACATACCTTAATTTTTAGAATTTTCTTGATGTTGTTTGATGATTATAAGCTTATAACATGGTTAGATTTGGTCTTATAACATGTTATTGATTTGGATTGATTGAACCTTGAGTTAGTATGATGATGAAATGCTTTTATGTATGTAATTGATTGAAAATCAAGATGATGAGCTATGATTAGCTAAGATGTTAAGTGTGTTGTATCTTGCTTGAATGTATGCCTTAATGATGATATGATGATGTGAATTTGATGCGAATTGAGAAGGAGTAATAGGGTTGAGCGGCCTATTATTCATGGTTAGTTGTTTAGGGTATCATCATTATATGGTATGTGTACATTCATGAGTCAATTTGATGCGATGTCCCCCATGACTTAAAACTGACTTGATGCGATGGATATATGTTTATCCTAATTTGATGCGGATACCACATGCATTAGCGATGTCTAGGTGACATACATTATGTGTTTTCATTAGCTTGCATTAGGAGATTGTGCACTATGCTTGGTATTTGGTAATTGTGTTGTCTTCCAATGCAATCTTGTGAATGTTCACTACAAGAAATGTCGTTTTTGGCAGCGACAAATGTCGCTGGCAAAAACGCAAAGTTGCTGCAAAAAGTATTTTTCGCAGCAAAAAAAATGTTGCTGCATGTCGCTGCCATAAGTGCCGTTGCGAAAAGTTTTGCAAGGACAATTAATGTCGCTGCCATAACTGGTGTTTTGCAGCAACAATTAATGTCGTTGACAAAACAAGTGTTTTTAGCAACAATTAATGTCGCTGGCATAACTAGTGGTTTTTTGCAACAACATTTATTGTCGCTGTCATTACTAATGTTTTTTGCAACAACAATTATTGTCGCTGGCAAAAAATGTGTTTTTCGCAACGAAAAAAATTGTTTTTCAAGGACAATTAATGTCGCTGCTATAACTAGTGTTTTTCGCAGCGAAATAGTTATTTTTTGTTAACGATATAAATTATTGTTATATCCTTTTTACCTCAACAACAAAAATTGTTGGAATAAATTATATTTTCAAAAATAAAAGATATACAACATAAACCAACAAATTAGATTCACAATAAAAAATATACAACATAAACCAACAAATTTATTTCACAATATATTTTTTGAAAGAGATCAATTTAAAGATAACAAACAAGTGTTTTAAAAATCATAATAATACAATTCCTAAAGATAACAATCTAATGATAACAAATCAATCTTTAAAATATAGTCAGATAAGCTTCCTACTCGGAACAAGCTTGTTACAACATATTTCCTACTCGAAAAAACTTGCAAAAACGGTCTCAATTCGTAAACTCCCTTCTTTGTATCTCTTAATTAGTCATAAAAGCTTGTTATAACTCAACTCACAGGAACAACTGTTTAAAATCTCCATTTGTGTGACAAAGCTTAACAAACCTAAAAAGCACAACAAACTCAAAGAAAACTGAAAAAGAAAACGGCGACTTTTTCTTTTAGTAATGACTATTCAAAGGCAAGTTATTAATGCGATAAAAAAATAATCTATTATATTATGAATTAAAGTAACATATGAATTCTTGTACCAAAAATAAAGAAAAAAAAGTAACATATGCATTATTATAACAATAATTAGTAAATAACTATCCATAATATTAGTTAACTTTACTATGTCGTTACTTGATTCCTCTCAATTAGTTACATCCTAACTAGCATAACTCCATCATACAAAAGTCACAAATTAATCAATATAAACAGATTATGAATGATAAACTCAAAGGAATCAAAATATTAAAAAGAAAAGGGAAACAAACAAGGGAAAAGGGAAGCAGAGCAAGGTCCCCTCGACTATTTTTATAGTCAACACTACTCCTATGCATGAACAATCTCCCCCTTATCTAGAATTTGCAGAAACATGCTCCGGCTAAATTGGGATATCTATTGTGCCCTTGCTCCTACGGTCGTTCAGCAACAAACAGAATCGAATTCAGACTTCGGATGAGAAAATTATGAGTATTTTAGTATTGCTCTCGAAATCCACTATTTGGTCATGAAGGGTACACGAATTTTTGTTCGTAAATTGTGGTAATCCTAATTCTAAGTTATTTTGCTCCATTTATAGAGGAAGTTTATCTTTTTCTTTTCCTAAAAACAAACAAGATTCATAACAAATTTGTTTCTATTTTAATTCCCTAAAAACTTTCATCTTATTCCTCATGAAAATTCATATCTTTTATTTTCATGATATATTTCTAAAATATATTTCAAAATTATATATATGATTCTAAAATATATCTTAATTAATTCTATCTTTCAAATAATTCTCCCGTTCTCGCTATATTAAATAAATTCTAATTTATCAAATAGTTTACTTGGCACATAATCACTTAAATAAATTATATTCTAAATAAATAACTATTTCTAAATTTTGGGGTGTTACAAAAATATCCAATTAGTATAAAATAAAAATAAAATAAAAATCATGCATATCCCAAATAACATAATTTCTATTTAATTAATATATTTAGTAAAAAAATAATTAATAGATGAGAATTGAACCTTTTTAGGCGTCAGTTAAATGTTTGTGTCTATCCAATTAGTCAAAACGTACAAATATTAATTTTCAATTAGAATTAAAAAACAAACAAAAAAAAAATTGTAATATACTAACAACTAACATTGTCATTGCCGATAAAAAGAAAACAAACAAAAAAAAAGATCATGTGTATCTCAAATCCCAAATAACATGATTTCTTTTTAATTAAAAGATAACATAAAAAAACGAACCTTTTTCATTTAATTCTCCTAAAATAATTATTCTATTTAATAATTAGCTATAAAAAATAAAGTAGTAAGAAATTAATAAATTAAATAATTAAAAAATAATTAAAGATAGTCATAGAAATATTACTATTAAAAGCAATTTTAAAAATAGAAAGCATTCTCATTAGATGACAAATGAAAAACTTGTTAAAGAATCATCTTGCTTTATTATATTCAAATTAATATAATGTATTTCTATTCTATTAACAATATATTAGAAGGAACTAAAAAACCTTAATTTGTTCTCATCAAGTATGATAATATTTCAAATATTCAATCCTTAAATGTAATTATTAAAAAAAGATACAAAACATAAAAATAGTAACCAAAATAATTATTTTATGTTAAAAGAAATTTACGCATAAAAATAGGAACAGAAACCACGATAAATGATAGTATAAAAAAATTGTAATTGAGTGGTTTCCCAGCGACTTTACAAGGTTGATGCAAAAAAGTTATACTATTAGCGACAATAATAATTATTGTTGAGATAATTAACTTTTCTCAGCGATAATGTAATTGTTGAGAAAAAAACCAACTTATAACAACAACTTTAATTAGTTGTTACTATTTGTAGTGGTTTGATTTATGCGAGTTTTACTTGAATGTCTTGCCTTTATTGATAAACATGATGAACCATGATGTTATAGATTGTTAGCCCAATATGATATGCGTATGATTTATTTCATGATATAATTGCCTACATAATATAAGTGTATACTATGCTTATTATTATGAACTTGAATTATAACTAACTCTCTATTTTTGTGTATGTGTAATGGTTTGGGTCCAGATTCTCCACTTGAGGAGTAATTTCGTGGCTTTGGAGTTTAGCTCGGTGGACTAGTATAGCTTGGTAAGGTGAAAGATAGGAGGATCCTAGAAGCTTAGAGTTTTAGGATATGCTCTGATACTTGTAACCTTACTTAGACTAGTATTAGGTTCCTCGTTTGTCTGAGATTATGTATGACCTTGCTACTTATTTATCTTATCTTTAATTCTTGTTGAATTATTTTGGATTATGTTATGGGGCTTCGTTTATGGAAGTACCTAATTGAAGTTGTAATATGATTTATGACTTGCATGCTTGGATTTAGCTATTATGAATTATAAGATGAGGATTTTATATGCTTCCGTTGTGATTAAGTTATTCTATGCATGCTATTAGTATCTTGTATTTAAGTAATGTTTCTTAATGATTTGTATGTTGAATGATTTACATTAATTATTGCATGCGAATCGATTAGGAGCGTTACATTATTTATCCATGTGAGTGGAGATCCTCACATTTTCCATTTGATGCTCACGTATGGAGATTGTTTCTTTGTGGTACCCGGTGACAAAGAAAGGTTTGATAATAAGAATGAGATCAAAGTGTGTTAATATTCATTTGAAAAAAAATAATTTACAATTACTTATTGTTGATAGAGTCCCTATTGAGTCTTGGCAGATGGAGACCTGATGTAGTACAAAAATAAGTATTTTAATTTGTAATATCGTATCCACAGAGACTAGTGTGATATTAATGATGTGATTGCAACAATTGATATAATTTTAAGTGAAGTGATTTAAAGGTATCTTTTTTATGATAACTTGCGAAAATGTAATAACGAAAGTGCGGTAAAAATGATTAAAAATATCAGAGATAATTTTGCTAGGATTTGACTTCATTATCGTTCATACATATTTCACTGATCAATTATATAAATTCTAGCTATTAATCAATATTATCACGTATTGCTCATCGTACGTTTTCGTTCCCAAATAACGATGCGAGATCTACTGTACCTATCAGCCCCCAATTGCTCAAGCGTTTAATCAATACAATAGCACTAAGATCCAATACTTTGAGTGAATGCTAAACTTAAATCTATTCCTAGAGTTTAGCATTTAATAGACATTATCCTAGTTCTTAGATTCAAAAAGTATCAATCTCATAAACAATCAATTTTTTTTTGGATATATATATATATATAGAGGGAGAGAGATAGAGAGAAAGGGAGAGAGAGATAGAGAGAGAGTTTATTATTAGTTTATATTTATAGGGACACTATATAATCTTAGGGATGAAGACCAAGAAAAAATCCCTTGTAGGCTATAAAACCCCGATACTCTAAAAATGGCCAAGTATCGTATCCGATACTGATATATACTTGTCGATATCTTTCGATACCCGTATCGGAGAAGTATCTGACAATTAATATTATTTTAAAAAATGACCGATACGTGTCAGATACTTCTCTGATACGCGTATAAGAAAGTATCGGGAATTAATGTTCCTCTTAAGTAGTGAATGTTAAAGTATGATATTCTTTATGGATAATCAACTATATATGTCTTTTTTGGATAGTACTAAGATGTTTTCTTGAATAATATTAATTATGTCTTTTTTGCATAGTACTTAACTTAATATGTAATTATTAATTGTCACTTGTTTGTTTATTTTGAGTAATTTGAATGTTAATTCATTATTACTATTATTATTATTATTATTATTATTATTATTATTATTACTATTATTATTATTATTATTATTATTATTATTATTATCGTTTTAGTTATGTTATATATTGTGCATCTATATATTTAAGTTTTTAAATAATGTATCGCACCTGTATCGTATCAGAAATTTTGAAAATTTTCTCGTATCGTTATCGTTTTGGTATCGTATCACATATCTGGGCTTCATATAATGGAAAGCGAAGAAATAATCATCATCTCGCTCTATATTATGCAAAAAACTATCTCAATTTTATTATAAAATTTTAAACTAAATTACTATTAAATGAAATAAAATGAACCATACTAATTTTATCTCATACATCTCACGAGCTAACATACTAATTTAAATTAAATGAACCATCAATTAATATCGACTACTTTTCACACACTATGTGAGGAACTTAATTTGTATGGTTTGGCAGCTGAGTTTAGATCAAAAACAAGATGTTAGATTTGAAAATTTCCACAATTAGTAATTTTGTTAAAAAATGCAAGTGAAGTTAACTTAAAATTGTATTTTAATTAAAATATGGCTAAGATTCAAGAAAGTGAGTGACATTGAGAAAGAGTGATAAAGAGAGGTGAGAGCCAAACACCACATACCAAGGTGACTCCAACCATCACCTAAGGGCCAACCTTATTAACCCCATAAACAAGTAGCCTCCCCTAGTTAGTGACTTTGTCTTTCTCCCTTGTATGTTCTAATATTTAGCTTTGGGTAAACAATTATCGTTTGAGTCCTTAAATTTATACAAGTTTCAAACATATTCACCATTAGCTTTTTTCATTAGTTATTTGATCATTAATTCTGTTTTTAAATCGTCAATTTAGTTCTCGAGTATATTTTTTTATTAATCATTTTTGTTCATAAAATTTGTAATTAAGGAGGCATTAGAAATGTGTTTATAATTTCAATACATTTATAAACTATAGCGACACCACCTCACGACTAAAATCGTTGTTACTCGTTAACTCAATTGCATTTAAATATTTGTTTATTTTATATTATTTAACATTATTTAAAAATATCAATTAAATATTAAATGCATTTATTGATTAAAATATTTATGCCTTAATTAATATTTTGGTCCTCCTATTTTAACTTACTCACGAAATTGGTCCATTACTTTAAAAAATGATCAAGTTAGAGTAAAATATGATAAATCATAACTTTTATGTATGAAAATATGACAGAAAGATCAAAATATATGATTTTAAAATAACGGATCCAATTTCATGAGTGACCAAATATAGTGCGACCAAAACGGTAATTAAACCAAATATTTATTATATTTTAATCTATATTTATTTATTAAAATGGACGCCAATATGCTGAACTTGATAGGGAGGATCATTGTTCGATCCTCAGTGAATGCGATCGAGAGAGGACTGAAATTACTTGATAGACCCCCGAACCAGATTAAACTGATTGTGAAAGCAAAAAAGTGGACGCCAATATGCACTCGGTCCAAATGTACCTTACTATTTTTAATAAATAAACTTTATGTAATTTTTATGGACTAAATTGCAAACATATTCTAAATGCCTCTTTTTTACCTAATTTTATGGATTAAATTCACAAAATAAAAAAAAACAAAGTTGAAAACTAAGTATTCATTAGCTAAAAACATCTTTGAGGAATAAAATAACATAATTAATAAAAAAATCAGATACCAAAGTAGCAGTTTCTAATTATAAATTTTATCAAAATATATTTCATTGACAAATTTAATTTAAAGTAGTTTTCCCAAGCTTTACCCCTTACCAGTATACCTCTTACCAGTACTAGTATAATACAGGACCAAGGTCTGACCTAAAAAAACTAATAATACACTACTAAGGTAGTATTTTTGTAGAATAAATATTCTAGATTTCCATTTTCTATTATTTAAATTTCTTTCATTTCTTTTGTCAAAAGAAAAATTTCTTTCATTTCTATAATTTTTCAATATTTTGAAGTGTATAAAAAAATTTGGACTCATTTAATTTAATGTCATATTTTAACATATATATTTTTAAAATTATAGAGGAAATAAAAGAATAGAAAATGAAAAGAATGTCTACTCATTTCTCTGTTCATATTTTGTTTGCCAAATTGTAAACCACAACCTCCATTTGTTTCAGTTCCTTGTTTTGGTACGGGTTCATTGGCTGTTGGTTTCAACGATGCGCCACTTCCCACTTGCAATGTTGCCCCCTATATTTACAATCTACCTCTTCGTTCTTTCTAATTATTAGTTTTTTTGTGCAAATTCCTTTTTTTTTTTTTTGACAATCGTGCAAATTCTAATTATTAGTTCAAAAGTTTGAACTTAATTTTAAATTGAGAAAAAAGAATATATATATCAATGATAGAAAATAATTTTACACTGTCAACCAATATTCGTAATCATGTTTTTTATCCTATCACTCCAGTAAACTCCATCTTTTTTATATGATATGAGACATTGAACTATATTTCTTGATTCACTACAAGAAATATGATTTTTTGTAACAACTTTTTTTGTTAAAAGTTGTTACAAGTCGCTGACAAAACTACTTAAGATAGTTTTGCCAGCGACCTGTAACAAAAAAAGTTGTTGGCAAAATTCATATTTTTTGTAGTGATTGTCTGTAAAATTAATTTATACTCACAATGCATGTCCTCCTAAGTGGTCTTCAATGGAGCTACTCCGGATGCTTCTACCTTATTCGAAGATATAAAATTTTATTCGTGGTTATGGCAGGTTTAGTAGGCGCCACTTCGCCTGTGATTCTTGTATTACTTTTTCTATTTGGTGTCAAGATCCTATGAGCTCTATTTTAAGCTCATGATTTTCTTGAGAATATTGTAAAGGCTTGAGTACCCCTAATACTCCCTTATAATAAATCCTTCTTGCTTATTAAAAAAAACTCTTTCAAATTTAATAATTACGTAGTATTATGCAATCTTGTAATTTTTTGTATACTATTATTGTGTCCTAGTAAACATTTGGTTCGAACTCTACACTCAGCAGCCACAAATATTTGTGATGAATTAAATAAGAGTCACATACTTCAATTTTTGGCCCCTTTTCAGAGTCGTGACCCATTTTGGTCGCTACAAAACTCTTGTTTTTTTTGGTACTGCATAACATGTAATGAATTAAATAAATACTATTGTGGTTTTATTAAATTATTCTTACTTTTATAAAATCATGTTAAAGAGTATTTCGGAGTAATGGTTAAGAAAATAAAAATAAATATTTCAATTATACAATTTTTTTTTCATTTAAATTTCAAGACATTGAATGTTTACTTTCAATATTATATTATTATTTTTATTTCCTTGACTATTGTTCCAAAAATATTGTTTAACATTTTCTTTTTTATAATCATAATATTAACTAGAATTGAGAAGAAATCAATTAAAACTATACTAAAAATTGCAGGTGGCACTCAGTGGCAGATCCAGAAAATTTTGGAGGTGGGGGCTAAAAAATATTACGACCAGTAAAAACAAATTTTGATGTTTAATTATTTTTTGTTACCATAGTGTATATAGATACGAAATTTTCTTCAATGTTTAACAATGATTAATTTTTGTCAGAAAACTTATTGGGAGCTTTAAAAATTTATAATAGCATTTTATTTACAATTTAACGGGGGCTTAAAAATATTATAATGACATTTTGTTTATAATAAATCATATATAATAATATTATGATGAATAAATTGTGTTAACTTGTGGGGGCTTGAGCCCCCAATCTACAATGCATGGATCCGTCACTGGTGGCACTATTTTTCTCTTTTCAACTTCAAGATTAAATTTATTAAGCGACAAATAAATATAGTTGTTCATAGGCATTTTGTTGTTCTACACACTTGAGTTTCTACACACTTGTATTGAATCTTTATTGATTAATTAATAAAATGAATCGAATTTACTTTTTTCAAAAAAAGAAGAAAAAATCTAAGTATTTGATATTCAAATTCCGACTTATATATATATATTACAGTTTAAATTATGTATAAAATATCATTTCAGTTTTATTAATTCAATTTGTTAGTGTTGATTAATTCTGGAACCAAGGAAGGATTTAACTATAATTCCCTTGCTTAATTAACGTATTAAAGAAAAAAAAACTTAACGTAAAGATCGACAACATTGCAGCTGGATAAAACTCACTTTCTGTCTTGTTATCTATGAAGCACATACAACGACACGGATACGGACATGGACACCGTACACGATACGGACACCGAATAGCAACACCGATAATAATTTGAAAAATGATATAATTTAATGTAATCATAAGTGTTGTGTCGGTGTCGAACACCGACACGGACACGTGTCAAACACAGACACGCCTAATCATAAAAATGTCCGTAATTCGTAACTTGTTATACATTGCAGCTTAATTAACGTATTTCATTTTGTTATAAAATAAAGTTGACATGTTTTCTTTTTTAATTTATTTATCATCAGAAAGTTAAAAAGTATTTGATGTGTCACTAAGCAGCCAAACTTTGATTTTAGTGGATGACCTTGTACTAAAATACATACTGAAGGCTACACTTGCGTAGTCACAGACTATCCTTTCTTTTTCTATATAAACCCATTCAAATCTCATCTTCAAATGACCAAATTCCTTTTCTCCACTATCCCAAAAAGTGAGAAAGGAAGGAGGAAAGGAAACTACTCTCATTTTCACAAAAACTTCTCAAAAATAAAAAAGAAGTTTAAATTAAAATGGCAGCTTCAGTTGACAACCGTCAGTTTCGTAACCTAAACGGCGTCGTTCGTCCTTTCAATACAAGCAACAATTTCATCCATGACCTGAAACCGGGTTTCCCGGTAAACATAGATTCCTTCAGCAGTGACGACGAAGAAAACGACGACGTATCAGATCTCGAAGAATTAATCAGAAAAACAAACGCTGAAGTTGAACCGTCAATTCTCGACCCACGCGATGAAGGAACGTTGGATAACTGGGTAACACGAAACTCTTCCATGATCCGTCTCACAGGGAAACATCCATTCAATTCAGAACCACCACTTCCACGTCTCATGCACCACGGTTTCATAACACCAGTTCCAATCCACTACGTTAGAAACCACGGTTCAGTCCCAAAAGCACGTTGGGAAGATTGGACCGTTGAAGTAACCGGTTTAGTAAAAAACCCAACCCGGTTCACTATGGACCGACTCGTTCGCGAGTTTCCAAGCCGCGAATTTCCCGTTACATTAGTCTGTGCTGGTAACCGTCGAAAAGAACAAAACATGGTGAAACAAAGTGTTGGTTTCAATTGGGGTGCTGCAGCAGTTTCAAATTCCGTATGGCGTGGTGTTTCGTTGCGTCACGTGCTTAAAAAGTGTGGGATACACGCGCGTTCTAAAGGTGCGGTTCATGTTTGTTTTTATGGTGCTGAGGATTTACCTGGTGGTGGTGGGTCTAAATATGGAACTAGTATTAAGAGAGAATATGCGATGGATCCTTCGCGTGATGTTATTCTTGCTTACATGCAAAATGGTGAAGCTTTGACCCCGGATCATGGGTTTCCGGTTCGGGTTATTATACCCGGTTTTATTGGTGGACGTATGGTGAAATGGCTTAAACGTATTGTTGTTACTTCTGAAGAATGTGATGGTCACTATCATTATAAAGATAATAGAGTACTTCCATCTCATGTTGATGCAGAACAAGCCAATGAAGAAGGTAACTAACTCCATATTACTTTTAAAATTTGGACACATCTAAATTTTTTTATTTTTGAATGGAGATTGTTGTTGTACATAAATTTTAAATGTTTATATTGTGGTGTTTAACAAAAAAATATGTTTATATCTCCTTATATATGGATTATAAGGAGAAAATTGAAAGTTATATGGATTATATAACCTTATATATCTTATATTATTTGCCATTAATTTATTTTAAGATGAAAATTTGTACAGGTAGTATTGTTTTGATTTCGTTTAGACTAAGTATTTTATCATGGATAAAAAGTGTAATTTTAATTCTATTTATTTTTATGTGTGGTGTAGGTTGGTGGTATAAGCCGGAATATATCATTAACGAGCTAAATATAAACTCGGTGATTACAACGCCGTGTCATGATGAGATCTTGCCTATAAATTCATGGACTACACAGAGGCCTTATACACTGAAAGGTTATTCATATTCTGGTGAGTTTAATTTGTGCTTTTTATTTATTATTTTTTTTTTGGATATTTTTTTTTGTTTACATTAGAGCTGATAATCAAACTTAGATCTAATTAACATATTATTTAAATCCCTCATCCCAAACCTAGCGGCTCAAAATTTCAGGTCTTAATCAACCGAGTATTATCCTTCATTTGATATTTGATATGGAAACCTTGAATCATGGCACAAATTTTGCAGTTGAATATAAGAATTTTCTTTCGTGTAGAATATTTGACTTTTATAGGGTTTGACAAAATATATATAGAGAATCTCAATTAAACAATTTCATAATTTTTTTTATAATTTTTTTCTAAATATTTTATATTCTAGAATCTTTCTATTTTATTTTAGAACAACTAATGATAGTATCACAAAAAAAAACATGGGTTTAATTAACAAAAATGTAACTTCTAACAATATAAGTGTAAATGAACATGTCTCTTACTAGATAAATTATTTGGAAATAATCTAATTTCAAAATTTTAAAATGGGAGAATGGTTCAATAATAATAATAATAATTTTCTTGTAACGAAAATAATAACAAATCATTGGAATGGAAATTACAAGGAGAGAAAACATCAAATTTTAACAGGAATTGTGCTTCAACTTGTAATTTTGTTTATGGAAAAATTAGGCAGCGATTTGAAAAGTATTGTATGATTGAAAAGTGACATTGGTGGTGTACGTACAGGGGGTGGAAGAAAAGTGACACGGGTTGAGGTAACAATGGATGGTGGAGAAACATGGCACGTGTGTACATTGGATCATCCTGAAAAACCAACAAAATACGGGAAATATTGGTGCTGGTGCTTTTGGTCTTTAGAAGTAGAGGTACTCGACCTTCTTGGTACCAAAGAGATTGCTGTCCGTGCATGGGATGAGGCTCTAAACACCCAACCTGAAAACCTCATTTGGAATGTTATGGTAAATAAATTATTCCTATATTTAATGTCTAATCATTTTTTTTTAAGTTGATAATATCTTATTATTCCTTTAATTTTCTATTTTAATCAAGATAGTCATTAATATACAATTGTTAGTTGGTTAAGTGACGATTGTTGTTGAATTTGGTTTAAAAAATCACGATTTGATCTCCGCTGCTGTGATCAGGAAGAGGCTGGAACCACGTGACTACTAGTTTTTTTTTTTGAGCAGCAAAATGAATTTTATTAAAAACACCACAAAAAGAAATGTCATGGGAATTGAGTTACAGAGAGAAGGAGCCAAAACGCAGGCACCAGAAAGATAGTATATTTTTTTTTTTTGTTACGTTAAATACAAGATTTTCTTGTGCTGTTAATTTAATGGAGTATTAGCAAAACAAGTTGCTTTTAAAAAAAGAACATAAATTTAGTCCAAAAAAAAGACATAGAAATTTTCCAAAGAAAATGACCAACTGAGATATATAGTAGTTAATTAATCTCCATTTGCTCCTCGAGTATTGGATCTCATGGTGTACTTGCAGAATTAAATATTGTGTCTTCACTTTGCTATCAGCAGCCTAATATTAAATTGACACTTTTTATTTTCAAATAATTACAGCTATACAAATATGAATTATGGCTTCTTTAAAAAAAAATGAATTATGGCCATATTTTTTTTTCTCCCTTATTTGATAAATGTAGTTGTATAAACAAATTTATAATGTGAACAACTATATTAGGTGTCTTCAAGACAAATTTGTAAAATTAATGTATTGAAAATTAAAATATTCATTTTTTAAATAATTAATTTTTCTATATGAATTTTAAACAATGCTCTAAAGCTACCCCTTAACAAAATTATATAAATAAATATAATTATCTATAATAAAAATCAAATATTTTTAGATCATAATTTAATTTTGACTTTGTTTTTCAAGGTAAGGGTCATTCAAAACACATTTGTGATTAATTTAAGGCCACAAATCATTGTGATACAAATTACAATTTGTACACCGATGTCGGCCGTATCTATCAATGGCCCACTAAGACCATCTCCAATGGTAGTACCTATTTCAATAAAAAGTGGTACCTATTAGGTACTACCATTGGAGCAAAACACTTTTTAGTACCTATTAGCAAATATATTTTTGTGGGACATATTTATAAATATTTTTGTGGGACATATTTATAAAGATGTAGAGTTATTGATGAGATATAGAGATTTTGTGGGCCTTATTTAGAACTTTTTAGAAGGTGCTGGGTTGGAAGGATTGAGTGCTTAACAAATATTATTATTAAAAAATTATAAAAAAATGATGTGTACAAGTGGGATCCGGTTAAGTACTCAAAATTGGAGTGCTCCATTGTGGATACTCTAAATGGCATCATAATTTTATGAATATGTGGCTTACTTCCATTGAATTGACTTGCCCAGATTAAACACTCTATAATCATTAATAATTAATATTTTATCACTTCAATTAAAAATAATAGGGCTCATATATTTCAAGTTGTCATTTCAATTAAAAATAATAGAGCTAAGATATTTCAAGAATTACATGTAATGTTCTCAATATTTATTTTTGAATTAGAATGAAATAAGTCTAATTAAATTTTCTTGTGCTGGAAATTTACAGGGCATGATGAACAATTGTTGGTTTAGGGTAAAAACAAACGTGTGCAGGCCCCACAGAGGTGAAATAGGCATAGTGTTTGAACATCCAACACAACCAGGTAACCAATCAGGTGGTTGGATGGCAAAAGAAAGACACTTAGAAAGATCACAAGATACAAATCCAACTCTCAAAAAGAGTGTCTCTTCTCCATTCATGAACACAACATCAAAAACATACTCAATCTCCGAAGTTAAAAAACATAAAACCCCTGATTCTGCTTGGATTATCGTCCACGGTCATGTCTACGATTGCACTCGCTTCCTTAAAGACCATCCAGGTGGCTCCGATAGTATTCTCATCAATGCCGGTACTGATTGTACCGATGAATTTGAAGCTATCCACTCTGACAAAGCCAAAAAATTGCTAGAAGATTACCGAATTGGCGAGCTTGTTACTACCGGTTACGCTTCAGATTCATCCTCCCCAAATACCTCATTTCATGGGAATACCGAATTTTCCCATCTTGCCCCAATTAAAGAAATCATGGCTCTTAACCCACGTGAGAGAATCCCATGCAAGCTTGTTTCAAAAACATCAATTTCACATGATGTAAGATTGTTCCGTTTTGCATTACCTTCTGAAGATCAATTATTGGGATTACCCGTCGGTAAACACATTTTCTTATGCGTTACCGTCGAAGGAAAATTGATCATGCGAGCTTATACGCCAACAAGTAGCGTCGATGAAATTGGATATTTTGATTTAGTTGTCAAAATTTACTTCAAAAATGTTCATCCCAAGTTTCCTAATGGTGGAATCATGTCTCAATATTTGGACTCACTTACCATTGGGTCGATATTAGAAGTAAAAGGCCCAGTGGGCCACATTGAATATCTTGGAAGAGGAAATTTTACGGTTCACGGGAAACAACGGTTTGCCAAGAAGCTAACATTTTTAGCTGGTGGAACCGGGATCACACCCGTTTATCAAGTGGCGAATGCGATTCTAAAGGATGCCAATGATCGAACTGAAATGTATGTTGTTTATGCGAACCGGACCGAGGATGATATATTATTGAGGGAAGAGTTGGATGAGTGGGCAAAGATTTATAGTGATAGGTTCAAGATATGGTATGTTGTGGAAAATGCAAAGGAAGGGTGGGAATACAGTGTGGGGTTCATTACGGAAAGTATCATGAGGGAGCATGTTCCATTGGCTGGTGAGGATACTTTGGCTTTGGCTTGTGGACCACCACCTATGATTCAATTTGCAGTGCAGCCTAATTTGGAAAAAATGGGGTATGATATTAAGAAGGATTTGCTTGTGTTTTAGGGAGGAGAAAGAAAGTAGATACAAATTTGTGTATGGTACTCCCTTCAACCACTATTATAAGTAAATTTGACTTTTTTGGTACATTGAAAAAATGATGTATTTTGTCCATATGGATCAAATACATCACTTTTTCAATGTGTCAAAAAAGTCAAATAGTGGCCGGAGGGAATATACGTGTATTCTTATGTGCTAGTGTATCATCAGTTGTTATTGGTTTGGAGTAATATTTTATTTCATTCTTTGTAAGGAAATGATTAAAAAAAAAAAAAAATTTTGTAATAGGCTTTGGTCTAGTTTCTTGTTGGGCTTTGATGTAGTTATAGGTAGTCAAGATTTGTTGACTGCTAAGTGATGTAAATACAAGTTATATATCTGTTGAATTTCCATTTCCATTTTCCATAAATAAGTATCATAAGCATCCATATAAATAGATTGTTTTAATTAATCAACTACGTATAATTTATTGAAAAATGAAAATAGTAAATCTACCTTCAAATCCCATATATATTAATGTGTTAGGATCAATTGATACTAAGACGTCGAAAATAATCTGACACCAAAATATAACCGTATAATATTTTGTGATTTATTTTTCAATTTTTTCTTTAATCTAAAACAAGAGTTTTCAACGAGCTTCTAAACTACTCATCTAAAAATAAATAAGAGAAATTCTAGAGGGATGGATGTATATGCAATTAAGTAAGTTTACTTGCTAATATTATAAACTAACATTAATATCATATTTAAATTCGTACGTTTATTTTAAGTTTCAAGTTAGTTTTTGTATTTAAAAAGTTTCAATTGATTTTTTATATTACTGATGTTAACATAAGTACATCATTTTCAACGAATTTTGTGTTAATGTAGTCTAATTTTCTAGGGGAAACAGTCATTTTGGTCCCCGATTCTGCAGCTCGCTGTCACATTGATCCCTGACTTATGTAAAAATGCAAAATAGTCCTTGACTCTGCAGTCCGTTAGTCATTTTGGTCCCTGACTCTGCAGCTCGCTGTCATTTTGGTCCCTGACTCTGCAGTCCGTTAGTCATTTTGATCCCTGCAGTCCGTAAAAATACTAACTGATTTCAGAGTCAGGGACTATTTTGTGTTTTTCCTTAAATCAGGGACCAATATGACAGCGACCTGCAGAGTCAGGGACCAAAATGACTGTTTCCCCAATTTTCTATTAAATTTTGAATTATTTTTTTTCTAAAACTTTCATATAACGCCGTCCTCAATTGTCTACATATACAAATATGTTTACTACATGAACGATTTAAATCCAAATTTGACTAAAAAAGACTTATTTAACTTTTTTAAAATATAAAGTGCAAAATCAAAATTTTAAATAAACTAAAGAGACCTAAGTTGGGTAATAAACTAAAGAGACCTAAGTTGGGTAATGTTACCAAAAAAAGTC
The DNA here is from genome assembly GCA_030408175.1 of Trifolium repens. Classification (NCBI taxonomy): domain Eukaryota; kingdom Viridiplantae; phylum Streptophyta; class Magnoliopsida; order Fabales; family Fabaceae; genus Trifolium; species Trifolium repens. Next base: position 39,941,980 of record CP125844.1, read on the forward strand.
ATTTAACATTACCCATTTAATTAATGGAGTGATTATATTTAAAGCGACATACTTAGATATTAATTACCAAGTTGAGTGCATAGATCTTTTGGTTCTTTACGACTCCGAAGGCAAAGAGGCACATCCTTACCTTTCACAATAGCATGAGGTCAGGTGTTGTTTGGTGCGTGAAAAGGTCACATTAGTATATATCATCTAGTTTCCACAAACACACATGTGGCCTTTCATACGTATATTTCTTTTGTCCTATTAAGGAATCTCTGTTAGCTACCTCCCATGTATCTTATCTTATATACTGTCCATATGTTTAAATTACTCTAATTAATATAATAATTTAGTATTTTTCTCTTCATAAAAGGAATCACTGAAACAATCATCTTTGGTTGTTTCTTAGATTCGAACCTTTGTGCTTTTTAATAAAATATATCACCATTAATCAAAATAATAAATCTTGTTTTTGGTTTTCTTTAGTACCATCTGTTATATTTTAATTAAGAGTAATGATATTTGAACATCTATTTTGTGACAATTTTTAGAATAACCTTTTTGTTTTTTCTTCCCTTCACTTGTGACAAAAATTGGAAAGTAAAAAGAGTAAAAATATAACGAAGGTATGAAAGAAATAGTTGTACAAATATCATTTTTCATATTTTAAATGTCTTATTTGCTACATTTTCACCGTTTCAAATTGTCACAATATACTCTCTCTGACAGTGCATTTTTTTTACCAATAAGCAGACTGACATGGTGTCTGTCTGCCCGTTTCCCATCGTACTTTTAATGTGTGTATATATTTGACAATTTTTTGTGTGTACAATTTATAGTATTCTTTTGTATAAATTTTTAGTAGAGTATATTAATTAATCTGAAAATATATCAACTCTTTGTCACTCAAAGTCTCATCCTTTTTATGAAATGAAAATCATAAAACACCAACAACTTTTGAATATATTTACACTTATCGCTCGTCATACATTTTCGTATCTTGCAAAAGACAAGAGTTCCATTATACCTATGAACCTCCGATGTATATCGCTCGAACTCAGTTAATCAATATAACGACATTATGACCCAATAGTATTTGTGATTATGAAATTAACCCTATGTTTAACAATTAATTTCCATTAAATGAGTTTATGTCTAGGACTTTCTAAATTAAAAGTTAAATTTCAAAGTTTCCACTACAAGAAAGTGTTTATAAAAGCTTTTTAATAAGTTTATAAAAGCTTTTTAAAATTTTATATTAGGAGAGAGCGTTTCATGAGATTTATTTAGTAATTTTTGAGTACCGTAGAATTTTAATAGAATTATTAGAATTTTATTAAAATAATGGAAGAGTTGTTAAAAATAAGAAATATTTAGATAGAGGGTGGAAATTAGAATTTTATTTTATTTTAGTAATTAAGAAAGAAATGAGAGAAAAATAGTTTTGTAAAGAAAATAAAAATTTAGAAGAAATCGGGATATAAAAAATGTGTAAATAATAGACAAGAGTGGAAAAATGAAGTATAGTATAGTAAAACTGTAGTGGGTTAGTTGAAAGGAAAGTGGGCTGTGTAGCATCTTCTCCTAAGAATCAGAGGATTAACGCATAAAAAGAACTTACGTTATGGTAAATGTTCATTGTTCTATCATCAAATGATCAGTTAATATATATAAAAAAAAAAAAAAAAATCCTAAAATAGGTTCAACTTGTCGATAACTATATTGTCATGACGAATGTTCATTGTTCTCTCATCAAATGTCTGAAAGTTATTAGAAAAGAACAAATTCTAATGATCAGCGAAGTTTATGTTACCATTTTCTTACGTACTAGAGATAAACCCGTGCGTTGCACGGGTTCGACTAAAATATATATTTAAAATATTTTCACAAATGAAAATAACAATTATGATAAGTATAATTATATATAGTTAAATGATTAATCGATACCATTTTAAAACATGATTATATGTGAGATATATGTGTAAGTTAAAACAAAAGAGTGAGATATATGTGTAAGAATGAGATGAGATAAGTATAATTATATAAAGTGTTAAAAATTGTTCAAATTGCAAGTTAAAACAAAAGAGTGAGATATATGTGTAAGAATGAGATGAGATGTTGAATTTGACCATTTTTTTTTAAGGAATGAAGTTGTTGAATTTGACCTTTTTTTTAACGAATGAATCCTTTTTTCTCTAAGCCAAATAACAAAATCTTTAGCTTTTATTAAAAAAAAAAATACTAAAACTTAAAAGCAAAATTCTAAGAGCTTCTTAAAATCTAAGCTCATTAACAACAAAAATAGACTAAATATTTCCAACTTTGTTTTTGTTTCTATAAGTCTCTTGAAATCAAAATATATCACATACACCTTATAGATAAAATAGTATTTAAAAATAAGACATGTTTATAGTCCTAAGTTCTTCGAATCGAGCTCCTTTAATTGAATGCCTCCAAGATCAATTTTCACTCCATTTTTTATCATCAAAATTCAAGGGACTACATGTAGTTAGAAACCAATAAGAATAAGAATTAAATAAATAAATAAGTTAATTGAGATTGTTATGACATATCATTATACACATTACAGTGATACAAACCAATACGGAATTTAATCAACTTAACTATTAGCTTAAAGAGAAATATTATAGTGGGATTTGCTACCTTGATATTGTTTCATTATAACCGATGTTAAACTTGCAAAGTTTGATTTCACCATTTGTTACTTGAATCACATGTGATTTCTCTGAAAGATTAAAATTGAAAGATCAACAACATTTTTTTTATTTTGTTGAATGCATATATAGTGATATAATAAGAGCAATTACCTCCTCATTGATGAGAACTATATTTATACTAACGAATATATGGTATCTTCTTTTGGGTTACATTCAAAGTGTAACAACTTTGATAGTAGGCGTAGATGTAACACTGTAGAGATTGTCGAGAAAGATATAAACATGCCTAAAAAAAAGGAATATATAATAAATTTAGTAAACAATTGAATACGATTGTATACAAAAGCATAGAAAAATGTTTGTTATTTTAAGGGATAGACAAAACTTATCTCATAAATTCTCCTTCAAATCTACCTCAATTTTTTTTTCCTTCAATTTTTCCGAAAACCCTTCCACATCTTTTGAACATGCATAATCATGATTTTGCTAATGCAAGCTAAAATACTCATATGCACTGTATTTACTACAAAAGAACAAATAAACATGGTGGCACAAAAGTGTAGAAAAATAATTAAATTTTTCTTTCAAAAAATAGGTATCCTCTAATATAAAAGAGAATTATTTCAAGAGATAAGATAGACAAAGTTCACCTATATAGGCTCTTTTTCAAATCTTCCTCACCTTTAAACATATGCACAACTTGAAGATGTTTGATCTCACGAGTACTATTGAAAGTGTCAAATGTGGAGGATAGAGATGAAAACAAATGTGTGATATGTGGTGGTTATAAGAGTATGAGTGAAATTGAAAATTAAGCACTATTGAGAGTAAAATTATGTAGGTTACATTTACAGGAATATTAAGAGTAAAATTTAATTTGGAGCCTTTCGTATACATACAATCTCTATCTCTACATGTCTATATATTTTTGTCTAGAGGGGAGAACTTGGGCCACTATTTATTAATTTTACAATGAGTGTCAATTATTGCCTATAAATTTATAATTAATTAGTTTTTTTAATATGCTATTATTGATTATTAGTGGCCTTTTTTTTCCTGCGTACATAGACGCTATATAGTGATTTAGTGGATGAAAAATATTAAATTTGAGATTTATTAAGTTATTGAAAGAGATATATATTAAAAGAGAGGGTTACAAAATTTCAATAGAAATGAGAAGTTTCTCTAAAGCATGCCACAAAGATAACCATAATGAGTGTCAATTATAGCCTATAATTCTATAATGCATTAGTTTTTTATTATATTATTATTATTAAATAATTATTAAAAGAGATGATGGCAAAATTTTAGTAGAGATTGAAAACCTTTTCTTAGAGCGCCACATCATCATAATACTTGTTTAGGAGCTAATAAGGAGCTTCCTTTTATAAGTAAAAGATGCTAAAGGGATAAACGTAACACATTGATTTACTTAAAGAAAAATTTAATAATTATTTTAATTTTAGGGTATTTTTTTACAACTCAGTAAAGATATTAAATTGATTCTACCTCATTATGCACTTTAAAGGATTTTTTTTTTGGATAGAATTATGCACTTTAAAGTTAAACACTATAAATTGATAATATCACATTCTAATTGATCATGCAAAGAGAGAAAAACATGGCTAGTAATCTAAGAGTGTGTTTGGATGAGGGAATATTTTGAGGTAATGTAATTTTTTGAGGGAATTCAAATGCGTTGATCAAAATTCCTTGTTTGGATAAATAATTTGGAGAATTTTAAAAATGAAGGGAATTTATGGAGTATTTTGTTTAAACTAAATTTAAGGAATTTCAAATGACACCTAAAAGCTAAGAATTTGAAATTCCTTCTTCTCTATAAACTTTTAAAAATTACTACTTGATCAAAAAACCTAAAATCAGCCAAAAAATCTAAAATCAACTATAAACCCTAAAAATCGGCCGAAAACCCCAAAAATCGGCAAAAACCCAAAAATCGGCCGAAAACCCCAAAAATCGGCCGAAAAATAAAAAATCGACCAAAAACCCTAAAATCAACTATGAACCCTAAAATCGGCCGAAAAAACAAAAAATAGGCTGAAAAACCTAAAATCAACTATAAACCCTAAAAATCGGCCGAAAACCCCAAAAATCGGCTAAAACCCAAAAATCGGCCGAAAAATAAAAAATCGGCCGAAAAATAAAAAATCGACCAAAAACCCTATAGAATCAACTATGAACCCTAAAATCGGCCAAAAGTTGGTTTATGCTATAACTTTATTTATTATTTCCTTATTTCTTAATGCAACGAATGATTTTGGTAAACAATTTTGTGATGCTATTAATTTTTTTTTTCTTTCTAGTTCCTACACAATTTTTTATCTATTTTTAGTGACAGTATCTTATTCTCTTTATTGATTGATTACAGGATTTGAGCGTTCGAAATGTACATCTGATCTTAATTGTCCAAAAACAACTGTAAGCATGTATCCTTTTAGGTGGAAGTGCATTGAGAACAATTGTGAACTTGTAAGATCGATACCAATGAATGTATGAGTACTAGAACCAAGAAACTACACAAACATTACTTTATTGTTCTTCAACACAATAATTGTATTTTTTTTTATTAATTTTTGTTAAGTAATTTCACAGACTATGCATCTACTTCTTCTTCTTCTTCTTACTTAATTTTGGATGAATCACCATGGCCTCCAATTTTAGCATATCATGTTTGATTTTCAACACCACCAACTATCTGGATATCTTTAATAGTTAAGTCGAAAAATATATTTTACTCAAGGTCGGCCCAAGCCCAAAGTTAATAAAGCTAGGGCTTTAGGCCCCAAATCTTTGGACTTTTATAAAGGCCTCAAAGTTTCATAATATATATTTAGTTCCAAGTGTGAAAAATGGAATGGTATGTAGTGTAGTGGTAAAAGGCCTTGAAATTCATATGATGCTCTTGTGATCGAATCTCATATTTTGCATTTGGTTTATTTTCCCTTTTCCTCCATAAAATCAAATAATGATCCCACATATAATTATTTATTTTCGGTGAGAGTAATACCACGCACTAGCTATTGAATTAATATTAGTAAAAAAAACTATAGAATTAATAATAAAGTTTATTTTTTTTACATGAATGATTTATATTTTCTTTAGAGTTTATTATAATTTATTTTCTTTACTATTTGTTTGTAAAATGACCTACAATAATAAACTAATAGATCGAGCTTACATGACTAATGAACCTCTTAGAACGAATCGTTTATGAAAACTCTAGATTATTGGTGGAAATAATTCTTGGCAAGACTGCGACGGAACTCCGAAGTACCGGGCACTCTTTTTCTAGGAGTCAGAAGATTAATACAAAAAACTATCTACAATAAATTATGGTCTAAGATAAAATTATAATCTAAGATAAAATATAATAATTCACAATAACGATGAAATAAACCCTCTCCATTTTATAATAACTGTTACAATTTAGTATTTTTACTAATATTTATTAGGAAAAGAAAATATATTAAAGAAAAAGAGAATTGTCATTTTACTAATTTATCCTTATTATTATTAATATATTCACATCATTATAATACAAAATACAATATTATATGACACAATTAAAAAAAATTATATTAGAAACTAAAATTGGCACTTTTTAAAATGATTTTTTTTCAAGTAAAAAAAGATGACTTTTTTTAAGCATAGATAATTTTCTTAACAAATGTAAATTTCTTTTTTTGGTAAGGTAACAAATGTAACATTTATAATAATAAAAAAAAGGAATACTATTTTTCAATTAAAAAATTTATTACTCCATTCCGGAACTTTGGTCCTTTTAGAATTTTAGTTTTGTTCCAAAATTTTAGTCTTCTTACAAAATTTTAGTCTTCTTTGGATGAGTCGGTCGTTGGCCGAATACCACTTTTTTAAAAACTAGTAATCTTATTCATTCAACTTTTTGGCGTTTGTTGTGGTTTTAGACGTGGTCTTAGATTTGGCCCCAAAATTGATGACAATGTTGGAGATATAGTTAGCATATTGGATTCAATGTAGGTAGGTATCACTCTTGCATCATTTAGAATTATTCTTCCGACTAACGCCATCTTTGCTATTACTTGTAACACTAAATTTCCAACAAAAAGCTTTATATTGAAAGTAGCACATTTAGTTATCTTTTTGTTACACAAACCGCAATGTTTCACTTTGACACGAAGAACAACTTGCCTTTGCTTCACTACTTAACATTTTATAAAGTCGTGGAAGATAATATCTATACTAAATTATTTTGCATTTAGAGATTATGTGATGAATTGCCTTGAAAATGAATTGGAAAATAAAAAAATCAAGTTTGGAGCTGTCTGTTCAGTGTGGCGCCAGGGCGCAGGGTATGTTGGCGCCGGGGTGCAATCAATCAGGAGAAGGCAGTGGCTACTGACTTCCTACGCCTGGGCGCAGGCAAAGGCTGCGCTGGGCGCGGGCACGCGGATCTAAAATGATGTTTTTGTGTTTTATGATCTTTTAACAGGGTTTTAGGGTTATTTGTTAGCCGAAAAAAGTCTAGGGTTATAAGATTAACATCTTGGCAATACTCTAGGGTTGGGGATTGATTCATCACCTTGGGAAACACTTTCAAATTGAATTTCTTGGCCACAGGATGAAATTCGGGCAAAAGGTAGAATTAGGGAAAAGACTATTTCTTGTAACTCTTTGGAGATTATACTTTGTAACTGAGAACTTGATTTGATAGTGGAACGGAGAGCTGCTCTCTCCCCCAGACGTAGGTCTTTATTTGGCCGAATTGGATAAACAATATTGTGTGTCAGTTTATCGCTTTCGTAGTTTTATCGGTTCATATTATTATTGCTATTTCCGCTTGATTGATTGCTTATTCTATTTTCTCCACACATCAAAGTTATTGGTGTGATATTATTGAATACACAACAGATTAGAATTTCATTGTTAAGACTCTAAAAATTTGGGTGCTGTGGTGAAGTATCGTGTCCGATACGCACCTGATACCGATACTCTTCCGATACGTCCCGATACTCGTATCGGAAAAGTATCGGTTAAATCATTATTTTTAAATAAAAAATAATATCCGATATGCATCCGATACTTTCCGATACTCGTATCGGAAAAGTATCGGTTAAATATTTATTTTTAAATAAAAAAATAATTTCTGATACAATCTGTGTTTCATAGTGAATGTCAAACTATTATGTTGTTACAGGGGTAACTAACTATATCTTTTTTTGGATAGTACTAATGATGTTTTTTTTGTATAATACTTAACTTAAGATGTATAACTTAAAATTTACTGGTGATAATTATTTTTTAGGACAATATTAATGAAACACAAATATTTAACTTAGTATTAATGATTTTAATTTATTTATTTATTTTTTGACAAAAAGGATTTTAATTTATTATAATTAGTATTTTTTGTCTTTGTCACTGTTCTGAAGTCACTATGGTGTTCTACTATATAACAGGTTGTTAAGTATTTTGACTTGTCCCAAATTTCTAGTATAAGAATGGATGCTTTATGTTTTTAATTGGTCAGTTGCAAGACCTATATAATTGTCTGATATTGCTACAAGATGGACTTGTTGAAGATGTTTGATGTCATGACTATTATATGTTTTTTGAGCTATTATATGTCTTTAGTTAGGACTGAGGAACACTTGTATGTTGAGCCTCAAACTGTTTTGCTCTTGTGCAAACTAATTGGCTTGTGCATGTGTACTCTTTGTATAATGAGCTATTGGCGTTTATAATAATAATAATAATAATAATAATACTAATTATAATAATTTTTTGTCTTTCAAAAAAAATTATCATTATTAATATTATTGATTTTAGTCATGTTTATATATTGTGCATTTATATATTTAATTTTAAAATTAATTTTTAAATAACGTATCGCGCCAGTATCGGATATGAATTTTTTAAAATTTTTACGTATCGGCGTATCGGTATCGTATCGTACCCGTATCGTGTCACGTATCGGGGCTTCATACTTTGTAACTGAGAACTTGATTTGATAGTGGAACGAATAGCTGCTCTCTTCCCCAGACGTAGGTCTTTATTTGGCCGGACTGGGTAAACAATATTGTGTGTCAGTTTATCGCTTTCTTAGTTTTATCTGTTCGTATTATTATTGCCATTTCCGCTTGATTGATTGCTTATTCTATTTGCTCCACACAATTGGTGTGATATTATTGAATACACAACAGATTAGAATTTCAATGTTAAGACTCTAAAAATTGGGGTGCTACGTACCACATATAATAAAAAAACCTATATGATAAGTGTATAACAACGACATAACTCTCGATCATCATCACTCCGAACAAAGGTAGTGGTGATACTAAGATTATATTCAAAACAACCTAAGGTGGCAACAACACTTTCTCTAAAAATTGCTCTACAAGAAGTTGCACCAAGACAACCCACTACTAGAAAACACGCTTTTAGCAACCGATTTAGAGACCGAAATATTTCGGTCACTATGGAGACCGATTTAGAGACTGATATTTTGAACGTAAACTTAAAAAAAAATCGGTCGCTATATCGGTTGCTACATAATTATAGAGACCGAATTAGAGACCAATAATTAGTGACCAATATTTCGGTTGCTTTTAGAGACCGAATTAGAGACCAATATTTCGAGCTTCAAAGTGAAAAATATTTTGGTCACTTTAGAGATTGATTTAGAAATCGAAATTTAGCGACCGCAAAATCTATCGCTTTAACCTAATATATATTTTTTTCTTAAATTTTTTAAATAGAAAAACTAAAATATTTTAGTGTGAAACCTCTTCGTTGAAAAATAAAAAGGACAAAACTTACATGCATTGCTATACATGCAGTTTTTACTTTTCCTCTTACAAAGAGGTAGTTATTTTAATTGAAAAACAATTTTCTTTTATTTTTTTTTAAATTAAAAAACACAAAAAATCACTTCTTTGTGAGTGGAACAACAAAAACTGCACATAAAGCAATGCATGTAAGTTCTGTCCAAATAAAAATTCATAGTTAATTTTTAAAACTCTTATCTAAAATTAAATAAAATAAATACCAATACTAAGACAAAAAAAAAAAATACCAATACTTTTAAATTGAAAGAAGAAATAATAAAAAGAAATACTTGATCAAAATAAATAAAAAAAATAAAAAGAAACAATAAAAAGAAATAAAGATAAATATTTTGACAATAGATTAATATTGCGCAACGGATTAATATTGCACAATAGATTGTGCTTCTGTTACAAAAAAGAAAAGAAATAGATTGTGCTTACTGCTTCTTCATCTTTTCGAAAGGTTTCACGAGAAAGGGTTCGTTCCTTTCCTTCGACTCCCAGCTATCCTCGCCGTCGACTTCGTTCATGTCTTATCGTTCCTCTCTATCTACGCTCTCCTTCTTCTCAGCGTTTCACCAAAGGGCACACAAAGCTTCCGTTCGCCGTGTTCGTCGGCCGTCTCGCAAATCCACTCTCTCATGAAGCTTTCTCAGGTAAGCTATACTCTATCTGTGTTCCTCTCTGGTTCCTATTTTTTACCAATTTCTTGTTTCATATTTGGGTTTTTCCCTCTTTTTGTGAAGATACAATTAAATTAGGGTTTATCTTATCCTCTATCCAATTTTCTGTTTTCAAATTGTTTTCAATGATTTCAATTTCATTTAAAATTATAGTTTTCGATCACATAACATGTGTTGACGTTTCTCTATTTTCATGTCTCTTTTCAATTCACATAACAGGTATTCCGTTCTCTAATTCTCTCATAACAGGTATTCCATTCTCTCATTCTTCTTTGCGTTTTGGTTAATTTCATGTCTATTTTCTGATTAGGGTTTTCATGTTTTGATTTTTCTAATTTGATGTTATGTATTTTAGGATTTGATTTTAAGTCAATTTTAACTTTGCTTAGGGTCAATTTTAAGTTAATTTGAAGAACATGTGGCATGATATTAAGAGATATTGGTGTGTGATGATTGAGAAAAAGTATTGCATTTTACATGTTATATTTGTATGTTTTCTGGTACGGTAATTAGGATTGAGGACTATGATGATTAAAGGTGGTAGCTGATATGGGATTTGATAGGGATTTTCGTGTGTATGATTGTTGTTTTCCACTCCATTATCCTACTCTTTTTTTTCCTATTAAACTAAAGAGGGGAAATTAATGTTGATTATATTAAATAACTATTATTCGTAAGAACTAGAGATGAATATTATTGTTGTTAGAGACTTAGAGTATGAATAATATAATCATCCTGTGTCAAATGCTTTTACTGATTTTATTAATATGGTGAGAATAGAGAGGATGTTTAACAACTTGAAGCAAAGGAATTGAGGCTTTCAGTTCGTTTATTTTCTATAATCTGTAGCATGGAAAAAAATGAAGTAAACTGACATAGGCTTCAATATTGCAGGAAAAATACTTCAAGGCCATTGAGCATTTGTTAATGATTCAACCACTCATATTGTATTTTAACAGTTACCGTAGACAAATCCTGGATTCAATAACACTCCTTTTAAATTTACCAAATATTCAAATGCTTATACGCTGGTGTATATACGTGAAGTTGACAAGGAAAAAGTAATATGCAATGTGGATGAGAAAGATATTGCAGTAGCACTTGATATACTTAAATTCCACACAAGAACTGTGTAAGTTTTCTAGTTCTAAAAAAACATGTGCTTATTATATTCATGTATAAATTGAGGTCCCCAAAATGTTTCCATGTGAAATATATTGTAAGCATTTTGTTTCCTAGTTTTTTTTAGTTTCTTAATAGTTCTCATTAATGTGAGCAATTTGCAAATATTGAATATACTGCTTCTAATCAATTTAAAATTAATCAGTCCTGGAGTTATCGAGGCAGTAGAGGAGCTTGATAAGATATTGGCATTCATTAACTTACTCATCTCATCACATTAAATTAAAGAACCATGTGGATGTGGATAGTTTTGCTCGAGGTGTTGGCCTAGTTTCTTTGATAGGTAAGCTTCTAGACTAATTTTATTTTATGTCTATGTTACATTTGACTTCTAGTGTGTTGACTATAAATTTTGAGTTGACTGTATTTCATATTTGATTGATATAGATGATAAGTCGGATGGTGATAGAAAGATAGAGGACTTGAAACTCCTTTATAGAGCATATGTTACAAATGCTTTGGCTAGTGGTCACATGCAAGATAATAAGGTAAATGGCCATTGCATTCAAATAAGCATTTTTGGATAATCTGAAGTTAATTTTGGATAATTTGTTTCTTATGGAAGGACATCCCAAGTATTTGATTGAATGTTAAAAAATGTGTGGAAAGTAGAAGCACTTCGAAAGTTTATGGTGTTTGAAAAAGATAGATTGAAATCTAGCTGTATATTGGTGCTCCATGCTTTCTTATCTACTAATGGCATTCTAGATTTAATTTAAACCATTAGTATAGAACCAATCCATTGGTGAGCCTCCCTATACATCCTTTATTCTTTGCCTCCAAAGTCTGATTGAAATGGTCGTCTAGAGTTCTATATATCCTAATCCATGTTTCTCTGAATCTCATTTTACTATCTGAATTTGAAGTTGAATATGTTGTTAGAATACTTTGTTGTTGTTAGTGTTTTTTATGTTTCACTGCTTGCAAGTTTTTACAAGTGGAAAATTTAGATATTTTAAAATAAGTCTTGGGTCCTTGATAAATAGCATTAACTTTAAACATCAAAATATATCTTATGTATGTTCTTTCTCTAAGTCACCACACTGCTAATTAATGTTTTAGCAATGCATCCATATGCTATGTAATTCATATAATGCAAATTGTATTTGGATTTGAAGAGTTTATGTTTTATGATTTTTCATTGATAGGATCTTATTTGCAATATTATACTCAGTATGGGTTTACTAAGAGGGAGAAGAAAAAAAGTTTCTTGAAACCACTGAAAATTCTCTATGTAAAGGTAAAATTCCACTTGATGCATTTAGTCAATATTGGATTATCTCCTAGCAAGGTAATTATTTATTATTGCTAGTTTGCTCTGATTTCTTCCATTTGCATGTTGGATTGATTAATTTTTTTTTCAATTTTTTGCTAGAAAATGAGTGAAAGACAAAAGGGCATGCAAATTAGTTTAGGAAAACCACCACATTGGTAAACTTTCTTTTGCATGAAAGGAAACTTACTTTGAAGGTGCTGGAGTCTCTCAGAGTTACACAAAGTGTATTAGAATGAAAAAACTAATCTTTATATAGATATAATTTATGTATGTATGTATGTATAGCTTTATAAGAATTTAATTTACTAATGTGTTTTGTTATGTTTATGTGTTTTATATATATATTACAGGGGCTATAATTTTTTTTTTTAAAAAAATTGAAATCAGTGACCGAATAAGCGACTGATTTGGTTGAAAATTAAATAAATTTAGTCGCTAATTTGGTTGCTAAAACTGGTACCAAAATCAGTCACTAAATCAGTTGCTACTAGTGTCGTACAATGTGTCGCAAACTTTGTCTCTAAACTGTTGTTTGATTTCGGTCTCTAAATTGGTTGCTGCAATTGGTCGCTAATTCGGCCTCAAAATTCAGTTGCTAATCGGTTGCTACAAAATCGGTTGCTAATTTGGCCACTACAGATCAGCGACCAGGGTTTTTGCTACTGATTTTAATTGGTTGCTAAATTGGTCGCTAATTGAATTAGCAACTAATTTTGATGAAAATCGGTTGCTAAATCGGTTGCTAAACACATGTTTTCTAGTAGTGACCATTAACTTTTGCATTAATTTTGCACTATATCTCAAAAGCCTAGATGCCAACATTACTACATAAACTACTTCACATCGGTTGGTACGTATGGCCGAAAATGAGTCGGTACATTCGAACCTAACTTAGTTCGATTTGAATCTATAAAAATTGATTCGGCTTGAAACTCGCCGTAACATTGTTCAATTATGAGGAATGCGGTGAATAAAAAACTTTTCAAAGGTTTTTCCTTTGGTAGAGCTCCAGTGGTTATCTCGTACCTCCAATATGCGGATGATACGTTGTGTATTTGGAGAGGCTTCGGTAAGTAACCTTTGGAACCTTAAGGCAATTCTCTAAGGCTTTGAATAGGCTTTCGGGATTAAAGTCAATTTTTGGAAGAGTGGCCTTATCGGGATTAATGTTCCGTCAACTTTCTTGGAGATTGCTTGTAATTTCCTTAATTGTAAACTTGGTTCGCTTCCATTCAAGTATCTCGGTCTTCCAATTGGGGCAAATCCAAAGAGCCCCTCAACATGGGACCCCTTTTGGAGAATCTTAGAAATCGGCTTCTCTCTTGGCGGAACAAGCACATAAGTCTTGGTGGTAGGATTGTACTAATTAATTCGGCGTAGAATGCTATCCCAATTTTCTTTCTTTCCTTTATGAAGATGCCAACAAGTGTGTGGAACAAAGTCATTAAAATCCAACGTCAATTTCTTTGGGGAGATGTGAGAGGTGGAAACAAGATTAGTTGGGTGAAGTGGGAGGTAGTGTGTAAAGCCAAAAGTCAAGGTGGGCTTGGGGTGCGAGATGTTAGATTAGTAAACCTTAGTTTATTGACTAAGTGGCGGTGGCGATTACTCCAACCTGGAATGCCCCTTTGGAAGGAGATACTTTGTTGCGAAATATAATAATCATATTGTTGACCATGTTGTTTGGAGTAACCGGCGAATTCCGGCTTCTTCCTCTTCTTGGTGGAAGGAGATTTGTGCTTTGGAAGGTGTGGTACCCTAAAAAAATTGGCTCAGGGATTCTCTTGTCCGGAAATTGGGTAATGGTGGCTCCACTTTTTTTTGGTTGTGAATTGTATTCTCTCTCAAATCATAAGGAGGGTATGGTTGATGAGTTTTTTGTTAGTGATGGGGTTATGTTCGCTTGTTTGACAGATGTAATTTTAAAAGCAATGTGCAAGTATACACAGTCAGGTTTGCAGCAAGTAATAAGAAAAAGTATCGATCCCACAGAGATTATGATAAGGGAATTTCGTTCCAATCGTAGTTCAAATAGTCTTATGCTTATGAGTGATAACAATAAATAAATAACAATGAGAGTAGCAATTTTTGAGTAACAGCAAGAATGATTAATTAAAGTTTTGAGAAACCAGTTGTGAAAGTATGTTGAAACTATGTTCCATTCAAATCCGGTTTAACATAGGTATGTGATGAGATAAGTAAAGACAAGACTTCTGCAAGCAACTTTTGCCTTGTGGTGTATTTCTATAACGTTAAATCATACAATGCGTGATAAGATGGGTCATATGTCTAGGTCAAACTTACTTCATTGCAGTTCAGTAATCCGTGGTTGTGTTCTTACTATGGCCCTAAAGCTTATGTCTAAGTCTTTAAGTAGAGAATATATCTCTATACCTCACTTAACCATATTAGTTCATTAAGTCCATTTATCATTAGATGTCTCATAACAATAAACTTGTATTCAAATCTAAGGTGATCAATCCTAGATGCAAATATATAACAAAATAACAAATGAACTAAAGGAGTAAACATACACACATCACATCACATGAATAATATTAAACCTTCATTAAACTTCACATAATCTCAACATCAAGAGTATTAGCTCATGGTGAGCTTAGAAACCATAACAACCAGAATAATAAGCTTACACATTAAAATGAATTCTAAATGTAAACCTATAACCGTGACGGCCTTAGAGAAGATGTCTCAAGCTCCAAGATCGACAACAGTCACGACTCCGGTAATCAGTAAGCAGCGGCGACACACCAAGAGTGAACTTGATTTTCCTCTTTGTTCTTCACAACGGTTGAGCTCTCTAACTTTAGGGTTTAAGGCTCCTTTATATAGCACTTTGTCTTGGATCATGGGCCTTCCTTATTTAGGATAAGACAGCCCAAAGTAATAAAACATATTCCCCCAAATGATTAGTACGATGATAGTACATCTGCACATGGGAAATCGGTCAGCTGTCGTTCCTCGCGTTAGCGCTCATTATCATCATATTCTTCTGACGTGGCGGCATTTGCTGACTTGACTGACTAGCCGCCATTCACAGTTGTACGGATTGGTAGTCTTGACTCTGATTATCTCTTGCATTGGCTCTTGGACCTTTTAGATGGCCCAGTGGTCTGTCTTGACACCAGATGACACCAGAACTACTCTTTCCATGATGAACTTACATTTTATTCCTAAGTACATACTAGACTCATAAAAGCATTAAAATAAACCTAAACATTGAATGCAAAACCATATTAGCAGACAATAAATCAAGTGTCAAGGGCCTAATTATACTCACAAAATATGAGTTATCAGGTTGGTGTTACATGGTCTTTTTCTTGGCGTAGACCTTTATTCATATGGGAGAGTGATCTTCTTGACAATTTGCTAGCAACCTTGGAGCCGGTGAATTTGTCTTTGGTGGAAGACTATTGGATGTGGACTCCAGACCCGAAAGGTATCTTCTCAGTTAGTTTGGCATACAACTATCACGTGAAAGAGCTTCGGAGTGTTGATGTGTTAGAGTCGGAAGTGGCGTTGGTTTTTGAACATATTTGGGAGAGCCCGACACCATCAAAGGTTATAGCCTTCTCTTGGCAATTACTTTATGATAGGATACAATCTAGGAGTAATCTCGACTGCCGTCACATTGTTGCCCCAGATGCGCCAAGGAATTTAGTTGGGTGTGTAGGTGTAGTGGAATCCTCTACTTATATCTTTTTACATTGCAGGAGTGCTCTGTTGGTTTGGTATGAGCTTTTCTGGTGGTTGGGGGTTGTGACTGTCATTCCCCCTACTTTGTATGTGCTCTTTAACATGGTGAGGAGTTCGGCGAAAAATAATAAGGTACGCAAGGCTTCTTAATGATTTGGCATGCAACACTTTGGACTATTTGGAAGACTAGAAATAGTACTATTTTTGCAAATGGCTCTTTTAATCTAAAGAAGGTGGTTGATGATGGTAAAATTTTGAGTTGGAAATGGAGTTTAGCTAGGCTAAAGATTCCCCATCGTTTATTTTATGAGTGACATTGGGATCCAGGTGATTGTTTGGTGCGTTAAGCGCAGATTTTTCTCTTTGGTGAGCTGAGCCGTATGCTGTTGTGTAGCCTTGTTGCCACTTTTCTGTTTCTTTGCTTTTGGGGCGGGCTGTTCTCTCTTTGTATGGGGCTGTTGGTTTAGTGGGTGCTTTATTTTAGACCCTTGTGCTTTTTTGCCTTTTGATTTGCTTCTCATGTACTTCTTGTTATTGAGTTGCTTAATAAAATTTGCCTATTTCAGAAAGTAAAAACAAAAAATAATGCTTTAATTAATACATATTTTACAAAATCCACCGTTAATTTTGATGTGTCTCAATAACTTATCACACAATTTTAGAATTTTGTAAAACTCAACATAGATATCTATATGATATAAACTTGCAATCTAACAGTGAATTTTGTAAAATTTGTATTCGTTAAAGCTAACATATTGTCACAATTAAAGAGAATTTAAGAATTTAGAAAAGCGGTAAAGATTGGGGGGGGGGGGGGGGGGGGGGGGGGTGTGTGTGTTTGGATAAGAGTTGTTTTCTATAAAAGTAAAAGTGTTGACAATGAGGTTGAGTAAGATAGCTAAGTAAATGTGTGTGATATAGTAACTTTGATGGACGTTTAGAAATTTTTCAAACTTATGGTAAAATAGTATTTGCATGTTTACAGAGTGAATACTGCGTCAAAAATTGAGTGAATTGGTGAGTGAGAGATAAGGTTAAATTGTTTGATTTGTGAGTGAGAGATAAGGTCAAAAAAGTATTCTGGTTGAAGTCATGAAAGCTGGAGTTTTAACTTGATCATCATCGAAGTGAAACCAGTAATCCCACGAGTAGATGAAAAGAAAATACTATGAGATTGTTATCATCCAAGGAGATTTATTAACTTACTGACCATTTTTAATTTACAGGAGTGTTCCTTGAGGACAAGTAACAGTTCAATTTTAGGGTTGTGATGATTCTCAGTCATATCATATATTTCGAGTCTTTTAAGTGTCTTATAATGTCATTTTGACTTAAAAATTGGTCAATTTAGGAATGTTTTAGTTGAGTCAGCTATAAGTTGAAGAAATGTTACTATAATGATAAGAAATGAGACAAATAATGAAGAAAAGGAGGACTAGAACATCCCGCCTGGTGCAGGCATGACACACTAGGCGCATCAGTAATGCAGAAAGCACATGGCTGATAAAACTGAACCTCACGCCCGGAGCAGAAAGACCACGCCTGGCGCAGAGCTCCGTAGAAGACTCGCAAACTGGCTAAATGAACCTCAGGCCTGGCGCAGATATATCACGCCTAGTGCAAAGTTCTGCTATTTTGAAGGGATTTTGTTTTTCTATAAATACGAGCGATCCAAACAGACCCGGGGTTGTTTTTATTGCAAAAATACCAGAGAACACGTTTTTTAGCTCATCTAGGCTGGGGACTCAACCGAAATGAAGATTCAACACCTTTGTTCATCACTTTTAATGTTCTTTCTCAAACTTCTTTGCTATAATTATTGTAAATATGAGTAGCTAATTCTTTTATTGATTAGATTGGTAGATGATCTTCCTTAGATCCCTTTAGAACATGTGAACTTCTGAGGTGTTTATTATTTCAATTTTAATCTTGTTGTTATTCAGTTATCTATGTGTGTTAATGCTTTTTATAAATTGACGAGTTTATGAACTGAACTTAGGAATCAATTGATTACTAACCATAACTATTGATGTGGAATTGAGATAAACTGTTCGATCAATAATAACTATAGACATATCGGATTATTGATCGTGATAATAGAATTAACGTTCGGGAAAACTTCCTATAATTTTGAATGCACCTAAGACATTAGAGTTTTATTATTTTAGGAAAGTGTTCATAGTCACTAACCATGGTTTGAACGATTTTGTTAATTCATCGTACCGACAAGGGAGAAATTGCAATATAAGTCCGGGTTCATTTTAAATTAGGAAGATGAAGGGATTTGAGGAACCTAATCAAACTTTTCATAATCTAAAAATCACCTTTATTTACTTTTTTGTTCAACAAACTTTGCAAATCAAATCCCCTCTGTTTTTACATCTGAAATTCAATTAAATTGCTTATTTGGAATTGAAATAATCCGTGTGGATACAAATTATTTTATTATTTAACGATACAATTAGTACACTTGCTAATTTTGTCATCACGTATCTCTCCAAATTAAGTTGTTACAGAACGTGAATGTACGATTGCCTTGTATTTATAAAGGTTTGGTAAGAAATTTTGTTATCAAACTTATGTGTGTAAGTTTAAGAGTGCAACCTAGGAGGAGGAGGAGGAGGAGGAGGAGGAGGAGGAGGAGGAGGGGAGGGGGGGGGGGGGGGGGGGGGGTGAATTAGGTTTTTAGACTTTTTTAGAGATGTTGGTGTATTTTTATTTTTCTTGAAGGTTTGTGATGAATGTATGAACGTTTTGCAGAAAAATAAAAAATGTAGGGAAGATAAGAAGAACCCAAAAGATTTATACTGGTTCCCCTTCTAACCTAAGGGTACGTCCAGTCCCTTCACTCCTTGAAGGATTTCACTATGACCTTTACAAAGTGAAACAAGAGAACAATCCTCTCTTTTTCACTCTTTTGCTTCCAATAATCCTTGACAGCAAGGTGATTCCCCTACAAAGTGAATTAAGAGAACAATCATCTCTTTTTCATTTTCTTGCTTTCAATAATCCTGGACAACAAGGTGTTCACAATAATCTGACTTTTATACAAGAGTTTGCATACAAATTTGAGTACAAGATAATTTTGATAAACAAAGTTCTAGACTTTGTCTTCTCTTTCAGTATAACAATTTAGAATGATAAAACTCTAAGTGCTCAGGAAACTTTTATCTGATATGAAAATTATGCTGGAAAGTTTCAAAGAGTTTTGTGAAAATTTAAGCAAGAGAATTATTATGAGAATAGTTAATGAAAATTATTAACTTCTTTTGAGAAAATTCTGATCAATATTTATAGATTGTATGATACCTCTTAGACATAAAATTGCAATGATTTCGAAGAGGTATAACAATGAAAAGGTGTATTTACGTATCAGAATTTTCAAAAACATACAGAGGTAAATCGATTTACCAAAAGGGTGAATCGATTTCCCCTTCATTCAACGTTAAAAAATTGCAAAACAGAACTAGGTAAATCAATTTCCCTGTGAGGGTAAATCAATTTCCCTCTTTGAAAAGTGACATTCCAGAAACGACAGTGTAGGTAAATCAATTTACCCATGGAGGTAAATCGATTTACCTGCTCAATATTTTGAAAAATAATCTAAGTTAAAAACCTTTTGAAAGATAATCATGCAACATTGCTATAGTAAATTTAGAAAGGTTTAGATAAAAGTTTGTGAACACCTAAAGTTTATAGACAATGAATTGCATATTGTACCGGTGATAAAACCATATCTTGATCAACATCTTCGTGAGATATAATTGAAATTCTTTAAACTTGAACAGTTGATCATAACCAATCTTTTTCTTCTTTTCACATATTTGTCTTCATCAAAATAACTTCAATTTTGAAGCTTGTCTTCACAATGTGTTAGATATGATTGGAAATCATCACTAACTTCTAAATGGATTTAAATTAAACTTTAACTTATAAAGTTTGTTTTAAAACATGTTTGTTTTAAAACTGAATTCTTTCACGATGCAACTCAAACTCAATCATATCTCAAGAACTGCATCACTATACAAGAAGACTTAACTTAATGTTTTCAAGTACGAGCAATATTTGAAGATATCTAGAATTATAGCTAGATTGTGAGCCAAGTGTTTGTGATGTTTTGCACAAGTTTGTACTTGCTCCGTAGCTTAGGTGCTAAGGTTTAGAGCTAGGATTTTTCTGTTGATCTCACTAATTTTAAAACAAAAATATTTGAAAAGTTTAGCAAAAAAAAAAAACCTGCATTATTTTTTAAAATGCAAATAATTTTTTTAATAGATCCAACAATGTGAGTGGAATGAGCGACAAATATCTCACGTCAAGGGACATTTATACGGTATGAGAAGTGTAACATAAGAGTACCATGAACCTATAAAGAGAGTCAATTGTACGTAGTGGGTGAGGCGCCACGAGGTTTTAGTGCAGTCTAGAACAATAACAAAATACTCTTTTTACACAATAAATAACTAATAGGTGGAGTTTGAAAGAAAATGTGATATACCTAAATATGTGGTCATTGTGATATATCGAGCATAGAGAGAAAAGACAATCTAATAATAATATTGTATAGTAGCAAATTTATTTAATTTCCAACTTCATAGAGTACAAAGCCATAGCAAGGTCCTTAAAATTACAAAATGAAATATAAAACAAATACATTTATTGGGTGCAAAACAATAACCAAATGGAAACTCCTGGTATATTCTAGCATAAGCGTAGATTTATTTTCTTAGTATATGAACTTATTTTTCCCTGCATGGCATTTGATTAGAATCATCATCAATTAATTGGTACGCTCTCTTCCGGTGTGTCGTTTTTAGTATTATAACAATGGCTCTTGTAACAGATCCACGTATAAGGAACACCGGGTGTATTACTTGGACAATCAGCATCAGTGACACATTTAGCCGCTGTAAAAAAAATGATAATAAAAAAATCTTACTAAAATGGATACAAGATTTTTGTCGAACTACAAAGTAAAAAAAGAAATATGAAAATGATGAAAAATAGCTTACCATCAACGGTGTTTGAAACAAGTAATGCGGAAAGAACTAAAAGCATCACATAAGCAAATTTGACAGCTTTAACCATATTTTTATCTCTTTGAATATTACAAATGGAATATGATTTATCACTGTATAATGCTTATGTTATGCGAAAGAAATTAAATATTTATAATGGTTCAATAATTGTAAAAATACTTTTATAATTGTAAAACTACTTTTATAATGTCTCTTAAGTAGATCAATGTGTTGTGTTTTCCCCATTAGCACAAATATTAAACAGGTAACCTATGAATCTTGCATATCATTGGCATTCATTATTTTTTAATTAAATTTTTAACCATTGATGATAGAAGGGGTAAACCTAATAATAAAAAAATAATCGGACCATGGAAAAGTTATTTGTTGAAATAATTTTTTAACCGGCATGTCAACATAGTTAAGCACTTGCCTAACATATTGTATAATTTTTTTAACAAAATTGTCATAAGTAATAAAGTACTCCTTCCGTTTTTTTTTGTCATTTTAAAAAAAAAAATTGTTTTAAATTATTTGTCGTTTTGATAATTTAAGGTTATATTTTATCTATTATACCCTCCTTCCTAAATTTTTTTATTGATTAAATTTTATATAATCCTTTTATTAATAAACTTCTTCATATAATCCTGATTCTTTTTGAAAAAGCAAAAAAAAATTGGTTTGTTACAATCCGCTTTTACTTTTTTTGGTGGTTTTAATTTTTTAGAAAGAGAAAGTATGTGCAAAAAAATATGAATTTTTTGGAGGATTAAAATTAGGGTATAATATATTTAAAAAAGGGTATAATAGAAAAATAAGGTGCAAAAATACACTTTCTTAATTTGATATTTTTTTCCTCAAACGACAAACAAAAAGGAACGGATGGAGTAGTAACTAAGATTTAGATTGTCTCTATTTGGATTGTGATAAACAATACAATTAAAGAGAAATTAGGAATTTAGAAAAGCAAAAAATGAATGTCGGGTAAAAGTATTTTGTATAAAAGTAAAAGTGTTGACAATCAGTTTGAGAAAGATGGCTAAGTTATTTCAAATTCTCTTCCCTTTTACTACTTGTGCAACTTGATACTGTTATTAACTTTTGGAAAAGGAATATTTTTGCCTGGTTTGGGGTCTTGAGAGCTTTGATAAGTGATGAGGGAACTAACTTTTGTAATAATTATCTGCAAAATGTCTTAGCAAAGTACAGTGTGAAACATAGTGTCCAACCCCTATCACCCACAGACTTGTCGACAGGTAGAAGTGCCCAATTGTCAACCAAAACAAATCTTGGAAGTAGATAGTCGCTTCATCATCGGAAAATTTGGACGATGCATTGTGGGCATACATAACCGCTTTCAAAATACACCTAGGACTATCTCTCTACCAATACTTTCAAAATACTTGCCCGTAGAGTTGGAGCTTAAAGCTTATTGGGCGAGTCGATACTTGAACTTCGGCGAGAAACTAACAAGAAGATAGAGACTACTTAAGCTTAATGAATTGGAAGAGATGCAACTACAAACATATGACAATGTTGTGATTTACAAAGAAAAGACCAAGCGCTTTCATGATAAAAAGTTGAAGCTACAAAAATTTGAACCAAGCGAAAAATTTCAGAGCAGGAAAGCTCTAATCAAAATGGATAGGACCATTTGAGATCCAAAGACAACCACAACTTTCAAAGTGAACAGTCAAAGGCTAAAAATCTATGAAGGGGAAGAAAATTACGAGCTCAAACAGATGTTCTATTCATAACTAACGTCTTATTTTAGCAGTTGTGTCAGGCTAGCGACGTTAAACACACGCTTAATAGGAGGCAATCTGTCATTAAACTAAAATACAAAATATTTTTTCAGTGGAAGGAATGCAACTCAAGCTAGAAATACAAGAAAAAGAGGCCCAACCCAGTTGGCATCGTGCCACGATGCACACCAAAGCGCCACAATGAATGGATAAGAACAAAAAGTACAACAGCTGTCAACAAGGCATCATGCCACAATGAGGTTGCAACGTGGCACGATATGGATCTACTTTATATATAAATCAAGGTAATCAAAACCGGACCGAACATTGAACCGGTATAGGCACCAATTTGAGGTTTAAAGGTTCAACCGGGGTTGGACTACCGGGGTTCAATCAGATTTAATTAAATAATATTTTTTACTATTTTATTTTAATATTTCAATTATATATATATAATCGACATATATAATAATTATGAAGTAAGAAAAAAAAATAAAAAACGTATAATGAAGTCTTTTATATTTTATTTACGCAAGAAGTCTTCTTTTTTTAAGAGCTAATTATCTTAGAATAAATAAAAGTCATTATGAGCTGAGCCCATTAACAAATCCTAAATTATAGTACTTAAAAGATTAAGATGTATTCATTTTTCTTGTAAGCGGCTGATGTATTCAATTTTCTTCTTCAAGTTGTCTCACACCATTGTATCAAACTTCTTCTACCACTTCTTACTTCATTCATTTTTCCTCATTAATCTTCTTCTACCACCTTCTTAATTCTTCTTTTTTACATATCTTTGTATTGTGTTAAATTAAGAACAATATATCTGATGATTATGATGTCAAACCCATCAAAACTGGCAATGTTCTTCTCAAATTATTAACTATTAGAAAATAAAAATAAAAAGAATGTGTAACAGAAACTTGAAACATAGTAGGAAAGGAAATGTTTCGATTGAGAATAAAAGAGAAAGAGTTTTGTTTATTGTTGAAAGTTTGAAACAGAGGTGTTGTTGCTGTGTTTTCATCCTTTGTTGAGTGAAAATGGGGAGGTAAAAGCGATTTGGTAAACAAATTTGATGCAAATTGATGCCCTTTAAAAAAAACACCGCCTGACCGCGTTTTAGTTTCCCGGTTTTTGACCGGTTCTTGTGTGCAGCGGTTTCAGGGTCTAGTCCGACCAGATGTAGGTCCGGTTTCTTGTCCAACCGGTTAAACCAGCCTGTCCGGTTTTTACAAGCTTGATATAGATAAGTTATGGAATTTAAAGGTTTTCAACATAAAATTTGGTACCCTGACTTTGCCAAAACAATTCTTCTTTCACTACACACGATTTCTACTTTGTTCTTCATTCTAAAATCACTAAGAGAACATGTTGCTTTTATAATTTGTTTTTTATATATATTTTTTTTAATGTCATTTGTTGACAACCCCCTAATCCATTAATATTAATTGTTTGCTTGTTTATTATTGAGTGCATGTTATTATGTCTTAATAAATTTTCAGTTTGGTAACATCTTGACTTAAACTTATTTTTGACAGACATGTTACTTGAGAACAAGTAACAATTGAGTGCAGTTTATTTTTTAACCCACTGACAATTTTGTTTGACAGACATGTTACTTGAGAACAAGTAACAATTTAAGTTTGGGGTTGTGATGACAAGAAATTATATGACATTTTCTACTATGTATTTAGGATATTTTATGTAATTCTTAGTAATTTTCAAGACAAAACATGCAAAATACCTAAGGAATTGAAGTTACTTGACCAAAAAGCAAGAGTTAGAGAAATTACACAAAATGGCAAAAATAAATAAAATAGGTTGAAACCATCGTCCCAGGATGGTGATCATCGTCCCACCATGAGAAGAGAACAAATTGAAATATTGGGAGAATATCTAGAGTCATCGCCCCACGATGACGGCCATCGTGCCACGATTAAAAGTTGTGAGACATCGCCTAACGATGTATCTCATGAAAATTTCTCTTCCGACCCCCCATGGTTCTTTTATACCCTCCTAAAATCCAATTTTGGCCCCCAAAATGGTATACTTTTTGCAACAATTGTCGTGGTTTCTGCGAACCATGACATTTGTATATTACGGTTTCGCGGTTTATACAAACCATGGCATATGTTCGTTTGTCATGGTTTCTGCGAACCATGACGAGAGTTTACTGAAAATTTAACAAGGGGGTATAAAAAGAGATCTGAGGGGGAAAAAAAGAAAGGTAGTTATTCAATGCATATTTTTAATATATCGGCAATACACCGACAATTTTTTTTTCAGATGTTGCATCGACACTTTTTTTTTTGTGGTCGAGATTGCATCGAAACTCACATGTGGTTTAAATTGCACCCTCTACCTTTTAAATTGCAATATCTGGAATTTAATAAACTTTGTTCTTTTTTTATGTGAGTGATTTTTTTTTTAATACGTTTTCACCTAACGCATTTATAACGGATAAACATCCAACAACCTAATTAAATTTCATCTACCACAATTTTATTGTTTCAATCAAGGAAGATGCATCCAACTTTCACCATGTTTAATTTATGATGTTTCTAAATTAGTAAGGTACATCTTCCAGAGTCATGGTTTCTGAGAACCATGACAAATAAAAGACTACTATGGTTTCTACAAACCGCGACGTCTTTAACATAAGAGAAGCAGTGTGTTACTATATTAACCTGTCGCGGTTTCTACGAACCGCGGAAACCTTAAATCGTGGTTTCTATAAACCACGATACCGTGCAAGGGCAAAAGAGTACCTTAGGGGGGTATAAAAGAACCACGGGGGGTCGGAAAAGAAATTTTCGTATCTCATTGTGCCACGATAATGCGTGATGTTCAAGCCCAAAAAACCTAGAAATAGAGCATTTTCTCCACCATATTTTACACATCTCAAAAAAGCAACAAAGCAACTCAAGAAGGAGCATTCCGGAGGAGCAAGGAGTGCAAGGAGCTCTTGTAATGCTCCAATCTTTTGAACATGGATCTTATTGATTTATTAATTGATAAATAAATTCTATTTATTTTATTTGATGAGACAATGATTATTTTAATTTTATTTAACTAATTTGTGAGTTTTGAAATCAATTATATATTAATATTAACTTTGATAAAGTCAAAATTGAATTAGTTTTGAGGGGTCCGGTTATCCTGCTTAAGGATTTTTTAAGCAGCGTGCTTAAACATGCTATTCGCACCCCTCTTATTGCGTTATACACCCCCCATCCAGCCCACTTTACCGGTTTGTGCGCACAAGCCCAAAGACAGTTGCTTAGCGCACCCCCCAGTTGCTTCGCGCGCCCCCCATATACTACCCCATTACTTGTGCACCCCCCATTTGCTTAGCGCACCCCCAGTTGTTTTTTTCTCTTTTTCTCCCTAGATTTTCTTGTGAGCCCCCGATTTTTTTTCCTCCCCAAATTTCTAGCGCGCCCCCAATTTTTTTCCCTCCTCCAAACTTCTAGCGCACCCCCACCCAAATTTCTAGCGCGCCCCCGATTTCCAATTAAATAATAACTTTTATTCCTTTGAGGTATATATTATAAGAATCTATTTTTAATTAATTTTCATCATACAGCCCCTCAAAGCCCAACATAATAATCAATGGTTCATGTATAACATCTTGAAACCAAATAACAAAACTAGTGGTTTCAGTGTATAACGCTATGAAACCATTTAACTAGAATAATGGTTTCAGTGTATAACGCTATGAAACCATTTAACTAGACTAATGGTTTCAGTGTATAACATCTTGAAACCAAAGTAGCCCTCTTATGGTTTCTAATAAAATATCCATATTTAGTGGTTTAATGGTTTCACAAGTGTTGTATGTGAAACCAAAGTAGCTCTCTTATGGTTTCTAATAAAATATTCATATTTAATTTAACATAAATATTATAACTGAAATCATAAGTGTGACTTAATGGGTTCACTAGTGTTGTATGTGAAACCACAATAGCTCTCTTATGGTTTACAATAAAATGATTTTCAAAATAACGTAATGAATTTCAAAATAACATTGCATAAATAATCAATGAAGCAGTAGCTCTCTTATGGTTTCCAATAAAATGATTAACATTGCATAAATAACCAATGATTTTGTAACAAAGTAATAATGGTAAAAATTTGTGGGGGTGCGCAAAGTAATATGGAGGGTGCATAAAGTAATATGGAGGGTGCGTAAAGTAATCTGGGTGCACAAAGCAACTCTGGGGGTGCGCTGGAAAATTTGGGTGCAAACATAAAAGGTGTAAGTGAAAAAACAAAACCAACAAAAAAAAAAAGAAACTGGGCTTTCAGGCCCAGTAAGCTAAAAATAAAAACATAATGTGTGTCATCAGCAGAAAGGGGTGTGTGAATAGTGATGCATTGGGGGGGGATGGGGGGCGCGCGTGGAAACTTTTGGGGGGCGCGCGAGAAATTAAGCACCATGCTTAAGGGGGGCTTAAGCATAATATCCTTTGCCAGTTTTGAGGTTATGTTTAACATGGTATGGGAGATTTTAGCATGATAAAAGAGCCAATTACTATATCAATTATTAAATTATCATTCTTATTATTTTATAATTAATTGTCCTTACTTATATCAAAGTTAATATTGTTATACATATATACGTTTGGAAACATTGTGTATTAATATTCCTTTATGATAATTAAAACAAAACATAATTCCTTTCCATTGGGTATTAAAGAAAAACGTGTATGATCCTATACAATTACAAACAATTAAGCCCTGAAATATGAAAAGTGATTAATTGCTAGAATAAGGAGTAGTAGTCTCAAAGCAACTAAGTTATTGAATTCACCGATCTCTCTATATTTTTGCCTCACAAATATTAGCCAAACCCACTTCTATATATTCAGATCTTCGTGAAAGAAATATTTTCAACTACATTCTCATCATGGGATAATCAGTACAATTCTGAGAATTTTTGTGTTAGAAAGGAAGTTTTGGAGCTAAGGGCTTTTTCCCCATACATTCATATTATATTATGTAGGAAATGTGTTGTGAAATAATAGTAGAATCTTTATCTTTTAGAAGATATTAAAAAGAAAATAATTTAAAGAAACTAATTTGCTTATTTTTGTGTAATTATTGTGTGGTTTGTTGTGAGAAGTTAATCTTTGATTTTACATGTTGTTGTTCTCATTATCAATCTTATATGATGTTGTTAATAAGTAGTTGCTAATGTTGTTAATATTATGTGGTTGTTAATGATGTTGACTTTAATGACGTTGAAATGAAATTGAAATGGCGTTGAAAAGAAGTTGAGACGACGTTGAAAATACGTAGTCTCCATCATGACATAAAACTGTACATGACGTTGTATCCATCATGACATAAAACTGAATATGACGTTGCTATTTGTACCACATGCATTTAGTGAGTCTAAGCGCATTACATGCATTTTAGTGAAGTTGTGTTTTATTTAAATTAATGAAGTTGCGTTTTATCTATTGTGTGTGCTTTTATGTCTTAAATGCTCTCATGTGTATAATTTGTTAACTGTGAGTTGTGTTGTTGTATTTCTTTGGTGATGTTCTAATGTGTTTCTGTATATGACCGATTACGAGATATCCGCTTACTGTTTTTTGAAAATAAATAATTATATATTTTTCTAAAATCTTTTGATTGGTGAAGTGTTTTGTTATTATTTTGTGACATTTTTCTTACGGTGAGTATGATTCAATTTGGATAAAGAAATTGACCCTTACAATTAACATTTTAGGTACTCAAGTTGATGATCGTTTGATGATTTGACTCGAAGCGTGTGCGGGGAAAAAATCAGTTTTTGTAAATTGAGAATTCTATGTAATGATTGGTCGTTGAGACACCTATTTTATTTTAAATTATTTTGTAAATAAAGTTTTTTTTTAATAATTTATTTATTAAAAGTTCGGACTGTTACAACTCTTGTGGGAAGGCAACCTCCCCCCTGAGGGGGTACTTACCTTCACTAGCAAGGAAATCAGTATGAGTAATTTTCTAAATTCATCTATTATGATGATTACACATATGAGTAGCTTAACTCCTTAGGATATGTCAAGTAGATGAACTCCCTGGGATGACTTGACTCATGTAATTGGTTCGAAAAAGCTTATGTTTTATGCAATTCAGTTTATCATCTTTAGTTATCTTATGTTCATTCATGCTAATTTGTAGATAAAAATTATATTTATGAATTGAATTTAGAACTAGGTGTCGTCGTGGTAGAACTCTAGATCTCGATCAGGGTTAATCAATCCAGCCAAAACGGGAGAGATAGTATCCTATACCCATGGCTAGATGCGAAATAGGATTATCGTTTCACTTAATTAATTTCTGCATGCTTTAATAATATTCAATTAAAGTAGGTTTGAACGTGACACCATATGTGTAGGTAATAAAACGTGAAACCGTGGGTTCTCCTTCTTTAGTTTAGTATCGGTGTCTCCAATTGTAATAGGGTGATTTTAGTATGCGAGAGTACATTTCATTACTTTGTTAATCATATCCCCCAAGAAAATAAAAGCAATTGTAGGGAAACATAACGCCATGTTACCAAGTAGAAAAAGGTGAGAGATTCGTAAACAACTTAACATTTTCACATATTAACTCAGCATCATTATCTTTTGAACTGGTTATTCAGAAATGATTTGTCTTAACTAGTGTTGATTTGGTTATCTTGTCATGGATGATGTAGGTAATGAGATGTATTCTTGGAATGTATGGGCAAAAAGGTATCTGCAAGATTGTTAGCACTCCAACGCTCAAGTCAGTATTTGAAAGAGGTAATATAAAGAGTGTAAAATTGGAGACGCAAATATGTCATACCTAGTGATTGATGTATGAATGCTTATATAAGAGAATATTAGGGTTTACAGCATGGTGGGGTCCCCCATGTGTAGAGGATCAACCGCACATGACAGCTGAATTGTCCTTTGCTTTTCAGACACGTTTTGGTATTGGAGGCAGTTGGCCTCTACCCGTGCTCGTATGTTGATCCCGTGGTCATTATGCCACATGCTTATCCTTATCCCATTGTAATGGGCCTTGATGTATGTTGAGCTTTTAGCCGATCCAGAATATCTTTGTCTTATTAAATTGTTATCTTATCTCATCAAAACTAAAAGTGGATGCAGAATTACTTTTTTTTTTTGTCTAATTCTTAAACTAAACTAATTACTTTAGCACGATTTATGTGAAAACGAACTCATTCAATTAAGAATTTATTATTCGACGACACACTGGTGAACTTGCCAGATGTTAGTCAATGTCATAAGAAAGTGCAAAGATGATGTTGGCTAAAAGAACAATTCCAAAAGCAAGCATGTGTGACATATACACGGAATTCAAAGGAACAACAACCACCAACATAGCCAACCACTCTAGGATTAAATTTAGGACTACATCCAACCCCATAACAAACATAAAAAAACATTCCCAAGATGGCTCCTTAAGTTGGATAAATAGGGTTTCAAATGAATTGATGGACTCAGAATCCCAAAACAAACATTATAGGGTTTCTTCGAACAAATCCTTTAATAAACACTAGACTTTTTACCCGTGCTCGTACGGGTTCAATCATTCAATTCAATTATACAATAGAAATATTGATAATATGTAATTATTTATAATATTAAGCATTTATGGCCCGTTTGGATAAATAACTTATACAGATGCTTATAGCATTAGAGCGAACTTACATCATAAGCTCTTACACACAATAAGCCTTTTGTTTTGGATATGTACACTAAAAAGTGCTGATATAAATTAAAGTGTTTGGATGTACCATTATACAGGCAACTATAGAATGTTAATATGATTTTCAAAAAACAAAATTAAAGAATCAAACCATGATTAAAAATATAATAATTATATATATATATAAAATTATCTATATAAATAAAGTAAAAAAAATCCATTAAGCTATTTTACCAAAAAAAACAAAAAAAAAACTTAAATAAAAAATAGAAAGTTTCCGTCAAAAAAGAAAAACAAAAACAGAAGTGTGTAGATAAGATGCGTAAGCATAAAAAGACAAAGATAAAATAAAGATTAGTTAAAATAAAAGTTTGAAAAAAAAATGTTAATCCTCAGGCTCAGGCAAGAATCGAAGTTTTCCAAATTTATGTAAGCTGACGTATAAGTACAATAGTACATGTATAAGCTAATAGGGAGAGCTTACAAAATATGACATAAGTAGTTTATAAAAATATGATATTTGATAAACTTCTATTAATTTATACAAATACTAATATAATGACTTATATTAATAGATAAGCTCATATAAGCTTCAAATAAGCCAATTCAAACGGGGTCATAGTGTAGAATCTTCTTAGCCTTTTAGATGTGAATTCTAAATAAATTTTGTTTTAATCCGGGAATAATAATAATAGGAGAGATAAGTTTCAAGCATGATAAGCTTGAAATATTTGCTTCTTTTTTTTTTTTTGCTTATGATTTGTGTGTGGCATATAGTTTTTTTGTTAATAATTTTTTTTTTAAAAAAATCATTAATTAATATATGATGCATAATTATCCTTCTTATGCTTATCATGAAATACTTTTTTTTTGCATTCTCATGCTTATCATTTGCGTGTGCCATATGTTTTGTTGTTAACAAATCTTTTTTTTAAATAATAAAATCATTAATTAATATGATGCATGATTATCTTTCTCATGGATCAATTTGCAAAACATAATTACATAATAGTTAGGTGAAGAGAAATTAACTCATTGAGATTGAATAAACTCAAATCAAATCAAAATTAATATATTGGGAACCGGTAAAATATAGTGACAGAAACAAAATATACGAAGACAAATATATATAAATTATAGTGCTTTCAAATTCCATT
The DNA here is from genome assembly GCA_030408175.1 of Trifolium repens. Taxonomy (NCBI): domain Eukaryota; kingdom Viridiplantae; phylum Streptophyta; class Magnoliopsida; order Fabales; family Fabaceae; genus Trifolium; species Trifolium repens. The sequence goes on from CP125844.1 coordinate 39,973,940, forward strand.
CCAAAATATCGCCACAATACTGCTGCTTTACCGTTGAGGTTGCCGCTGAATCACCGACGTCGTTCATCCTCTTTGTACGCCTATTGCTTAATCGTGTTCGTATGTCTATACGACGTCGTTACATGATTCCCCCTCCATTTAAGATTGGTTTGCTTTTAATGCCAAGTATACCCAATTTCACCTCGTTACTGTAACAATAAACCAGAATTGATAAGTTTGCAGCATAAAACAAATATAACATTGAAATTAGGAATCACCATGTTACAATTGGAACAAAAAGAAGGAAAAGGAGGGCAAATAAAAATAAAAATAAAATAAAATCAGAAACACCCACCAAATTGTTTTCGATTAGTAACATATATAGCCACCAAATTTGTTGGCTAATTGTAGCCTATATGCTTAGTTTAGAATGAACTTGTTTAATGAAATTGTTTACAGTGAGATCATAAATTAACAAACATATCAAAAATATAAACTAACAATCATCAAAATAAAAAAATCTCACATAAAAAACTTACAATAATATAGTTTTTTTTTTTTCTCATTTAATTTGAGTTAGGGAAGACACTTGCACTCTTATCTGACTCACTAAGCCTGCATAGAATGAAATCAAATTAGAGAATGCAAATATATTAATAATCCATAATAAAATTAAGCACACAGAGAAATTGAGAGATGAGAGAGCCAAATTTTAAGAAAAATAGAAACTTAAAAATATTAAGAACAGAGAAAGTGAGACATGAGAGACCAAATTTTGAGAAAAAATAGAAACTAAAAGTACTATTAAATACGAATCATATTGAATGATCATTAAAAATTTCATGACTGTTTTTACTCCGAGTTGTTGTTTATATTAATTGATTTTGTGTTTATCTCTATATATAATATTATAATTGAAAAGAATATAATTTTGTGATTATCTATAGAAAAATATTCAAGTTTTCATCATAGTTGTTGATTTATTTTTTTACACATGTCAAAATCTAGACCATTCATATTAAGGTTAGGTTTAAATGTGCCTCTAATTACTCTCGTTTTATTATATTAAGATTAAGATTAAGAATTGATGGACTCCCTATTTAATAGCAGTATAAAATTGATTGTTTGAAAATCATAAGTTTAACAATATATGAATTAAAATTAATGTAATGATATACTTCTTTTACTTAACCAATCATTAGTTGGTTCAGTGGTGATTGACGCTGAATTTGGTATGAGAACTACAATTCGATCCTCCACAACTGTGATCGGAAGAGGGCTTGAATCACTTGACGATATAACTAACTCCTGAACCAGATTCAACTGGTGGTAAAAGCTTATATATATATATATATAGTAAGGATACACCAAAATATCAAATTTAATTTGACACCAAATATCATCCATTCATTGCATTTAATCCAAGGGTTTAAAATTATCACTAAAAATTTCACATACACCATATACTCTTTGTATCACCAAATTAAAACATTCTCTATCATCATAAATTTATAATCAATCATTTCCTCATTGTTTCTTCCAACTATTATAGTTTTATTTTCTTGGTTGTGATTTCCCCAGTTAGATCTACATGTCCAACGTAATTTCTTTGTTGTAATTTTTATTTTTTTTCTTTGTTGTAATTTTATTTTCCTTCCTCATATTAAAAATAACAAGTTTTTTTTACTATTATTTTTTTCTCTTTATCTTTGTCGTTGTATTTTTTCCCTCCTTTCATGTCCATAATATTTTTTATAATTAAATAAACTGAAAAAAGAAAATATTGTATTAAAAAACCATTAGAATAAAATAAAACACATTATTTATTTTTTTTAGAATAAAAAAATTGTTATTGTAATAAAAACATTTCCTCATTTCACTTTTTAATAAATGGATGGAATTTATTTTTTTTTTGTCAAAAGAAATCTTTTAGTATTTAATTGCCAAGATCTTCTCAAATAGGAAATATTTGATCCTAAGTTTCTTTAGTGATCATTTTGAGTCTTTGGATTACATAAAATGAATGGTTGTGATTTGGTGTCAAACTTAATTTGACACTATGGTGTCATTTGATCCTAACTTATATATATATGGGGAGGGATCAAATTACACCGGTGTAACATTTGAGTAATGTTACACCGCTCAATAACGCTTTAACGAATTCAAATTTTACAAAATCCACCGTTGGATTGAAAGTTTATATCGTATAGATCATCTACGTTGAGTTTTACAAAAATCTAAAAGCGTTTGATATGTTACTGAGGCACATCAAGATTAACGGTTTATGCATTTTTATTGAATACCGTTAATCTTTAGGTGTCTCAAAAATATACCAAACGATTTTAGATTTTTGTAAAACTCAACGTAGATGATCTATACGATATAAACTTTCAATCCAACGGTGGATTTTGTAAAATTTGAATTCATTAAAGCCACTACAAGAAAATCTGAGGTTTGCTACGACACAAATTGTAGCTAATTCGTAGCAAATCTCTAGTAAAACAAAGTTAGCTACAGATTTGTTGTGAATTAGTTGTGGTATAGGTCCTAGCATGGATTGGGCGGCAAATTATCCACCAAAATATTTCCTAGCTAATCTGCAACTAATATATTGAAAATCCTAGCTAGTTCCCAATTAATACATAGTTAAATATTGTTGAAAACTTTATGTTTCCCAACTAAATCGCTAGGATATTGTCACAACGATTTTGCAATAAATCTCTAGCTAAATATCCTAGCAATTTCAAAGCAAAATTCAAGCATTTTAGATTTTTTTATAATCATAAAAAGCATTTCTAATCAAAACTAATTAAACTATATCGTAAATAACTATTACGTGAATAAAATAAAACTATTACCTGAATAAAATAAGAACAAACCTAGAAAGCAATTTTAAAGTAATAATTACTCAATACTAAACAAACTTAATTAAGCTAAAATTAAAATGTACAATCCTCAAGTACTCCTTGATTTAATTATTCAATTGGATAGATACACACTCAATTGGACTTAAAACATCCAAAACCCCTGTAATGTCATCATATTGATACAAGACTCGGGTCTGCAGTATGAGTTAAACCTAACTAGATTTTGGAAGTTGTGTTAAGAGTGATTGACTTCTATTCATGAATAGATTCCAAATCTCAGGGCGATTGTCATATTTATTAGCTTCTGTCAAATAAGTTGGTTAAGAGTTATTGACTTATATTCATGTACATTCTAGTTCATATCAAAGATCAAGATATACTATTACACTTTTATGAAACCAAAATATCAAAAACCAGATTATGCACATACCTTCAAACTATCTGACTGCAGTTCCACTACCTTCAAGGCTGTGCAGTGACTTGATCAACTGACTTTGACAAACATCATGGAAACGATGTAGGCGCGTCTTAAAAACTCTTCTAAGTTACGTCAATGATGTCTATGCTGATCCATCTCTCTTGATGAGTAAGAGGAACTGTAGTAGTCATCGGTCTGAAATATGAAAATGTGTTAAGGAGATTATATACCAAAAGGAAAAGGCAAATGCCAAAATTGCAAAGACGTGTCGATTCATACCATGCAATGAATAGCATTTTGACTTCTCCAAATGTCCTGCATCCAATAAAAATACTAAATCTTAACTTACATACACATAAAAACAACAATCACACTTTAAATCAATAAAACTACCTGAATCTTTTACTCTCTCCCTAGAACGATGACCATGGTCCTTGAGACAAGTCCAACTCTAAGTCAAAATCAATCGGAGACAAAGTGTGATGACAGAAACACGCGATGACATAAACTTAGATGCAAAATTGGATCTAATTGCAGATCAATTAGAAACAGAGAAGCAAATCAATAAGACGTAGAGAACATTGACTGAAACTCAAAGATAAAAAACCAGACATTTTAAACAATTACCTCATGTCGCTCATTCTCAACATATTCTAAAACAAAGCAGTCAATGTTGCCACTTTTGAATGATTCTGACCGATCAGTCGCAAAATTCATCCCAACCTAAAATTCCAATACAACAGAAACAAGTAGATGTAAGCACAAAAATAGAAAGAAACTGATTTTCCAAAATAGGCCTTAATTCCTCAATGTAAACTTACCTTTTCTGTTGGTAATCCATAAACCTCGACATCATTAGCACCCTATACAGGACAATATTATGCGATAAGTAATTGAACCAGCTAACTAGTGAGGAGGATTAATCTTATTTCCCCCGGCATAAACCTCGACCACAGTCATCTGTCACAATTCATAAAAATCAAGAATCTGTGAGAACCTTCTGTACAAACATAAATATATTCAAAACAAAGCCAATGTGAAGGAACCACCTCAAGATTTAAACCAAATTTTTATTGGATATCACATCATATTGATAAATTAGTTGACATGTAAAACTCTTCATTTATTGTGATTCATAGTATAAGATGGCAAGCAAGCCACCAAAGTGAAAAACATTTGCAAGAAGTACCCTCCAACAAGTTTAAGTGTGACTTGTCATAAAACATTATCATGTAAATCAATGGCATAAGAGGAAGGTTCAGTCTTTGAAGATAATTCTCTTTCATGCCAACAGAAATTATTCATGATCCAATTATCATCATACCAAATTATTTATTTCAGACATCACATATTTTTTCCCTCCTACTTAGCATCAAACATGTAAAATGAAGTTTACTAATTGGATTAGTCCAATATGAGGTAATGCTCTAGTTTTATGGATCTATAGTCAAGATATATTTGGTATTGATATGAGTGTTTAACTCAATATGATATAGAGAACATACTTTTCATTTTAGATACTTGGTATCAAAAGATAACTTTTAAAGGTGCAGTGCATGAGATATCCACATAAAGTATCAGATAGCCAAATAAATCACCATTTGATATACACACCTAGAAAAAAGGGTTCAAACATATCAATGGAAAAGCAGTTCACAAGTTGAAATATTCAGATAGTATAATCAGTATTAATATCTCCCAATTGTTTGGGATTAATCATGACTTTCATATTCAACATGCTTTTTTAGGGAATCATACTAAACATGTTGATAGCAATAGTTAACATTTGAAATGTGTTAACTTAAATCAGTTCACAAGTTTAAATAAATTGTCTTGTTTTCAGCTGAATGACCAGCCCCTTGTGTAGTACTTTCACACACACACACACACACACACACACACACACACACACACACACACACACACACACACACACAGAGTAGGAGAGAATGAATCATGCCACTCAACTGTGAATTAAGTCATATATTGAAGCAGAAATTTCTAGAATATAAAACAGACAAATCTTGTGGATATGTCACATGACAAATCTCCAAAGAAACCAGACAAAATTTATGTAGATATTAGAAACGGAGACTTACAATCCATCAATCAGATCCACACCAGAAAGCAAAATCATATTTCTTTAGACAACCTCTGCCTATTAGATGAGCAAAATCTTGTGTATGATAATTCATATCTGTTGGAACTGTGACACCATGGATTTTATTTGGCCAACCTGAATTTAATTTCCAAAAATAATTCACATTAAATTTAAAGGAACCAAAATCTGAAATTTTCATAGTTAAAATCCTTATGTAAGCTTTCAAAAGAAACAAATGGTATTTTCTAGTTGTATGCTCACCTGGTGTTTAAAGCAAAGCACAATGTCTAATATTTTGATGTTTAAACTACTAATATAATCCATTGAAGATAAATAATCCCTTCAAAATAAGTAAAGCTATGAAGTAGTTTGCTATAAAGACTTGAGTGAAGAAGTGTTATTTTGAATGCTGAAAGTCATACATTGGATAGCTATCTATATACTGTCATAACTACATAAATATATTCATACTAGGACATGTATATGTTCCTGTAAAGCTATGTAAGACATTAGTCTAACTTTCAATTCATTTTTTATTAGAGACAAATCTGCTAAGGTTGATATGAATAATCTAGAAATTGAGTTGTATTGGTTATCTTACTAAATATCATATCACAAATCACCTACACTAGAAAAAAAAAAAAAAAAAAAAGACAATCATTATAAACACATATAAAGGGATCAGTCACTGGTAAAAAAAGACAATCAGTGACTCATTGATCTGCCCAATCACAAGTCAGTAAGCAATATACAAAGGGAATTATTCTCTCACAACAAAGTTTCTCGTAAGAATAAGAATCATGTATCATCTAAATGCATGCCACATGATATGTGACTTATAGAATCAATCCAATAAGAATCATCTAATTCTATCTCATACAGTAATATGAATTTGGTGAACAAATTCAGCAATCTAAATTCAATCTGTGCAAAACCTAATGAATTCAATTTGTGCAAAACCTAAATAGAGAAATGGAAACAAAAATTGCCATTAAATGTGTTCAATTGAAGGATTTTGTTGATGTGAAAAGATATTCAAAATAATTTTTCTCTATAAGTTTCCCATCAAGTAATAACATGACACTAATCAATGCTTAGTTAGTGGTTCATTATGCAATTAAACAAGCATGAATTAGGAACCCTATTTTTCTGATTTTGCAGCAGTGATATGCAAAATAAACACGAAATTCATGGCGTTCAAATCTAGTTCGGAACTCAATTAAAGTGTTGAAATGCCAAAAAAGGATAACAATCACGGAAATCTAAATGAGAGTGTAGAAATTTAACTTACGCAGAAATCGGAGCAGAAACGAGCACAACATCGAAATTCAACGAAGAATAACAATCGCGATAGGGATAGAAAACGAACAACAACAATTTACAGAGAAGAAGGAGGAATGTGGAGAAGAGGATCGAACGGAGATTGAGATCGGAGCCGTGAACGGAGCAAGATCGAAGTAAGAGCGAGAGCAAAATCGACGTCCCGATATTGAATGAGAACGGTGTCGTGTTCTCTGAGATTTTTTTGACGTCAAAAAAGAATAGTACTAATAAAAAAATAAGAATAGTAATACTTTGTTAAAAAATGTAATATAAAATTAATTTCTGTCAAATGGTTGTTATTATACTTGAAATTAACCAGGAATACGTTTGGTAGCAAACTTTTAGTAGCAAATCACGTTTTTTCTTGTAGTGAGCGTTATTGAGCGGTGTAACATTACTCAAATGTTACACCGGTGTAATTTGATCTCTCCCCTATATATATATATATATATATATATAATGATATGAGGTGTGTTTTAAAGAAAACGTGATATGCCTAAATTTGAGGCCACGGTGACACATCTAAAATGAAGAGAGAAAACACAATCTAATAATAATAATATTGTATAGTGGCTTAATTTATTTCATTGCCGACCTCATAAAGTACAAAGCCATAATTGCAAGGTACATAGAATTACAGAAAGAAAGATTAAACAAATACAATTATTTGGTACAAAACAATAACTAAACTAAATGGAAATTCATGGTATATCCTTGCACATGGTATAATGCATAGATTTATTTTCTTATTATCCGAACAATATTTCCTTGCATATGGCATTTGCTTATAATAATCATTAGTTTGGTACTGTTACATCTTGTGGGACGTCTTTAAGAAAAACACATAAGTTATCAACGCACCTCCATGTATAAGGAACACTGGGTGTATTACTTATTGGACAATCAGCATCAGTGTCACATTTAACTGCTGTAAAGATAAAAACAATAATAAAATAATATTAGTAAATTAGATAAAAACTTTTGGACGAACTACAAAGTAAAGAAGAAATTATTAAAAAGGATTAAACATGTCTTACCACCCTGAACGTTCTTTGCAACAAATAGTACAGAAAGAAATAAAAAGACCACATAAACAAACTTGATAGTTTTCATCATACTTTTATTTCTTTAAATGTAACAAATAGAATATGATTTTATCACTTTATAGTTTATATTGTATAATGCTTATGTTATACTAAAAAAATGAAATATTTATAATGATTTATTAATTGTATAAATAATTTTATAACTACGGCCATTATTAAATATGTTGTAGATTTGCCCTTTTAGTACAAATAGTATAGGGGGTAACATAAGATTCTTGATAATCATTAGTTTTTAATTAAATTTTTAACCTTTAATGATAGAAAGGGTAAACCTAGGGAAAAACAAATAGTTAAGTTAACCACATATTTAACGTAGTGTATAATTTATTAGGATTATGCAAACTAGTGTTCTTGAGTCACTAGTTAAGGATACCAAAATAAGAAAATCACACGTTTTACATTTTCTAAAAGTTGATTGCACAAGTTTCAAGAAAATTTTACTATATTTATTTTCTTAACTAGTGTCTCGGTGGCATTAGTTAGCATTTTACAATTTATTATTATATAAAAGCATATTTGGTCCTTTGAGGAAATCAAGATACAATTAATTATATTTTATACTTTTATACTTTTAAAAAAACTAAAACAATCATTAAATGAATTTTCTCTTTCTTAATAAAATGAGGGTAAAAATGACTTTACTTATCAATCTTTGTTATTTTTTAATTCACATGCAAAACTTTAAGGGTCTGTTTGGTGCGCAGGATATGATGGTGGCAAGATAACATATAAAACAAAATAAGGATATGATAGGATATGAATTGGATAACAGTTATCGCAAGTTATCATATCATGTGTTTGGTGCATCCAGAATAACAAACATGATAACTATCACATCATATTTTTAATACATACTCATAACAATATGATTATATATTTAGGACAGGTGAAATTACACCGGTGTAACATTTGAGTAATGTTACACCGCTCGATAACGCTTTAACGAATAATTTTTTTTGCAAAATCCACCGTTGGATTGAAAGTATATATCGTATAGATCATCTATGTTCAACTTTACAAAAATCTAAAATGGTTTGACATTTTTTGAGACACAAAAAGGTTAACGGTATTCAATAAAAATGCATAAACCGTTAATTTTCATGTATCTCAATAACATATCAATCGATTTTAGATTTTTATAAAACTCAACATAGATGATCTATATGACATAAACTTTCAATCTAACGGTGGATTTTGTAAAAAACATATTCGTTACAGCATTATTGAGCGGCGTAACATTACTCAAATGTTACACCATTGTAATTTGGTCCCTCTCTATATTTTATATATATATATAATGATCAAATGACACCAACTACACCAAATGTTACACCTCTCAATAAATTTTTAACCGATATAAAATTTACACTGCTAGAAAAATCTTAAATACCGATGAACAATATACGTCTCTAAAATGCAATATTCTGTCATGCTAGACAGCTTAGGTGCTAAGATTTAGAGCTAGGATTTTTCTTGATCTCACTAACTTTAAAACAAAAATATATAAAAAATTTATCAAAAAAAAAAACTGCATTTTTTAAAATGCAAATAATTTTTTTAATATGTCCAACCGTGTGTGAGTGGAAATGAACGATGAATATCTCACATCATGGGACATTTATACGGTATGGAAAGTGTAGCATAAAAGTACCGTGAACCTATATTGTACGTTGTGGGTGAAGCGCCACGAGGTTTTAGTGCAATAATAACAAATTTTTTTTTTTTTTACACAATAGATAACTAATAGGTAGAGTTTGAAAGAAAATGTAATAACTTAAATTTGTGGCCATTGTGATATATCGAGAATAGAGAGAAAAGACAATCTAATGATAATATTGTAAAGTAGCAAATTTATTTAATTTCCAATATCATAGGTACAAAGCCATAGCAAGGTCCTTAAAATTACAAAATGAAATATAAAACAAATACATATATTGGGTGCAAAACAATAACCAAATGGAAACTCATGGTATATTGCATAAACAACATGGTATATGAGATTACTATTAATGCAACATATATATTCAAAAGAAGAACAACAAAAACAACAAACCAACAAATTAGAAAATTTCTATTCAAAAAAGGAAACAAAAAAACTATATCTAAGAAACCACAAAATTTCTATTAAAAAAAATGGACTTTAACTTATTGAATATATGTTAAATCATGCATATCAGTATTTTTTTATGCTTCACAAGATCCTACTTTGGACCAAAATATATTGAACCCAAATTACTAGCTTATAGTTTGTTTAGATAAGATAATTCAATTAGCTCATAGCTTATTAATTTTTATTCCAGTATTAAGTTGTGAGGTCTAAGGTAATGGTTCAAATTTCTTTATTTTTAACACAAATTTAATTTAGTTTTTCACAATGTAAGAAATTATACTTTCATCTATTAGATAAAATTCCTCTTGAAATTTTAATTGAACTTTTTACAAAAATAATTAAGACACGAGACATTAGATTATGGTGTCAATCGTTTTACTTTTTACATGGACTTGATTTAGTACTTCATAACATAAGAGATTACCATCTTCCACTAGGACAAATTTCTTTGGATATTTGAATTTATAATTTATTTTAATAAAAAATTAAGATGCGAGACCCAGAGTTATAATCTCAATTAATTTACTTTTTACACAATCTTGATTTAGTTTTTTATGCCGTAAGAGATTACCCTCTTCTGTTATATTCAATCTCTGGGTATTCTAAACGGATACTCCATTCGTCCTAAATTGAATGACACCGTTGACTATATTGCACTATTCCCACATATTGTTTTGACCACTATTCCCACATATTGTTTTGACCATAATTTTCTAATAATAAATAAAAAAATATTAACATATAAGATGTTGTTGGATTGATTTTGATGAATATTTTTAAATTATCAAATTTTATTAATTTTTAATATAATTAAAATATTAATCATCAAAGTTATGCATCGAAATGTGTGAAACAGTCAACTATGTCACTCATTTTAAAACGGAGAGAGTATTTTACAAAAATAATTAAGATGCGAGGCTCAAGGTAATGGTCCAAATTTTCTTACTTTTTACATTGGCTTTGATTCATAGGGTAGTAAACTACTCTTTTCAATTAGACCAAATTCCTTCTGAAATTTAATCAAATTTTTTACAAAAATATTTAATATGCGAGACATAAGATATATTACGGTTTCTATTGCTTTATTGTTTACATGACTTGATTTAGTTTTTTACACCGTAAGAGATTGCCATTATCCATTAGACCTAGGGTCCGCTTGTTTTGCCTTTTTTTTAAAATAGATTTTATAGTGTTACATAATTTTGTGTAAAAAAAATTTACAAAAAACTTCAAATGAAAATTTGGTTTGAATAATTATTCTTAAAATGTCATTTTAGGCATTTCATCATTTTATAGAAAAAAAATTTGGATATCAAAATTTCAAAAAAATCATTTAATTTGAATCTATTTCAATTAGATTTTCATAAAAATCATTTTTGAAATACAACTTTTTCAAAAAAATTGTGATTTTGACTATGTTTTATTCTTCAATAATGTATGTTTATATTATATGATGTCAAAATTAGTGTTTCAATTTAGAAAAAATGAATATAAAAAAACTTGTAATATTTTGAAAAACGATTTTGCAAAATCCATTTTCAAAAATACAAAGAAAAAATCTATTTTTTTAAAGTTAAAACAAACGCACCCCTAATGTTATAATCTCAATTGCTTAATTTTTTATACGGACTTGAACATTTTTTTTTAAAAAAAATATCTATTTCTCTATTAAATTCCAATACCACAAATGGACCAATCTAAACCGAAAATCAGAAAAACCGCATTTGGTTTGGATGACTTTTTTATTGAACCGCATTAAGTTTCAATTATATTCCAATACCGCAAAAACCACATTAAGTTTCTATTGTATTCCAATATACATAGCTCAATTACTGAGTCAGTCCACTAAATTAACGGAACTTCAAATTGTTCTTATTTTTTGTATTATAATGTTACTTTGGTGTTGTAATATATTATTTTAGATCAACAACTTTTATCGGTATTGTGATGTTATTTTGGAACTTCAAGTTCTTTTTTTGGATATTTAAAATTGTAAGGTACTGTAATGTTATTTTGAAATTTCAAGTTCTCTTTTTGTATGTTTAAAATTGTTTGGTATTAAAATATTATTGTGTAAACCGCACCAACCGAACCAATCCAAACAACATTGATTTTGTTTGATTTGGATAATTTTTTAAAAATCAACTGTACCAAATCGAACCACATGCATTTTTATCACGCGGTTAGGATGACTTTTATACTCAAAACCGAACTAAATTATACCAAAGCACCCCTAATTATGGGACTACATTTTTAACAAAATAATTTTTTAAATAAAATAAATGTGTCAGAACACATGTATTGGGTGATGGGTAAAGTATATTACACTTACATATACAATTGTTACTTGAATCTCATCCGTTGATTAAGCAAATATATATCTAGCTGTTGAAATTTGTTCTCTCACGGGTACGAGACTCATTTTGCTCTCGCACGGTAGAAGGAGCCTATTGAACCATTATAAATATTTAATTTCTTTCGCATAACATAAGCATTATACCGTGATAAATCATATTCCATTTGTAATATTCAAAGAGATAAAAATATGGTTAAAGCTGTCAAATTTGCTTATGTGATGCTTTTAGTTCTTTCTGCATTACTTGTTTCAAAGACCGTTGATGGTAAGCTATTTTTCATCATTTTCTATTACTTTTAACAAATACAATTACTGGGTACAAAACAATAACTAAATAAAATTTATGGTATATTCTTGCATAGGGTATAATGCATAGATTTGTTTTCTTAGTATCTAAACAAGTTTTCCCTGCATATGGCATTTGCTTATAATAATCATTAGTTTGGTATTGTTACATCTTGTGGCACGTCTTTTAGAAAAACACATCTGTTATCAACACACCTCCAGGTATCCTAATCCTTGACACATAATGAAGTGGTTTTGGCCACTGTTCACGAGCTTCAGCCATGCCACATGTCCCCTTTAAAGTATTTTCATTTTTGTTTTTTTTTTTTGCCTTATTATTGCCCTTTTGTTGGCTTATTATTGCTCTTTTGCCCTTTTGTCTTATAGGGAGGCCCATTTTCTGATTTATTCATTTCAATTTAATTTGTTATTTATTTAAGTCATTAATGCTTCCAATACCTCACACTTTGTTTGTGGACTTTTTTTCAATGTGAGCTGTAAATCTTGCTTTCCAAGTTTTTGTACTACTAAAAAATTAATAAAAATTAATAAAGTATACTACATATTTGACTTTTGAGTCTGGTTACAATAAATTCAAATCTTGATGAGCAAGTAACAAGGCAATACTGTCTTTCTGTACCATTTCAAAACAATATAAATTGCCAACTTCCCTTCACAACACAAATGAACGCAATTGTCATTCTCTTTGCTTTAAATTGTTCTCTTGAGCCTGAAAATGGTAAGCAAAATGGTAAACTCATTAGAATAGCTCTCCTCCACAATCAATGTTTTAGTGAAGCATTAATATATGAACAAAGCATGAAACCATGAACCATTTATCTTGGCAATTTATTATCTGTGATTATATTTAATTTGTTCTTTGTTCTTTTTATAGGCCAGCCTCAGTTTTTCAAAGATCTAGCTTGTGTTAAACAAAGGTAAATATATGTTTTTGTATCAAGTTTATTTTGGTATTTATTTTGGTTTGTTGTTTTGTACAAAGCATATAAATTACATTTTTTTCCTGCAGCCATAACAAAAAAATTGTGGTGCAATTATCTAACGATTACTTCTCGGCAAATAGACGATGAAAATATGGTCTTTTCAACATAGTAAAAGATGTTAAAATGCTAATGTGATTGCAGCTATAGCTATGGAAAGCTAGCATTTGAGAAAAGCAGTTTTTCTATCAAGCATAATTACATGAATATGTCATTAGTGAATGAAAGTCATTACAATGCAACCAGTTTTCAAGTCACTTAGATGTGAATCTCACAGCAACCGATTTTCAAATAAGGTGTTCAAATTAAGCCATATATTCTATATACTTATTATGTGCAAAAGAAAATAAAGATCTCATAATCACCAAGGAGCAATATTATTAAATTTATAAAGAACATGGTATAACAAATCAAGTTCATAGACATATGATGCTAATTAGAGTATCTCCCATTGAATTCACTTATTAATTTCTTAAGCTTAACTAACTATTACTTATTTTGTTTTCACAATTGGAACATGTACATGATTATTTCAATTTAAGGACCCTCTTTGAGTAAGGAGCCTTTGCTTAAAATAAATTAATTTAATCAATTAAATTAGAAACTCTTGGAGTAAAAAGTGATTGAAATCTTAGAAGAGTCTTGGCATAATATTATCCACCTAATAGTAAAATAAGAAACCATAATGAAATTTATGACCTTCAACGGAAGAAAAAAAAGAGAATAAACTCAAATGTGTGCCAAAAAAACACCTCACATTGTATGACATAGCAAGAGCTTGCCAAGGACCATCAATTAGAAAGAGTTCCTCCCAAACCGTCCAAAGCATCAGAGCTATCCTGTCACACAACAAAACCACTTAGTGCAATCCTTTATGAGAGAACATGGGTTAAATCTAATAAATTTCCTTCACAAGCCATAATCACGATAAAATTTTATAAAAAATGCTCTACAAAGTTGACAAATTCAGGTTGGGAATCATTAAAATGAAATGGGTTTCGTGTTGAGTACCATGTCTGAAAATGAAAGTAGATAAACAAGAATTTGTATGAAATGGGACAATTCCACACTTAATTTGTATGAAATGGGACTATGCACTTCCCTCCCTTAACTCAAATACAAGAACCTAGAAAATTTACAATTCCACACTTAATTTTGATCAATTTCCCTATAAATTAATATGTCTAGGAAAAACTATTATAGACAAAAAGTGATTGAAATCTTAAGATAAGAACTCAAAATAAGTTGCATCAATAATGATCAATGTAAATTATAGAAAAATAGAAAAATAACCCTAAGCCATCTTCTTACATGACTCTTTGTCACTTTGAAATCATGGATATTCATAGGCCTGTTCAACTTTTACATCCTGAGCATCTTGGCTATTTGACCTTCAGTATCTTTCTTCCTTTTTTTTTCTTCTGCTGAAAACAAGTATGGTAATCAACTTAATAATATCATAGAATCATAGGATTATAGTAATTGCAACCAAGACCTTTTTTTATCAAATTGTGGTCCTAATAGTAAAATAAGAAACCATAATGAAATTTATGACCTTCAACGGAAGAAAAAAAAGAGAATAAACTCAAATGTGTGCCAAAAAAACACCTCACATTGTATGACATAGCAAGAGCTTGCCAAGGACCATCAATTAGAAAGAGTTCCTCCCAAACCGTCCAAAGCATCAGAGCTATCCTGTCACACAACAAAACCACTTAGTGCAATCCTTTATGAGAGAACATGGGTTAAATCTAATAAATTTCCTTCACAAGCCATAATCACGATAAAATTTTATAAAAAATGCTCTACAAAGTTGACAAATTCAGGTTGGGAATCATTAAAATGAAATGGGTTTCGTGTTGAGTACCATGTCTGAAAATGAAAGTAGATAAACAAGAATTTGTATGAAATGGGACAATTCCACACTTAATTTGTATGAAATGGGACTATGCACTTCCCTCCCTTAACTCAAATACAAGAACCTAGAAAATTTACAATTCCACACTTAATTTTGATCAATTTCCCTATAAATTAATATGTCTAGGAAAAACTATTATAGACAAAAAGTGATTGAAATCTTAAGATAAGAACTCAAAATAAGTTGCATCAATAATGATCAATGTAAATTATAGAAAAATAGAAAAATAACCCTAAGCCATCTTCTTACATGACTCTTTGTCACTTTGAAATCATGGATATTCATAGGCCTGTTCAACTTTTACATCCTGAGCATCTTGGCTATTTGACCTTCAGTATCTTTCTTCCTTTTTTTTTCTTCTGCTGAAAACAAGTATGGTAATCAACTTAATAATATCATAGAATCATAGGATTATAGTAATTGCAACCAAGACCTTTTTTTATCTCTTGCTGAACTAATTATCTAACAGGAATATAAGCAATTGTGGTCCATATCTTCTGCATTTACAAATTTATGAAAATGAAAAGCAGGTGTAGGTTGTATTACAATAATTAAGTTAATTTCACAAGTACTAATTTCTATAAAATTAAATATCCTGTAAGTACTAATTTGGAAAGTACAAATTGCAATCTGTCCCAAGTAGTGTCATCCACCAAATTTACCTTCCATTATAGGGTTTTAATAATAAATTGGTACAAAAGACTAAGCACTTAATATAGGACTGCAAATCGTAATTAAACAGGTAGAGCACTCATGATAATAACTAAGTAGTAAGAAAGCAAATCTTGAGAGATAAGATAATAATATAATTCAGTGGGATAACGTAAGAAACTAATCCTATGAGGTAATTCAAGATGTTATAAGATATATTTTCTTATATTTTAACACTCTCCTCAAGCTGAAGGTTAAGTACAAGTTTGTTGCAAATATAACCTCTTAAAGATAAAATTACGCAAAACTTATTAAAATAGTGTAACAAATACATGGTTAAACTTATAAACTTATTTAATCAAAAAATAAGTGCAGAAAATTATGAATATATTATCATAGAACCATCACTTTTGTTCAAAGAAATTTGAGTTTAATGGAAACCGATGCACCAAAAAGAACACTTTTTTTTATTAAAAAAAAACAAAATATCTCTGAAGACTAACAAGAAAAGTTGTTCAAATCTCCTCGACAAATACAAAACAGAACCAGGACAAAACGAGGGTTTGTACACAACAAATTAAAATGAGGGTGTAACACGTACCCTTGGCTACAATAGATACATGTTTGACTGTGGCTTGAAGCTACTGCAACCAGAGTCCAACATACCTGAAATAAAGAAGAAAAATTTATTATCTTAAAAGGGAAGATCCAAATTGAAACAGAACAATACGAAAGAATATCGTAAAAAATTAATCATTGCAGCGGCGATGACTTCCGACACGGTGGTCGACGATAACAGTACCCATATCGTGAAATAAAGCAGTGAAACAGAGAGTACACATTATAAGGATTACAGATCCGATACTCACTCTATGGAATAGATAAGATGTGGTTGACAATGGAGATTTTGACGGCAATGGTTTAATGATTAACAAAAATAGTCCTTTCCCGATGGATAGTTAGAGACATGAGGAGATGAAGAACAGGAGGTTGTTTTGGTCAAACGAGGGCTGGCTCATCGGTGGGTGTTGGAGCAAGCCTTGCGGCGGCGTATTATGAGGGAGAGATGAAAGAGCGCATCATAGATTAGGGTTACAATGAGACTGTAGAACCAAGCAGAATGAAAAAAATTTGCCTAAGAGATAAAAGTTGTGGGTTTAGAGGTATTGATTAGGCTTGGCCCAACTCTGGTAGCATATGGTGGTGTTTATCTAAACCGGTGGTGTGAATGCTATTGTGACCAAATTTTCATTTTAATTAAATTTAATAAAACAATTTCTTTCCTTTGTGGTGAATAATAAAATAAAGTAGAATGTTAATATGTTCCTTCAAACTATTTTTATGAAGATATATATGGTCAATTTTTATTGAAACTTGTCATTTAAAAAAAATTGTTTCAAATTATTAAAAGCAGTGATTTCAAATTATTAATACTTTTGATTTAATTTTTTTTGTTTTGGTTAATTGATTGCTTCATTTTAAATTAACTAATTCCTATTGTATAAAATCTTTTGTATGTTATAGATAGTTCTTATTGATATTGTTAGTGATGAAAATTTACTTTTTTTAATATTATATAATATAAAATAATAAACCGCATATTTTAATTTATACTTTGAGATAACAATCGTCTCTTATTAGTGCTTAACCCCTCATATGACATAGTCAATTATTATAAACTTTGATGTATTTTGTTTTAAAATATGTGTTCATTTTAATTTGTTAATCTTTTTTTTTGTTTCTATTAGTTGACTTTGTTCAAAAAGTATTTTGGATTTAGTTTTATAATATGTTGATTCTTATTCTGATTTTATTCTGATTCTCATTCTATTTATATTGATTTAATATCTTCATATTTATATTTAATTATTCATCTTCCACCAAATCCGCATACAAAATCTTCATTCCCCTTATAAATAGACATGCAAATTTTTTTTTCTATTCACATTAGTTTTGGTTTCTTCTCTTCTTCTTACGTCTATCCTTTTACTTTGAAATCAAACATTGTATCTTTGCATCTTTGAAAAATATAGAAATAATATTTAATCCCCCTTAGGCACTGATATTTAGATTCTAATCATCATCTTTGCCACTTATTTTTGTATTATTCGCTCAGGTATTTTGTATACATTATTAAAAGGTTAATGGATATAGGTATATACAGTAACTGTGTAAACCATTATGTTTTTTTCATTCGTCCCGAACATGTAATTAATGACCTCTAATATAAACCAACAGTACTGCATGCAACTTATCATTTTAGTTTTGGACTGCATAAATTTTCCACCAAATAACTAAGAGAATATTGCATTCATCCTGTTCCATTTTACAGATTGTCTTATTATCTTTCCAATATGCCATCGTCACATTGCCTGTCAACTGCTCGCGAGATAATGAATTTACATGACCAAGCTGTGCAAGATTACAGTCATATAGACAATTCAAACACTTTGTTTATTTTAAGAGGTACAGTCGATATTCTATACTTTCAATTAATTGATGTTTTCTCACTTTGCATGTAGCTCTCTTTTTAATCATAATATTGCAATCGACCATGATATACTCAAAAACTTTTATTTGTAGATATTGATCCCACTGTCCAAAGTTACTCCCTTATGACAAAAACATGCTTTGTCGAATTTGATCCAATGAATGTAAGTTAGAATACTGTTTTGCTCATTTAAAATTTCCAGATATTAAATATAGACTAACTGCTTGAAATTTTGTATAGCCCCGCGCAAAGTTACTTGTGTGTTTAACACGGGACATAGGTAAATACATTGGGAATTATGTGATGTTGGAGGATCCAAAAAAAAATCAAGTTCAGGTCTCTAACGAGAAGAAGAACTCAAAAATATATTTCACATGCGGCTGGACCCGCTTACGGCACTTATACCGGCTTGATTCTGGTGGATGGGTCACTCTTCTATTTATAAATTCTACTCTTTTTCAGATAAAGATTTGGCAACTTACAGGAATTGAGAAAGATTATCCCCAGAAAAATCCTCCCCATATGCTAATGTTACATCAAGAATCCAGTGAATGCTTTAGCAATGGCCCTGTACCAATTTTTATATCTCCAAAGAGTTTCATGCATACACTTGAAAAATCCTTGAATCCGGCAGACGTTGGATCAGGAGTCTTGGTAAGTTCTTTCTCTTTTACTACTTATTATCTCTCATGTATTATGTGTAGTTAAGTGTTTCATATAGCAAATAACCTTTTGTTTCAATAATAAACAGACACTCACTTGGAATGGATTTTGCAAAATCGCACTTCCTAATGAAAATTCTGAAATAACTATGGTAGACTGGCTAGGATATATCTGGAAGTGCCATCTTGAAATTGATGAACATCCTGAAAAAAATTGCAAGATTACCGGTGAATGGCGAAATTTTTGCCAAGCACGTAGGTTATCAGATGGTGTTACTGTCAAATTTGGTGTCACGGATCACTCAAACAATAAAGTCGTTCATTTAAAGATATCTCCTTTCATAGGTCTTCGCACAATTTTAATTGCTCCTACAACAGTTGAGGGCCAAAAACCTTTCTATCAATCAGAGAATTACTTCATGCTATAAAGAATGCCAGGCTTTACCATTGGAACTTTATATGCCAAACTTAATGAAAGATGATTTTGAATTTTGTATCCACCAGTGGTAATAAAATATTTTTTAGTGGATCTGTGTTAGAATTTTATTACCTCACATTTTTTTTTTGTCTTTCAAATAATTTGAAATGAGTTTGTTGACGAATAAGTGACAAAACTTTGCCATGAAGTAGATGTGATTGAGTTGCGGCCATGATAAATAACCATATTAAATTGACATTTTTTATTGATTCAAATTCATTTGATATTAACACTAGGTATATATTTTTTTAGTTAAACATTAGCATTGACACCAGTGCAACTTTTGCCGCCGACGACGAATATGGATCATCCGTTCACCGTATGGTCTCTTTTTTGATAATTTTTTATATTTTTAAATTTGTATTTTAGTCAGTTGTTACAATTCTAATGGTATTAAAACATGTTTAAATCCGTGCATGCACGGGTCAAAGATACTAGTAAGGAACATGAGGTGTATTACTTTTTGGACAATCAGCATCAGTGTCACATTTAACTGCTGTAAAGATAAAAACAATAATAAAATAATATTAGTAAATTAGATAAAAACTTTTGGACGAACTACAAAGTAAAGAAGAAAATATGAAAAAGGATTAAACATGTCTTACCACCCTCAACGTTCTTTGCAACAAATAGTACAGAAAGAAATAAAAAGACCACATAAACAAACTTGATAGTTTTCATCATACTTTTATTTCTTTAAATGTAACAAATAGAATATGATTTTATCACTTTATAGTTTATAGTGTATAATGCTTATGTTATGTGAACACAAGAATTATGTAAAGCCAACTTTTAGTGACTTTATGGAATGGTAGACATGTTGGTAAAGCCATATATTTTGACTATGGTGTAGAAAATCTATCAAGAAGATTTTTTTACGGTGCAATTGTCAAAGAAGTGGAAGGCAATAGTGTTTCAAGCTATGAATGCATTTATTGTTTTCTTACTTGCTTATAGGCTACGTGCATTGAAGCAGTAGGAGTTTCACTCCTATAAATACCAATGCATTTGTAACATTTCCATTCATCCCATCCCAAAGTAACACAACAACAAGCAGTTCTTGTTGAGAGAGTGAGAGGAAAAATATAGAGAGAAAATATAGTTTCTCTTGTGAGGTTTCTCCTAGTGTTAGTATTCTCCTATATTCAAGAGAGGGTGTAATTGTACTCTCCTTGTATTTAGAGAGAGGTCTTGTAATTTCTTCCACTTAGTGAAAATTCTCTACTTTGCCCCGTGGTTTTCTCCCCTTATTTGTTGAGGGGTTTCCACGTAAATATTGTGTGTTCAAGTCCTGTTTTCTCATCTCTTATTTTAGCTGTGTGATAATTATTTTGTTACTCTGGTACCCAACAGTGGTATCAGAGCCGCTGGTTTGAGGTCATTGTTCCGCTGCGACAAATTGGTTAAGTACCGGTGATAAGAAAATTCTCGTATGCTCTGTGGTTGCGGCATAGGCTGATCTTCCACATCAAAAGAGAATTATTCTTGTAACTAGAAAGTGTGGTAGTGTAAAAGTGAAGTCTAGGAAAGTCTCTACCTAGTGATCTTTTACGGACTCCAGTCACTGTTCTAGTACACGGTACGTCCAGTTGAAAAAAAAAAAAAAAAAAAAAAATGACAGCGAAATTTGAGATAGAGAAGTTCAATGGGAGAAATTTTTCCCTGTGGAAATTGAAGATAAGGGCAATATTAAGAAAAGATAATTGCCTAGACGCAATAGATGGCAGACCAGCAGATATCACTGAAGAAAAGTGGAAAGAAATGGATGATAGTGCCGTTGCCAATTTGCACCTAGCAATGGCGGACTCGGTATTGTCTAGTATTGCTGAAAAAAAGACAGCAAAGGAGATTTGGGATGCTCTAATAAAATTGTACGAGGTCAAATCTCTTCACAACAGAATATTCTTAAAGAGAAGGCTCTACAGTCTTCGGATGAGTGAATCCACATCAATGACGGATCACATCAACACCCTGAATACGCTATTTTCTCAACTAACAGCTTCAGATTTCAGAATAGCGGAAAATGAGCGTGCGGAACTTCTACTTCAAAGTTTACCAGATTCGTATGATCAACTCATCATCAACATTACAAATAATAATATAGCTGATACTCTTCACTTTGATGATGTCGCCGGAGCAATTCTTGAAGAAGAATCCAGGCGTAAGAACAAGGAAGAAAGGTCAGAGAATTCAAAGCAAGCAGAGGCTTTGACGATGACGAGAGGTAGATCAACGGAACGTGGCCCCAGTGGGAGTCAAAATCATGGTAGGTCAAAATCTCGAAGATTGAAGAACCTTAAATGCTACAATTGTGGCATGAAAGGGCACCTAAAGAAGGAGTGTCGGAATAATAAGAAGATTGGAGAGAAGAGCTCTGAAGCTTCAACATCTCAAGGATGTGTTGCAAGTAATTCAGATGATGGTGACATCCTGTATAGCGAAGCAGCAATTAGTTCTAAAGGCGGTAAACGACTCAATGAAGTCTGGATAATGGATTCAGGAGCAACATGGCACATGACGCCACACCGAGATTGGTTTTACTCTTATGAGCCTATCTCGGAAGGATCTGTGTACATGGGAAATGACCATGCCTTAGAAATTGTTGGTATCGGTACTATCAGATTAAAGATGCATGATGGTACTGTTCGAAAAATACAAGGGGTACGCCATGTAAATGGGTTGAAGAAGAATTTATTGTCCATTGGGCAATTGGATGACCTCGGGTGCAAGATCCACACTGAAGGTGGCATCTTGAAAGTAGTGAAAGGCAATCTTGTGGTGATGAAGGCAGAAAAGATCACAAGTAATTTATACATGCTTCTGGGAGATACATTGCAAGAGGCAGATGCATCAGTTGCAGCGGTAAGCCAAGAAGAAACAACGATGATGTGGCATCGCAGATTAGGCCATATGTCGGAACGTGGCTTGAAAGTCCTTGCGGAACAGAATCTCCTTCACGGGCTCAAGACAGTAAATTTACCATTCTGTGAGCACTGTGTGGTAAGCAAGCAGCATAGATTGAAGTTTGCGAGAGTAACTACTAGAAGCAAACACATATTAGACTTGATCCATTCTGATGTGTGGGAGTCACCGGAAATATCTCTGGGAGGAGCAAAATATTTTGTCTCATTCATTGATGACTATTCCAGAAGATTATGGGTGTACCCGATCAAGAAGAAGTCTGATGTGTTTCCAGTATTCAAGGAATTCAAAGCACAAGTAGAGCTTGAAACTGGGAAGAAAATTAAGTGCTTGAGGACAGACAATGGAGGAGAATATGTAGATGGCAATTTTCTGGCATTTTGCAAACAAGATGGTATTGTAAGGCAATTCACAGTTGCACATACACCTCAGCAGAATGGTGTAGCAGAGCGGATGAATAGAACTCTCCTAGATAGAACAAGAGCTATGCTGAGAACAGCGGGAATGGCCAAATCTTTCTGGGCAGAAGCAGTTAAAACTGCCTGCTATGTAATAAATCGATCACCATCAACAGCGATTGATTTGAAGACACCGATGGAGGTGTGGAAAGGAAAGCCAGTTGATTATTCTTCTCTACATGTGTTTGGTTGTCCTGTATACGTCATGTACAACTCCCAAGAAAGAACAAAGTTGGACTCAAAGTCCAGGAAATGTATCTTCTTGGGTTATGCTGATAATGTTAAGGGGTATCGCCTGTGGGATCCCACTGCCCGCAAGGTTGTTATCAGCAGGGATGTAGTCTTTGTAGAAAATGAACTACAAAGTGAGCAGAAAAATGACAGCACATCCAAAGAGACTGCTATAGTGCAGATGGAAGAAAAATCAAAAGAAAGTGATTCTTCTGAAGCAGAACCAGTGCACGAAGAACCAGATGAGGTCAATGATGAAAATGTTCGTCGATCAACACGTCAGACGATGAAACCAACTTGGCACTCAGATTATGTTATGGCAAGCCATGATGCATATTGTCTTCTAAATGAAGAAGGGGAACCGTCAACCTTTCCAGAGGCTTTGAACAGTTCAGATGCTTCTCAATGGATGGCAGCAATGCATGAAGAAATTGAAGCCTTACATAGAAACAAGACATGGGATCTTGTTGAACTTCCAAAGGGTCGGAAAGCCATTGGTAACAAATGGGTATACAAGATAAAACGTGATGGCAATGATCAAGTGGAAAGGTATCGTGCAAGATTGGTGGTCAAAGGATATGCTCAGAAAGAAGGTATTGACTTCAATGAGATTTTTTCGCCAGTTGTTAGACTTACTACTATCAGAGTAGTGTTGGCGATGTGTGCTGCATTGGATTTACATCTTGAACAGCTAGATGTAAAGACTGCTTTTCTTCATGGAGAACTTGAAGAAGAAATTTATATGCTCCAACCGGAAGGATTTAAAGAACAAGGAAAAGAAAACTTGGTTTGCAGGTTGACCAAATCTCTATACGGTCTAAAGCAGGCGCCCAGATGTTGGTACAAGAGATTTGATTCTTTCATAATTAGCCTCGATTACAACAGACTAAGTTCAGACCATTGTACGTACTACAAAAGGTTTGATGATAATGATTTCATCATTTTGCTGTTGTATGTGGATGACATGTTGGTGGTAGGCCCCAACAAAGATCGGATCCAAGAATTGAAGGCACAATTGGCTAGGGAGTTCGATATGAAAGACTTGGGACCAGCAAACAAGATTTTAGGGATGCAAATTCACCGAGACAGAAAGGACAGGAAGATTTGGCTTTCTCAAAAGAATTATCTAAGGAAAGTCTTGCGCCGCTTCAACATGCAAGATTGTAAGCCAATATCTACCCCTCTTCCTGTGAATTTTAAATTATCCTCAGGTATGAGTCCTAGCAATGAAGCAGAGAGGATGGAAATGTCTCGAGTACCGTATGCATCAGCGGTGGGAAGTCTTATGTATGCCATGATATGTACAAGACCAGACATTGCACAAGCCGTGGGAGTGGTTAGTCGGTTTATGGCTGAACCGGGCAAAGAGCATTGGAATGCTGTTAAAAGAATCCTGAGATACATTAAAGGAACCTCAGGTGTTGCAATATGTTTCGGAGGATCGGAATTAACTGTCAGGGGTTATGTTGATTCAGATTTTGCAGGCGATCATGATAAGAGAAAATCTACTACTGGTTATGTGTTCACACTTGCAGGAGGTGCAGTAAGTTGGTTATCCAAGTTACAAACTGTTGTAGCTCTGTCCACGACAGAAGCTGAGTACATGGCAGCTACCCAGGCATGCAAGGAAGCTATTTGGATACAAAGGTTAATGGAGGAACTCGGGCACGTGCAGCAAAAGATTGTTGTGTATTGTGACAGTCAGAGTGCCTTGCACATTGCAAGGAATCCAGCCTTTCACTCCAGGACGAAGCACATAGGCGTTCAATATCACTTTGTTCGAGAAGTAGTGGAGGAAGGAAGTGTGGATATGCAGAAGATTCACACTAATGATAACCTAGCAGATGCGATGACCAAACCAATCAATGCTGACAAGTTTATATGGTGTAGATCCTCGTGTGGCCTATCGGAAACGTAGCAACAGGGAATTGGCAAGGTAGAGAGATTTTGAACGCTAACAAAAGTGGCTTTAAGTGGGAGATTGTGAACACAAGAATTATGTAAAGCCAACTTTTAGTGACTTTATGGAATGGTAGACATGTTGGTAAAGCCATATATTTTGACTATGGTGTAGAAAATCTATCAAGAAGATTTTTTTACGGTGCAATTGTCAAAGAAGTGGAAGGCAATAGTGTTTCAAGCTATGAATGCATTTATTGTTTTCTTACTTGCTTATAGGCTACGTGCATTGAAGCAGTAGGAGTTTCACTCCTATAAATACCAATGCATTTGTAACATTTCCATTCATCCCATCCCAAAGTAACACAACAACAAGCAGTTCTTGTTGAGAGAGTGAGAGGAAAAATATAGAGAGAAAATATAGTTTCTCTTGTGAGGTTTCTCCTAGTGTTAGTATTCTCCTATATTCAAGAGAGGGTGTAATTGTACTCTCCTTGTATTTAGAGAGAGGTCTTGTAATTTCTTCCACTTAGTGAAAATTCTCTACTTTGCCCCGTGGTTTTCTCCCCTTATTTGTTGAGGGGTTTCCACGTAAATATTGTGTGTTCAAGTCCTGTTTTCTCATCTCTTATTTTAGCTGTGTGATAATTATTTTGTTACTCTGGTACCCAACATGTTATACTAAAAAAAATGAAATATTTATAGTGATTTATTAATTGTATAAATAATTTTATAACTACGGCCATTATTAAATATGTTGTAGATTTGCCCTTTGTAGCGGGCTGGAAAATCACTTCCATTTTTCATGCAATGAAGTCGCCATTGACGTTTATTTATCCCGTGAGGGGAAAGGAAAATATCACGAAAACCTTTAGTTTTGGTTCGGGAGTTGGTTATGCGAGAGGAAGGTGTTAGCACCCCTCGCATCCATCGTACTCGATGGGAACCGTTTAGGTGGTTTGGGGTTTGTTTGCGCAGGTTTAAAATAAATTGCCTTTTATCTCTTACTTAATCTCTACTTTGTTTCCAAAATAAATTAAAAAAAAGGTTTTTTATTAGTTGAGTTTGACGGTTGTAGGAGCCCGCTCCTACGTATTCCCGGGTGCAATGGGAAACTCAAAACTCACGTAGTTCTGGTAAAAAATTGTTTGTGTGGTTGGTTGATTTTAGTGGATAACGTTTATTTCGTATTCCGCTGACACAACGACGCTTGTATGCTCTAATCAGAGGCTTAAGCTGTGTGTGTGTCAGAGGAGTAGATAAAACGTGTACCCATTGAAAAAAGAGAGTTGAATAACGGATGTTGCTTATTTCGCATTCCGCTGATACAACGACGCTTGTATGCTCTGATCAGAGGCTTAAGCTATGTATGTATCAGAGGAATGGATAAAGCGTATATCCATGTTTTCTGAAAAAGAAGTTTGAGTGTGTGGGGTTAACTTTTAACGCTTAATTAAGATGAGAGCAACTTGCCATCGCTAGTCAAATGTCTAGGATCCAAGTTACCCGGAGCGGAAAGAAGCAAATGCTAAGTTCCCCCTTTTTCACCTTTGTTATTATGAAAGTCTTGATTTAATTTGCTTAAGAAAGCATTCCAAAAGGAAAAGACGAAGGTTGATTTGTTTTAGAGTTTTATTAAGATGAGAACAACTTGCCATCACTAGTCAAATGTCTATGATCCAAGTCATCCGGAGCGGAAAGAAGCAAATGCTAAGTTCCCCCTTTTTCATCCATTATTTATTGCAAAGAGTTTTTAGCTTGATTAAGAAAGCATTTCCAAAAAGAAAAGACGAAGGTTGGTTTGTTTTAGAGTTTGATTAAGATGAGAACAACTTGCGATCACTAGTCAAATGTCTAGGATCCAAGCCATCCGGAGCGGAAAGAAGCAAATGCTAAATTCCCCCTTTTTCATCCATTATTTATTGCAAAAAGTTGGATTAAGTTTGATTATGAAAAGTCAAGTTCAAAGACAATAGTGTGCAAAATTAAATAACGATGACAATCGATATAATAACAATGCGACAATTAATGTGAATGAATGCAAGTATTCAAATGAGAATGCATGAATCAACATAGTATAGTTAAATATGCATGAATGAATCAAGAACGAATGAGAATTGATGATGCAAAATTAAGTAAAAATGCATAAGCTAAAGTAGCATACAATGAATTAAATAACATAAACATGCTAAATTAAATCAAAGTAAGTGAGATGAGTTAGAATGAATTGAAATAAAGCTAAAGAGCTGAAGACAAGCATAAGAAATAAAAATAAGCAATTAATCATAATTAAGCACTTAAGTAAATAAGCTAAAAAGCTAAAAAAGTGATTAAACAATAAGCTAAGAGAAGCAAAAGCATAATCTGAAATCAAACATGATATGAGCAAAGCAAAATGGTCCAGTAAGCTAAAAAGCTCAAGCACCAAATAAGTGCTTATGAAAATAAGCTGAAAAGTGATTAAATAAGCTAAAAAGCTAAAGAATAACTTAAAAGCAAAAATAAATGCTCAAATGAGACAAACAGGAATCACACATGATTTAAGCATAACCAAATGGTCCAAGAAGCTAAACAGCTTAAGCACCAAATAAGTGCTTATGAAAATAAGCTAAAAAGTGATTAAATAAGCTAAAAAGCTAAAGAATAAGCTAAAAAGCTAAAATAAAGAACTCAAAAATGGAGAGCAAAATTTAAGCATAGCAAAGTGACTAAAATAGCTTAAATAAGCTATTAGCCACTTAAGTGCTTTTGAAAATAAGCTGAAAAACAATTAAAATTAATTTAAGCTGATGGGGTGCAGAAAGTAAAGGGAGGGTGGTGCAGAAAGTAGATCTGGGCCAGAAGGCCCAGTCCACGCCAGAGTCAACAAACAAAAACGGAAGTCAGCCCAAAAATATTCCAGTGTGGTATGCAAAAGAGGTGTACGATTACATACCTCAGATCTGGTGCGTCCAGATCAATCAGAGGGCCATGATTCAAACCCAATCATGAAGTAATCCTGAGCTTCGCAGGAGATGGGGTCTACGGTGGAACGCGAGTTGTGGCACGCCAGATCCCTTCGTTAAACGATCCAACGGACGCGGCTTAAGCTGTGGATCCAACGGACGCGTTTTAAAGTAAAGATCCAACGGACGGAGAACGATCAGGTAGTTTGAAGGACCATCGTGGGTCTTCTTCTTCCTCGCGAAGAACCCACCGTCGCCGGCGACGGTGGTTTGGCCGGAGCTTCAAAACGTCCACGAAAATGACAAGTGGGTATATGGTTTTGCCCAGAATTTTGCGTAGATCACGATTCTAATCTTAGTTTCCTCAGTAAATACCTCAGTTGTGAGAAATAGTGAAGAAAAGTTTGGATGAAAAATTGGGAAAACACGATTTAAGTGAGATTACGTTCGATTGATGATGGGGAAAGGTTCCTGGTGTGATTTAATGATGAATGGTGTGGAAAAACGATAGAAACAGAGGCCAAAAGCTCCTACTCCATTCTCACATTTTTGGAGGCTTTTGAGGTTTGGACGTGGGGTTTCTGGGTCGTTTTGATTGCGATTTGAAGCTAGTATCACCTACTGGAAGTGTTTGGAAGCTTATGTGATCAAGAATTTGAAGTTTGGTGGTGGTTTTGATGGATTTTGGATTTTGAGAAAAAAGGGAAAAAATGGAGTTATTTGGAGGAGTGAGCTGCGCCGTTTTCTGTCTTCCTCTCTGCTAGGGCACTGAAATTGAGGTTTTATTTATATGGAAGGACTAGGTCAAGTGGCATTGTGGTTTGTGAGAGTGAGTGAGGGCAAAATGGAGTTTTGTTCTTGAGATATTTTGTACTATTTTGATTCTCTTTTTTTTGTTTCAAAAAATGGTGATGAGTGGGATAGGAATAGAAGGATCTAGGTTTATGGTGAGGTGTGAGTGAGATGGGAAATTTTTGGTACCCTTTCTTTGATTCTTTTATCATTTTTGAATAGAAATAATAAATAATAACAATAAAAATGCAAGAATAAAAACATGCATGAAGGAATTATGATTATGTGAAGTATTTATGGATAAAAAATGGAAAGAAAAAGGATTGATTTTGATGTTTTAAAAAGGTTTCTTGAAATGCAAGTAACTAATTAAAAATAAATAAATAAAGAAAATGTGAGGGCAAAATGGTAAAATTTTGTCTCTTATGATAATGCTAAGCCATAATCATGCAAGAAAAAATAGTTCCATGTGTTTTTGTGTCAACATTGATTTTTAAATTGAAAAAAAGGTTTTGTTGACTTATTTAGTCAAAGTGTTGACTTTTGGTCAAACTGTTGACTTTTTGATCAAAATGTTGACTTTCTTGACTTATGCAAAAGTGAGAGAAGTTATGGGTCAAAATTGGAACAAAAATGCATGAGGGGCAAAAATGGAAATAATAAAAAAAATGTAGGGGCAAAATTAGGGTATGACAGCTGCCCCTATTTAATTAGCTTGGACCGTAAGAATGCGAATAACCTCGGTATTCGTATTCTTTCGGTAAAAGATAATTAAATACAGAATGCCCTAATTTTGCGGCCTGAATGATGATAGGAGAGAATAAACCTGCCCGGTATCTTCGATATCCTTATCTCAGGATTCTGTACCTGAAGGAACTAACGCCTGAACCAGGAGTTGTATGTCCTTGAAACAAACACATGTAGCACCTCAGTGTTGAAGAGAAATCACCACCCTCGGGCCTACGGATTCCACTGAATATCCTTCTCTCAGGATTCTGTATCTGAAGGAACTAACGCCTAAACCAGGAGTTGTACGTCCTTGAGAAAAAAATGTAACACCTCGGTGTTGCACTTGAAGAGAAATCACCACCCTCGGGCCTACGGATTCCACTGAATATCCTTCTCTCAGGATTCTGTATCTAAAGGAACTAACGCCTAAACCAGGAGTTGTACGTCCTTGAGAAAAACAAATGTAACACCTCGGTGTTGCACTTGAAGAGAAATCACCACCCTCGGGCCTACGGATTCCACTGAATATCCTTCTTTCAGGATTCTGTATCTGAAGGAACTAACGCCTAAACCAGGAGTTGTACGTCCTTGAGAAAAACAAATGTAACACCTCGGTGTTGCACTTGAAGAGAAATCACCACCCTCGGGCCTACGGATTCCACTGAATATCCTTCTTTCAGGATTCTGTATCTGAAGGAACTAACGCCTAAACCAGGAGTTGTACGTCCTTGAGACAAACAAATGTAACACCTCAGTGTTGCACTTTGAAGAGAAATCACCACCCTCGGGCCTACGGATTCCACTGAATATCCTTCTCTCAGGATTCTGTATCTGAAGGAACTAACGCCTAAACCAGGAGTTGTACGTCCTTGAGACAAACAAATGTAACACCTCGGTGTTGCACTTTGAAGAGAAATCACCAACCTCGGGCCTACGGATTCCACTGAATATCCTTCTCTCAGGATTCTGTATCTGAAGGAACTAACGCCTAAACCAGGAGTTGTACGTCCTTGAGACAAACAAATGTAACACCTCGGTGTTGCACTTTGAAGAGAAATCACCACCCTCGGGCCTACGGATTCCACTGAATATCCTTCTCTCAGGATTCTGTATCTGAAGGAACTAACGCCTAAACCAGGAGTTGTACGTCCTTGAGACAAACAAATGTAACACCTCGGTGTTGCACTTTGAAGAGAAATCACCACCCTCGGGCCTACGGATTCCACTGAATATCCTTCTCTCAGGATTCTGTATCTGAAGGAACTAACGCCTAAACCAGGAGTTGTACGTCCTTGAGACAAACAAATGTAACACCTCGGTGTTGCACTTTGAAGAGAAATCACCACCCTCGGGCCTACGGATTCCACTGAATATCCTTCTTTCAGGATTCTGTATCTGAAGGAACTAACGCCTAAACCAGGAGTTGTACGTCCTTGAGACAAACAAATGTAACACCTCGGTGTTGCACTTTGAAGAGAAATCACCACCCTCGGGCCTACGGATTCCACTGAATATCCTTCTTTCAGGATTCTGTATCTGAAGGAACTAACGCCTAAACCAGGAGTTGTACGTCCTTGAGACAAACAAATGTAACACCTCGGTGTTGCACTTTGAAGAGAAATCACCACCCTCGGGCCTACGGATTCCACTGAATATCCTTCTCTCAGGATTCTGTATCTGAAGGAACTAACGCCTAAACCAGGAGTTGTACGTCCTTGAGACAAACAAATGTAACACCTCGGTGTTGCACTTGAAGAGAAATCACCACCCTCGGGCCTACGGATTCCACTGATTATCCTTCTCTCAGGATTCTGTATCTGAAGGAACTAACGCCTAAACCAGGAGTTGTACGTCCTTGAGAAAAATAAATGTAACACCTCGGTGTTGCACTTGAAGAGAAATCACCACCCTCGGGCCTACGGATTCCACTGAATATCCTTCTCTCAGGATTCTGTATCTGAAGGAACTAACGCCTAAACCAGGAGTTGTACGTCCTTGAGAAAAATAAATGTAACACCTCGGTGTTGCACTTTGAAGAGAAATCACCACCCTCGGGCCTACGGATTCCACTGAATATCCTTCTCTCAGGATTCTGTATCTGAAGGAACTAACGCCTAAACCAGGAGTTGTACGTCCTTGAGACAAACAAATGTAACACCTCGGTGTTGTACTTTGAAGAGAAATCACCACCCTCGGGCCTACGGATTCCACTGAATATCCTTCTTTCAGGATTCTGTATCTGAAGGAACTAACGCCTAAACCAGGAGTTGTACGTCCTTGAGAAAAACAAATGTAACACCTCGGTGTTGCACTTGAAGAGAAATCACCACCCTCGGGCCTACGGATTCCACTGAATATCCTTTTTTCAGGATTCTGTATGATTGCCTCTCCTATTGGGGATGAGCAAACCGTTGTGATCATTTTGTAACAGAATTCCTCCAGAGTTTGCAATTCACTGGGGAGGAGATTAGACATGTTTTCTCAACTAATCTGCTGGGGAGACAATTTACCACCCGACTTGCGAGAAAAGAGATCAAACTGCCTTTCTTGTGATTAAGTGACCAAAGCCTGTATTCTGCAAGGAGAAACTTTTGAACCTGCTTTATGTATGCATGTTTATCATAACTATTTATGCATAGAATGAAGTGCATATATGTGATGCCATGAAATGACTGTGTACTATTGGAAGTCGGGTTTCAACATGGGTGTTAATGAACACTGGGTTTTATTTGGGTTCCATTGAATATTGGATTTTGAGTAGGTGCCAATAATGATTGGTCCTCGAGGGTGTGCCAATAATCATTGGACTTTGAAGGTGTTCGCCAATAATCATTGGACTTTGAAGGTGTTTTCCAATGATCATTGGATTTAAAAGGTGTTTGCCAATAATCTTTGGACTTTGAAGGTGTTTGCCAATAATCATTGGACTTTAAGGGTGTTTGCCAATAATCATTGGACTTTAAGGGTGTTTGCCAATAATCATTGGACTTTAAGGGTGTTTGCCAATAATCATTGGACTTTAAAGGTGTTTGCCAATAATCATTGGACTTTGAAGGTGTTTGCCAATAATCATTGGACTTTGAAGGTGTTTGCCAATAATCATTGGACTTTAAGGGTGGCAATGCAAGGTTAGGTTCTTGATTGTGGATGTTTGATTTGGCTTTTTGGTTTTTTCTGAGTCATTGGTCTTGTGGTATGGGGCATACCTGATGCTTGAATGAAATGACGTGATCAATGCATGCTAATGATTTACATGAATGAAATGACATGACTAATGCATGGCGCTTATTTGCATGAATGAAATGACATGACTAATGCATGACAATGATTTGTATGAACGAAATGACATGACTAATGCATGACAATGATTGGTGCCCCTATGGTGGGTGGTGAATGTTTGGAGATGGTATCATGGCCTTCGTGGGATGGTGGCTTGAAGTTAATCCCCGACACAAATTCCGGACCCAACGGTTGCGGATGTTCATCAAGCTTTGCTCGAGTAGCTTGAAGGTATAGGGAGAACCTGCCCCTGTGTATCTTATCTTGTCCCAGTCTGTTGGGCATTTGAAGTGCTTTGCCTTGACTCTCGGCTAACTTACTGATATTGGTTCTCCCTCTCTGAGAGGTGTGCCCCTAGATTGAGCCATCCTGAAACATGATTGGCTGGGCCAACAAGATCCTCATGTGATCTGCCCCTAGTCGTCAGAGTTTGCTTTTGATTGGCAGAACCCCAAGGTGGTTTGCCCCTAATTAAGAGTGTCTTGAACTGATTCATTAGGTCCTTGAAAACTGAGTTCCGATACCGCTTTCCATGATGCGATCTTAGGACACTCTGTCCATGCCGAATGACCTTTCTAAGGGATGTGCCCCGTGATTAAATGAAGTCCTGAGATAGCTGCCCCAGATTAGTCCAAGGTTCTTCTTGATTGCTTGGTAACAGCTCAGAATTGGAACTTCCTTATTGTCAAGTGCAGACTTGCAGATAAACCTGTTTGTTTGGAATAGTAATTCTAATGCCATTTTAATGCAAGTTTTGAAATTGAAGTTGAGATGGTATTTATGTACAATTGATGTATATTGTGGAAGAAAGTGTGAGAGTATGGTATTAACAAAAGATTTTTGGTGAGTCAGGTTAACGCAACCTTGCTACCGTATGCTTTCAAGACAAACCTTGCTTCAATTAGGTCTTTTGAGGGTTATAACGTGGCCTGGTTCACGGTTTATGAATAAAAGGATATAAGGCTCAAAATTTTGATTTCAACCCGTCCCATTCTTCGTGATGATCTTCAGCCCTAAGTTCAATTAACTCAAACTCACAAGTTTAAGTCCTAAGAGGTTTTTTAAGATTGTTATGGTTCGGGAACCAAGGATGTGTTTCCCCTTTGTTGTGGCAGTCACATTGCCTTTGTTTTGGTCACATGATTTTGTTTTGTCATGAATCTTGGTGACCTTTGCTTTTTGCATTTTTTTTCATTTTTTTCAATCCCTAACTTTTGCCTAGACTATTTTTTGCATTTTTAGTCTAGCGGGATACCCTAATTTTTGCCTAAGCCATTTTGAGGTTTTGACTTAGCGGGCTTTTCGTTCTTTTTTTTTTTATTTGGTTTGGCGAATTGCGACTGCCTTTGTAATGGGTGATGAGGAACACCTTATTAATTTTTTTGCTTTTCTCTTGAAACTCGAACGTATGGCCGAGTTAATTGAACACTACCCTGCCCCGGGTTAAAATTGCGGGTTTTTTCATACAGAAAGAAACACCAACTTCTAGGCTCAAAGGGGTTGACTACGGATTATCTCCCTTATTTCTCCGGTGTTTGGGAATTTGAAACAATGCCTTACATCATCAGCAAAGTTTTATTTGAAAGCATACCGTAGCAACTTGGTTTTTTGTTTTTCATCATCCTCTCTCCAATCTTTGTTTCAAACAGAAATAATAGAGAAAGAAAGGGAATGAGGATTATTGATATATATTTTTTGCTTTTGTGAAGAGTAAGAAAGAAAAGTGAATGGACATGAAAGAATGGATTCAAAACATGCATTATCATTTCATTAAGATTACTATTGCAAACAAACAAAGTTAAAATGCTAATAAAACTTAACAAACAAGGAAGTTAAAGCAGGACAGCCTGAAGATAGTTTCATGGCTTGATTCGATCCTTGAACCCTTCAACTTGCACCCACAAATGGATCTACGTGACCGGACAACAGACTATCCTTCACAATTGGGCTCTCCCTTCCATTGAAAGTCAACCGCTTCTGATCAATGAGTTCTTGAACCTTGTGTGTAAAGGCTATGCAGTTGTCAATAGTGTGTCCTTCTGCACCAGAATGGTATGCACATTTGCCCTTGGTATCATACCAAACAGGAAATGGCACAGTCATTGGCCTTAAAGCTCTTGGGGTAACCATCCCATTGTGCACCAGAAATGACAAAAGTTGGTTGTAGGGTATCGGGATGGGATCAAAGACCTTTTAAACTCTTTGCTGAGGCTGATGTTGCTCTTGCCAGAAGAGGCGGATGTTGCTCTTTGATGAGAGGCTGATGTTGCTCTTTGATGAGAGGCTGATGTTGCTCTTGCCGGAAGAGGCTGATGTTGCTCTATGAGGAGAGGCTGAGGTTAAGGTTGCTTTATGAGAAAAGGCTGAGGTTGCTCTATGAGGAGAGGCTGAGGTTGTGGTTGCTTTATGAGAAAAGGCTGAGATTGCTCTATGAGGAGAGGCTGTGATTGTGGTTGCTTTATGAGAAAAGGCTGATGTTGCTCTTTGAGGGGAGGCTGATGTTGAGGCTGAACAACTGTTGGATACTGATGATTGAAGCATGGGGTGCGAGCAGACACCGTTGAGCGAGAGTGAGGTGGACTGACATTGTTGGGCAAGAATGATTCCGTCATCCTTATCTTGTCCTCTATTGTCTTGAACCTTTGGCGAGTCTCCTCACTCGGGGATACAACAAATTTTCCCTTAACGTTATCACCTTGATGAGTGTTCTTGGGGTCCTCTAGACTTCGAGGCATAGCAAACCCGGGTTGGACTTGATGAGTTCTTGGCTGGCCAACCATGAATTCGGTGTTAGTGGCCATTGGCTCTTGGGTGACTTGAGCAACTGTGGAAGTATATCTGGACGATGAGCTGAATGGAGGCCATACCACTTTTGTCAATGGGGAATCAATTGGAGGATTTGCCCCTACTGTTGCAGGGTCCACTCTTGAAGAAAGACTGAGACTAGTTAATATTTCCAAAACACGGTCCAACTTATCAGTTACTTGGTCCACATCGCCTTTCAAGGCATCAATCTGCTTCTATATGTTTTCCATAATTCTCTTGAAGTGTTTGGAGTCCGATATCAGTGTCGGGAATGAAGCTGTTGATGTGAACGGGTGAGGATGAGATAATGATCTTTTGTATGAATGCAAATGCATGTAGAAAGTTTTTTATGCTTTATCATTTTTTTTGAAATGTTATGCAAAAATATTTTTGTATGAATGAATGCATGAGTGCATGGATGCATGAGTGCACTTTCGTAGCAGATTCTGTCACAGTGAAGTGGAGGTTCAATTATTATTTCTGAGGTCGAAAGGCTCAAAGTTACCTGCAACCCATCCCTCTCACATGTTGTTCTATGTTTGATATGGTTAAATCACGGATTGCCCCTTTGGAAACGATGTCGCTATTGCAAAGCTCACGACAAACGCGTCCAAAAGGGAATCTCCTCTAGGGTTCTAAACAGAGGTCCCTAATAACGAGGTTTGGTTCTAGACCGGTAAAAAGGTCCCTAAGGTCATGGACCCAACAAGAAAACATCAGCGCTCGCTAGTCAAATGTCTAGGAACCCAACACTTTCAAGAGGATCTACCTTAGGCGGGGCGATTATGTCAGCGCTCGCTAGTCAAATGTCTAGGAGCCCAACATAACAACCCCTAACTTAACTTAAGCTTTTCTCAAGCTCGGGTGTAGAGCTGCTCAAAGTAACCACGCCGCAAGGGCAAAAAGAAAAAAAGAAGGAGTAGAAGAAGAGAAACAGCCAACCAAGCAGATATAATTGACAGAAGATAAAAGATAAAGGCAAGATATTGCAAACCTGGCAAAACAAACAAACAAACAAACCAACTAAACTGGGCTTAACTCTCTATAATCCCCAGTGAAGTCGCCAGCTGTAGCGGGCTGGAAAATCACTTCCATTTTTCATGCAATGAAGTCGCCATTGACGTTTATTTATCCCGTGAGGGGAAAGGAAAATATCACGAAAACCTTTAGTTTTGGTTCGGGAGTTGGTTATGCGAGAGGAAGGTGTTAGCACCCCTCGCATCCATCGTACTCGATGGGAACCGTTTAGGTGGTTTGGGGTTTGTTTGCGCAGGTTTAAAATAAATTGCCTTTTATCTCTTACTTAATCTCTACTTCGTTTCCAAAATAAATTAAAAAAAAGGTTTTTTATTAGTTGAGTTTGACGGTTGTAGGAGCCCGCTCCTACGTATTCCCGGGTGCAATGGGAAACTCAAAACTCACGTAGTTCTGGTAAAAAATTGTTTGTGTGGTTGGTTGATTTTAGTGGATAACGTTTATTTCGTATTCCGCTGACACAACGACGCTTGTATGCTCTAATCAGAGGCTTAAGCTGTGTGTGTGTCAGAGGAGTAGATAAAACGTGTACCCATTGAAAAAAGAGAGTTGAATAACGGATGTTGCTTATTTCGCATTCCGCTGATACAACGACGCTTGTATGCTCTGATCAGAGGCTTAAGCTATGTATGTATCAGAGGAATGGATAAAGCGTATATCCATGTTTTCTGAAAAAGAAGTTTGAGTGTGTGGGGTTAACTTTTAACGCTTAATTAAGATGAGAGCAACTTGCCATCGCTAGTCAAATGTCTAGGATCCAAGTTACCCGGAGCGGAAAGAAGCAAATGCTAAGTTCCCCTTTTTCACCTTTGTTATTATGAAAGTCTTGATTTAATTTGCTTAAGAAAGCATTCCAAAAGGAAAAGACGAAGGTTGATTTGTTTTAGAGTTTTATTAAGATGAGAACAACTTGCCATCACTAGTCAAATGTCTATGATCCAAGTCATCCGGAGCGGAAAGAAGCAAATGCTAAGTTCCCCCTTTTTCATCCATTATTTATTGCAAAGAGTTTTTAGCTTGATTAAGAAAGCATTTCCAAAAAGAAAAGACGAAGGTTGGTTTGTTTTAGAGTTTGATTAAGATGAGAACAACTTGCGATCACTAGTCAAATGTCTAGGATCCAAGCCATCCGGAGCGGAAAGAAGCAAATGCTAAATTCCCCCTTTTTCATCCATTATTTATTGCAAAAAGTTGGATTAAGTTTGATTATGAAAAGTCAAGTTCAAAGACAATAGTGTGCAAAATTAAATAACGATGACAATCGATATAATAACAATGCGACAATTAATGTGAATGAATGCAAGTATTCAAATGAGAATGCATGAATCAACATAGTATAGTTAAATATGCATGAATGAATCAAGAACGAATGAGAATTGATGATGCAAAATTAAGTAAAAATGCATAAGCTAAAGTAGCATACAATGAATTAAATAACATAAACATGCTAAATTAAATCAAAGTAAGTGAGATGAGTTAGAATGAATTGAAATAAAGCTAAAGAGCTGAAGACAAGCATAAGAAATAAAAATAAGCAATTAATCATAATTAAGCACTTAAGTAAATAAGCTAAAAAGCTAAAAAAGTGATTAAACAATAAGCTAAGAGAAGCAAAAGCATAATCTGAAATCAAACATGATATGAGCAAAGCAAAATGGTCCAGTAAGCTAAAAAGCTCAAGCACCAAATAAGTGCTTATGAAAATAAGCTGAAAAGTGATTAAATAAGCTAAAAAGCTAAAGAATAACTTAAAAGCAAAAATAAATGCTCAAATGAGACAAACAGGAATCACACATGATTTAAGCATAACCAAATGGTCCAAGAAGCTAAACAGCTTAAGCACCAAATAAGTGCTTATGAAAATAAGCTAAAAAGTGATTAAATAAGCTAAAAAGCTAAAGAATAAGCTAAAAAGCTAAAATAAAGAACTCAAAAATGGAGAGCAAAATTTAAGCATAGCAAAGTGACTAAAATAGCTTAAATAAGCTATTAGCCACTTAAGTGCTTTTGAAAATAAGCTGAAAAACAATTAAAATTAATTTAAGCTGATGGGGTGCAGAAAGTAAAGGGAGGGTGGTGCAGAAAGTAGATCTGGGCCAGAAGGCCCAGTCCACGCCAGAGTCAACAAACAAAAACGGAAGTCAGCCCAAAAATATTCCAGTGTGGTATGCAAAAGAGGTGTACGATTACATACCTCAGATCTGGTGCGTCCAGATCAATCAGAGGGCCATGATTCAAACCCAATCATGAAGTAATCCTGAGCTTCGCAGGAGATGGGGTCTACGGTGGAACGCGAGTTGTGGCACGCCAGATCCCTTCGTTAAACGATCCAACGGACGCGGCTTAAGCTGTGGATCCAACGGACGCGTTTTAAAGTAAAGATCCAACGGACGGAGAACGATCAGGTAGTTTGAAGGACCATCGTGGGTCTTCTTCTTCCTCGCGAAGAACCCACCGTCGCCGGCGACGGTGGTTTGGCCGGAGCTTCAAAACGTCCACGAAAATGACAAGTGGGTATATGGTTTTGCCCAGAATTTTGCGTAGATCACGATTCTAATCTTAGTTTCCTCAGTAAATACCTCAGTTGTGAGAAATAGTGAAGAAAAGTTTGGATGAAAAATTGGGAAAACACGATTTAAGTGAGATTACGTTCGATTGATGATGGGGAAAGGTTCCTGGTGTGATTTAATGATGAATGGTGTGGAAAAACGATAGAAACAGAGGCCAAAAGCTCCTACTCCATTCTCACATTTTTGGAGGCTTTTGAGGTTTGGACGTGGGGTTTCTGGGTCGTTTTGATTGCGATTTGAAGCTAGTATCACCTACTGGAAGTGTTTGGAAGCTTATGTGATCAAGAATTTGAAGTTTGGTGGTGGTTTTGATGGATTTTGGATTTTGAGAAAAAAGGGAAAAAATGGAGTTATTTGGAGGAGTGAGCTGCGCCGTTTTCTGTCTTCCTCTCTGCTAGGGCACTGAAATTGAGGTTTTATTTATATGGAAGGACTAGGTCAAGTGGCATTGTGGTTTGTGAGAGTGAGTGAGGGCAAAATGGAGTTTTGTTCTTGAGATATTTTGTACTATTTTGATTCTCTTTTTTTTGTTTCAAAAAATGGTGATGAGTGGGATAGGAATAGAAGGATCTAGGTTTATGGTGAGGTGTGAGTGAGATGGGAAATTTTTGGTACCCTTTCTTTGATTCTTTTATCATTTTTGAATAGAAATAATAAATAATAACAATAAAAATGCAAGAATAAAAACATGCATGAAGGAATTATGATTATGTGAAGTATTTATGGATAAAAAATGGAAAGAAAAAGGATTGATTTTGATGTTTTAAAAAGGTTTCTTGAAATGCAAGTAACTAATTAAAAATAAATAAATAAAGAAAATGTGAGGGCAAAATGGTAAAATTTTGTCTCTTATGATAATGCTAAGCCATAATCATGCAAGAAAAAATAGTTCCATGTGTTTTTGTGTCAACATTGATTTTTAAATTGAAAAAAAGGTTTTGTTGACTTATTTAGTCAAAGTGTTGACTTTTGGTCAAACTGTTGACTTTTTGATCAAAATGTTGACTTTCTTGACTTATGCAAAAGTGAGAGAAGTTATGGGTCAAAATTGGAACAAAAATGCATGAGGGGCAAAAATGGAAATAATAAAAAAATGTAGGGGCAAAATTAGGGTATGACACCCTTTTAGTACAAACAGTATAGGGGGTAACATAAGATTCTTGATAATCATTAGAATTCATTAGTTTTTAATTAACTTCTTAACCTTTAATGATAGAAAGGGTAAACCTAGGGAAAAATAAATAGTTAAGTTAAGCACATATTAAACATATTGTATAATTTATTATTATTATATAAAAGTATATTTGGTTCTTTGAGGAAATCAAGATACAATTAATTATATTTTATTATTTTATACTTTTACAAAAACTAAAGCAATCATTTAATGAATTTTTTCTTTCTTAATAAAGTAAGGGTAAAAATGATTTAACTTATCGATCTTTGTTATTTTTTAATGGCTAAACTGTATTTTTGTTCTCTTATGTTTATTTTAGGTTTGAATCAGGTCCCTTACGTTTTAAAAGTTTCAATTTGGTCCCTCACGTTATCAAGATTTGCATTAGTTTGTCCTTTCCGTCAAATTTTTCACTAATTCCGTTTGATCCTTACACGTGGCTAACAGTTTGGACACATGGACACTATTTTGGACATGTTCAGTGTTATTTGGGATGCTAACTAAGTAAAAAAAATAATTAAAAATAATATATATTACTTATAATAATGGAATTGGCTCCAAAAAAAGTGTCCAAAATAGTGTCAACGTGTGCAAAATAACGTCCACGTGTCCAAACCGTCAGCCACGTATAAAAATCAAACGGAGTTAGTGAAATATTTGACGTAATGGACTAACTAATGCAAAAGTTGATAACGTGAGGGACCAAATTGAAACTTTTAAAACGTAAGGGACCTGATTCAAACCTAAAATAAACGTAAGGGACCAAAAGTACAGTTTAGCCTTTTTTAATCGATGTGCAAAACTCTAAGGGCCCGTTTGATGCGAAGGATATGATAGTGGCATGATAAGATATAAAACATAATAAGAATATGATAGGATATGAGCTGGATAACAGTTATCGTCAGTTATCATATCATGTGTTTGGTGCATTCAGAATAACAAACATGCATGATAACTATCATATCATATTTTTAATACATACATTTCTCATAATAATATGATTATATATATATAGTCAGGATCCGTTGACACCAAATAGTTTGACACCAAATGTTACACCTCTCAATAATGTCTTAACCGATATAAATTTTATAAAATTCACCGTTGGATTGAAAGTTTATATCATATAGATCATTTATGTAAAGTCTTGCAAAAATCCAAAATCATTTGATATACTATTGAGATATATAAAGATCAATGACATTTAAAAAATGACGCAAACCGTTAACTTTGATGTACCTCAATAACATATCAAATGATTTTGGATTTTTCTGAAACTTTACATAAATGATCTATATGATATAAACTTTCAATCCAACGGTGGATTTTATAAAATTTATATCGGTTAAGACATTATTGAGAGGTGTAACATTTTGTGTCAAACTATTTGGTGTCAACGGATCCTGACTCATATATATATATATATATGGGTCAGGATCAAATGACACAAACTAGTTTGACATCAAATGTTACACTGCTCAATAACTCTTTAACGAATTCAAATTTTACAAAATCCACCGTTGGATTGGAAGATTATATCATATAGATCATCCATGTTAAATTTTATAAAAATTTAAAATCGTTTAACATGTTTTTGAGACACATAAAGATTAACGGTATTCAATAAAAATGCATAAACCGTTAATCTTCATGTGTCTCAATAACATATCAAACGATTTTAGATTTTTATAAAACTCAACATAGAAGATCTATATGTTATAAACTTTTAACCCAACAGTAGATTTTGTAAAAAAATATTCAGTAAAGCGTTATTGAGCGACGTAACATTATTCAAATGTTACACCGGTGTAATTTGATCCATCATGATCAAATGATATGAACTAGTTTGACACCAAATGTTACACCTCTCAATAAATTTTAACCGATATTAAATTTATAATATATATATATATATATATATATATATATATATAGGGTTAATAGGCTTTTACCCCCTGCAAAGTAGGCGAGTTTTGCGTTACCCCCCTGTAATTTTTTTCTTTGAGATTACCCCCGCTGCAAATTTATTTTTTTGATTTACCCCCCTTTTGCTGACGTGGCAGGAAAAAAAAAGAATAACCGATTTAAAAACAACACTTTTTAAATCGGTTGAACAAAATAACCGATTTAAAAAGTGCATCCAAGGGGGTAAATAAAAAAAAAAAAATTTGCAG
The DNA here is from genome assembly GCA_030408175.1 of Trifolium repens. NCBI lineage: Eukaryota > Viridiplantae > Streptophyta > Magnoliopsida > Fabales > Fabaceae > Trifolium > Trifolium repens. Next base: position 40,016,699 of record CP125844.1, read on the forward strand.
GGGGTAATCTCAAAGAAAAAAATTACAGGGGGTAACGCAAAACTCGACTACTTTGCAAGGGGGTAAAGACCTATTAACCCATATATATATATATCTTATATATAAATAATAAAACTACCATTGAGAGGTAATTATATTAATTTGTTATAAAATTAGATTAATATCCATAATTTTCAATTTTTAATAATTATTTTACTTTAAAATATTGTTACTTTTGTAGAATTTTGATTTTTCAAATTGCATAAATTACAAAATTACTCTTGTGAGAAAATATTGTATATATTTAAAAATTAATTATTTAATTCTTAATTTACTATCAAATTATTTTATTAATTTTCATTTTCTATTTAGAAATATATTTTATAAAATAAATCAATAAATTATTTTTTTATTCTATCATGTTTGTAACCCAGCTCAAATTCAAGATAAGAATTTTAACTATAGAGACAGGATAAGATAAGTTTCAGTATTAACTTATCATATCCTGCTTCTACACCAAACACTGGATTAAGACCTGATATAATGTAGTTAGCATATCTTGTCTCTTATCATGAGCACCAAACGAGCTCTAAAAGGACCAAAGTTTTGGGACGGAGGGTGTAACAATCCGGATTTTTAATAAAGAAATCTCTTAGAAAAACTTTATCATTCTTTACTAAAAAAAATTATAGCCATACCTTTCTAAACATGTAATACCCGAGGATGACGAGGGCGGGGAGTGGTCGCCGGTGCACAAGGCATGACAATGTGCGGCTCCTGGAAGCTTCTAGGCAAAAACTGAATTCACATCGGAATGAGAGGGATCATGAGGCTGTGCAGGTTTGAAACTGCATGGTTGGAGGAAGACTTATAAGGATTGATGGGTGTTGAGAATAATGCCTAAATATCTTTTTAGAAGATTTTATATTTAAATATGTTTTAGATTTATATTTAAAATAAGATGATATTAGAATTTATGATTTATATTTCTACTTAGAATATTTAAGATTTGTTTAGAATTTATAGGATTAGTTTATTATTTAAAGATATTATTTGTTTTTATGTAGCTCTATATATAGAGCATATACCTATTATTTTAATGAGAACAAAAATTGGAGTTTCTCCGCACAAAAATATATCCCACCAAATTCCGCAAAACCAAAAACACAAAAACCATAAGATGGAAGAAGATGATGATGAAGACGAAGAAAAGGAAGAAACCATGAAATCAATAACCCATAACCATGACTGCATCTTTATTGTGAAGATGTGAGAAAAAAAAATTCATAACCAAAAACCATGACCTACACCTTTCATATGTTATATGCGAGATAGTTTCATGTATTATATAACCCATAACCAAAACAAATACATGAAAAAAGCTCAAGTCTCATATGGTCTTTCATATGTTATATGCGAGATAGTTTCAATGAAAAAAGCTCAAGTCTCATATGGTCTTTCATATGTTATATGCGAGATAGTTTCAATGAAAAAAGCTCAAGTCTCATATGACCTTTCATATGTTATATGCGAGATGGTTTCTGTATTATATATATAACCCATAACCAAAACAAATACATGAAAAAAGCTCAAGTCTCACATGAAGATGTAGAAAGAAAAAAAAAACAAGAACTGATGTGGATGAACAACAACAACAACAAAATCAACATGAATCTCAGGTTGGATACAACACAAAGATATTCAGTCGAAGAGGAGTGTTCAAAAAAAAGTTTTTCAACTTAAATCTCAGATTGGATACAAGACAAAGATATTCGATCAAGGAGGAGGATTGAGAAAAAAAAAAGGATGAAAATAAATTTTCAACTCAAATCTTGGATTGGATACAACAAAAAGATATCCAGTCAAGGAGGAGTGTTGAGAATAATGTCTAAATATCTTTTTTAGAAGATTTTATATTTAAATATGTTTTAGATTTATATTTAAAATAAGATGATATTAGAATTTATGATTTATATTTCTACTTAGAATATTTAAGATTTGTTTAAAATTTATAGGATTAGTTTATTATTTAAAGATATTATTTGTTTTTATGTAGCTCTATATATAGAGCATATACATATTATTTTAATGAGAACAAAAATTGGAGTTTCTCTGCACAAAAATATATCCCACCAAATTCCGCAAAACCAAAAACACAAAAACCATATCAATGGGTACTACCTATACCAACAAGATGCATCTTCTTTTCGGTAGGTCATTCCATAAGAACTCCACAATTCAGCGTGCTTGACTTGGAGCAGTCTTTGGATGGGTGGCCTTCTGGAAAGTTTCCCGAAAAACATGCAAGTGACGACAAAGCTCGCTGAAAAGACTCGTGTTGGTTTATGGGGTCAGTCGGTCATCCTGAAAGCAGTTTGAGGCGTTACAGAGGGAGTAAGAAATAATTTCTTTCACATTCTCATTTAAATGAATTATTTGATTGACACTCTATAGTTTAAAAAAATTTCTTCTCGTTAAATACTCAGAGAGACAGATCCAAAAAATTTAATTAGTGGGGTCAAAATCATATAATAAATAAACATATAAGTGGTTATATTTATCAATGTTATAGCTATACAACACATTTTATACAAAATGCTATTGGTTGTTTAATGATCACTCTTAAGACACTCACTACAAGAAATTTCCAGGTTTGCGACGGTTCTGGAAGGCTTTAGCGGCGGTTTTGAACCGCCGCAGAACCATATAGCGACGGTTGCTGAAAGGTCCTTGATCCTGGCGTCGGCAGCACCAATAGCGACAGTTTTACGAACTGCCGCACAAACTGTCGCAACCTATTTAACGTCCATTCAGAACCGTCGCAAAATCATTGTCAACCGTCGGGAAATTTAAAAGTGCAAGGCAATATATTTCAGCATTTTGCGACGGTTGTAAACCGCCGCAATCTCTATTTTGAAAAAAAAAAAAAAATCTGTGCTTTTTTTTTGCTGCAATTAATTGTTCTTTTCTTATTGTTTTTTCTATTTAATGACTACTAATTTTTGTGTCTTTTTTTGCTGCAATTAATCGTACTAAACAAGGACCCATCCATTAATAATAATTCATAAAAGCAAAATTATACAACTTGTCAATGAGATAAAATTAAAATAACCACATATACCTAAACATCCAAAACACAATAAAAGTTTAACAGCATCTATTTAATCAGCCAAAATACATTGAAACACAATTAAACATAAACTATAAATCTTGCGCACTATACATCTCATCCAGAACCTTTTTCATGGGACTTAATAAAACTCCAAGACCTGTAGCACCAGCTCCTTCATCTTCTCCATTGCTAAGATGCATATTACTATTAGAGAGTTGTGATTGCAGACCACCTTGTGCTAAAGTGTGCAGAAACTCGTAAATCTGTAACCTAAAAAGGTTCACCAGATCTAATTGCCATTGTGGTAAGAGCCTGAGCAACATATTTTGCATATTCGGAAGCAGCATAATTTGCATTCTCTCCAAGAAACCAGACCTAAAAACATAAGTAATCAGTACAAAGAGAAATTAATTTGACATATTCTTGGGTTGCAGAAGCTAAACATGGTATATGTGTGTATGAATGCAGTTATATGTGTATGGATGTGTCTCTATCTCTACTTATCACCATTTCACCACTCCGTTAAAAACATATGCATATCAAACAAATAACAAGTTCAAAAATTGTCAAAGTAAAATGTATACAGACTTACTTTCCAAAGTAGTTGAGCACATCAGCATCAACCTTTCTTGGAACTTTAGTAGCAAATATTCTAGCAATTTCAAGAAGAGTAACAGCCATATCTGGAGAAGTCTTCAAAGACAAATTGAAATTAATGTTAGTGAAATTGTATGATATCCATTTTGTTCATTTGTTAATAAATTTTAAGAATTCCATTATGCATGAATACAAAAGCACACATCCACATTGCTTGCATGAAGTTGTACAAAGTTAACAAGGACGGCCGATAATATGTATCCATGCTTCAACTCTTATATGTCATTTGTACCCCCTATTTATTTACTTATCTAACTAATCTCTCCTTATTACTAACTAACTGCCTAACTGTCCCATGGAAACTTATCATGCTTTCCACTACCTTTAAGTCTACCAGCCATATCTGCTTAGGACTCTCTTCAATAGGTGCTTTAGTCTGCAGCATAAACAACATAAATAAATAGAACAACATCACCAATTGAAATTTTAAAAAAGAAAGAAAAAAACTAAAGAAACCAGGGTTACTGGTATAGAAACAATGAATATCTGATTCACCTGTTTTGATATCTAAAGAGCAATTAGCTCTACTATACCAATTTCTGCCTGAAAACATATTCAGAAATGAGTTAGACAAATAGATAACCAGGATTTGCTGATGCACTTCATGCACGATTGGTCCCCGCAAAATTGAGAGGAGATTGAATTTTTTTAAAGACCCTTTGAAACACATTCACTTTCTAGTATTCACTAGACCTAAAATTGAGAATGAATGAAAGAAACTAACATAGTTACCCTTTGAAACACTTTACTTTCTAGTATTCACTAGACTGCCATGGAACTAATAAACAAATTAGTATCATTAGAACTTAGACAAACAGACTTACACCCTATGTTATCATAAAACCATGATACATAAGAAGCTAAACAGACTTACACCCTATATTATCTACACCCTATGTTATTCGATCATATCTTACTACGTATATGTTTGTTGAGATATATTGTGAGAAGTAATATAATAAGGTGTTATATGATTGCATGGAAGGTGAGACATTGTTACTTATTATGATTCTAAGAAGTGATTATGAGAAACTTAGAAGAAAAAGTGATTATGAGAAGCTTAGAAGAAAAAGTTTATAAGACAAAAGATGATTTGAAGTTATTAATTTTAGATGTAGTGTAGTAGTACCTTTGAGATCCCAAGGCTCAAGTCTATTGAGATCAACTTCTATAATAACATCAAGGTCAATGGCGTCATAAGAAACTTTCCTCCTTAAATAATAGTAAAGAAGCTCCTCATCAGTAGGGTGGAACCTGAATCCTGAAGCAACTGTTAATTCTCCACTTCCCTGCATCATTATGTCCTGTCTTTTATTCTGTTACCTGGAAGAACAAAGAATAAGAAGGATCTGTTTGGATTAAAATGATATACCATGTGATTTCATGTATAATTAAATGTTAATGAAACAGTTTTATTGTCATAAATGAATATTAAGGGATATTATATATATAGCAGGTGTGAATCTGAACTATACTATTAGTCCATGATGTAGAAATTAATTCAAAAATAGTGGCTAAATATTGATAATCTCGAGATGATAGATGGTCTTCATTTTCACTGTCAAACTTGTTATACTATTAGTCCACTCATAAAGAGCTAAACAGACTTACACCCTATTTTATCATAAAGCCATGATACATAGGAAGATAAACTTCTAATTTAGAGTTAAATTATATAATGAATACATAGGAAGATTTTTTTACATGGTTTTCTTTCATATTAGCCATGATAAAAGCAAACTGTTACACCAAGTCTCACTCCTCGAACATACCCATTAAGAACAATCAACTTATGGGGAATACCTTGCTTTTGGTGGTTCTTTACATTTTGACCCGCTTTACTCTATATTAGACAACAATCAATAAATCAAAAAACTAAAATTAAGAACAAAGTCTAAAATAACTCAAATTATTGTTATTACCATAGTGTCCGGATGCAATCTATATTCCAAATGATTGATACCGGTGATTCATTGTAAAAAATCAGCCACCACATCATCAACTCTGCTATGAAACCACCATATATATAATAGGTTAGGGTAGGGTAGAAACCCTTTAAGACAGTGTGTATGACAGAGTGTGTGTAGGGTAGAAATTCTCTAGCATAGTTATGCCTAACAGGTCCTAATGTTGAAGTTTGAATTGCATTTGTACAGGAAAATAAGAGTCAAAGACAGAGATTTTAGTAATATGCTAATGCTTCAACTGTTTACTTTTCAAATTCTACTTACCTCAAAGAAAGGTAATAGTAACAAGTTACTTATGATTAGCGGCAAGTTGATTGTATAGTATTAGTAACATAACCAACATAGAACTAATTATCATTAACTTGTAAAACGACCTTAAACAATATTAAACTAATTCTATCAAATTGTCAACATATATACATTCAAAGTGAACAATCTAAAATGGACTTTGAGCTTAATGTTTTCACTTTTGAAAGATGGAATGTCTTATGAGATAGAACTAAGTATCTGTCATGTTTTTCCCTCATAAACTAACATTTGTTTCCACAGATTTTGTCATGTCATGAAATCATAGAACCTACTCTGTATCAGAGTAGCAGAATCACCAGTCTTTACTAACATTATATAGACTAACAATTGAAGGAAATGGATCACATACTCACAACTCCAGAAAAACTCTATTTCATAACTTGTATTTATAATGTTATCAACTAGAGAAGAGAATATAGTATAAGATGTAGAATTCAAAAAAAGTTTAATGTAACCATACATTATGTGCATTGTCAACACCTCAATTTCATCCAAAAACACACTAAAAATTTCATATCAAATCGATTTTGTGGCAATTCATACACATTCAAATTTCAAATCAACTTGATTTTGCAACGATTCATACACATTCAAATATCATATCAAATTGATTTTGGGTTCAGAACATACAACAAACCAATAAATAAATTTCATATACCCAATTGGGGAAGATGATTTTGAATGTTGAAATTCAAGCTTGAGAGAATGAAGATGAATCTAAATGTTGAAATTCAAGCTTGAGAGATTGAAGATAAATCTAAGGTTGAACGAAGCTGGGAAAATTGAGTAACGAAATTGAAGACGAACTTGAAGCTTGGGGGTTTAGGGATTGAATGAATTTGAAGATGAATATAAAAGGAATTAGGGATTGAACGAACCTGAAGCTTGAAGACGAATCTGTAGCTTGTGGATTTAGGGATTGAACGAAGCTTGAAGATGAATCCGAAGCTTGAAGACAAGTTGAATCTGAAGTTTGAAGACGAACGAAGCTTTGTGCGTGTGTGGGTTTTGCGCAAGAGATTTGTGAGATCGAATATGAAAAACGAGGGAAGGCGTGTAATTTTGTCGCGGGTATCTAGACTCCACGACGGTTGCTTCTTGAACGGCCGCAAAGGCTTCAAGTAAATCTAGCGGCGACGGTTTCTTTAAACTGCCGCAATCCATCTGTTGCAATTAACCAAATTTTTTGTAGTGACTCGTCAACATTCTTATTAATTTTATAATTTATTGTAGTGCAATGAATTCATTATGTTGAGCCAATAATATCATATAAATAAGCCATTAAATTTGGTTTAGTAGTGAGTAGTTAAAGAGAATGCATCAGATCCTAAATTTGATCCTCATATTGACTCTATTGTAAACCAAAATAATAATATAATATAAGTGGGGTCACATTATATAAATACATAAGTATTATCTACAAATAAAATAGGCAAGTGATGTCGGCCGACTCCACTGCCCCACACTAGATTTGTGCCTGTAAATACTACAAGAAAATTTGCCTTGTGGAGTCCGAAAAAATGGACCTTAGGTCTGTTTGGTTCAATTGAGAAGGAGGGGAGGGGAGGTGAGGGGAGGGATTTATTACGTTGACAAAATTACTCTTATTTTTTTATTAAAATTCAAAATTATCCTTGTTGGAATATTAAAATTCTAGATTTTATTTTATTTTTACAACAAAAAAAATTTAGGTTTTCTACTCATTAGATTTTTTTTTTGTTATATATCCATTAAATTTTTTTTTTGACGTAATATATCCATTATAATTTAATCCTTATTTTGAGTTTATAAGATTAAGAGTAAAAAAGTAAATTACTTCTCCAAAATTTAAAATATTCTCTCACCTTTCCTCCCCTCCCCTCCAAAAACTTCGAACCAAACGGACCCTAAAAGGCAAAATTTGGACACTAATGTATTGCAACATAAAAGTTTTGATGCTAAACACTATTGTTCGCACGTTTTTTTTTTGTTTGAAAAAACTATTGTTCGCACGTTGTTGAGGCTAATTACCATTAACAAATTTGGACAAAAAAAGCAAGGCTAAATTTGGATAAACAACGGGCCCTATTTTATTTTTTTTTTGGAAAAGCAAAAGGAATTTGATTAAACAAGGCATATAAGGCATGCCCAAGGCAAATATCAGTACATAGCATGTCCTAATGAAACGATGCAAATAATACAAAAAACTTGAAACCCCTTTACTTTACATCTAAGCCTTGACAAACAGCACCTTCCCCTACTTTCTAATAAATTAAACATAACCCTAATTAAAGTTAGTTCATTGTGGACGCAAATTTTGGTGTCAATCAATTGTTATTGTTAAAATCAAACATGTACATTAATGCACCGTCACATTAGTGTCGACATTCCAAACGCTAAATATAGCTAAATGCATTAGAGCCTAGTTTTACGGACGATAAATAACCTAGTCCAGTGCGCATGCCTCTACGTACGAGTCGGATTAGTCGCTCACTTTTGGTGGATCGGAACCGGTGCGCAAGCAAATAATAATAATAATAATAATAATAATAATAATAATAATAATAATAATAATAATAATAATAATAATAACCTAGATGCATATGAATATTTTTGTTGGTGAGTAACCCATAAAGAAAATTTGATTTTGGCAAGTCTTGATAGCTATATCACTTCTATAGAAATTAAAATTGAACCTTCAAATTGAGGTATCGATAATACAACAATAATATTTGCAATATTTAATTGAAAATTAGTACTCAAGTTAAATGATAAAAATCTACACATGCCAAAATCTTAACCATAAAATAAGTAGAAGCGAATCATAATTCTAAAGAAAAAAGCATAATTTGCATTTAGTTAAAAAAAAAACTAGGTGAATCATAATCCAAAAGAATGTTAGGTCATCATCTGAATGGTCATCGGGATCATCATCATAATGTGGATGTTGAAGAGTAGGACGATAGCAACTCATATTGCAAGAACCACCACTTGATCAATTCTAAAAAGCTACCATCTGTTGTGCGAAATCTACCATTGTGTTCTCCAATTTTTTTGTACATTGATCAACATAAACAACTTTTTTATTTCAGCAACCCTTTCATTTGCTGCAGTAGCCTCTACACGTGTTGCAGCTACCTCCCGACGAAGCATCTCAATCACCTCATTTTCAGGAGAACGAGACTCTTAAGTGAGATGAAAGAAACCTGGCCCAAGGTTACTAGACATAGCACTAGTGCCATAACACTGACGTTGAGACATACCCCCAACAACATCTATCCATAATCGAACTCTCATCTTCGTCTACTTCTTACCCATCAACCTATTGAGAATCACCTAGAGAGTTCTCATTAATCTTCAGGGCCAATTCTGACTATTTGGAGGCCCGACTTAAATAATAAAAATGGACCCTTGATAAAAACTGTAAAAATTCAAGGAAAAAAAATCTCATTTAAATTGTAAATCATATCAATAATACAAAAAAATTGTCATCATTATTATAACTAACATTTAAAATTCATAATAAAAATTTTAACCGTTCATGCATATCATTGTATTGAAGAACAAATTGTTTCTACGATAAAAAGGTCATGTGTATCATCATCACTGTTCATGCGTATGACTGGTCAAAAGTGATGGACTTTTTTCCACTTTTTGCTTGGACCATTTTTTTTCTTGAATAGATAGTAGAAGATTTCTATTCCCATCCCTCACATTTCTTTTTCACCCATTTGGTTTCCATTTATGCCCTTAAAACCGTTTCTTTTGAAAAATTCGGAAAATATTTACCGAATATTTTTTGGTTTTTTGAAAAATAAACGGGTTGAAACACCTGTTTTTCTATATCGGAAAACTTCGGTAAATAGAAATCGAAGTTTTCAAAAAATCGGTTCGTATTTACCGAAGTTTTGGGGGATAAAATTGGATTTTTGGGAAGTTAAAAAGATACACGGAGGGTGGAAAAAGAAATCTTCCAGATAGTATAATGGTTTGTCGCATAAATAGAGTAAAACTGGATTGGGTCACTATAATATAGTAAAAACATATACGCTGTTATTTACGCCCCCTACATTTGCTCACAGACCCCCCGAACTGACAAAAATACCCCTGAAAACCCATTTCGTCGTTTAAAAAACGAAAACACTTTTTTCGTCTCGTAGATGACGAAAACATGTAATATTTTGAAATGGGCAGGGTAGGCATTGGTCGATCGCAAAAACACACACCTTTTCGTCTCGTGGTTGACGAAAATGGGTTTCGTCTTCTACGATACAAACACGCTGGTTTTCGTCATCTAGATGGCGAAATCAAGTGATATACATGAATGAGCTGGTACTTGTCCTATCATATTCTACTTTACCAATTAACACCCAAAATAGATCTAGGGCGATTTTGGAGGTAGGAAGGCTTGATCTCTACGTTGATTCACTCAAAGAAGCTACCTACACTGATTTGAAGCAATATCAAAGGTAAGAAATACTTCTCTGGGTTTAATTTTTTGTTATTTGAAACTTTGATCTGGTAGTTTATTTCGTCAATTGGGTGACGAAATGATGGTGTTCGTCACGCAAGTGACGAAAATAGGATAGTTGCAACAGCTGCATCCTATTCTTCATTTGCTTAGCATTTTCGTTTATTTTTTGTTTTGATGTTAATAATATTTATTGTTTTGGGTACGTGTAGGTGTTTACATGGCTGAAGCTCCGACTCAAATGAATGAACAAAATGATGATCCCCGCATTGGTAAAGAAGTGGTTGTCGCACCCGTTGATGAACCAATCGGTATTTCTATTAACACAGGGAATCTATTTTTAAATGCTGCATTGTATAGTGATAGGGATGAACTGATTGATTGGTGTAGACAAGTAGCCTTAAATGCTGGATTTAGTATGGTGATAGAGAAATCTGATAAGGGCAACGGAGATAGACGTAAACCGTTTTTTATTTTGGGTTGCGAAAGAGGTGGAGTTTACAAGGAACCAAAGAGGAAATTAAAGAGAGACGACACGGCTACAAGGAAATGTGACTGTCCGTTTAGGTTGCGGGGTTACTTTCTTGCAACCAAGCAATGGAAACTAAGTGTCGTGAATGGTGAACATAACCATGAAATGGCGAAAAATTTCGAAGGCCATATTCTCGCCGGACGATTAAAACCGGAAGATAAGGAGTGTGTTCACCAGCTTTTTTTGCTAGGTTCAGATTATCAAGGTACAATTGCAACAGCTTTGGAAATCCAATGTGCGCTCCATTCGTCTTCTCAAACTCTGTCTTTGCATCATCTTTATCAAAGTTAAGGTACTGCTCGCACATGTCGGCGCCTTCATCAAATTTGCAACAAGTTCCCTCGTGGTTTAACATCTTACCACTAATAGGAATGTGGAGCAAACACGACACATCATCCAATGTGATGGTCATCTCCCCGACTGGTAAATGGAATGTACCGGTCTCTGGCTGCCACCTCTCTGTAAAAGCCGTCAATAAACCCCAATCCACATAGGGATAATTTGTCTTCAGCAACGACCGCAGTCCACTCGCATTAACAACTTTCCAAAACCAGTCCAGCTTACTAGATGGTAAATCAAAATCCAGCACTTTTTTTTCCGTTATTCTGGCACCTCAAATATCGTTCCTTCAGCTGAAATGCACAATTTAATTGGCATAAGAAACTAAACAACATTAATTACTATACAATTGCATAAATAACGCTATTTTTTATTAATTACTACTTACTTGTCCTTTCCACAAAGCGTTTGCAACATGTTTTCCAAAACTTGGCAACAGTGAAAGGTCAGTTGGACCACCGGGATATCCGCCAGCTGGTGCGTCTTGTGGTGGGTTTTGTCGGCCCGTGTCGTTGGCGGCTTTCTCTTAAGGGGTTTTCGTTTAGGCGGTGAAGGCGGTGGTGTTGGTTCTTCTTCTTCTTCTTCCTCTTCACCGTGCTCGTCTTCCTCTGCTTCTTCAACATAGTCACCGTCCTCGCGTTCCTCTACCTCCTCATTCTCTTCCACTTCTTCCATAGCGTTATCACCAAGAGGATTTGCCTCTGAATGAATCTCAAAGTCATGCTCCGCCACAGGATCGGGATGATTCTCCGCCGTCGATGAAACTTCTTTCATTCTACCCCATGCACGTGTGGGTGGTACGGCACGGTTTTTAGCACGATCCCTACGAGCGGAACTGTGTGCAACACTTTCCCTGCCAAGTCGTTTTCGACCAACTTCTTCTTCCATTCCTACAATCAAAATTATCAACAACATCAATTTAATTTCAAAATCATCAACAACATTAACTTTATTCATTCAATTCAAAATCATCGCAAATAATCATCACAGATAATCATCAACTACGGTTCTAAAGTTTGTTGATTTCCAACAATCAATTGAAACATAATCATCAATATTCAAAGAGAAACCAATTCAATTCAATCATAATCATCAATTTCAATTTCAATTTCAATCATAAACCAATTTCAAATTCAACATATAAACCAATTTCAAATTCAATCATAAACCAATTCAAACATTCCATAATCAACAATAATCAATATTTCATAACAATCAACAACATACAATTTCAATTTCAAACCCTAAATCCCCAATTCAATTTCAAACTTTAACCTAATCAGTTTATATCATGCAATTGGGTTCGAAATTCATCATCAAACAACTATAAAGGATGTAATCAATGAGAAATCATCCACAATTTCATTAAAAACGATTAAATTGATAGAAAACTTACATGAATTTTCGTTGAATAGGTCAGAAATTCCTCTTTTTTTTAATGGATTTTGTAAAAGGACTCCTAATTGATTGATCCAGATGCTGATTGATTTGTTATGGTTGATGAAAATCGCTCCTTCAAACCCTAAAATCGCCCCAACAAATTCTAATTTTGCATTTGAATCAAAGTGATAGACGATTCTGATAATCGTGTTCATATTCATGGTTTTCGTCATCTAGAAGACGAAAGTCAACGTGTTCGTCGCGTACGTGACGAAACAAGCTTTCGTCAACTACGAGACGAAAATTAGGGCCAATAAGCCAATATCCGCCCTAACTGAGGACCAAAATTGCGCGCTGCTTGGTTTCGTCATCTAGATGACGAACGAATTCTAACTTCGTTACCCACGTGACGAAAATTTTGGCATGTAATTCAGGGGTATTTTGGGATTTTAGGGGGGCCTCGTAGCAACTCAAGGGGCCTAAATAGAAATTTTCTAAAAACATTGCGGCCCCTTAAGATTGGAGGCCCAATTATGCAGCACTGACTGCACTGGGTCTGGACCGGCCCTGTTAATCTTTATTAAAAGAGTCAGACGCACCTAATAGTCATCCTTATAAAAAAACACACAACATAATGTATTTTGAAAAAACAACTAACATAGCCACAAAGAAACATAACCAAATTAACAAAACCACAAGAGGCAAAAAAATTTCTTCGATTATTGGTCTCCTAAAATTTTCCATTTCCAAAATTAGTTCATGCTGTCAAATGTCATTAATGATGCTGATGTGGCACGATGACGTGGCAATTGTTTTAATGATTGGGCTTGTATAGTGGGATCCACATGGCATAAATTGATGACTTAAAAAATAAAATAGAAACTTATACAACAGAGGAAGGAATACGCAATTTGTATATTCTTCCACATAGCAAACCCTAAATCCCCAAAATTGAAAACCTTTAACCCAAAATAAAAAACTTTCCAAAAGGCTTGCTTTCAGGATTTTGTTACAAAACGACGAAGAAGAAGACGAACATGAATACGACAAACACAACATTTGTCAAATGAAGAAGAGCAATGCATCAACACGAAACGACGGAAGTATGTCTTTATCTGATGATGATTCACTGATATTTGCAATGAACGAAGGTATGTATTTTTGATAGAGCACAAGTTCAAATTGCATCTCTTTTCAGTTTTGAAGATTATTACATTCATATTTTAAAGTTGAGTATTAAACAATTTGTTTTCTCTATTTATTTATTTTTTTGTATAAAAATTGTTAAAAAAAATAGTTTTCTATTTTTAACTCTTTTCTTAATAAAAAAAATATCAAAATGCAACTCAAATGCATATATACGAACCTTACGAAGATACTCGAACCGCATTGGATATGTGGGTTTGGGTTTTTAGTTTTATCCCCATTAAAAATTGGAATGGGTATGGTCCCCATGAGCTAAACCCAATTGGTTGGGACATCGCACTATAAGTGCAGGAGCCGGGGTTCGAACCCCAGACACTCCACTTATCCACCTTTAAGGTGGAATTTCAAACCACTAGGCTACCTACCAAAAAAAAATTTGGAATGGGTATGAGAATACCCAAACATTATCGGTTTGGAGGGCAAAATCCTTCCCCACCCCACCTTATTGCCATGCCTAATTATCTTCATGATAGAACGGATTCCAGAAGATACTCGAACCCCATTTGATATGGGTTTGAGTTTTTAGTTTTTATCCCCAATAAAAATTAAAATGGGTATGAAAATACCCGAACATTATCGGTTTGGGAGGGCAAAATCCTTCCCCACCCCACCCTATTGTCATGCCTAATTATCTTCATGATAGAATGAGATTCCAGAAGATTAGTTTTTAGCCAGCTTCACAATACTCACCGAATCACTCGAGTTAAACCTCTCAATCATATTCCCATTAAAGCATTACTCACCAAACAAGAAACTATCTATTGCAAGATGATATTGAAGATAAAAAGGATAAAACGGATAGCTTGCAGCAGAAGTTACCAAACGGTTATAACTAACTTCCTAGTTAGTTACTAGAGTTAGAATCTAGTGTAGCTAGTCCACTTTAGTTACTATATACATCAAATAATGTATATATATGAGATGTAATAACAAAAATCATTAATGAAGAAACACTTTCATTCCATCTTTTATTCTTTCATGATATGGTATCAGTGAAAATTTCTCCTTCTTGGAGTTAGTTACGATCCAAAAAGTTTGTTACAATTCCGTTGCGATTCTTTTCCTTCGTTTTCCCTCGTTTTCTCGTATTTTCTCTCCTTCTTCTTCGTTACTTCACCATGCCTCCACGAGTTGCACCGGTGATTCAAGCTCCGGCGAACGTTGATTCTGTTTACTACGTGCATCCGAGCGAAGGTCCTAACTCCGTTGCGGTTACACCTCTTTTGAATGGCTCGAATTATCTTGCATGGAGTAGATCAATGCGTCGAGCCTTAGGCGCGAAGAACAAGCTTGTGTTCGTTAATGGACAACTTCCAATTCCTAATTTTGATGATCTCAATCGTTCAGCTTGGGAACGGTGCAATCACCTCATTCATTCTTGGATTATCAATTCGGTAACTGAACAAATTGCTCAAACTTTAGTGTTTCATGAAAATTGTTATGATGTTTGGCAAGATCTTCAAGAGCGATTTTCCAAGATTGATCGTATTCGAATTGCTACTATTCGTTCTTCCATTAATAATTTGAAGCAAGGATCAAAATCTGTTCTTGATTACTTCATTGAAATGAAGGCCTTATGGGAAGAACTACATTCTCATCGTCCTATTCCGTCTTGTACTTGTGTTCATCAATGTAGATGTGAAGCTATGAGAGCTGCTAGAAATTTTTTCTTGGAGGATCAAGTGATTCAGTTCTTAACTGGTTTGAATTCTGAGTTTTTTGTGGTTAAGACTCAAATACTTCTCATGGATCCATTACCAACACTTAACAAGGTTTGCTCTTTGGTTGTGCAAGAAGAAAGTAATCACAAGTCTTTGATCATTGCTGAAACTAATGAATCTCCCCTACTTGCTAATGCTGCTGATGCAAGAAAACAATCTAATCGTGGTAAAGGTATTGCTCCTAGTAAGAATTCCAATCGTGTTTGTACTTTTTGTGGCAATAACAATCACACAGTGGAGTTTTGCTATGCTAAACATGGACATCCTAATGTCAACAAGGGGAATAGCTCTCATCATGAATCTAATGGACATGGATCTGCTAATAGTGTTGCTGAGGAGGGTAGCTCAAGCACCAATGCTGGTTTGTCTCAAGTTCAATATGATCAGCTTGTATCCTTTCTCCAACAGGCTAATTTGTTTGCTTCAGCACCACAATCTTCATCTAATTCTCCTTCCAACAATGCTAGTGTCTCAAATGTGATTCATGATGGTCTTTCACCACATGATTCTTCTAATTCAGGTAATCCTTCCTTATTCAATTCCATTTCTTCACCAAGTTATTGGATTCTAGATTCTGGGGCTAATGAACATATATATTCTTCACCTCATTGGTTTGATTCTTTACATTCCATTAATCCTATTAGTGTCAGTTTACCAAATGGTGCTTCTATTTCTGTTAGCAAAGCTGGTACTATCCATCTCACTAACAAGATTTCTCTTCATAATGTTCTTTATTCCTCAGATTTTACTATCAATCTTATTTCCATTTCCAAAATGTGTCATTCTCTTAACTGTAGTGTTCAATTTGTTTCTAATAAATGCATTATACATGACACAATATCCCAGAAGATGATTGGTTTGGGTGATCGTATCAATGGACTCTACAGACTTACTATACATAAGTCAACCATTTCTCCTGCTGTCACAACTCACCCTGCTTTTAACCATTCTGTTTCCATTAATAAAAATGTTGCTGCATGTAATAAAGATGTTAATGCATGTAACTTGAATTCTAGTACAATTCCTGTATCAACCTTGTGGCATTTTCGCTTTGGCCATTTATCAAATTCTAGATTGTCTAATATGACACATTTGTACCCTAATATTTCTATTGATAGTAAAGCTATATGTGATGTATGCCATTTTGCTAAACAAAGAAAATTGCCTTTTAACACAAGTCAATCCATTGCTAAAACCAATTTTGAGCTTTTACATCTTGATATATGGGGTCCTTTATCCACCACCTCCATACATGGCCATAGATATTTTTTGACTATTGTAGATGATCATAGCCGTTTTGTTTGGATTGTGTTATTAAAATCCAAAGCTTCTGTGTCATCACATGTACAAAATTTCATTACCCTTATTGAAAATCAATTCCATGTCACTCCCAAAATTATTAGAAGTGATAATGGGCCTGAATTTTTTCTCATAGATTTCTTTGCTTTAAAGGGCATTGTACACCAAAAATCTTGTGTAGAAACTCCCCAACAAAATGGGAGAGTAGAGCGCAAACACCAACATATTTTAAATGTAGGTAGAGCTTTGTTGTTTCAATCCAAACTTCCTAAACCATTTTGGTCTTATGCTCTACTACATGCCACCTTCTTAATCAATAGAGTCTCCACTCCTATTTTGCATAATCAGGTCTCCTTATCAAATTTTATACCACAAAACACCTGACATATCTCTTTTTAAAGTCTTTGGCTCTTTATGTTTTGCCTCTACACTTACTTCTCACAGAAGCAAGCTTGACCCTCGTGCTAGAAAACCTGTGTTTTTAGGATATCCTTCTGGAATGAAAGGATACATATTGTATGATTTACACTCTCATCACATATTTGTTTCTAGACATGTCACCATCTATGATCATATTTTACCTTACAATGGTAATACCACCAATCCTACCCACCAATGGTCCTACATTCCCACTTCTCCCTCACCATCAGTTAATATTGATGATGTTGATCATCCTTCTCCACCATCACCAACCAACACTGATGATGTTGATCAAATTTCTCCTACACCACCATCCATTAACCCAGATAGTAACCATGATACTGCAACCATCACACCTCCCACTATTTCATCTCCTCCTAATTCCATTAGAAAATCCACCAGACACAAAACTACCCCTTCACACCTCAAAGACTATGTGTGTAGTACATTCATTGATACATCCATTCCATCATCAGGTACTCCATATTCTATTTCTAATTTTGTGTCTTATAATAATCTTTCTTCTCCTCAGTGTCGTTTTTCTTTGTCTCTTTCTACACATCATGAACCTAAGTCTTTTGCTGAAGCTAACAAGTTTGAATGTTGGAAGCAAGCTATGCAAACTGAGCTTATTGCTCTTGAAAGAACTGGTACTTGGCAGGTTGTTGATATTCCTCCAAATGTTACTCCTATTGGCTGCAGATGGGTTTATAAGGTGAAATTACATGCTGATGGTACAGTTGAACGCTATAAGGCACGACTGGTAGCTAAGGGATACAATCAAATTGAAGGGTTAGACTATTTTGAGACATACTCTCCAGTTGCTAAAGTCACTTCTGTGCGCCTCATCATTGCTTTAGCATCAATAAATAATTGGTTTCTCCATCAACTAGATGTGAATAATGCGTTTTTACATGGAGATCTCAAAGAAGATGTGTACATGGTTATTCCTCCAGGAGTTAAAGTTGCTAAACCCAACCAAGTATGCAAACTGAATAAATCCTTATATGGATTGAAGCAAGCCAGTCGTAAATGGTATGAGAAACTTACATCACTCCTTGTTCAACACCAATTCATTCAGGCAGCTTCAGATCATTCCTTGTTCATCAAGAAAACTGATACTACCTTCACACCATTGCTTGTTTATGTGGATGATGTGATTTTGGCTGGTAATTCCTTAATTGAATTTCAGAACATTAAGTCTATTCTTCATGATTCCTTTCAAATTAAGGACTTAGGGGTGTTAAAATACTTTCTTGGGCTTGAAGTTTCTCATTCTACAAAGGGGATTTCTCTATCTCAGCGTAAATATTGCCTTGACTTGCTCTCAGATTCAGGTTTTCTAGGCACTAAACCTGTTTCTACCCCTTCTGACCCTTCTATCAAGTTACACAATGACTCAAGTGCATCATACCCAGATATCCCTTCATATCATCGCCTCATTGGTAGATTGCTTTACCTCAATACTACAAGGCCAGATATCACCTTTGTAACTCAACAATTAAGCCAATTCTTTGCTAAGCCTACCATCACTCACTACAATGCAGCCACACGTGTTTTAAAGTACCTCAAAAAAATCCTGGTCGTGGTTTATTCTTCCCACGAGATTCTTCTCTACACATTTCAGGATTTTCTGATGCTGATTGGGCGGGTTGCGTTGATACTAGACGATCTGTTTCTGGTCAATGTTTCTTTCTTGGCAAATTTCTTATCTCTTGGCGTACCAAAAAGCAATTAACCATCTCCCTTTCATCATCCGAGGCTGAGTATCGTGCACTTGCTGCTGCAACTTGTGAGCTGCAATGGATCATATTTCTACTCAATGATCTACATGTTACTTGTACAAAGATTCCTGTTCTGTATTGCGATAATCTTAGTGCCATACACATTGCAGCCAATCCCGTCTTTCACGAGTGTACTAAACATTTAGAAATTGACTGCCACTTAGTTCGTGAAAAGCTTCAAGCAGGTCTTATGAAACTACTACCTGTGTCCTCACAAAATCAACTTGCAGATTTCTTCACGAAGCCTCTATTACCACAACCATTTCATTTCCTTCTATCCAAGTTGAACCTGCTAGATATCTACCATGTTTCACCTTGTGGGCGGCTATTGCAAGATGATATTGAAGATAAAAAGGATCAAACGGATAGCTTGCAGCAGAAGTTACCAAACGGTTATAACTAACTTCCTAGTTAGTTACTAGAGTTAGAATCTAGTGTAGCTAGTCCACTTTAGTTACTATATACATCAAATAATGTATATATATGAGATGTAATAACAGAAATCATTAATGAAGAAACACTTTCATTCTATCTTTTCTTCTTTCATGATACTATCCTTTGATTAGCTGATAAGCTCGATATCAGTACTCCTCCATGAACAATCTGACCACAAAAAGCAAAACGGAAAGTTAAAATCACTCCCTTTACTCCTATTTATATGAAACAAATGGCGTATTCCTTCCTCTGTCTTTTAAAATATCAATTTCATTTTTATTTAATTTTAATATATTAACAATTTTAAATAAAAATTTATTTTATTCAGTTTTTAAAAAATGTAATAAGATAATACTAATAGCTTGGCTTATAAGCAAATTTTATTTACATAAAATGCTACTAAAAAGTAAGCATATTTTAGAGCCATCAATTGCATAGAAACAATTCTAACTTATTGTCACGCCGATTGTACAAATATATTTTCCAACTATTATCTATTTATTTTAAATAGCTAGCCTCTATCTATCATCAAAGGTTGAAAAGTTAATTAAAATTGCAATATGAATTCTAATGATTTGATATTTTTTATTGGCCTCCTTTATTTTTTGTTGGACTCCTCTATTTATTGGACTCCTTTTTTTAGTGTACTAAAAGGTCAAAATCAACACATTAATCTACTTAAAAAATATTAAATAATGATATAATTTTAAGATGGGTTTCTTCGAACTTCTTAAGTGCTAAAAATATTTAATTGTTTACAGCTCAGCATGAACTTTTTTCTTTTATGAAACCTATAAATTGAGCACATCATATTTTATTTGTCATATATGCATTGAGAGAAAAATATATGGCTAAAATACTCAAGTTTGTTAATATTATTCCTATATTTCTTTTCGTATTACTTGTTACAAAGAATGTTGGTGGTAAGCCATTCCTTTTCCTTTTTATATTCCCTTCATTACATCGTAATTCATCCACAATATTTTATATATTTTTATTAATATTATTTTATTTCTTATATTCATTACAGCAATTTTTGAATGTGAAAATGATTACGATTGTTTAAAACATTTGCCAAAAAATTGGAAGTGCATTGACAAGCAATGTAAAAATGTTAAAGTGACGCTACCGGTTGATGGAGTGCCAAACTCAAAAGTGTACTCAAATTCTAAGAAGAGGAGAATGAGTTATGACACTACCGGAAACGTACTCTTAAACTAAATTAGACGGTTTAGAGGGCCTTATATAGATAGTCAAAATCAAAAAACCTGTGCAATATACCTAATGTGAAAGTATTCAATAGTCGACAAAAATTAATAAGTACTATTTGTGAACATATTATGTATTATTGTCTACATTAGCAAATGTATCGGTACTCATTAAATAAAATGTGTCCCGAAGAATTCACCTTATTTATTTTGTTACCATCCAATAATTGTATTTTTTATTTATTTTTCCTTTCATAATTTCATGGATCTTCCATTTATGGCTGTTGTACTCAAAGATTTCGGTAATGAAATGAAATAAGATACAAAAGAAGATCTTTTTTGAACAAGCAAAAATGAATTTATATTAACAACAAGTTATTACCAGTACAAAGTGTGGTAATCAGAACCCCAACACGAAGTTCACAGAAGCTGAGATTTGATTACCAAAGGAAGCAAGAGAGACGTCTAGAACTGACAAGTAAAAATACCATCATTTCCACCGGAGCTGCTCAGTTACCATGTGCAAGTTTGATTAATGATGGAATACTAATAATACTTATGCAAAAAGAACAGTAATGAGCTCATGTATGGTAGGAAAAGATACCTACAAAAATGTTATCACTTTAATGCTCAAGAGAGTAATTGCTCAAGGTAAATGTTTATAAAAAAGGTCCCACTGTTTAAGTAGAATGAGAAATGAATATCTCAAGATATGGGTCATTTATCCACTATAAACAATATAGCATAAGAATTCATTGAGGCTAGAAAGGGGTCATTTATTCTATGTGGACATGGACCGTGAGAGCAAAGTGCCTTAGCCTCAGATAATGGAGAGCATTGAGCTTAGGATGTAAATGGGCTGCCATATTTATGGGTATTGTCGGGCACACAATCATTAAAGTATGTGGATTAAGGTTATCTAGGCTTCAATGTTAAATGATTTTATTTCAACTTAAATATTAAATATTACCTCTATCCTTAAATATAAGACTATATTAAGAAAATATGATTTTTTTTCGAAAACACATTTTATTTAATATGTACTATTATATTTATTGATATGGATAATTAAGATAGGTTCACAAATAGTATTTATTAATTTTTATATTAAATATTATTATGTCTATTAGAATTTTACACATCAACAATGTACAAAATAAGACGTGTATCTGAGTGTTCACCTTAAAACAATTACAAAGATTAAAAAGTTTATTGTCATATACAATTTTATTTTTCACGACAAAGAATGAGTAAATGTTTTTGTACGGTATTTATCATAGATTATAGAAAAATATACACTTTAATTAGAGTTATATTGGTAAAAAGTTAATTAATGTCTTTAGAAATTTAAAAGAAATCTTACGTATAATAATAAAGAAAAATTTAAAGATCATCTTAATTTAATAATATATAAAATTATTTAGTGATATGTGTGATGGTCATAGTAATTAAAGCAGAATCAGGGAATGGTTGTGGGTGGCCACGAAAAATAAGAAATTATTATAATAACATTGTTATTTTGATGAAATTATAAATGTATATTTGTGCGTAAAAATATCATTAGAGAAGGCTAGCCAAGTGGATTATGTAGTGCCCATCTCCACAGAGGTTGTGTGTTCAACTTTGGAGGGAGATTGTTTTTGTTTTTTTAGCCATTAAAATATATTTTTCTTAAGGTGTTTTTTAGCCATTAAAATATATTTTCCTTAAAAAAATTATTTTTGTTCTTATCAGGCCCGGCCCTCATAGAGGTGCAATGTGAGCGACGGTACCGGACCTCAAAATTTTGAACAGAGACCCTCAAAATTTTGAGGTCATATAATGATAGTTATATATTGTTAGTATTTGTAAAATATCAGATGCACTCAATAGATTAATTTTGAGGTCCTATAATAATTGTTATATATTATCAATGTTCATAAAATACCATATGTTTAGAAAAAAAATCTTAATCAAGTAAAAAATAATAATTTAAATAGATGATAATTCTTTTCAATTTTTTAACATTTTTTATTAGGTGTCCATTCTTAATATTTGAACCGGACCTCCAAATAGTGAGGACGGGCCTTGGTACTTATCAATACAAAAAATTCACAATTTCTATTTTTTATTTCTTCTAGATACACGCAACTATTTTCAATTGATAAAACGGATTTTCTTTTTAGTATATGTGTAATATAATAATAAAACATGATTTTCTAATAATCAATTTTTTGCAAGTATTAATTCAAAGTCAATTATTGATTATTTCTAGTCACTTGGTACGCATAGAGTATTATTTTAACCCATAAAAAACATAGTATTATTTTAAATATATATAATTTGTTTTATTGATAATCAAATTCTTATATACAATATAATTTTCTTATTTAATTTATATATTACTAGCCGCCTCCCGTGCCCGTTTGTGTGATCGATATTCTTTTTTTTTTTGTTTGCTATGATCGATATTCTCTATTGTACAAATATAAATAATTACTTAATCTCCTTTTTATTGGACTTAGTTAATTGATAACTACTTGACCTCCTTTTTTGTTGTGGTTAGTTATTAAGAAGAAAAAAAATATTTTTTTTGTACTATAAAAAAACTGAAAACCTACTTTTATGTGGAAGTTATGCTTAGTTTGTTTTTTTGGTAGTTTTTTTAAGGGTAAAATAGGAATAACAAAAAAGTCATCCCAAAAATTTGTATCTCCTTTATATATTAGTATATATAACTGTTTTAGGCTTTCAGCGGCTCCCCGGAAAAAAATATTCAGCCACTAATAGTAATACATCTTAACTTAAGGTAGAAGAAAAAAATATATAATATTCTTTACGACCATCTTAACACAGATTAGAAAGCCTTATCCACAAGGTTTTGTAGAAAGGAAAAAGAAAGAAAAAAAAAAGGCCTTGTTCACAAGGTCTGTAAAAATATTGGGTGTCTGAACATAAATTAAATAGCAACTCATGGAATATTCTAAACATAAGATAAATTGCTTGGATTTTTTGCTCGTGGAATACATTGCTTATATTTTTCCTAAGATATTTTCCTAGAATGCGTTGATGTACTATTTTGTCTCTGATGCGTAGATGTAGGAATAAGTCAGGTTGGCCTACGAGGTCTTAAGGCCTAGTCTACATAAACTCAGACCAGGCCGGCTTATTTCTTTATATAAAGCAGGCCAAAGCTTTTTTATAAGTCTATTTAAGTAAATAGGTCAGGCTGCAGGCCATTAAAAAAACTTTTTAGCCTATTAGGCCGGCCTACTTAAGTTAATATGAATAATAATTTTAATACTATTATTATTATTTATATATTAAAATTTGAACTTTGATTAAATTATAAATTTATTAACTTTTTCAGTAGTCTAAGTTTATTAATCTACATTAGTTTTTCACATATATAAGTGTATTATTATAAATTAGAATTGAAATATGATGACATATATATAGTCAAATTCTCTAAAATATCAAGTTAAATATCAAAAGCATGTTGATTTACTAGTTCATAAGTATTTTTAAAAATAAATATAGTTATTTATTAAAATATCTTCATGTGAAGTAGGCTTTTAAACAGGCTAACAGGCCACATAGGCTTTCAAAAGGTCAGGCTCCAGCTTAAAAGATAAGCCTATGATAGGCCAAAGGCCAGACTCAAGCCTTCGATTTTTTTGACAGATCAGACCCAAGCTTGGCAAATCCTAGCTCGGCTTAGCCTATTCCCACCTCTACTGATGCACAATATAACATATGTAATTAAAACACTTATAAATAAAAGGATGAACATTGAAAAGTTGTGGACAATCAGCATCAATTTTACATTCAATAAGTGCTGCAATTAAAATAAAAGTATAAAATAAGATGGCTTAAATGCAGTTTTACCCCCCCTATTTTGAATAAATCGGAATTTTACCACCTCTATTTTAAAATCCGGAATTTTACCCCCCCTATTTTATAATTCTTTGGATTTTGCCCCCCACCCATATACTACAAGAAAATATGGGATTAGCTACGAAGGCGTTTGTAGTTAAATGGTAGCTATTTTCTAAATAAACAGAGTTAATATTATTAAGGCTACCTTGTTTGCCATTGATTCCGCTTTTTCCTTAGCTACTTTTGAAGCTTGTCTCTCAGCCTGTAATCTCCCTCTTAAACATGCCACAGTGTTCAAAATCAAACCTTCATCTACTTCCATTCTCTTGCTACAAAAATCAATAATTCAACAATGTCATTCAACTTCTCATAATTCAATAAGAGATATAGATGGAGAAAGTAACACACTTGCATTTTTGGACCTGTTTTGTGTTTGCTTCAGTTTCATCACAAAAATTACCCATCTCTAAATTTTAGAATCAGATCAGAACAAAAAAAAAAGTTTGCAGAATCTATTATTTGTGTCAACAGAAGAAGAAAAAAAGGGAAGTGTGTGATGTATAAGTTCAAAAAATAAACAAAAGGGTTGGAATGGAATTTGTGTGGTGAGTTTTATGTCATTGTCTTTTAGCCATAAATAATTTAATGTCCACCTCCAAGCACGGATTTTAAATAGGGGTGTAAAATTCCGGATTTTAAAATAGGGGGATAAAATTCCGGATTTTAAAATAGGGGGGGTAAAATTCCGATTCATTCAAAATAGGGGGGGTGAAACTGCATTTAAGCCAAATAAGATAAACAATTATGTACAAAATGCAATGTAAAGAAGAAAATTTAAAATCGATAAAAAAAATTGATTACCGTTAACATTCTTTGAAATAAGAAATTGGCAAATAAATAAAAGCATAGCATAAACAAATTTGAGAGTTCTAGCCATATTTTTTCTCTTTGTATGTAACAATAGAATATGTTATAATCACTTTATAATGTATAAAACTCTTTGAATTTTAAAAACAATAAATATTTGTATTGTCTCTTTCGCATACTTAATAAATGTCCCTTAAATAAATTAATGGGTTTTGATTGTCCGTTTAATGTATTTAAAGCATTTTTAATGGTGATACAATTTTGAGTATTATACTCCATCCGTTTCTATTTATAAAAGTTAGTTTGACAAAAAATTTGTCCCTTTTTATAAAACTCTTTTACAATTATCAATGATATTAATTATTTATTTTCCAAACTTACCCTTATTTACTTTGCATAGTTTTTTTAAAAGCATTAAATTCTTTTTAGTTTGATACAAAGCACTACAATTAATTGTAAGGATAAACATGTAAAATCAATATAATTTGTCAATCAATTTAATACTAAATCTCACTTTCTTAATACTCGTGTTTTGTCAAACTAGTTCTTATAAACAAAGACGGATGGAGTACATTATTAACGAATGGTCCAACAATGTCATGTAATATTGGGTGCGTTTGTTTTGGATTTTTTTGAAAATAGATTTTGCAGTGATTTATAATTTTGTGTAAAAAAAATTTACAAAGAAACTTTTTATAAAAGCTTCAAATAAAAATTTTGTTTGAATAGTTATTCTTAAAATATGATTTTAGGCATTTCATCATTTTATTGAAATTTTTTTTGGATATCAAAATTTTGAAAAAATCATTTAATTTGAAGCTATTTCAAATAGATTTTCATAAAAATCATTTTTGAAATACAACTTTTTCAAAAAATTGTGATTTTGACTATGTTTTGTTCTTCAATAATGTATGTCTATGTTATATAATGTCAAAATTAGTGTTTCAATTTAGAAAAATGAATATAAAAAAACTTATAATATTTTGAAAAACGATTTTACAAAATCCATTTTCAAAAATACAAAGAAAAAATCTATTTTTAAAGCTAGAACAAACGCACCCATTATTATCTATGCAACTCATATATATTTTGTTTCAATGGTGATACCACTTTGAGTATTATATACTATTAACAAGAGTTTTCTTTTATTTAATTTGATATACAAAAAAGTAATATTAAATTGATGATACGGTATCTTAAATAAAGTACCGTACCATCAATTTTAATATTTTCTATGACACGTCATTAAACTCTAATAATAATAAAAAATAAGATATGAATCATTAATTTATAAAACTCTCTTTGATATTTTTATTAGAATACCGTTAGTAAATCACTACAAAAAACACGCTATTTAGCGGGGGTTTTAAGCCATTTAGCGGGGGTTTTAAGCCTCCGCGGATTATTTTGCGGGAGTTTTGTAAACTGACGCTCACTACAAGAAAAAATGTGTTTAGCAACGGTTATGGGACGGTTTAGCAACGGTTTTTAACTGTTGCAGCATATTTACCGGCGGTTGCCAAACCGTTGCAGATTTGAGCGTTGGTAGCTCAAATAGCGGCGGTTTGGAAAACCGTTACACAAACGGCCACAATATGTGTTGCGGCGGTTTGAAACCGTTGCAATACATGAAACGAAAAAACAAAATTTTCAAGCCAATTTTTGCAGCGGTTTGAAACCGCCGCTATATTTTTTTATAATTTTTTGTATTTAAGTTTTAGCAACGGTTGGAAACCGCCGCTATTTTTTTAAATTTTTTAGTATTTAAGTTTTAGCAACGGTTTGAAACCGCCGCTAATTTTTAAAATTTTTTTGTTTTTAAGTTTTAGCAGCGGTTGGAAACCGCCGCTATATAATTTACTTTTTTTTTAATTTATTTTCTGGTTTCTTTGAGGTCCATTTTTGTAGGATAATTTTTTACCCTGTTTTTTTTATTCATCGATTAATATTCAAAAGTAGTATTTTTAAATATTGAACCACTATAATAATTCATGCAATATAGACAAATTCATAAACAAAATATCATCCATTTGATTCAAAAATAAGGTGTTCGCAACGACACATGGAACTAAAGGTCACAATACATGCCCAATACATCCAAAGTTTGCATTGACACATGCAACCTAAATAGTACATAACCAAAAATAAAAACGAAGGTCACAACACATGCGCCTAGTACGTCAAAATTAAAACAAATGGAAAAGCGTGACATCAAAAGTTCAACACGTCTAAACAAAAATTTTATATCTAAGTTTAATCATCCGGAGTTGCTTGATCACCCTCAACATTATGACTAGACTCAGAAGAGCGTCGTACTTCAAACGGTGATCCTATGTTAGACCCCTGAAAACAAAATTTAAAGTATAGTTAAAAACAAAAGTATTGTAGTAGCAACATATTTATATATATCATTCTTAAAAAACGCACTTCAAATTAATATCATGTGACTTTGAACATGAAATAAATTTTAAAAAAAACCTATTAAAAAAACTATAATATAACAATAACAACAAGTCAATGTCATTATCTTCACATTATATATATATGTAAGGCACACAAATATTGTCTTACATGGTTTTGCATATTAGCCATAATAAGAGCAAATTGTTCCTTCATTGCATCAAATTCAGCAACTTTAGCTTTAAGCTCATTAACTTCAGCAACTTCTTTAGTTAGCACATCAATTTCGCTTTGCATCTTAGCTATTTTGGCATCAGCAGTCGATGAAGAAGTTGATCCTGAAGGACGACAACTAGAACCATTAATTTGAGATGGTGTTGGACCAAGTCCCATTCCTCGAACATAACCATGATGCTCTTTCCCAAACACGGTCACAAAAGCCTCATTATTAAATGATGTCTGCCTTTCTTTTTGTAACTCTTCCTACAAATATAGTGTTATTTATCAAAATTGGAATCCAACCACAAAGATCTGGATAGAATACAAAATACATAGAATCTAACTTTTTGTCCATAATTTTGTATTTTATATACAACATATTTCTTCAAATAATTGTATTAATAATTAACTAATATTGCTTACAATCACTAAAAAACTCAAATCAGGAAATATATGCAGGCTATAGAAAAAGTAAATTTGTTGCAGTTAACCCATCATTTCAATCAAGAATTTCACATCATAGAAACATGATATATGCCTTAAAATTGCCTCCAATGTTTAGAAAGGTTAAAACATAAGCATAAACCATTAAAATACCTCTTGCTTGAACTCTCTAGCATGCTTATAACCACCAGACCCAAAATCTACTTATGCAATTTGATCATTCTCCACCCGTTCCTTCCTATGGTGCTTTAGCACACAAATTGCACACAAAAAATCATGCTTATGGTGTCTTCTGCACATCATATAAAACAAGCATGTAAATGGTTCAAATAAGGCAACCTTCATCATAAAACTCATCATTCATGACATTAATATTTGTATAAGAATCAACCAAGTTTACAATTGAACTAAAATATGCATTTAGAGAACTTATGCTGAAGGAAAATGCAATTCCCCAGAGTCAAAGGATTCACTTACCCTTTATATTATTTAAGATTTATAATTAATAATTAAGTTATAGGAAAAATAGACTATCAAGCATATAGCATATTTATGGAAACAAGTACATTAACCTTCAATCTATTAGTGAACTTGTAGTTTTAACATGATCATAATGCAAACAAACGCAGTATCAACATGACCTATTTGATTTAACAAAAAACTGTTATCTCACTACCTAAAGAAAGCATTTTCTCACATTTTCGATGTGTCTAAATCCTAGTCAATAAGTGAACAATGACTTTAATTTCACAATAAATCAACTACGAAGATGATTCTATTTTAATTCAGTAAACATTGCATTCTCCTCTTTCAAATTCACTATGTTACTTGTAACAGAATAGAAGACACAAGTCATATCAATTGATCTTCAGATAAATTGCAATATAGAAACGATACAAAATAATCCATCAAAGTATAGGAATGACACAAAAGAATATTGTCATTTTATTAACCTTATTTGTGTATGAAAATGTGTACTGATGAGTTACAACTTTGGATTTAACCACTTCTAAACTTTAACATACATACTTGTTTCCTAAGATGATCAATCACCAGGGGGTAAAGATAGTCACCAGTTACCACTTATAAACTTTAACTTTAACGTCAGATAGAAAATAGAAATTTGAACAATTTTGAGGAGTAATAAATAATATGTACGATAAGAAGAAAATGGAAATATCAGGCGCATTTGACTACAATGAATTTTGAGACACAAACAAAGTAACTGAATAGCATACCGAATATATATTTTCAACTATAAACTAAAAATGCAAAATATAAATTAGTTTGGGCATCATTAATCTGATGGTCTATATCTACAAAGTCCAATCTTTCACAAAAGCAATAACTTGCAAAGTTTGTTCCTACTCTCCTAGTGGAAGTCCAGCACAGTACAAAAGCCTAAGCTTGTCTTCAAATATTAGTTCCAATAAAGATTAAAAGGAAATTATGCAAATTCATCTTTTGACAAAATCATGTGAGAAACACAAAATAAGAGAATAAAAGAATAATAATAACCTTGTTTCTACTGAAAGTACTGAACTAAAGGCCCTAGCATTTTTCTTTGTGGACCTTTCTCTTATCTTTCTTCCATTAACAGCTTGGTTCTCTTTCACTTCAGATTCATCATCAGAGCTGATGACAATAACTTCGGGTTGCGCAGGCTTTAGAGATGGTTCCACCTTTGTTGCAGCAACATTAGGTCCATTGACAAGTTCAGGGATTGATTTCTGCATCAACAAAGGAAATATAATCTTTAAAACTCCTTCGAGAATTTAACGAAGTAAATCATAACAACAATGATGATTTGAAAATTGTACCTTGGTCTTCTATGCGGCGGCTTGAGCAAGAGCAGCTAATTGAGCCTTGAAACCAAATTACAAATAGAATTAGGCAAAAGAGAGTATATAAAGTAAAAACTATAACTTAATTTCAACAAAATTATAAAATCAGCACCTTGTGATGTGCTTAGGCACATTAGCATTAGCAGTAGGATCTGCTTGATTAATCACAAGATTTCCAATATCTTGAAGAACCCTTTTGTTTCTTCCCTTCTACCCCAACAACATTCTTTGGCTTATTATTACTATTCTCACCTAAATCCAATCAAAAAACACAAATCAGAAAAACATCTCTATTCATTGTATCAGAAAGAAACCATACCATATCAGAAAGAACCAAAATTAAGGTACCCATTTAAACAATGAACACAAACAATGACATAAAGCTACAAACTTTGGCTAATAAATAAACAAAAAAACCAACATTTCATTAATAATTTCAAGAACCCTAAACAAAATTACCAAATCACCACATTAGAAAAATACAAAAGAAAGATACTCATTTGAAATCAAAATCAAAATTTCTAAAATCTCAAATCTTCATTCTTTTTTTTTACCTTAATTCTCCCACAAATCCCCAAATCTAATAAAAAAAAAAGCTTTTTAATTTCAATTAACTTAAAAAAATTAAAGCAAATTTATCTCCACTTATAAAACAATAAATCTTCATTCTTTTTACCCTAATTCCTCCACAAATCCCCCAATCGAACACCCAAAAAAAAAAACATGTAACTTAAATTAACTTAAAATTAAAGCAAAATTCTCATGACCCATGAAACAATAAAGCAAAATTATCATGACCCATGAAACAACAAACCAAAAAAATCAAATAAATTCTAAAAAATTTATACCTTTGATGAAGTAATTGGAAGAAGGCCAACCACGAACAGAAGAAAGAGAAAGAGATTCATCATTAGAAAAAGGTAATCGATTTTCAGCACCAGTAATCTTATGAACCAAATGAACAACATTAGAATGAGTAGGTCTAGGCGGAACCCAAAAAGAAGATCCAGGAACAAAAGGTAACCAATCAGGAGTAGATTTTTTAACCAAACTTCTTTGGATCAATTCATCAAACAGCTTCAGTGTCATCTCATGTCTTTGAAACCAACTGCAATTGAGACATTAAAATTATGAATGCAAAAAGGTTTGAGACAATCAAAATTAGATAGTCAAGTATCAAATCACAGAGGCAATCAAATTACCACTTCAAAATTTTTAATGCCAATGTTTCCTCCACGATCAACTTTAAACTCACAAGGCTCTAACCATAAATCAACATGTAAAAATCAAGTCACCATCCTAACTACTCAAAATTGACAAATTAAGAATTAAAACTTATGTGACTAGTGAGATTCATGTCATTAAAATGCAATAAGCATATGGGAAAGAAACAAGTGCTTAACTTAATCAGTTAATGTCTTTTTGAAATAATAACAAGCAAATAGTTCAAAAGAGGCAAAGAAAGACACACAAAGGGAGAGGCAAAATTACAGCAACAGCAGCAAACACTAGCGCCTACTGATAGCAAAAACCAGTTTGAGCAAAAAAAAACACAGCAAAACTATAATTCTAAGCAAAGGAAAGAATCAAAAACATAGGAACCGCCCTATCCTTGAACCCGAGACAGCAGCAACACAGAACAACTACCGTTTATAATCCGTAAGAGGAGTGAATAACATACCTTATGGAAGGAGAACGACGGCAGGCGATTGGAGAACGATTGAATAACACAAATTAGGGTTCACGATTGGAGAACGACGGACGGCCGGCTGAAGGGTTCGCGATTGGCGTTAGGGATCGCTATTGAGTGAGAAGAAACGCTTGAAAAACTCTTTTCTCTTGCGCGCTTCCTTTGCTATGAATGAAGTAAATTAAAAAGATAAAAAAAGAAGTGGTTCCCGGTTTTTTTTTCTATTTGTCAACCAAACCGCTGCTAATCAAAATTAAACCGCCGGTTCATTTAAAAATTACCAACAGTTCCCCAAAACCGTTGCTATTTTTAATTTTGTTTTAAAAATTACCAGCGGTTCCCCAAAACCGTTGCTATTTTAATTTTGTTTTAAAATTACCGGCAGTTCTACAAAACTGTTGCTATCCATTTGTTGCAATTTCCAATTTTTTTTGTAGTGGCTTAATGAATTCCCATAAATTATCCGGGGGTTTTAAGGTACCGCTGGTATCTAGCTCAAAACCCCTGCAAAATAGCAGCGGTTAAATTGAGGAGGTTTGAAACCCCCGCAAAATTGAAAAAATTAGTAAAAAAAATAAAATCTTAATACCGAAACTTTCATTAATTAAAATATAGTAATATAATTCCGGTAATTATTTTCTTTGTTCCCAATTGATGATTATCAATTCCTAAAATAATATTGATAGAGAATAAAATCAATCATCAGCTTAAAATAATGAAGTAAACTAAAAGAACAAGAAATGTAATGTGAGTGCTTGTAGTCCTAAACATTTCGATATGATTGGAACTTGATAACGTTGTCGGCTCTAAATCGACAGATATATACCCCCAGCCTGAAATCAATTTCGCAGTACTTCAAAATAAAAATACATAGCTAAATAAAAACCCATGATTCAGTTTAGGACTACAAGCAAAATGAAAACCTCCCTATCGTATCATAAAAACAATAAGCAAAATGAATTTGTAATGCTCATAGTGAATTCATATCATAAATATAGCATGACATAAGTAGCAATAAACATTAACAATGTTGAGAGTACATTGAAGGAACCTTATGCAACTATGAATTTGGTCAGTACAAAAAATCAGAACATTCAAAGCAGATAATATATCTTCTACATATTTCAAAGGATTTCATCTTATCTTATACAATAATAAATATAAAAATCAAAACAACTTCATTCATTCTGTCTAATAAGCTGTCAAACAATTATCATTGGTCAATATAAGCAATTAGCAATACACTAGCCATCTAGAAATACTTCACAATCTATTAATTAGTGCATAATGACAAGGATAAATAAATAATGAACTAACATACATTCAAATAAGTGAAATTCTAAGAGAAACTTACTCTCAATGAACAGAAACCAAACTTTCTACATAATCCTTTGAATCTCTGGATATTGACAGTCACATCTGATAGAGTTTATAGGAGTTGCGAAACTCTGAGTGTTAGGAGTACTTGCAAGGTCTTGAGTTAGGATTAGTTCCTGATTTTGCGCGTTCAACACTTGACACTGCTGTCCATAGTTTGGCATCTGCAGAAACAGGAATCTTATCCAATGTCCAGTCAATAAATTTTCATATACACTTCAATAGAAGTTTAGAGAAAACATTACCTGGTACGAAAGGAACCAAAGTTATAAATATACACTATGATGTTGAAAGTACATTAAGGGTTATCTGCACATAGATAGGACAAGAAAATAAAAGACATTGGTGACTATTAACAGTATAAAACCTAGGTGCATAATTGCATATAAATTACATGTGTTGGTAGAAAAATCACCTGAATATGTGGTCCTAATGCTATAGCATTGGATGCTTCATGAATAAGATCTGTTGCATGCAAACCAAAAATATGAACTCCTAGGATTTCTCCATTGTCAGGTCCGTATATCAACTGCATGATAGTGTAAACAATTAGCAATGTTGTCAAGCCTGTATGAACAGAAAAATAAAGGCACCCAGATAAGAATTCAGCAAAAGATTTAAATTAATATCCCATATTGGAATAGCATTGAGGAGAAAGATACAAAAGATAACCTTGGCAAGTCCCTCCCCTTCATTTTCTGCTAAGGCTTTTGTGTTGGATTTAAAACTTGTTTTAGCAACACTAATTTCAAACCCCTCCTTTTCACCTTTCTCCCTTGCTTGAGGCTGCAAGTTTTAAGTTAGATCATAACACATAAGAACTTCAACTGAAGGACAACAAGTGATAATTTTATTGTATGAATAGAGTGTCGACCACACAGTTGAAAGAGAACTGGTTCATTACAATACTCATTGAAATGAAAGTTCGGGTATATATACCTCTTTCAATACAACCATGCTGATTTCAGGATAACTACATTCACAAAACCCTACAACGTTTCTCTTCATCAGAAACTAAATCAAAGAAAGAGCATAGAAATAAGAAATCTAAATGCAACACCATTTAGTGGCGAATCCTTGACTGAGCAATCCGTCCAACATCTTGGAATTGGAAGATAAAGGACTATTTATAAATTATATATAAAGTATGTGAGATGGAAGTGCATTGATGACAAGGCACATAGAATCTCTTATTTAACATCTAATTAAAAATAACATAAGATTAAAAATTAAAATTTGTAACACAAGATGGAAGTACCAAAAAGCATAACACACACATGATCAAATGATTTACATTATACAATAGAGCAAAAAACATAACAATATGTAAGTACTACAGTTTATGCCTAACATTGAACGATGGAAGATCTTCAATTCAATGTCATACAAGAGAAATTAGGTGATAGAAGCTTACATCTCTGGTGCCAAAGAGTTGAACAAAATATTTCTTCGGATTAGGGGCTTTCTCCCAAACCATGTGTCTACTTATCTGAAAACAAAAAAGCTGCAAAATCAGTAACATTTTCTAAAAACTAATACAGTAATAAAACAGAACGAGGACTTAGATTTGCACCACGTTCTAATTGAACACTGACTACAACTTGTTGAGCATGACCATCATCCCAAATCAAAGGCATTGACATAAATGCAATTATCAAAACTTCCAAAACCTCAAACACCAATGTTTGGGCTTTAATTTGACCAAGCCTAAGAAATCATCAAAGGCAACTTCCATATCATTCATTGTTCCTTTTGATCAAGTCAATTTTACTTTCTTTTTTAACATCAGTTCACTTTAGTGTAGCATGATAATTTTGTCTTCTACCTTTATATTTCCCATCTATTCACAGTAGTACGATCGTATTTCAGTTAATAATCACTAAGTTGAGTTCCAGCTAAGATAACTACTCTTTGATACAAAAAATAAAATCAGCATCCTACATTGATTTCCTTCACTGTACACAACATCATTTCACCTCATACAGTACATTTGTATTTCACAAATAAACACAAAATTAAGCATGTAATGAAAGTCAACTCAAAACAACCTTTTAGTATCAATCAAACCATGCATCAAAAGTCAAGAAATCATTGCAAGAGCACTACCTTTTAGCTTCAATCAAACCAATCAAAAACTGGAACAGAAGAAAAAATATTACAATTAGGGTTATAGCATCTTTCAACAATGGGAGTTAAATTCTCTACAATAGAAGCATGTTTCAGTGAATGAAAACCTAAACAACAAAACAAAATGCAACAGATGAATAAATCGAAATCAAAGAAATTGAAATCGGTGAGAAACAGTGCAAGTGAGAGACGCGTAGCTTATGAAATCGAAATCAAATTCAGTGAAATTAGTGAAACAAATTGAGGAATTTCGAAGGTTTAAGGAGATCGAAACACCTATTGTGAGATGCAAGACTCTTCACTGACAGAGAAGCGGCGAATTGTTTCTTCAGTGGAGGAGACGAAGAGAGAAGCTGCGTTTTCACGGTGGCGGACGGTTTCAACTGCGGCGGAAACGGTGGAGTTGCGTTGTAGAAGCTTCTGCGTTTTCTCTTTCGGTTTCGTTTTTGTTTGAAACTGAATAATATTTTTCTTTTTGTGAAAATGTTTAACAAATTGGAAAATAAAAAGCGCCAAATTGGAAAATAAAAAGCGCTAAAATGAAAAAGATTTACTTTGCGGGGGTTTTAAGAAACCGCCGGAAAAAAACCGCCGTAAATGGCGCGTTTTTTGTAGAAACAGCTAATAAAACAACTTGCAATC
This sequence comes from Trifolium repens, assembly GCA_030408175.1. Classification (NCBI taxonomy): domain Eukaryota; kingdom Viridiplantae; phylum Streptophyta; class Magnoliopsida; order Fabales; family Fabaceae; genus Trifolium; species Trifolium repens. Next base: position 40,052,965 of record CP125844.1, read on the forward strand.
ATTAGAACTTATTATGTTGAATAAATTTTCAACCTTTGATGATAGAATAAATGCCATGATAAAGATATGTACATGAATAGTGCACAATCGTGGCGACAACACAGTTACACACATGTTTAATGTATAGTAGGACTTTCGATTATAAAATAACTAGCGACCAAATGGACATATTTGTGGCTAATGCTACAAGGCGGTCCACCGTGGACAAGTGATATACCGAATACGAATTTTACAAAATTTTTTGGTAGATTGAAAGTTTATATCATATAAAGCATTTATAAATTTTTTTAGAAAAATTGAAAATCATTTGATATTTTATTGGGATTTATGAAGATTTAAAGTATTTAATAAACCGTTAATTTTGATGGGTCTCAATAACATATCAAATGATTTTCAATTTTGCTAAAATTTTCTATAGATGATCTATATGATATAAACTTTCAATCCAACGGTGGATTTTGTAAAATTCGTATTCGTTATAGCGTTATTCACAACTGGTCCACCATGGACCACTTGAAGAAGTGGTCCATATTAGAATTTGCCCATATTTGTATGATCCACAATTTCTATATTCTGTTAATTTATATAATTATTTAATTTTTTTAATTATGTTTAGTTAATTGATAACTACTTAACCTTCTTTTTAGTTGTGTTTGGTTATTAAAAAAATCTGTTTTTTTTTACCAAAAAATAAATTGAAAATTAATTTTTGTGTGGATGTTATTTTTCAACATATACAAATATTTGAATCTGTGTTAAAAAAAAATATATTTAATAGAGTGAATGACAAAAGTGGCAATAAAAGAAGTCCACACCAAAAGGGGTAAATTTTCTTTATATATTGGTATAGATATTGTCAAACTTGTGAGTGGACTCATAGACTCGTATTAATTTACAAGTCTAAGAAATATAAACGAGAGGAATCATGCAAATAAACGTTATTTGATAGACTTGGATAGACTCGTATAATTCGTATAAACTCACGAGTCTATGGTGAGTTTAAGTCTATACTTTTTTTTAAAATCCAATTTTCTTTTGAAAAAAACCCAAAATCCCGGAACTTAATTTGTATTTTCTCCCTTCATTGACAATGTGGCCGCGTTTGACTATTGTTATGTTCGTGATCATCTCTCATCCTTTAAAGTTTGATGATGTTGATGATGATGGCCAAGATATCGATGAAGATGATGGTGAAGATTATGTTGGTGGTGGTGATTTCTCTGGATGTTTGGATCCATTAACATATATGATGTTTTGTTTATATAGTAGACAATTAAAAAGGAACTAGAATTTTATCTACATACTTTGTTGTTTTGTTTGTTTTATTATGGCAAATTTTTTGTTAACAAGGTTGTAATTAATAAAATTTAAAATTTGAATATTTGTGTTAATTGATACTCTATTGTGTGTGTATATGTGTTTCATATAAATGTTACTTGCAGATTTTTTTAAAGTCAATTTTAATTTTTTATAGACTCATAATAATCTAAGAGTCAAATTTACGAGTTGAGTCTACATACCCTAATTTTTGAGTTTAAGTGAGTCGCGAGTCTGACAATCTTGTGAATGGATATGAAATGTTGTAGTTACATTTACATGAGAAAGGCATATCATTGATACTTTCACAAATATCTAATTTGATTCTTTCCAAAAATATTTAAATACAAAGTTTTTTTTTTTGGACGGCAAAACTTTACCCAAAATAAGAAATAAAAATAAAAGTAAAGGAAATGGAAACTAAATAAATAAATAAAAGTCTAAGAAAATCTAAAAAATTGTAAGAGAAAGATTAAAGGGAGTGACACATAGAAATTATCGCTTATTAGGGTCGAGTTCGAGCAACAACGATTTGAGAATAGGAGCAAAAATTGTAAGAGAAAGATCAATATGAGTGGGGATCCATATATTTATTTTCTCATTTGAAGCTTTAAGTGTTGTTGAACGGAGAATGAGAGAGTACTTTCCACTCAACTATGTCCATGTAACATCTTTAAACATTTATAGTAATTTCAAATTTTTCATACTCAAATAAAATAAATCAAATCAATCTCTTAAACAAATGAAAAAGACATAAACAACCTTCTAATAAATATAAAATCAAAAAAAACATAGACAACTTTAAAAAAAAAAAAAGAGTAAATAAATATTATGTAAAAAATATGAAAATTATCCTCCATTTGCTTGGCGATGAATTTGATATATATTTTCCATAAAGGAGTCGGTTGTGGATAAGTTAGCGGACAACTCTTGAGAAGATCGATTTATTGCATGATGGTAGAGATTGAGGGCTTGCTTTATGCTTTTCATGTCCTAAAGAGTAAACTAATGGTAAAAAGTTTTTTTTTTTTAACTACTCTTTCATAATTTGTAGTATATATTTAACCATCAACCAATGATAATAAGTCACGTAAATAAATTTGTATGTGGTCCTTACAAATTTGTTACAAGTTGGTTGTATAATCCATATATACAAATTTACTTATATTGCTTGTTCTCATTGGTTAATGGGACAATACCTCCAAATTATAAAGGGCCAGATAAAGTAGGTCTCACCTAGAAAGAAACATGCAGCTATGGTTTCACGGTCAATTTTGAAGAAGGAAAGTGAGCTCTTGTAACATGGTCACCCTTGTAACATTCTACTTTAATTATTATAGTAAAAACAATCACTAATTAGGTGGTAGTTGGAAACAAGTTGAGAGGAAATTATCAATTATGTGTGGACAAGGAGAACACAACTAATTCATTTTTCTGCTCAACACAGAGTTTTGTAACCTTCTTTTCTTTCTTACACCCTACACCTTCCCTTTCCCGTTTCATAGTTCACTCAATCAAACCCAGAACTCGTCAAATGAAAACCAATCCCTACATGCAAAAGAAAATCAATTCTTGGAAGCTATTGAACCAAATGTAAGCATCAAAATCTCTCCTTTCTCCTCTAAAGTTCTAATAACCCAACCACATCACATTACATTCCTTTTGTTATTTTAATTTTGAGTCTTATTTTGGTTTCTTTACAAATTTTAAAATATGTAATTAGTGACATGGTAAATGTTACTACATGTGAACTCTTACATGTTAGCAATTTTTTGCCACATCATTAAAAATGTTACACAAGTGATTAAAATATTGTATGCAAGGGACTAAAATAGGGTAATATAAGGAGACAAAATCGGTCAATGTTCATATTCTTCTGTCATCGATAAATAATTAGTTGGACTATACTTAATTGGTCATGTCTCGCCCCCTAATATAGTGACTGGTTCCATGTTTCTTCGACTAAAATAGAGTAATATAATTAAGGAGACAAAATCGGTCAAGTCTATGGTGAAAGTTTATATCTTATATATTATCCACGTCAAATTTTAGGGAATGTATTGGATTGAGATTTCAGTGGATTTTAAAAGAGTTTTTTATGTTAAAAAATTCCATTGGTATTCAATCAAGACTTTTATAGAATCAAATCAAATCTTCTGGTATTCAATCAAGACAATTAAGATTTTTTTTTCAGGGCAATGAAATCCGTTGTTATTCGATTGAGATTTCACAGGATTTATAAAATGTCACTTGGTATTCAAAAATCAGCAGATTTTAGTGGATTCTTTTGTGCAATGGATTTCGTGAGACTTTTTAGTTAAAAATACACTTGAGAGACTTTTCTAACAATCTCACCAAAAACCTTGAGACTTTTTCAAACTCTCCAAGACTTTTTATTTTGCTTTCATAGTTCTTCATCACTGTACCAGAGTTTTTCTTCTTTTCTTTCTGCACTTGCTTATCAAATATGGTTTTTGCAAGTTTTCTTTTTGAACAAAATTCTGCAACTTTTTTATTGGATTCAACACTTTCGTTATTCCTTGTGTTATTCATGCCGTTAGTTTAACAATCAAAGATTATAGTTTTTTATACATACAACAACAATATATTACTCAAGCAAACGGTAATCAGTGATTCACTTGATCCATCTATTGTTTCATCTTCTTTGTTTCCAACATCGATTAAGAACATGGAGCTTTTATTGGTGGTTAGAAACATAAAAAAGAAACGTATACGTTAAAAAAATACAGAGCTTTTCATGTATGATTTTTTTGTTGTTGTTTGGATTCCCAAAAAAATATAATTTTTTATTTATTACTGTTATAATTTCTTTTATTAAAATTTATTGAGTCTTTGAAATTTTCCTAATATATATTGAGTCTTTTGAAACTTTCCTAATATAAAAAGTATTACGAAATCTTAATTGTAAAAAAAATCTCTCAAAATCCATTCAAATCATGTGTCAAAAATCTTGATTGTAAAAAGTTTTTTTTGAAAAAAATCTCTTAAAATCTCATAAAATCAATATAATCTCACAAAGTCTTTTAAAATCTTCAAGATTGTTTTTGTCAAAATAATCTCTTGAAATCCCAATCCAATACACCCCCCTTACAAAATGTTCATTTCATATATTATTAAGACTCATTTATGAGTTTTTATTGAATACAGTTAATTTTAATGGATATCAATAAATTATCAAATCATTTTCAATTTCTTTAAAATTTGACGGAGATAATTTATATAATATAAACTTTCAATCCAACGGTGAAATTTATAAAATTTGTATTCGATATAATGTTATTCACAACTTGTACCGTGCACCATTTAACCAACTATTTCGTATTAGACAAAGCCGAGAAAATTTCAAGGCAAGAGTATGAAAATGACATGAAAGATCACAATTACAATCCACATTGATAACACAACCACAACAGTACTACTAATTTTCAATTGTACCAAAGAGAAACCCACAACAATACTATATTAAGACAACAGAAACATTTCAAATAGTACTAAACACTACAAGACCAGTAGTAGTACAATTTACAATACGATGTAGAAGATAGAAATCAAGCAATCACAATTGCCCTATGCGAATAGGCAATTCCTAAACCCATGTTTACAATTCACCCCAGATTGTAACATTGCACAAGACAATCCCAACAATTCTAGGGAGAGAATGAAAACACGGGTAACTTCAAACAACACAATGTTGTTCTATAGGAAGCTCCAAAATACTATACACAGTTAAACCAAAGTTACTAACCCTACATTCACGCAAACAAACCACAAACACCATTGAGAAAGCGCTGCATTCTAGTTAATTCTAATTAGGTATAATGGCGACTGCAGAGGCGACATTAGTTTCGAAGAACTCTAAATCCATCAACTATGTTTCACCATATATCATAATATTGCTGCTATAGAAGATCTATTTTCGTGTGAAAGGCAAACCCCTTAAATGTATTCCGAGAGGGGTTCCCATCATTCTACGATTAAAACCATCCCGGCCTTTATAGAATATCATTGGCAAAAAATTTCGACACTTGCATCGAAATATTTTTTGAGAGAAAATCCTCTCCAAGGTACCTTTGCCCTGCAGGGAATAAATGACAAAAATAAACACAAAAAAGACAGTGCAGACTATAGCAGTGTTGGAAAATTTAATGCAAGTAGTGTTCATTTATAACTTATAAAAGTAAATATATTAAAAAATACTATTTCACAAGTTCCTTTACTACTAGTCATGTATTATGTTGTTTAATTTCAACTTTTTTCTTTTTCTTTTGGGTCAAGTTTTTTTTTTTTTTGAACAGCTCTTTTGGGACAAGTTTGATTAATTACAACTTTATAAGTATTAAAAAATATTTAATGAGTCATATAATAAAGTAATTGTTTAATTTCAAATTTTTTCTTTTGTTTTTTTTGGTACAAATTTAATTTCAACTTTCTAAGTAATCTTCAAATCATAAAAAAATATTGCTCTCAAGTGGTAATTGTTTATAAAGTAGTGTCTCTTTAAAAAATATTTCATGAGTCAAATTATTTCGTAAGTTAATTTGAAACATTTTTTGTCTCACAATTATTATTAGAAAATCAATGAAACACTAATATTATTTTTTCATTAATACACTACTATCATTAATACACTCCTATTATATTTTAACCAATCTAATAAGATTGTTTTTGTAAACAACTATTCACATATTTTATCATTGTAATCAATCCAACTAGTCATTTTTTTATGAACAAGACACAATCTAAATTTGACAGTTTTTATATGAGGTTTCATTAGTCCTTGTTTGAGGATGCCAAATTTTTAGTTTAAAAACCTATTTGGTAACTCTTTTTACGAACTTATCAATTATTTTTACTAGCTTATAGACTTATAGTATTAAGGTTTTAGTGAGTTTTTCAAATTTTATCCTTATAGTTGTACTTAAAAAAAGTATATATTAATTAAACATATTTTTTATGTCATTTCATACTTATGTGATTGTTCGACTGCTAATTTTACAAAAAATTACAAATTTAATTCTTAAGTTTATAAGCTAACATACAAGTTCCTCTATTTGTCTCAAAATAAAGATATTTGGGATTGAGAGAGTATTCACTATCATATTATCAGTTACTCCAAAAGTAGGAGTATTTGCTATCAGTACAAAAAATAGATCTTGTCCAAAAGTAAACTTTAATTTTAAATAAAATATTAATATTATATGGTTTTCATGTTTTACTAAAAAAATTAGAAGAGACCACATTTAAACTTTTTTCAGGGTTAATATTAGATTGAACCGAACAAAATTAATTCAATGAAAAGATATTAATATTACCAAAAATAATTTATTGAAATTACTGCATTACTTTACCAAAAAGCAAATATTACTAGTATTAGCCAAAAGTAATTAGTACTAATATTCCATGAAATGGGATTAAAATTAATTAACAAACTAACTTGATATTGAGCTGCATTTATTTCGCAGATCTTTTGATTCACTGTCACATTCCATGCAAATCCTTGAAACTCTTTGTAGAATTTAAAAGCAGCAGCAGGTGTTGTAAAGTTCACAAAAGCATATCCCAAATTGGATATCTTTCTTTGTAAAGCATGCTTCCTAAAAAATATGAAACATAACAACATTAAATAAATCACTTTACTAAAAAAACCACAAAAAACAATAATAACAAAAAACCGAATTGCGACTGGAACAACTTGATATCACAACTGACACTCGAATCAGATTAAATTGGCGCTGAAAGAAAAAAAAAAAAAAAGAAACAGAAAACCGAATAGGTTCTAGAATGTTCTTTTACCTGTAATCCATTGGAAGATAAACAAAATCAAACTTGGACCGTTGATCGGGATCATCAACGGTTTTGTTGATTTCAAAACAATGTTCATCAAGTATAAGCAACAAATCATCAAACCTAAAAAATTTGAACACAAAAATCACGATTGAAATTGCGTTAATACTAAAAAAGAGGGTAAAAATCAATGTCTAAAAAGATTAATAGTTAATTAATCAATTACCTAAGTTGATTAGGGATGTTGCGTATCATTACAGTTGTAATGTGCAATGCTTCAGCTTCTTGAACAGTGTTTGGAAATGGAATAAGAGATCGACGATTACGAGAAGTGTTTTTAGTAGTTTTTCGTTGAATCTGAGTTCTTTTTGGTAACTTAACAGTTGATTTAGTAGTTTGTATTGGTACTGGATTGTTGTGAAATTGGTAATGTGAGTTTGTGTTTTGTGGAAAGAAGGGTTGAGCATTTGGATTCAGGTTTGAAACTCGTTGTTGCATTGTGATGATGGGAATGGGAATGGGAATGGAAGGGGTTTTGGTGAAATAGTGGTGTTGGTGGGAATGGTGGAAGATTATAAAAGGAAGAGTCATGTTTCTGAGAGAGAGAGAGAGAGAGAGAGAGAGAGAGAGTGAGGCAAAAGGTAATTATAGAAGGATCTGTGGTGTGGTGTGGTGTGGTGTGCGTGTGATGGTTTGGGAGTATCAAGTTTTTGGGATTTGGGGATATCACATCTGATGATTAAACACGACATACAAGAACTCAATAAGCATGATTTAAGCCTATACCTATTTTTATTTGCTACAATCTCTATTCTCCAGTAATAATCTCACTCATTAAAAATAATCTCTCTATTCTAGTAAAAAAAAATTAAAAAATTGTCCAATTTGCGTCATGTGTTATTATTACTAGGAGTTATTATTACTGTATTGATAAAATAAAATACATTTTTGTTATTGCAAATTTTGGAATATTTTAAAAAGGAAAATGCTAACTAGTGCCCTTGGGGCACTAGTTAAGGAACCAAATATGGTAAAATAATCTTGGAACTTGTGTAATTGACCTTTTAAAAATAAGAATAATACTTTTTCCAATGTAAAAGTTTCTTGTTTTGGTATCCTTAACTAGTACCCCGGGGGCACTAGTTAGCATGACCCTTTTAAAAAATACTCCCTCTAGTATCATATATAAATAAAAAAACAAAAAAATTGAAAGTCTCAAATATAAGTAAAAATAACTTCTAATCATTATAATAAATAATTAAATATCACTTTTTCTAAATATATCTATACTTTTTCATATTCACATAATTTTAACGGTTTCCAAGTCAAAAAATAAAGGTGAAATTAGAAAAGTATATGACTTAAATGCATTTAGACTGTACATATTTTTTTCCTTCTCTTTATTTATATGTATTATTATGAGATATAGGATTGGGATGTCTAGGGGTGCCAGTTGGATGCCTATTCATTTTCTGATGGCTAGATGTTTTTAATTTATCTAAAATAAATTCACTTAGACACTTTTCTCACAGTTTTTTTTTTTTTTTTGTAAATTTGCTTTTATTTGAGATCGGTAGGAGTATTATGGAAGTTAGTGTTTCAGAGACTGTAGTTAAAATTGAGTTTCTTGGTCATGAGAAGATATTCGGGACTTGGGTAGAATTAAGATAATTGGCTAATTCTTGTAATTCATTTGGAACTCTTTGTAAAGTTCTTCTTTGATATAGTGGAACGAAGAGTTGTTATCTCCTCCAGAGTAGGTCATTGTTTGACCGAACTGTGTAAACAAATAATTGCATCTCTTTATCATTTTTATCGCTTTGATTATTATTGCTTAATCATCTTGTTATTGGTTGTTGTTCCTTTTGCTCCACGCATCAATTTATTATTGGTGTGAATTTAGACGAATTCACAACAACTGTTTTAAAATATAAATTGTGTTTAACTCAATCGTATAAAACTCAGTTGTAAGGCGTTATTTTTCTTTATTTATAAAAATATTTATTTCCTTTCACATCTAATATGTATTAAAAAATGGGTCGTGCTAAACAGTGCACTCGGTGTATTTGTTAAACATACAAATAATAGAAATAAAACATAAATTTAATGTTGATAAAGACAACTTTTTACACTGTTAATGTATTTGTTAATGTATTAAATACATGAATTTCAAGACAAAATTTATTTATTTATATGCTTAATTATTGCACTTTTATATTATTTATCATTTTCCTTAAAAAATACAGAAAGGCCGAGGGAGTACTTAATGTTCTAGGACTAAGGGTGTTTTTGGTTGCGAAGAGAAAATGAATAGAGAGAAATAGGTAAGAGAGAGTATGAGAGGAGAGAAATAGATGAGAAATAGAGTTGATTTGATGTATTGATTGGTATAAGAGAAAGATAAAAGAAATAGAGAAGAGAGGAAAGTTGATTATTTATGAAAGTACTAAAATGCCCCTAATTGAAAAATATTCAAACAATATTAATAGTATATGTTCTTGTCCAAAAAGAGGATCTTTAATTTTAGCTTTTTAAAAAATAATTTACTTTTTATAAAAACCTTCAAATAAGAATTTGGTTGAAATAATTTCTGCTAAAATATTTCATTATTTTGTTATAAATTTTGGTGGGAAATAAAATTTCAAAAAAAATGATAAAAATACATTTTATTAAGTTTAAGTCTCCAAAATTAATATTTAAGTACTAAATGTTAAAAATACATTTTTAATTTATAAAATGACAAATTCGAAATAATTTAATACGGAGTACTAATTTTAATTAAATTTCCATTAAAATTTTCTTTTAATTAATATAAAAAAAATACTAATAATGTGAAAACAAATGGAGTAACAGTAACACATATCCTTCTAAAGTTCTAAAGCTGCAATGTGTACTCTCTAGCAACAATTGTCTGTCCCCAATAGGCAATAGCTAAACGCCTAACTCTAAGCCAAAGAGGCTGTTTTCAGAAAAAGAGTAGCAGCCAGAGCTCAAGAGTAGCAGTGAAAATAAGCGTTCGTTTTGTCTCTTGAAAGAAGCAGCATTAAATGTGCGTCTTTTCATTTCCCAGATTACTATCATTACTTAAGATTACATTAGATATGCACACTCCCAAATCCCAAAATTGTTAACCAAAAATCACACACACACACACACGCTTACTTTATGTCGTAGTACACTACTACTAGTACTACTACTTCTACAAGGGTCAGATTTCCTTCATAGCTGTTTATCCACTTTTTTATTCCTAAGTACTCCTCTAACCCTTATTAATAGGTTTAACCAGTTGAGCTATTTTCCCACTCATCCGATTTTTTTATCTATTCTAACTAAGAAAGGATATTTAAGCAGAAAAAAAAATTGAAAAAATAATATAGATATTTAAATCTTTGAATTATAAATTTAAAATAATATTTAAATTTAAAAAATGTGATTTTAAATCCTAATTCATACCAAGTCTCAAACAAGTACTCCCTCCGTCCCAATTTAATTGACACAGTTGACTGTTTCACGCACGTCAATGCATAATTTTGATGATTAATAGTTTTAATTGTATAATAGTAAAAATTATGAAAATTTGATATTTTAAAAATACCCATCGAAACGAATCAAACAACATCTTATATGTTAATATTTATTTTTGTTTATTAATAGAAAAATAAAGTCAAAGCAACATGTATGAATAGTTAGAGCTGAGTATACGGGCCAAGGTCTGCGGACCGACCCGTTATAACCGACAGTTTTGACGGGCTTAAGTCCAATTTTTTTGGCCCGTTTATATTTTTACCCGTGTGGGTTGGACCGTTAAAACCGTGGGTTATGCGGGTTAAATCCGGGGGTTTGTTGGTTTGGTCCGTGACCCGTTTTATTTTATATATATAATTAACTACAAATTTTATCTCTTTGGTTGTATTACTTAGCTAAAGAAGATAGATAAACCCAAAAATGTCACAATTTTTTTTTTTATTTGTTACTTACGATTTATATGATATAACATAAAATTGTTAAAAATATAGTTTTTTTTAGCATTTATTATATCAATATTTTTGTTTTTTCTTTGAAAAAAGGGATTTTTAATTTTTTTTATAATAGCCCGCGGGTTAACCATTTAACCCGCGGATTTATGCGGACCGAACTCGAACTTATATATCTTAACTCGTTTACATTTACTGACGGGCTTGCTCGCCCCGTTTAATACGTGGACTTATGCGGGGCGGGTTAAACGGGGCGGACCAACCTGTGTATCCACCTCTATGAATAGTACACAACAATCAACTATGTTAATTAAATTGGGACGGAGAGAGTACTTTTTGATAACAAGAAGTGATTGAAGTGAAACTGAGAAATCCAAGTTTGTTATGAACAAGGAGTTTGAAATGAAGTTTGTGAAGACTAGTAAGGGAATGGTTATGCATCAGCAAAGGTATGCTCTAGAGATATTTGACAACTTTGAGATGAATGAGTGTAATTCAATTTTAAATCCTTGTGTTACTAGCTCAAATTTAAAACTTGAAGAATGTAGTGATGTGGAGAAGCTTAACTCAACCATATATCACATTATAATCCCTTGGCTCGGTGGTCATCAAGAGGTGTTTTTGCAACTATAGATTTGTGTTCAATTCCTACCGAGTACATTTTGGGTCTGTTTGGCAAATCCAAAAAACTGACTTATAGTTTATGTCTTATAGTTTATAAGTTAAAAGACATATTCGGTAACAGTTTTTCAGAAAGAGCTTATAACTTATTTTACTAATTTATAGCTTATTTTTCATAAGCTAATTCAAGTAGCTTATGAGCTTATAGTTTATCATTTTTTCTTCCTATTTTACCCCTATGATTTTATTTTAAATCCATTTTTATCCTTTACCATAATTTATTACCTTTGGTGTATTATGTTTAATCTTTTTAATAAAGTAAAAAAATTGAAATGAAGATATATTTAAAATGGAATTTCGAAGAATAAAATTTAACCTCTATAAAAATTAGATTAAAGTTTAATTTAATATTATAATAATAATAATATAACAGATAAATTAAATTATAAATTTAAATCAATAAATTTTAAGTATTTTAAATATTAAGTAATTACCACTTGAATTAATTTATTATTGTTCGTTAAATTTTTTTATAAAATATAAAAATTTAAATGAAAATAATTTTAACGTAAAATTTTAGTGAATAGATTTCATTCTATATTAAAATATAAAAGATATATTAAATTAAAAAATTAAATTACTAAATTATAAATATATTAAATAAAAAATCAATTATTAATTATGAATGCCCTTTTATGTTATTTCACATTTATCTATGATTGAACCGCTAATTTTAACAAACAGTTTAATTAGCTTATCAATTATAAATCATCAACCATAAGCTATCAGCTATAAACTATCAGCCATCGGCCATAAGCTAGCTTATTAACGGTATTCAATAAAAACACATAAACCGTTAATCTTTATGTGTCTCAATAACATATCAAATGATTTTAAATTTTTGTAAAACTTAACATAGATGATCTATACGATATAAACTTTCAATCCAACGGTGATTTTTGTAAAATTTGAATTCGTTAAAGCATTATTGAGCGGTGTAACATTACTCAAATGTTACACCGGTGTAATTTGATTCATCCCCTATATATATATATATATATTATATTTTTGTGCGCAGTGGCGGAGCCAGGAAAATAAAATTGGGTGGGCCGCTAAAAAAATATAATATAAAAATTAAATATAAAAATTATATTGCATATAACAATTAAAGTTGTAATAAGTACAAAGTTGATCACATAAAATGAAATATCATATATTTGCTTGCGTAAAATAAGTATTGGTCATTAAAAAATTAAACTACACGTACCTTAAGATAATATTTACGTGTACCAAATTACTCAAAATAATCAATAATTTACCTTTGATCATGATCTAATATTTGTACAAAATTGATCATAAAATAAAATAATTTTTTTAATATAGTACATATATACTAAAAGGAGAATGATATACTAAAAAAAAATAATGCTAATTAAAAGGGAATAATTTTTTAAATTGATAAAAATATTGTGTTTTATTCACACAAAAAAAAATTAGTGAGAAAGTTAATAGCGGATATATAAACATGAAAAACTATTTAACAAGAATAATAACGTGACTAGTTTAGTGACTTAGAGACATTAGAAACCCATTTTACACAATGAAATAGATTTTTCTTTTTAAAAAATAAAGGGTAAATAGGTTGATACCCCCTGTAATGTGAACGGGTTTTGTTTTTCCCCCTGTAATTTTTTTTCTTTTGACTCACCCCTTGAAATGTTGAATATTTTGGACTCGCCCCTTGGGTGCACTTTTTAAATCGGTTATTTTGTTCAAACCGATTTAAAAAGTGATGTTTTTTAAATCGATTAATCTGTTCAACCGATTTAAAAAGTGCAAATTCCTTGCAACCAAGGGTGTAACGCTCCTAATCGATTCGCATGCAATAATTAATTTAAATCATTCAACATACAAATCATCAAGAACATTACTTGATACAAGATACTAATAACATGCATAGAATAACTTAATCACAACGGAAGCATATAAAATTCTCATCAAATAATTCATAATAGCTAAATCCAAACATGTAAGTCATAAATCATATTACAACTCCAACTAGGTACTTCCATCAATGAAGTCCCATAACATAATCCAAAAATGATCCAATAAGTAATTAAAAATAAGATAAATAAGTAGCAAGGTCATACATAATCTCAAACAAACGAGGAATCTAATACTAGTCTAAACAAGGTTACAAGTATCAGAGCGTATCCTAAAACTCTAAGTTTCTAGGAATCCTCCTATCCAACTCCTTACCAAGCTATGCTAGTTCTCACGAGCTAAACTCCAAAAGCCACGGAATCACTCCTCGAGTGGAGAATCTGGACCCAAACCATTACACATACACAAAAATAGAGAGTTAGTTATAATTCAAGTTCATAATAATAAGCATAGTATACACTTATATTATGTAAGCAATTATATCATGAAATAAATCATACGCATATCATATTGGGCTAACAATATATAACATTATGGTTCATCATGTTTATCAATAAAGGCAATACATTCAAGTAAAACTCGCATACTTCAAACATTCACAAGATTGCATTGGAAGACAACACAATTACCAAATACCAAACATAGTGCACAATCTCCTAATGCAAGCTAATGAAAACACATAATGTATGTCACCTAGACATCGCTAATGCATGTGGTACCCGCATCAAATTAGGATAAACATATATCCATCGCATCAAGTCAGTTTTAAGTCATGGGGGACTTCGCATCAAGTTGACTCATGAATGCATGAATGTACATGTAACACCCCGTTTTTCATAAAGCCAGAAAAGGCATTATATATATATTTTTTTTTTATACACATCAGAGTTACACATAAAAGATTTTAAATCAGCCGGCATTCAAATATACAAAGACTCATTACCAAAAGGTGCTTCGACAAGCAAAGTGTATTCAGGAATAATTACAATCCAAGTCAAAGTATTCAAATACTTACAACAAAACTAGCTAGAATCCTATGCCTAACCCAAAAAGCACAGTGTACAACCCACACTGGCGCATAGTCTAACTAAGCTAAACTCCAACCTCTCACTGGGACCCGGAACAGCCACCGTCGTCACCACGACCTAGCCCAACATCTGGGTGGGATGAGCCCGCAAATGAAAGAAAGGGGTCACCACAAAAATACGAGTATGCATATATAAAAACGGTGCGAAAGATGTACACATAGCAAATTTCCACATACACAAGAGAAAGCTCTTAAACTCAAAGGTAGTTCCCACCAACGGGTATATATAAATAAATCATCAAACCTAATGCAGACTTCTACAATGGGTGTGACAACCGTCACTGGTTCGCCACATGCATGATTTTCCGGAAAAATAACCTCTCCTCGAAGAGTCGTGGGGTAGGCAAAGCCACACAGTCATATACGTACCCGCACTAAAAAGCCACACAAGGAGGGTGAAGTCACACAGACGAACACCAGGTGAAGTCGCACAGACAACACCAACTCAATAAAATCCAGTTGGATTTGGCGAAGCCACACAGTCAACGCCCGGTACGTAGGCAAAGTCACACAGACATACACCTAGGCACGCAACTATGAAATGCATGACATATATTCTCTTTGGCATATACAGGATAGTCGCACAGACAAAATCCCCGCGTAGTCCTATCCGACGCACGCATTAATATATGCTCATGCAACCAATCACATAGCCTAAAGCTTATGCACAAACCATCACAACCTACATACATTTTCCTAATCATATGTAAATTGCACGAGTAATTATAACCACGTTCTCATCAACGAGAATACATAAATACAAACATGTCAAAGCACACAGCAAATGCATAACAGCAAAACCAAACATGTCGTAAACGTTTTAAAAGACGGAAATAAAGTGGAGCCCCTACCTCGGCAAGCTTCCGTTAACTACACACGATCAAAACCACACGACGCGCTTCCTAAAACAAGCAACGTACGATCAATACATTGTTTCTAAACCAAACGTATTGAAACTACACCAAAGTCCCAAAAACCCTCAAGGTTTCTAAGGAAAACCACTCTTTCGGATACCACCCCAAATTCTACTATATTGATCAATCCCCATGAGTTATTTGTACTATTTTTAGGACTCAAAACCATAGTCAAAAGTCTTAAATAATTTGAAATGCAAAATGGCCGTTTTTTTTATAGGCTACACACTTTCCGAGTACTCGAAAAACCCGTTTCCAATCCCAACCACTTCCATAAATTAATAAAAAGGGATTAGAAAGCTAAAGACCAAGTTAGGACATCAGAATCCAAAATTTTAGGTCCCAGGGGTCGCTAGAGGTCGCTGGGCGACCACCTGGCGATGGCAAGTCAGAACTTTCCACGCCCAGGGCGAAGGCTGGCGACCAACTCGTCGCTGAGCGACCACACCAGCACAGAACTGGTTTTCTTCATGACAGCAACAGCAAAACTTGGTTTACTCAATTTTCACCCAAAACAACTTTTCACGCAACACACTACATACACATAGTATTGGTTCCCAAAAACCGTTTTCTCAACAAAGCATTACATTTCCGAAAGTATGTTGGTTGCTTCGAGTGCAAGTTATTTGGTTTTTCATTTCCAAAATCAAAACCAAACCCAAGCACAAGTTTTATTACGGGCCTCAACCGACCTGTAACCATTTTCAAACATGTTTTCAAGGTAAAGGCAAGGCCACATAACTCAAGAGTTTTAAACCACTTGGAATACCAAAAACACCACACAAAACACTTGGTAAATATTTTCATAAACACCAAAATATTTTTCATCGGATTTTCTAAAACAAAACCATACAACACGAATCCCTTTCGCCTAAAGGTTCAAAAACAACGTTTCTTTTCAAAACCTTACAACTTAACCTCATGTTATTGATCAATACACTAAACTTTCAAAACCCTAACTTTTCTCATGAGATTTTCACCAACTCATGGAAAATTGAAATAACAAAGCCTAGCATGCTTACTAAACTCTTATGAACAACTTTCATGAAACAAGAATCAATTCCTAACAATTTCATCTCATGAACAATAATCTAAAATTCAACACCCTAAGAGTTCTAGCCAACTAAAATGAAGAGAAAAAGGATGGTTACCTTAAGCAATTGATTCTCTACAACAATTCCACAAAGCTCCCAAACTTGAAATGGAGTGAAATGGTGAAGAATGGAAATTTTAGTGAAGGTTTAAGAGAAAGTAATGGAGTCACGTGAAAGAGAGAAATAAGAAAAGAATTGTGATAATTTCCTAAGTCCACCAAGTGTTAAACCTCCTTACTATACAAAGCTCTTGGTCACTATCCACCCTTGGATCAAAAACAAAAGTTCAAGCTTAAACCCTAGCCATTGGATCAAATGCTTTAAGGATAATCACAAGATTAAATCAAATCTTCCAAAACAAGACACGTACTCAGCTCTCGCGCGTCGCGGCGAGCGTAAATCACAAAAACGTAAAAACTACGGAAAGAACGTCCAACGTTAAACATTTCCAAAACTTATCGCCGAATCTTTTGCCACGACTGTAATTTTCTTCCACACCTTGGAAAATTATTCTCAGAACATAACCTCACTCACGCAGATATATAAAACTCCCATCCGAAATCTCACTTAAAACAGACGCAGTAAGATTTTTACATCCGCGGGTAAAATCGTACTCGTTTTTCCAAAAACAAGAATCTAACCATGTTATAAGCTTATAATCATCAAACAACATCAAGAAAATTCTCAAAATTAAGGTATGTTCGCTAAGCGAACACCTGGCGAGCACTGGCGAAGGGAACATATACAGTAACCCTCATCTGGCGAATCCTGGCGAACTGCTCGCTACTGCTCGCTAAGCGAACAGATGAATTTATGGGTTTTCATCAAGAACAGCATGAGTCGCTTGGCGAACAGCTAGCGAACAAACCCAGAATTCGTGCTCTGTTCACGGGTTGGGCATGAAATCACATAAAAATCACATTTTTCATGTTCTAAACCCTTAAAGCTATCACATTTAAGCATACATATCATATATAGACTTAAAAGTACAAGTTCTAACATCATCAAACATCATTTCAAGTAGAAAGTAGAGATTTTTCCATATTTTATTCAAAACCCATTTTCAAATATCAATAACAACAATTTTCATACCACACACGAAATTGATGATTGAAATAGCAATTAGGACCAAGTAATAACATAGTAACATCATGCAATAACTCAGAGATTCATTAAATCACATTCCCTTGATCCCACAACCCACCAAAGAGATGAGAGGGTTTGGGTGTGGAGAATAGTCATCTCCCCCCTCTTTGATCATCTCACAAGAATTATAAACTACTCTCTAACCTTAGAATTGTGGAAAATCTGATTCTTCTCCTTCTCTAAAGCTTTCTCTAATCTTCCCCTCTACATCCTTCTCTTCAACTTTCTCTTTCTACCTCTTTTCTATTTCTTAAGTTATGAGCTTTCTCTCACTATCCTCATAACTCTAACCTAATTCTAGCTTAATCAAAGACAATAATATCCCTCTTACTAATTAGGCCCATTAACACTCAAGCCCAATTCTTATCATAACTCAATCTTACTCAAAGCACTACTCTTTCCCAAAATAGCCATAATTCTTAATTAATTACTAACTCACTATAAAATACTATAAAAGGTTAATCAACTCTAATTAAAAATAAAATAAATAAATACGGGTGTTACAACTCTACCCCCTTTAAAGAATTTTCGTCCTCGAACATTTACCTGAGAATAACTCCGGATAAGGACTCCTCATCTTGCTCTCTAGCTCCCAAGTAGCATTCTCTCCCGCGGGTCCTCCCCAAATGACCTTAACGGACGCTATTTCCTTGTTTCTCAACTTCTTCACTTCTCTTCCTTCAATCCTCAAAGGCTTAGTTTCAATTGTCAAATTATCCCTTACTTGCACATCATCCGATACAATCACATGTGATGGATTCGATACATACTTTCTCAATTGTGACACATGAAACACATCATGAAGATTATACAACGATGGTGGCAAGGCAACCTTGTAAGCCACATTCCCCACTCTCCTCAAAATTTGATAAGGCCCAATAAACTTCGATGTCAATTTCTTAGATTTCAAAGCACGACCAACACCGGTGGCTGAATTAACCCTCAAGAATACATGATCTCCTTCTTGGAATTCCACATCCTTCCTCTTCTTGTCATGATAACTCTTTTGTCTACTTTGAGTTGCTTTCATTTTCTCTTGAATCATCTTAATCTTTTCCGTAGTTTGTTGAACCAATTCCGGTCCCAACACAACACTTTCTCCATCCTCATACCAACACAAAGGAGTACGACATCTCCTACCATACAAAGCTTCAAAAGGTGCCATTCCAATACTCGCATGATAACTATTATTGTAGGTGAACTCTATCAAAGGTAGATACTTATCCCAACTCCCTCCATTTTCCAAAACACAAGCTCTCAACAAATTTTCAAGTGATTGAATAGTTCTTTCCGATTGTCCATCCGTTTGAGGATGATAAGCCGAACTCATTCTTAGCTTAGTCCCCAAAGCCTCTTGCAAACTTTCCCAAAACCTCGAAGTGAATCTTGGATCACGATCCGACACAATACTAGATGGAATACCATGCAATCTCACAATTTGCTCAACATAAATCTCCGCCAACCTTGGTATTAAAGTTCCGGTCTTAAAAGCAATAAAATGCGCCGACTTAGTCAACCTATCAACAATCACCCAAATCGAATCATTCCCTTTTGTAGTCCTCGGCAAACCACTTACAAAATCCATAGCAATACTATCCCACTTCCATTCCGGGACAAACATGGGTTGTAATAATCCGGATGGTCTTTGATGTTCAACCTTTGACTTTTGACAAGTCAAACAAGCATAAACAAACTCGGCAACTTCCTTTTTCATACTCGGCCACCAAAATAACTTCTTAAGATCTTGATACATCTTAGTAGCTCCAGGATGAATACTCAAACCACTTCTATGTCCTTCCTCTAGAATCTTTCTCTTCAACTCGGGTATGTTAGGAACACAAACCCTTTCTCGAAATCTTATAACTCCATTCTCATCAACTTTGAAATCGGTTTCTTTTCCTTGCTCAATCAATGCTAGACGATTCACCAAATCCAAATCTCCCTTTTGACCATTCTTTACTTCATCAAGAAAATCATTAGTTAACTTCAACATTCCCAATTTCACACTTCTTGGAGTCGTTTCACAAACCAAACTCAAATCTCTAAATCCTTCAATTAAATCCAACTCTCTCATCATAAGTGAAGACATATGCAATGACTTCCTACTCAAAGCATCGGCTACAACATTGGCTTTTCCAGGATGGTAACTCAACTCAAAATCATAATCCTTCAAAAATTCCAACCAACGTCTTTGCCTCATATTCAATTCCTTTTGATCAAACAAATACTTCAAACTCTTGTGATCACTAAAAACTTCGAATCTAGAACCAAACAAATAATGTCTCCATATCTTCAAAGTAAACACAACGGCCGCCAACTCAAGATCATGCGTTGGATAGTTCTTCTCATGCACTTTCAATTGCCTAGAAGCATAAGCAACCACTTGTCCATTCTGCATAAGAACACCACCCAATCCCATCAAAGATGCATCACAATACACAACAAACGGCTCATTTGGTTTCGGTAGAATCAAAATCGGTGCCGACGTCAACCGCCTCTTCAACTCTTGGAAGCTTTCCTCACACAAACTATCCTAAACAAAAGGTTGATCTTTCCTAGTCAATCGGGTCAACGGTAAAGCCAACTTCGAAAAACCTTCAATAAACCTCCGATAGTAACCGGCCAATCCGAGAAAACTTCTAATCTCAAACACTGATTCTGGAGTTCCCCACTTCATTACCGCATCTACTTTAGAAGGATCCACCGCAATACCTCCACTAGATATCACGTGACCTAGAAAACTCACTTCCTTCAACCAAAACTCGCACTTAGACAACTTCGCATAAAGCTTCTTCTCTTGTAAGGTCCTCGGCACTATCCTCAAATGTTCCGCATGTTCCTCTTCGGTCTTAGAATACACTAGAATATCATCAATGAAAACTACTACAAACTTATCCAAATACGAATGGAAAATCCGATTCATGTACTCCATAAACACTCCCGGTGCATTAGTTACTCCAAAAGGCATGACTGAATACTCGTAGTGACCATATCTTGTCCTAAAAGCAGTCTTTTGAATATCTTCCGCCTTGACTCGAATCTGATGATATCCGGACCTCAAATCAATCTTGCTAAACACACATGCACCCACCAACTGATCCATTAAATCATCAATCCTTGGCAACGGATACTTGTTCTTGATTGTCACTTGATTCAAACGACGATAATCAATACACAACCTCATACTTCCGTCCTTCTTCTTCACCAAAAGCACAGGTGCTCCCAACGGCGATACACTTGGACGAATAAACTTCTTTTCTAGTAATTCTTCTAGTTGCTTCTTCAATTCACTTAACTCAGATGCCGACATTCTATAGGGTGCCATAGATATTGGACTAGTACCAGGTACCAAATCAATAGTAAACTCCACTTCTCTTTCTGGAGGCATATCTGACACATCCTCCGGAAATACATCGGGAAATTCTTGCACAACCGGTAGTTCCTTAATTCCAATTTCGTTCTCAATCTTCAAAGATGCAAACATAGCAAACAATTCACCATGCTCCAATAAGGATTCTCTTACTTCTTTCCCACTTATCAACTTAGACTCTTCCTCCAACTTCGGAAATGTAATCAGTTTCTCACAACAGTTAATATGGACTCGATTAAAGATTAACCAGTTCATACCAAAAATCACATCTATACCGCTAAGTGGAATACACACTAGATCCATATCAAAAGATTTACCAAACGCGGTTACAGAGCATTTACGACAAACAAGTTGAGTAGTGACAGAACCACTAGCAGGGGTTTCTATTTCCATACAACCAAGCATTTCAGACACAGGAATATTAAGACGCTTCATGCATTCAAAAGATATAAAAGAATGTGTTGCTCCAGTATCAACAATCACAATTAAAGAAGTGTCATAGATGAAACACGTACCTCTAATGAGATTGTCCACTTGCTCCGATCCATCTCCACTCAAAGCAAACACCTTTCCGGTCGCTTTCTTTGGCTTCTTACATTCCGGACTCTTGTGACCTTCCTCACCACAATTGAAACAAGTAACCTTCTTCTTACATGCATCAACCTTGTGTCCAAACTCCCCACACCTAAAGCATCTATCTCCTTTTGGGCAATCATAGGAACGATGACCCAAAGCACCACACTTAAAGCACTTGTCATTAGCATTCTTTCCCTTCTCTCCACTACCTCCAACTTTGCCCTTGTTCTTCTTATCATAAGGCTTACCACGGTCTTGACCTTTTCCTCTCTTGTCATTCATCTCCTTATAGTAGCTTGTCTTAGCTTTCCCATCCAAATCACAAATGTTGCTTTTGTTCACCAAGTTAGCAAAATTCCTTATCTCCAAGATACCAACCAATTGCTTGAGATCGGGACGCAAACCACTTTCGAACTTCACACACTTATCCCCTTCCGCCTCTACGGTGTTGTAGTGTGGACAAAAACGACATAAGTCCTCAAACTTGGTTGCATACTCCGCAACCGATAGGTTTCCTTGCTTAAGCTCCATGAATTCCACTACCTTTCGGTTTCTCATGTCCGTTGGAAAGTACTTAATCAAGAACTCCCTCTTAAAGATATCCCAAGTGATCACGGCTCCATCGTAACCAAGTCTTTGAGAAGCATTCTTCCACCAGTAGTTAGCATCATCTTGAAGCATGTAGGTTCCCAAAGTCACTTTTTGAACTTCCGAGCACCTCATGGCTCCAAAAATCTTCTCCATGCCTTCAAGCCACTTTTGAGCTCCTTCGGGGTTGTAGCCTCCTTTGAACGCTTGTGGATTGTTCTTTAAGAACCTCTCCAACCTCAATTCATCCTCATTACCCCTTAGGTTTTCTTGTGCCAACCTCTCGGCCGTTCTTGCCGCCGTCTCTTGTGCCATAACATTTGCCATGTATGTCACCGCATCCGCCATTGCTCTATTAGTCGCCATCACCTAAACAACCAACCAAAAGAAATCCAATCTTACATTAGACTAAGGGTACTAAAAGTGTTCACTATACTCAAGCACCTATGGGTATACTAACCTACTTGATCCGATATGGACCGACCTTGCTCTGATACCAAAATGTAACGCTCCTAATCGATTCGCATGCAATAATTAATTTAAATCATTCAACATACAAATCATCAAGAACATTACTTGATATAAGATACTAATAGCATGCATAGAATAACTTAATCACAACAGAAGCATATAAAATTCTCATCAAATAATTCATAATAGCTAAATCCAAACATGCAAGTCATAAATCATATTACAACTCCAACTAGGTACTTCCATCAATGAAGTCCCATAACATAATCCAAAAATGATCCAATAAGTAATTAAAGATAAGATAAATAAGTAGCAATGTCATACATAATCTCAAACAAATGAGGAATCTAATACTAGTCTAAACAAGGTTACAAGTATCAGAGCGTATCCTAAAACTCTAAGTTTCTAGGAATCCTCCTATCCAACTCCTTACCAAGCTATGCTAGTTCTCACGAGCTAAACTCCAAAAGCCACGGAATCACTCCTCGAGTGGAGAATCTGGACCCAAACCATTACACATACACAAAAATAGAGAGTTAGTTATAATTCAAGTTCATAATAATAAGCATAGTATACACTTATATTATGTAAGCAAGTATATCATGAAATAAATCATACGCATATCATATTGGGCTAACAATATATAACATCATGGTTCATCATGTTTATCAATAAAGGCAAGACATTCAAGTAAAACTCGCATACTTCAAACATTCACAAGATTGCATTGGAAGACAACACAATTACCAAATACCAAGCATAGTGCACAATCTCCTAATGCAAGCTAATGAAAACACATAATGTATGTCACCTAGACATCGCTAATGCATGTGGTACCCGCATCAAATTAGGATAAACATATATCCATCGCATCAAGTCAGTTTTAAGTCATGGGGGACTTCGCATCAAGTTGACTCATGAATGCATGAATGTACACATACCATATAATGATGATACCCTAAACAACTAACCATGAATAATAAGCCGCTCAACCCTAATACTCCTTCTCAATTCGCATCAAATTCACATCATCATATCATCATTAAGGCATACATTCAAGCAAGATACAACACACTTAACATCTTAGCTAATCATAGCTCATCATCTTGATTCTCAATTAATTACATACATAAAAGCATTTCATCATCATACTAACTCAAGGTTCAATCAATTCAAATCAATAACATGTTATATGACCAAATCTAACCATGTTATAAGCTTATAATCATCAAACAACATCAAGAAAATTCTCAAAATTAAGGTATGTTCGCTAAGCGAACACCTGGCGAGCACTGGCGAAGGGAACACAGACAGTAACCCTCATCTGGCGAATCCTGGCGAACTGCTCGCTACTGCTCGCTAAGCGAACAAATGAATTTCTGGGTTTTCATCAAGAACAGCATGAGTCGCTTGGCGAACAGCTAGCGAACAAACCCAGAATTCGTGCTCTGTTCACGGGTTGGGCATGAAATCACATAAAAATCACATTTTTCATGTTCTAAACCCTTAAAGCTATCACATTTAAGCATACATATCATATATAGACTTAAAAGTACAAGTTCTAACATCATCAAACATCATTTCAAGTAGAAAGTAGAGATTTTTCCACATTTTATTCAAAACCCATTTTCAAATATCAATAACAACAATTTTCATACCACACACGAAATTGATGATTGAAATAGCAATTAGGACCAAGTAATAACATAGTAACATCATGCAATAACTCAGAGATTCATTAAATCACATTCCCTTGATCCCACAACCCACCAAAGAGATGAGAGGGTTTGGGTGTGGAGAATAGTACGTCATCTCCCCCCTCTTTGATCATCTCACAAGAATTATAAACTACTCTCTAACCTTAGAATTGTGGAAAATCTGATTCTTCTCCTTCTCTAAAGCTTTCTCTAATCTTCCCCTCTACCTCCTTCTCTTCAACTTTCTCTTTCTACCTCTTTTCTATTTCTTAAGTTATGAGCTTTCTCTCACTATCCTCATAACTCTAACCTAATTCTAGCTTAATCAAAGACAATAATATCCCTCTTACTAATTAGACCCATTAACACTCAAGCCCAATTCTTATCATAACTCAATCTTACTCAAAGCACTACTCTTTCCCAAAATAGCCATAATTCTTAATTAATTACTAACTCACTATAAAATACTATAAAAGGCTAATCAACTCTAATTAAAAATAAAATAAATAAATACGGGTGTTACAAAGGGGGGAAACCAAAAAAATTTACTTTACAATGGGCGAATCAAAAGAAAAAAAATTACAGGGGGGGAAAAACAAAACTGGTCCACATTACAGGGGGTATTAACCTATTTACCCAAAAATAAAACAGAACTAAGTTCCATTAAACTGATTTTTGTAAAGAAAAAAACAGAAAAATTAAAAAACTACCACCAGGGGAGCTCGAACCCACACCAATTTGTATACAAACAGGTAGCTATCCGCTGGGCTATTTACTTATATATTACCATATTATGCATCAAAAGATATATGTATCATACAGTCAAAATTTTATACATACAGGGATACCCAAGTAATTTCCAATTTTTCGGGGTGGGCCGTGGCCCGGCCTGGCCACCCCTAGCTTCGCCTCTATGTGCGTGTGTTTTTACTATTATAATATTAATTAATTTAGGATGTCAAGAATGATTCTACAATCTAGTAATACCTTGTGCTTCAACTTTTATTGGTTTATTGACCTACACATGGTGATAACGGACTTTGACCGCATAAATTCTAATTAATTTCCGAATTTCGTATATCAATTACTAGCTTCGTCCTAAAACATAAGAACTATTTTGACTACTGCACGTATGCTAATGTATAATTTTGATCATTAATTCTCTATTAGTACAAATTATAAAATATTGATATTTTGAAAATACTCATCAAAACAAATCAAACAAGATCTTATATGCATATATTTATATATATATATATATATATATATATATATATATTACTAAAAAAGTATGGTCAAAACAAAATAAGTAAATAGTGCTATTTTTTCAAAATAGCTCTTATAAAATGGGACGGAAATAGTAGTATCAAATAATTATGTGAATAAGCGTATAGGAAAAATTGTTTACAAATAATTTGAAAGTCGTTTGCTACAATATATTCAACCTGGGTTATAATTATATGAGTAATTACATAATGTTGCCACACTGATTGGGTATTTATTCGTACAAACAACTTTATCATGGTTGAATAATTTATTTCCAAAAAATTTCCCCTTCCTATTATTACATAATGTTCCACTTCTGAAGCAGTCGGAGTTGATTCTGGACATGTAGAATTGATTCTGACTTGTTTATTTTCTCAAAACACTACTAGAAAACACGCTTTTGGCAACTGATTTAGAAACCGAAAAATTTCGGTTACTATAGAGACCGATTTAGAGACTGATATTTTGAATGTAAACTTAAAAAAAAATCAGTCGCTATATCGGTTGCTACATAATTATAGAGACCGACTTAGAGACCAATAATTAGTGACCAAAAAATCAGGTGCTTTTAGAGACCAAATTAGAGACCAATATTTCAACTTCAAAATGAAAATTTATCCGTTGCTATATCAGTTGCTATAGAGACTGAATTGGAGATCGATAGATAGCGAGCAAAATATCCGTCGCAAACTTTTTTTTTTAAAAAATTTTACAAATCACTAGAAAAAGCAAAAACACTTTCGGCTTCATTCAACCTTCAAACTACCCTCCATGACACTACAACAGCACCCACCCCTAAAACAGAAGCAACAGTAGCGCTTAAAAACAACCCAGGAAAAACAAACCACATGACAGTACCTGAAACAGAACCAAACAACCAATAAGCTGAAACAATGAAATCGGAGGAGAGGTCAGAGAAGAGAAGAATCAAGCTGAAACAATGAAGCTGATGGGTACAGTTACAAGACAGAGGAGTATGTCGACGATATCCAAAACTGTCACCGAAATAGTCGGAGTCAGCAAAACCAAGACACACAAAGCTACCAGTGACCTCTGCACTTTCATGGGTATCCCTCATCACTCTCGTTCCGAAATCTCCACCATAATTTCCAAGTTCATCAAACTCTACAGTGCCCGGGTTCCAATTCTACCCTTTTTTTCCTCTCCTTTTTTTCATCACAACACACCAACTGTTTGATCAATGTCCTCACTCACAAAACACGCCAATTTATTATTATTTTGACTATACTTATTATATTCTTGTAGCTTAGAAGTTAGAAATAAGAGTATGTTTGGATTTTGGATTGACTTATTTTTTTTATTAAAGCACTTCTGACTTATTTTGGAATGAATCATGATCTACCTCTACTGTCAATCAGAGTTAGAGTTAATCACAGTATAGAGATTGATTTGGCTAACTGTATCTATTAGAGATTAATTTCCTTGTATCATTCAGTTGAGCAGATACTAAAACAATGTGAATCTTCTTTTGTCTTGTATAATTATAGTAAGTGTTCCTATCTCCATCCACATGCCAAAAATCTATTGTGACTTTCAGAAACAGACTTCACATCACTGTTAGATTTCTCTCTATCATTGTTTGATTTTTGCACAACCTCAATTACTTCAGTTTCTTTTGGTATTTCTTTCCCTGACACAACTTGAGCTTCAATGACATTGACAGCACTTGTGAGGCTTCAACATTAATAACTCCAGTTGTCTTGTTTTGTTCCACTCTTCCATCTTTTATTTGTTCCTTTAATATTTGTTGTCCATTATTCAGAATATAGGCATGAACTTACATGTATGCATACATTAACTAATATAGCTACTGATTCCTTATTGGCTTATGCTTTTACTAGGACTCTTATCATATGGAAAATATACGGCAGCATAAAATTCAAAAGTATGAAGAATTTGTTGATAAAAGCTTGAAACCTGATCTTCTTCATGCTACTACTCTGGTGTTTACATGCATTTTATTCTTGGTTGTTGCAAATAATGTGTATAGATGTATGTCCTAAATTTGATTTTGAATGTTATTCCTCTATTATCTCCAGGTCTTTCTAGTTAAAAGTGAATGGTGTCTTTAAGTACCGAAGTTGCAATTGATGAAGATACATAGTTCATTCTGCACCATAACTTTGTTTTTTTCATGGGATTCAAAATCTTCTTTACTTATTTTTCTCACTTCATTGCAGGGACAAGGTGTTCGAACAACATAAAATTTTGTATCCTTTTTCACTTCTATGTATACCGGTAGGATCAATTAGTATCACCACAGTAACACATGTACATTATACTTGTAGACCGAGTTTGGAGAGTAGTTTGTACTCAATGACTGACTAATTTTTAGAATTAGCACAAATTCAATGAAGTACTATTGTTCTGTTTGAAATCCACTTGACTCATTCCCTCAGTGCTGATTTGTGAAGAAACATTGAAAACCTTGAGAAGAATAGTGTAACCAGTCTGAGAACTTTGGTCAATATTGGGTCTTCTCGCCAGCTTGCAGTTGGCCCGGTAGCATTGGTTTCTCTGTTGGTCTCTAATGTTCTAGGCAGTGTAGCTGATTCATTCAGTGAAGTATACATAGAGTTGGCAATTTTACTGGCTCTTATGGTTGGGATACCGGAGTGCATAATGGGACTATTGAGGTATTTTTGCCATTCCTTACTTTCATCATCATACGTATAGCATTTTAACTTAGGTATGAATACGAGAACACAATTTTCTTCCTTGTGTTTTGTCCCCTAGAGCATCTGATACTCTAACTAATGTTTAATGGTACATTGGTACTTTCTCCTCAGTGTTCACGCATCTAAGCATTTACAAATGATCACATGATTATATTAATATGCCAATAAATATTGCTGTAGTATTGCCATTATAATTGCAATGCCTTGAAATTTTTATTACCAAGAGGAGGGGTTGAACTCTTCTAGCAGTTATATGATTTTGATAACTTACCACTCATCAAGCCTGATTTTTGTTGTTAAAGGGTTTTTATGATTAATCTATATGTACACAACTTCCTAATTTGGAGGCAAGCTTTAAAAGAACCTTGTCTGTTTTTTTATTTTTTATTCAGATCTTTGTTTGGTCTTCGACTTAAGTTTTCATATAACATTTGTATTTTTGCAGTTCCTTTCTGTAGCTCAAAATAAGTTGAAATCTCTCACAATGGCAAGTCAACCTGGCCACCAGGTTGTTTTGTTGTATCAATTATTGACCATATAGTGTGTGCTTTATTTAACTCTATATTGAATAATAATGAAGTAATCTGATGCAGGTCTTAACTGCCACAAAAACAGAATTTCTACACTAAAGGGTTTTCCATATTTACCTGTTCTTGAGGTTAGTCTGATATCATTTTTATATGGGCATATTATAACCTCAAACAGTTGATCACATGTAAAACTTTTATCGGTGTAGACTTTTTCATGGATATGGTTACTCAGTTTGTGTTATTGTCTGATGCAATTTCTGAACTAGTGGAGATGTCTTGTTATCTCTTTAAGAAATCTAGAGAAATGTTGTAGATTAGTGATTTTTAAATGCTAAGTCTTTGTTTTAATTTGTAATTATTTTAAGGGTTTTAATTGGTAATGAATTTATGGTTTTTTTGAGAAAAGCAGTTAGTAAAAAGTATGAGTTGCCATTTGATTTTTGGTTCTATGCTTGTCATATTTATAGATAATTTTGACACTCAAATTGTTTATATATATATATAGACTCAAATTCTATATCCTAACACTCAAATTGTTTATAATTTTGACTACTTTTATTTCCCTTCATTCTATATCCTAACACTCAAATTGTTTATATATATATAGACAAAGTTTAAATTTTGTCCACCGGATGATGCATGGGCTAGAAAGAACTTTGAAAGACGAGGTGCAGCAATAATGAAAATAACTTAAGCAAGGTTCGTCTCACAAGGAAAAGACCAAGTTGGATTTCTCAGAAACTGTGGAATACATTAAATGAGCATTGGAAAACTCCAGATTATAAAAAGAAGCGTATGCAGGCGAAAACAAATAGAGCATGTGACCGTGACGGTTTTGGAAAGCCCCTTC
Source organism: Trifolium repens (assembly GCA_030408175.1). Taxonomy (NCBI): domain Eukaryota; kingdom Viridiplantae; phylum Streptophyta; class Magnoliopsida; order Fabales; family Fabaceae; genus Trifolium; species Trifolium repens. The sequence continues at coordinate 40,082,914 of CP125844.1, forward strand.
ACACTTGTGGCTCTATCACCACATCACAACATAGAGATAATTTGGTAAAGTTAATTTATTTTGTTTATAGAAATATTTTTGTGTATAAATTTTTGTGAATGTGTTTATGCTGCAAATTCTATTTTAGATTAGAATATATGGAAAACATCTTGGTGCAATTCAAACACCTCAGATTATCTCTTAGGAATAAGTTCCATATTGATACTGATAGAGTGAATTAGTCTAATAGAGTGATTGATTATGATAATTGCACTAACTACATTATGTTATAGATTTATTTTCTGCATATTGGGCTGTTTCTCTGCATTCCGATGATGGAAAATGCCAAATTTTCTTTGGCTTGTTCTAATTCATATTCTTTGTTTTGTTATAGACGGAAACGAATGGCACTCCCCCCGATCCCGTAGATTTGTTTGTTTACACACACCAACATCGCAAGAATAAGACTTGGGTTGATCGAAAATCGGAACATGTCTATGTAATTGAGTTCTCAACTTTAAATATTTTTTCCCATGTTGATTTCATTTTATTTTACTTAATTTTAAAATATTAATTAGCCTTATATTTGTGTCAATAGGGAAAATATAAACATAGATGGGAAGAATTAACCCAACAAGCATCTTTGGAAGGAAATCCGCCACCAAAGGAAATATATATGTGGACTGAGGTTGTAGGAATAAGGAAAGGACGTATATATGGTCTTGGGAGTGAATCTTCTTTATTTGCAAGCCGGCGAAATTACCGTGGTTCAAGTTCCTCTTCAACTGAATGGGTGCAAAGACATGAATTTGAAGAAATGAAGTTTGAAAGGGATGAACTTAGTGATATGGTAAAACAATTAATGGAAAGCTTGAACTTGCAACCCAAGCCATATACTAGAGATCAAGTTCATGAAGATGATGTGGTTGATGATAATGAGGATATAGTTGATAATAATGATGATAATAAGGATGTGGTTGATAATAATGATGATAATTCCGATGGTAATTCTGATGATGACGATGGCATGTCTGATGATAACGATGGCATGTCTGATGATGATAATGAGGAAAGCTTTTAGTAGTGTGGTTTACCTTAGTAGTTTTTATTTGAGTTAGGATATTAACTTTGCGGTTTACTTTAGTAGTTTTTATTTGAGTTAGGATATTGAATTTTTGTATCCAAGAATTGAAAGGAATTTATTCCATCTTTTGAATTCATATTTTTTATAAGTATTTCTTTTTGAACAGATATTTTTATAAGTATTTGGTAATACTTAAATATATTATGCTTATATTGTTTTGTGGGATTATAAATTAGATTTAAAAAATTGCTTTAATGGGAATGTAAAATAATAATAATAATAAATTATTATATACCGAAATAGAGACCGAATTAGAAACCTAAATATAGACCGAAATAGAGACCGAAATAAAGACCGAAATAGAGACTTAAATAGAACCGACATAGAGACCAACATAGAGACTAAAATAAAGACTCAAATAGTGACCAACATAGAGACCGAAATAGAGACTCAAATAGAGACCGAAATAGAGACTAAACTAGAGATTGAAATAGAGACCGAAATAGAGACTCAAATAGAGACCGAAATAGAAACTCCAATAGAGACCAAAATAGAGACCGAAATAGAGACTCAAATAGAGACCATAATTGAGACTGACGTAGAAACCGAAATAGAGACTGAATTTACCACACAACATTTTCAAATCGGTCTCAAAATTGGTAGCAATGAATAGAGAAATTAATTGCAAATCGGTCACTATATTAGTCTCTAATAGCGTCGAAATATGTGTCGCAAAGTCAGTTTCTAAACTGGTTGCTAATTCAGTTGCTATTCCAGTCGCTATTTTGGTCTCTGAATTCGGTTGCTCATTTAGTCGCTGGCAAATTGGTTGCTAATTTGGTCACAACAGATCAGCGACCAAGGTATTTGCTACCGATTTTCATCTGTTGCCATTTCGGTCGCTAACGCATTTAGCGACCGATTTTCATCAAAATCGGTTGCTAATTCGGTGGCTAAACGCTGTTTTTCTAGTAGTGAAAGTAGAATTGATTCTGTCTCCAGAATTAATTCTACTTAAAGTTAGAAATCGTAGCTTCTGATTGTATAATTGATTTTTACATTCAAAATTTTTTGTTCAACTCACTTTTACATGAATATATCCAAACATAAATCACTTTAACTTAAAATCAATTTTGGCCAGAATCAATTTTACAGAATCAACTCTATTAAAATCAATTCTCGGTACCGTAGAACCAAAAATACACTTAATTAAAATAATGAGTTCTAATGATTATCAAAATATTTTACGCTATCCCTTTGCAAAGTGTGGAGAAGAACAAACACAGCATGTTGATCTACTAAGTGTACTAAAGGGGTAACAATGTAACATATAGATTATTTCTTGATGTGGTCCATGGTGAATCAGTAATTAATAACATTATAATGAATATAAATTTAACAAAATTTATCGTTGAATTGAAAGTTTATATTATCTATATCATGATTAAAAAAAATTAAAAAACTGAAATAATTTACTATGTTATTGAGACCTTTTAAAATTAGAGGTTTATGAGTTTTTATTAAATAATGTTAATCTTGATAGGTCTCAATAATAACATGTCAAATGATTTTCAATTTTTCTAAAATTTTTGTGGATGATCTATATGATATAAATTTTAAATCTAACAGTAAATTTTATAAATTAAATTTGTATTCATTATAATTGTATCGATCACTTGTTCACGGTAATCTTAGCTTTAATACACTATAAAACCATCAAGTCATATTCTAGTTTTACATGCAAAGAGAAACAAATATGGCTAAAACTCTCATGTTTGTTTATTGTATGATTTTATTATTTTCGCTATTTCTTGTTGCAAAGGCGGTACCATATGGTAAGTCTTGTTTTCATCCTTTCCAAATTTCCTTTTTTTACGGATTTGGATATTTACTTTGTGCAATATCTCATTTTAGTGACATTATTTTATTACCTTCTTTCATTATAGAACCAACAAGATGTGAAAATGATGATGATTGTCCAGAAGTTTTAGTATATGATCCTCCTCTAATTAAGAACTTGCTTCCTTCAGTTTATAAGTGCGTTGAAAACATATGTGTACCCACTTCTGTGGAGTGAATTCTTGCACCTAAAAAATATTCTATAGAATGTTCCATGAGTTGCCATTTAATTATGTTAGCATTGAATAAATGTATTTTTTTTTTTTTGTTTTATAATTTCATGGACCTTCAAAATATGGCTTCGTACTCTAACTGGTAATGAAAAAAGGCACTTAAAGAATATTATAATTGTGTTGTTAAATCTTAATTTTTATAAGTCTCCATGACATCCAATCTAGGAATATATGCCACTAAAGAATAATAATGATAATTAGATGTGTCAAAAAAATAATGATAATTAGAATATCCTTCATATATATGTCATGATATTAATTGTTACGATTATGATTTTTCAAAAATTAAATCCATATTTCTTTTGTCGAAAAAAAAACATTAAATCCATATTCCTCTTGAACGAAGGTATGAGTTAATTTCTTTTTTCTAAGAAGAAATTATTTGTTTAGAAGAAGTGAAAGATCCAAATATGTTGATATCAACTTATGGAATCTTTTGTAGAATGATTTTGGGTTGGTTATAGTGGGTGTGTTTGTTCTATCTTTAAAAATATAGATTTTTTCTTTATATTTTTGAAAATGGATTTTGTAAAACCATTTTTTTAAAATATTATAAATTTTTTTATATTCATTTTTTCTAAATTGAAACACTAATTTTGACATTATATAACATAAACATACATTATTGAAGAACAAAACATAGTCAAAATCACAATTTTTTGAAAAAGTTATATTTCAAAAATGATTTTTATGAAAATCTATTTGAAATAGCTTCAAATTAAATGATTTTTTCGAAATTTTGATATCCAAAAAAAATTTCAATAAAATGATGAAATGCCTAAAATCACATTTTAAGAATAACAATTCAAACCAAATTTCCATTTGAAGCTTTTATAAAAAGTTTCTTTGTAAATTTTTTTTACACAAAATTATGTAACACTATAAAATCTATTTTCAAAAAAATCCAAAACAAACGCACCCATATCAGATATAACATTGTTCAAGAGACAAATTTATTTTGATAGAGAAATAAGTAAAGGAAATGATCAAAAGCATAAATATTGCAACAGAAAATGTTTGAAGAAACAAGTTTTACTGGACATCGCATTGTGTCGACACACAACCATGTGCAACATTAGAAGTTTGTATGTCAATGAAAACCATCCATGCACAAAGAGTGTGTATGTTTGGTTGGGCGTTTTCTCACCTCAAACTCACGTTTGGACCTCGTAACGTTACTTCTGTCAGTTGTATGAACACCATCTGGGATCAACATGTAAACATCTTCCTTTAAGTCACCATGCAGAAATGCATTGTTTACATCCAGCTGATGCAAGTGCCAATTCTGGGTAGAAGCTACAACTAGCAAAAGTCTAACTGTTGCCAACTTTGCTACAGGAGAAAATGCATCAAACAAGTCCAAACCCTCTATCTGACTGTAACCTTTGGCCACTAAACATGCCTTATATCTCTCTATTGATCCATCTGCCTTGTGTTTGATCTTATAAACCCATTTGCTGCCTATGGGTTTGGTGTGAGGTGGTAGATCAACAATCTCCCAGGTACCTGTCTTAGCTAAGGCCTCCAGTTCATCATTCATTGCCCTTTGCCAACATTCATGCTTACAAGCTTCTGAATAAGAGTAAGGTTCTGTGTTGTGTGTGAGGGAAACTGTGTATGCATGATGAAGAGGTGACAAATGCACAAAAGAATGATAATTAGAGATAGGGTACAAGCTACCTGATGAAGAGGTAACTGATGGATTGCTAGATTGATTGCACACATAATCAGACAAATAAGAAGGTAAATGCTTATCTCTAATGGGTCTTTGAGATGTAGATGAAGGATCTGGTATATGGCTAACAGGATCAGGATTCTCATCAGAATTAGGTCCAATTTGGGGATTGTGATGAGATAATGCATCAATTATAGGTAATGGTGAGGGTGGGTCAGAAATAAGAACAGGTTGAATATTCTGGGTAGGCAAAGGATCAACTGTAGGTAATGCAACAGGATCAGTGTCAATAGGAGTGTCAGCAATGTTTGGAGAAGTGTTGGAAACAGGTGGTGCTGTGGGTATGGAATCAGTGTGATATTCCCAAGATGGTTGATTTTTAGAAGGTTTGTAAGGCAGAATGTGATCATGATGTGTCACATTTCTAGACAAGAATATTGATTTAGAATGTAAGTCATATAGAATAGCTCCTTTAACACCTTGCTAATGCCCCAAGAAAATGCATTTTCTTGCTCTAGGATCAAGTTTACCTCTATGTGTAAGCAAGGTGGATGCATAAGCTAATGAACCAAAAACTTTTAAATGCTCAATTTGAGGTTTTTCTTTATACAAAAGTTCATATGGAGATTTATTTTCCAAAACAGAAGATGGTATGCGATTAATGAGATAAGTTGCATGCTGAACTGCATAAGACCAGAAAGTTTTAGGTAGATTAGCCTGAAATAATAGAGCTCTTCCTACATTAAGCAAATGTTGATGTTTCCTTTCCACTTTACCATTTTGTTCAGGGGTTTCTACACATGAAGTTTGATGAATGATACCTTTAGATGAATAAAATTGTGGCATGAGAAATTCAACTCCATTATCACTCCTGATAATTTTAACATGTGATTGGTGTTGAATTTCTATCATCTTAATGAAGTCTATAACATGTTGTCTAGTCTCAGATTTGTGTTTCATAAGTGTGATCCAAGTGAACCTACTATAATCATCTACAGCAGTTAAGAAAAAAACATGACACGCATCAAAATGTATCAATTCAAAAGGTACACTAGCTTTATTATTGCTTACATTGTAAGGTAATTTTCTATGTCTAGAAAGATGACACACATCACACACTCCATTATTATCAACAGAAATAAAAGGAAACATAGCCTTAAGTAAAAGCATTCTATTTGTGGAAACATGACCTAATCTAAAATGCCAAATGGCTTTAGCTGGTATGCTGGTTTGATGTGTGTCACTAGCAGAATAAGCATTCACTTCTTTCTCTGGCAAACTAATGTAATACAATCCATCTAGCAATTCAGCAGAACCAATCATCTTCTTGGTAAGTTGATCCTGGATTATACAATTAGAATGTGTGAATTGAACTGCATATTTGGCTGTTTTGCATAAGTGTGACACAAAAATGAGATTAACAGAAAAATTAGGAACATATAGCACTTCAGTGATGATGAAATTAGGTGTGAGTTTAATTATGCCTGAGTGCTTTGCTAAGACTACACTACCATTTGGCAATTTGACCTTTATAGGGACTATTTCATTGTAAGAATGAAACAGTTTGATGGAGCTACACATATGATGGCTTGCTCCAGAATCAACTATCCACTTTCCTAAGCTATATGATTGAAAGGAATTAGAAACCATACCTTGAGTCACTGATGTATGATCAGTGAGACCAACAGAACCAACCTGATTAGAAGATGCATTGCTGAGATCTTGGCTAGGGAAATAATGCTGAAGCAAAGAAATTAGCTGTAGAGCTTGTTCCTGAGTGATCATAGAAGCATTAGCAGGAGTGTGTTCTGATGTATTAGCACTTGACTCATCAATCCCCCCCTCAAGTGCAGCATTACTAGCAGAAGATTTGCGTAGGTGTGGAGGTAATCCATGCTTTTTGAAGCAATTCTCCACGGTGTGATTGTCTTTTCCACAAAAAGTACACACACGAGTTGCAGATCGTTGTGGATAAGGACCTTTGGAACGAGCAACATTAAGGAGAGCCTTGGATTCATCAGTGATGTGATGATTTCCTTGGCGTTCGTGTTGAAGAACAAGAGAAAACACCTTGTTCATTGGTGGAAGAGGATACATAAGAAGAATTTGAGATTTGACAACAGAGAAATTCTCATTAAGACCTGTAAGAAAACAAATCACATGAAGGATGTGATGATTGTTACGAGCAGTGCGCATAGCCTCGCACGTACAACGATTCCGGCAACTGCAATTTGGCATAGGCAAGTAAATTTCAAGTTCTTCACGAAGAAGCTTAAGCTCGGAGTAAAATTCAGTTACAGATCGAGAATCTTGCTTCAACGCAGACATTTCTTGTTGAAGCTCAGCAACACGAACAAGATCAGCTTGAGTGAAACGCTCCTTCAAATCGAGCCAAACATCAATCGCGTTCTCCATGAAAACAATCGATTGAGCAATCGAATCCGAAACAGAATTCATAATCCACGATTGAACTAACATGTTGCAGCGATTCCATGAACGGAAAGAAGGATCGAAATCATCCAATGGAACCGGAAAGGTACCGTCAATGAACTCTAGTTTGAGCTTTCCACCTAAGGCACGACGCATCGAACGGGACCACGCGTGATAATTCGAACCATTGAGAACGGGAACAACCTTGACAGATGAAGGTCCATCGCTTGAATGGACATAATAGGGAGAAGAGGGATCGGAAGCAGGATCCTGAGGAGGAGGAGCAACTCGCGGTGGCATTGTCGCCGGAAAAGTTAGTTAGAGAAGAAACTGAAAACGGTTACGGCAGCGGATTGGATCGGAAGGCGGTTGATACCATGTTATGATCATAAGAGTATTGAGAGAAGAAATATGAGAGAATTGAAGAATCATTATTATGATTTCATAAAGTGGTTACAATCACTCCAACGGCTAGATGACCAAGTAAGATATTCTCATATAAACTAAGGCACTGAAGAATATTATAATTATATTGTTTTCTTAAATCATAATTTTTTATAAGTCTCAATGACCTCCAATTGTTAAGAAGATTGATAATTTCCTAGAAGCTTCCATTAGTTAGTTAAAGTTTCTATTTGTTTGTTAAAGTTTGTTATTAGTTAGTTAGTTGGTTAAACCCAAATTGCTCTATAAAGAGCCATAGTTGAACTAGTTTCACTATCTTTTGATCAACCTTTTATCATTCTCTTATTATCTTTTATCAAAAATGAATATTTATGATTTCTATTATCAAAGCCTAACATGGTATCTTAACATGGTATCAAAGCCTGATTACAATCACCGGGAACACGCTCCGCTTCCGCCATTGTTCCGGTACCGAAAATTCTTCTGTTGCCTATCACAAAGAAATTTATACAATACTTTTTGATCCTCCATCTTTTCTTATGGTTTATTCAAATGTTTGTCATTTGTGGAAAAAATGGAAGATGAAGAAATTCTTGCCACTTCCTCCGATTCCGATTCGAAAATCACCGCAAGAATCTTCAATTGATATTCAAGAACCTTTGAGTGATTCAATCTCAGAGGCAGAAGAGGAATTTCAGTTGCATCTACCTCTGTCCTTGAATGAATTTCATCAAATTATCACCGCAATTTCAGTTTCGGAAATTTTCACTCAGTTATTGTTCCGACCACCTCCTTGGAGTTTGTTAAACCAAGGATCAATGGATGCATAATCAAGATCGGGGAGATATCTTGTTTCTTAAGGAACATCATGATTCTGCAGCGTCATCATTTTCGTTTCCAATTTCAGAGATCAACGACGAATAATTGATGAAATTTCCAAATACGAGTAACTCTTTTGCAACTACTGAAATTCTGTTTTCTGGCAGGATATATGTCTTACACAATGTCTGAGACAACTGTGTAATTGACCAGATGTCTCAGACAAGTGGTTAGACAACTGGTATGCTGGATCAATGCTAACTATAATTTGAAATACCTAAGTAAATGGAAAGCAATAAACAACACAAGTAATTGTTAACCTAGTTCAGTGCAAATCAAAAACATTTTAGACTCGAAAGAAATTGAAGCTATGATAGACGAGAATGTCATTGGTACAATTGACAAAGTTTTATCAGAAGGAATTACCATACTATCTATGCGTTCTATCCAAGCCTCATCAAGAAGATGTCTCAAAGTTCAGGAATTGAGGGATATTGTCTTTAAAGAAGACTTGTTTGAAAAATTTAAAAATGATCTCTATCCTAAAGTTATCTTCAATGCAGTCAAGGAAAAAATTGACACTAATATGCGTTCTCCTCTCGCCAAATAGAACAAGTCAGCGCTGTTGTTAACCTTCTCAACAACATTGTTAGGATGTTTGAGAAACTCGAAAATTTTAATAAAGAACAAGACTCCGCCAAGAAGAGCACTGACCAAGATAATGAAGTATTGAAGGTGAAAAGACAAAAAATATTGGCCTCAAACACTTCCTTCACAAATCAACAAACACAGCTCAACTCTCTTGATGCTCAAACTGCTGGTCTTAAAGCCAAAATTGTTGAGAAAGATAACCTGAAATCTTTGAACAAAGAAGTTAAATCCATTTTCCATCGCCTCGCTAGTGATTATATCAAGTTGAAAAGTGTTGAAGATAAAATTCTAGAGGCTCAAACTGATTTGGAAAGCCATGAGAAGCTCTATAAATTCTTTAGGGCAAACCCTCCATTTTGATTCATATATTTTTTGCCACAGCATTTCACTTCAATGTCACTTTAGCCTACTAGCTTTCTATTTTATGCAATCATTGAATTTATGACTTGAATATGGAATTATTTTGAGATACGTACTTGATTCATAAACCTGACATTCTTTAAGTGGTTTTGGAATTTATGTGTGGAGTGGAGTTGTTTCATATTTCATATAGGAGTTGTTACATATTTCATATAGGAGTCTCATATATGGCTAGAAAGGGGTGAATTTCCTACTCACCTAAATGAGAAGCACCTCTTTGGAATTTATGTGTGGAGTGGAGTTGCTTCATATAAGACGTTGACGATGATAGTTTTGTGGTAGAATCGGTGGATCTAACACAAGATTAGATTAGCTTAGTTTAAAAGTATATAACATTAGACTAACCACTTTTTGATTTTGTTTTTTTAATATAAAATGGTTAGAGTCTGAAATATTAATAAATTCTGATTGTTTGGAGCTATGGCACAACTACATAATTGGCCACGTGTCATTCACTTTTGACTACATGAGATACCATATTTTTCACCTGCCGACCGTTTGCTATGCAAGAATCCTATGTAGCGAGTGGGGTATAATTGGACGCTCAAGTAGCACGTGAGAGACATGAGGAGCGCAAAAAGAAGAATTCTTAAATCATTACATTTTACATAAATTAGGATTTGATGTTCATAAATATTTATTTTTGGTGAAAATATTTGAACGAATATGACCGAAATCATCTGATGCGTTTTTTTTACGGTTACGTACGAAGTTTCTGTAAACGTGATTGAAAATCACACCGCAATAGTGGGGTGATGCGGCACCACATCAACAGATGCTAACTACAATTTAGAATCATTTTCCTCATTCTTCTCAAACCAAGAAAGTAAAGAGGCCTGTGCTTCAAGGACTCCATCCCTCAGTCCATTCAAGTATGTGACACTCATCAAATCTTGAATCTCTTCTGAGTTCTGGAATTCTTCAATTTCAGCATCATAGAGATTCAACAATTCTTCTTCTCTTTCTTTCAAGACAGCAGCCAGCTTCTTCTGCTTCGAAACATCTTCGCAGCCTTCTTTTCCAATGTCAGTGCGAATCTTTGAGTCAGAAATACTTGATTCCTTTGCGCATGAATCATCATTACCATCAAAGGTATGGTCCTTCTTTGAAATATGCTCACCAAATTGAGTGTTAAGCTTCTCAAGAAAATTACCATATTGATTTTTCGAAGGAAGAATACGACTATCATTACCCTGAGCAGAAATTTCATTTTCATTCCACTCAAACTCATGAGTTATTATGTCCATGTTCAGTGCAAGTAATATGGCCCGTGCTTCAAGGAGTCCATCCCTCATTCCATTTGAGTATGTAGCTGTCATCAAATCTTGAATCTCTTTTGAGTTCTGGATTGAGTATGTAGGACAGTAGGAGTCCATCTGCACCTCTTCAGCTCTTCCTTTCAAAATTGTAGCCAGCTTCTCATCAAGGCTGTGACCCTTCTTTGAATTATCCGTAGTAGCAGATTCATTTTCAATTTCTTCAATTTTCTTGCGCAGAGCATTGTGTTCCTCCAGAAACTTGCAGAAACTCTCGGCCCTCACCGAGTCGCAACCTCCTTGCTTCATCATCATGAATGATTCCAACAAAGGAACATCAGAGCTTGGAACCACTATTTCAGTCCAATCCATTGTTTGACACATTATGTTATGGCCCTTCTTTCTTAACACGGTATTTAGTATTTCCCATTCTTTCAGAGTGGGAAAGCTCACCTTTGCTTCTAGAAGTCCGTTGATAACTCCTTCCATGTATATCTTCATTTCTACCTCGGACACCGGGACTGACAATCTAACCCATTCACCTCTATTATAGGCAGAAATTATTGTAGTGGCTATATCTAGAGAAGGAAAGCTACTCTGTGCTACACGAAGTCCTGCCGCCATTCCGTTCATGAATATCCCTGTCAGTATTTCATCCTGCTCAGCATGGCTGTCTTGGGCCTCTGAACTTCCCTGATGGTCAGAGGTTGAAGCTTCTCCTACACCTACGGCAGGTTTCATTTCATCTGTAAACTCAAAGTTTGTTGGCTCATCTTTAGAATCATTTTCCTCATTCTTCTCAAACAAGAAAGTGGCCAGTACTTCAAGGACTCCATCCCTCCGTCCATTCAAGTATATGCCCCTCATTAAAACTTGAATATCTTTTGAGTTGCGGAATTCTTCAGTTGCAGCATTAGAGAGACTCAACAATTCTTCTTCTTTTTTTTTCAAGCCAGCAACCCGCTTCTTCAGGATTGAAACATCTTTGCACCCTTCATTTCCAATGTCAGCGCAAATCTTTGAGTCAGAAATGCTTGATTCTTTTGCGTGTGAATCATCATTCCCCTCAAACAAATGACGATTTATGTCCTTCTGAGCAAGTGCTTCTAGGAATCCATCCATCTTTCCTTTTGAGTATACATCTTTCATTATTTCAAATTTATCAGCCTTGCTGAGTTGGGCCTCTGAACTTCCCTGATGGCTAGAGGTTGAAGCTTCTCCACTTATGACAGGTTTCATTTCCTCTTTATCATCACGTGATTCATTGAGATACCTTGTTGGGTCAGGACACATGAATTGAACATGTTCTTCCAAGTTATCATCAGTTCCTTGTTTGTACACAAAAACTCCCCATTCACTTGTTGTCACCGGAATGTTTTTGGCTTCATATGAGATTTGGCATGTATGCCGTTCACTTAGTGTCAAGTGCTGGTACTTGACTTCATATGAAATTTGCACTTGATTCCATTCATTCTTAAGAAGTAATGCATCAATGCTTAGCCACTCCTCGTCATTGTATAAGAGTCGTAGATCACAAACTAAAACATGATCCTGTCTAATACTGAACTCGTAATAGCGTTTGCAAAAGATATGTTCACCGTTGATAACCAAATGAAGCTGAACAACATGCTTTCGAGTATCGAACTCAATAAGCAATGGCTTGCATCTATTTTTTGAATAGTGCATGGCAACTCTGAAATGTGTGTAAGACTTGTACAATTAGAGACATTTAGAATTCTCAAGTTAATGCACACTGGGATAGAGACCAAATTGTAATTATCTGATACCATCAATTCTTCTAATTTTGGAAAACATATGAGAATTGTTTGAATATCTTCCTCTAACAAACCACAATTCGTAATATCAATTGTTTTTAATGTTGAACATTCATTTGCTTGTGAAGGGTAATCATGTAGAAATCTTCTGAAAGATTCACCAAGTTTGAAACATTTGGCAGGTATTCGAGTTGTTGTTGAAAATTTAAAAGCAACAATATTTGGTAACCTAAACAAGCTACTTGGTAGATATTCGAGTTTCTGACAATGTTCCATGTCTATTGAAACAAGTCCAATAAGATTATCAACAGAATTTGGCAGCTTCTTAATAGAGGTTCCTATCATTTGAATCTTCAATGGTTTATTCATCTTATCCACTATATTTGGGAAGTGTTCAAGACTAGAACAGAAATCAAGGTTAAGGACTTCTAGAGATGGTAAAAACATTCTTTGCAGAAAGTTTTCAAGTCTATAGCATTTCGAAACGCTTAAGTGGACAAGATGTTTGAGAAATCCAATGGATTCATGAACCGTAGTTAAGTTCAAACAATCATCAAGTCGCAATTCTCTCAAATTTTCAACTTTGGACACATCCGGCATTGCTGTGATAGATTCATTAGTTGGGAAATCAATGACAGTCAGATATGAAAAGTGCTGTCAAAAGAACAAAAAATAGTCAATCAAATTAAGTTATTGTTTTATGTAAAGAGGAAAAGAATAAATAAAAACAAGTTCTGATTTTACCTTAAATGGCTCTTCCATTGTAAGTTGACTTGCAAACAAATTTAATATGATGACTTTTATCGGATAAAAATTTGGTGGGAAAGTCTTTGAAGGGTATTTCTCCCATTCAAGTAGCCTTAAATGATTTGGAAGATATTTAGGCTCGGATGAAAAAGTTGTACGTCGAACAATGAGAACTCTTAGACGGTGCATCTTCTCAAAAGCAGAACCATTCCAATATACTTCTGTTGTATCATTAGGAGGATCAAGCATTATCCCTTGAATTGCATCACTTCCCTTTGAAACAAATAAAAAAACAATCAATTCAATTGCATATACATTGTCATTAATATAACATATCATCAAAATGTATAAATGAAAATTATGGATGATTTGATTCTTACAGAATCATTGGCCGATAACACATCAATGACATCTTGTTCAAGCCATAATCTACTACGTTTTGCAGGATTGTTTGGCGCCTCTTTCCTAACAATCTCTCTACCCATATCCTGTATTAGATCATGCATATACAAGTATCCATCTTCAACATTCAAGAGAGATTTATTAACAAGCTCTTCAATATTTGATGCTGCACTGAATTCACTAAGTATTTCTTCAACATATTCTTTCTTTTCCCCTTTGAAGAAGCAAGCTATATCTAGGAAAACACTTTGGGCATAAGGCTCCAACACATCATAGCTTATTTCAAGCACATCTTGAATCCCTTTACGCGGAATCCTCTCATAATCTTCCAATGCATCCTCCCAAGCTTTTAAACTTTTTCTAGTAGCCAAATTGGAGCCTATAACTTTTAAAACCAATGGGAGACCTTTCGCATAACCAACAGCACGAGAAGACACAACTTCATATCCTGCTTTAGGATTGCTTTTTCCAAATGCATTTCGACAAAACAATTCAAGAGAGTGTTGATCATTAAGTTCAGTCATTTCATAAGTCTTAATTTCTATTTGATGAATAGCAATGAGCAAACCTTTGTCCCTTGTAGTTACAATGATCCTACTTCCTGGACCGAACCAATCACTTCCTCCTGCCAAGTTATCTAATTGGTTCATCTCAATAACATCATCAAGAACCAAAAGAACCTTTTTCTTTCCAAGCTTGAGTTTTATTTCCATGATTCCTCTACTTGTACTTCCCAACATAGAATCTGACTTCTCAAACATCTCTGATAAAAGTGTCAGCTGTAAATCTTCTAAGCCGTTGATTTTGTTTGATTTCTCTCTAACATTGGCAAGAAAACATGCAGCTTGAAATTGGTGTGCAATCTTGTTATACAATGCTTTTGCAAGATTTGTTTTCCCTAATCCACCAAGGCCATATATGCCCAACATGCATACAGTATTGTCATTTGGCTTCAAGTCTAGAAGTGACTTCACCTCTTCTATGCGTTGATCAAGTCCAATTGGATTCTCACCATGTAAAGATATAGGAGGTATCTTAGCATAGACCTTTTCAGCAATCTCTTTAACATGATCGATTTCGAACCTTTCGAACCTGTAAACATACAACACATGTATTTATTTATAATGGTTAATAGGCCTTTACCCCCTGCAAAATAGGTGAGTTTTGTTTTACCCCTATAATATTTTTTTTAGAATGCCTCCCTGCAAAATCAAGATTCTCTACATTACTCCCCTGAGTGGCCAACTAGACATGGAATATTCTGTTTCGCTGACGTGGCATGCATATGTGGAATTTTTTTAAATTTTTTTTTTCACTGATGACTGGGTAATGTCTAATTTTTTTTAAAAAAAATTATTTAAAAAAAAACTGAAAAAGTTTATTTAAAAAAAATCTGAGATATTAATGTTTTGAAAAATATAAATAAAAATTTAAAAATCTAGAAAATTAAACATTTTAATAATTTACAATGCTTATTTTTTATGTGAAAAATTAGAAATATCTACACATAATTTCTACAATCTTTAATTAGTAAAATAGACTTTATGGACTATATATAGCTTATTTTATGTAAAAGTTTGAAAATTAGTATTTTTGAAAAATAAAGAAGATTAATAATTCAGTTTTAAAAATTAGTTTTTTCAGTTTTAAAAATGTCCAGTTTTAAAAATAATATTACTGAGTTTTTTTTTAAAAAAATTAACATTTTATTTTTTTTTCAGTTTTTTTAAAATTAATAATTCAAGTGTTTAAAAATCTTTTTTTCCTATTTTTTTTTGTTTTTTCTTTTAAAAATTAATATTACAGATTTTTTTAAAAAAACCAATATATTTTTTGTCTTTTCAGATTTTTGAAAAAAATTAATATATCTGATTTTTTTGAAAAAAATAATAATTTACGTTTTTTCAGTTTTTTTTTAATTAATATTTCAGATTTTTAAAAAAATTAAATTTTTTTTTTAAAATTAATATTATAGATTTTTTAAAAATTATTTTTAATGTTAATTTATATTTTTCAAAACATTATTATTTGAGTTTTTTTTTTAAATTAACTTTTTCATATTTTTTTAAAATAATTTTATTTTTTCTTTTTAAAAAAAAAATAGACATTACCCCGTCATTAGTGAAAAACATAAATAAAAATTAAAAAATATTCCACATATGCATGCCACGTCAGCGAAACAGAATATTTCATGTCTAGTTGGCCACTCAGGGAGTAAACACCTGTTAACCCACAGTTTTATGTCCTAAAAGTGGCTTAATGGACATGTAGTGTTAATGAGAGCAAAACATCTAAAAGTTCCAAAGACAATAACAGAATTGTTACATACCCCGAGCGATATGGTGACCTTTCAAGTCTGCCACTTGAGACAATGCTGCTTTCCATGCTTTTATTTTTTCTGAGTCTTTTCCAAACCTCTTCTGTTGAGCAGCCATGGCTTCTCCATAGCTCTTTCTTTGATGTCGTACATCAGATGGATCAACATGGTAAAATATTGGAAAAGCAATTTGTTTCTTGTTTCTTTTCGTACATACCATGATCTTTGCGAGCTCATCAAGGCACCACCTAGAAGATGCATAATTCTTAGAAAAAACAATAACTGAGATATTCGATTCTTCTATGGCTTTAAAAAGTGCAGGTGAAATGTCTTCCCCTAATTCCAGTTTCTTATCATCATAGAAAACATTGATTCCCCTCTTCTCAAATGCGTCGAGAAGATATCCAACAATATTGTGCCGCGTGTCTTCCCCTCTAAAACTGAGGAAAACATCATAGGTGAAACTATCCGACTGTTCTACATAACTTGCCATATATAAAAATTTGTAATGAAAAACAGAACAGCACTTGTGAAGATGTTATTATAGAAGACAAGAGAATACTAGAAGAAATGTGTTTAACAGGATGATGTGTGTCTGTGTGTTTGCAATTATATTATTTTGGTTTGGTTAATAGAAGAAATGTACAATTATATACTGTAAGCATAGCATGAGGTTTCTTTGCAGGTCCCATTGACTTTTTTTTTTTTAACGGTAAATATATTTGGTTTAAATATCATTTTCGTATTTGTATATTGACAAATTTTTTGTTTTAGTCCTGTATCTTTTTTGTTGCAAATAAATTCCTGAATGAATGTACAAAATTTGTTAATTTTAGTCTCTACAATCAAAATCCGTAGGAAAATCTACCTTTTTAAATTTTCCTGTGAGTTTTGACTTTATATATGGATTAAAACCAACAAATTTTGTACATGCAGGAACTTATTTATAATAAAAAAAAATATATAAACTTAAATAAAAAATTCGTAAATATACAGGAACAAAAATAATATTTAAGCGAATATATTGTTATTAAAAATCAGGTTTCATTGACTATTGGTGGCAACCATGCAAGTAGTTAAGAAACGAAGCAAGCATGAAGTTTCTTGGGAGGTCCTATGACTAATGACACTAATTTATGGCAGCTTTCGGTCATGGCCCACCTTTGCGCAGTTCTGGTACAGCGTTGATGTTATCCATCTGAGGTGTGTGGTTGAGGAAAATATATTGTGGATAGTTTTTCAATTGTTGTATTGTTAGTTTGGTAACTCAAACAAGTTATAGTTTATAGCTTATTATTAAGTTAATTTATAAACTTGTTCCATAAAATTAAAAGTGTTTGATAACAGATTTTTCTAAATAGCTTATAGTCTTCTTATTCCGATTCAAATTGTAGGTTGGACAGCTTATTATGGCAACAAAAGTCTACAAAGTGGTAGGAATGTTCAAATTCAAACTAATAAAAAAAAAAAATTCGTAAACCGATTCAAAAAACTCAAAGTTGCAAAAAATTGAATTTTTTTCATGTGTTTGGATATCCTTTTGTGAAAACCACTAGATCGGATCGGATTTCAGATTAATTTTTTAAAACTGATCCAAAACGCATACATATATTTTAATAGTTATTAATCATTTTATTAGTATGAAAATATATTGCATTAATTTATTTATTGTTTATTTTAAATTTTGTTAATACTATTTGTTAGTTTAATTTAATTTAATCTACTTTTTACTTTCCGACAAGTTTCAAATATAATTGATAATTGTCATTCCAAAATATTAATTATTAATATATTATATTTTAATTATATTTTAGATCAAACTTAACATTTATTTCGTCAAAAAAATTAAACTATTATTTTATACTTTTTTTATAATATTAATATTTAAATAAAAAAATTATAATTTATAATTTGGATATCCATGATTCAAAATAAACCGTATAAAATTAGATCGGATTGAATTTTTTAAATTTGTCATTCAAAATCGAATCATACCATAAACAAATTTATTTTTGAATCGGATAAATTTTTAGTTTTTACCTTAAAACTGATTCAAACTAAACCGCGAGCATCCCTGGAAAGCTGAATACCATTTGTTTTTGCAAGTCGAGTGTGGGCTGGTAACATTTATATTATGAACTTAGTCGTAGACTACTTGGATAGCATGAAACATTGGTTCCATTATCCATAACAGTTCGGTTGACAAACTATACTATTATTTAGGATTTTTGTCCCAATGCAACGCTCATTATGAAAAAGGATGATGATGTATTACTTTTTTTTCAAGTTATAATGATCCTGAAAAAGAGGAGCTATGGTAAATAATTTCCTGTGTGATTTTAACATATTTTCAAGATTTTAAAAAGAGGTTGTGGTCTTATTAAAGATTTCGCGATTTCAGCTGTTACAGTTGTTGCGTTACGGATTATGATAATCGCGATGTGAATTAATCATAATATCGCACAAGAAACAAACTCAATCTTTTACAAAGATTTGTTTGTTTTAAATCTTTTTAAATCTTCTAGTAACAAACCGGCCATCTTTAATCTTTTCTGAATCTTTTTCAATCTTTCAGCTCGTTCCTTGACGCGCAAGCTAGCGTGGATGTGTTTGTTTCAAAATAAATCTTTTTCAAAGATCACACGCAAAATAATGACAGTGCGTTATTTTAGGGCGTTCAGTTCAAGTACCATATGTGTGCACATCAGTCACCACATCTGGACCAAAGGCTTATTTTAACAAATAAAGCCAACCCTAAAACAAAAACAACCTTACAGGTTGAAAACACTAACATGTATATTAAAGTTTCCCTACGTTAATAACTAAGGTATCTACGAAAGCCTAACATCGATGTGTCACATACCCTAATCACTAAGTGAGTTG
Source organism: Trifolium repens (assembly GCA_030408175.1). NCBI lineage: Eukaryota > Viridiplantae > Streptophyta > Magnoliopsida > Fabales > Fabaceae > Trifolium > Trifolium repens. The sequence goes on from CP125844.1 coordinate 40,101,889, forward strand.
TTTATAAACATGCATTATTATCTTCACCAATTAACCTCTAGATCTTAGTATCGGGTTGTTCATCTTCTAAGTGCTCAGTTCACACCTAGTTCATGATTCCTCCTCTAACCGCTCATTCACGACTAGTTCAGGATGTTACCGTCTCTATACATCTAGCATTATTTACTACTAGTTCCGGACCATATTAAGTCAAAACCTAATATCAATTTCTATGGGCGCTCCCGCTTATCCGGCCAGATTACGAGAAACGTTATTAAAGTGCAAGAAAGTAAATAACAAACATAATACTTAAATATCATTTATTATAACTTAGACTCAGTCACAGACTCCAAATATTCATTGGGGAGTTCATCTTCTCCACCACAACCTAAGGCATCTATTACAAAAGACTACATATTTAAATTACAATAAAGAAATTATAACCTAAACATAAAAGCCTAAAGAAAACATATCTTGTTGAGTTAGTTTTCCCGTTAGGGGAGAAAACTATGCCCAATAGAGCTCCTCTGAACCTCTCCTTATAGTAGAGAGTGTTCTACTATTTCTGAATGATTTAAACAATGAAAGGGAGGCTCTATTTATAGTTTTCGTAATGGGCCTCAGCAAGGCATCGTGCTGCGATAGCTCCATCGCAGTACGATGTGAAGATTCAGTTCAATTTTATAACTGATCATATGCATTTCATCAGCTTGGGCGCCAAGTCAAGTCATCGTGCTGCGATGAACAGATTTTCTTCAAATTTATTTTTCTGTTTGCTTGGCAAACAAACAGCTTCCATCGTGGCACGATGGAAGTCATCGTACTGCGATAGAATGCTCAATTTCTTCACTTTTTGGGCTTTTTCTTGTCTTTTGGCATCTTGGACCTTGTCTTGATGCTTTTTCCTGCTTTTGTAGGTTTTCCTTCGTATTTGGGTCTGTCTTGGTCATTTTACTACTAATAATAATACTAAAAATACCATAGAAATTCCTGTCATCACAACCCCAAACTTAAACTGTTGTTTGTCCTCAAGTAACATGCTGTCAGACAAGATCGTTAGAAAAATAAGAGATAAATAAAGATGATAGGAATTTCACAACCTTGCTTATATTTCAGCAATGGTACCGCTGATTTCTTACCGCAGCGATCATGCTCAGTCCTGCTAGGCTCAGGAGACGTTGATAGTAGCAAATCGAACAAATGTCTGCAAGAGTCCGTGTTCAACTTTTTCTCTCTCTCACATTTGTATTTTTCGCTCATAATTGAAAGGGTTATCTCTCAATCATCGCACAACCTGCCATTTTACCATAGGCTTGCAAGAATTCTAAGCAACCAGTCAAAATTCAATATTCATGCATTATTGGAGGTCTTTTTCAGGGTTATAACGTGGCTTAGGTCAAGGTATGACATTTTTGGGAATAGTAGGCTAAACATTGGAGTTAAGTTCTACTTTGTTGTTCCTTTTTGTATACGCAACCTTTGTTCCTTATGGTGCCTTTTTGTGTTGGTATCGAAGATTAAGAACCGGATGTGTCTTTGTATGGTTCTTTTCTATCACTTTCTTTGCCCTTTGGCTCTTTCTTTTCATTCATTTTTTTGAAGAGACTACTTTTTTTTAGGGAATTTTTGATGTTTTCCCGTCTCTTTTTCATTTATTTTATTCTTTTTGTAGTGATAGTTCTCCGTACATCCACCCCAAACTTAGATGTTGCTAGTTCCATGAGCAACCCCAAACTTATGTTGTTACCAAGACTTTGAGAACTATTACCTTAACTCCAAAGAGGGTAATTTCATTGTTTTTCTGGTCTATAGGCTTGTAATGTGGTTTGTCACCGAAACAAAAGGCATAATATTTTTTTTTACGACTCAAAATTGGCTAGCAAAGGATATAATATATAAAGGGTGGCTTGAAAAAGGCTCTGGGGTATAACAAACAATTGCCTCAATGCATATAATATCAAATCAACTAGTCAGCAGAGAATTAGAGCAAGTTCTAGAAAATAAACAAGTGCACGGTACTCTCATAGTAATTCGAAAGAAAGTGGTAATACCGTTTGGAAATATTTGGCTCAAATCCTCACATGGCTTAGGTATATCTGAAAGTTGAACACTTGTCTCACAGACACCAACTTCATCACTCGTCTCTCTATCTCTTGAACTTCGCACTTCGGAGCAATCACCTTTGGTTTTTTGTGTGAAGGCGTGAAATTCGGTTCATCAAAATTTATAACTCACTTTGCCGCAATCTTACCTATAACAATTTATCATGCACTAGATAATAAACAACAAACAGTTATTTAATTTTTTTGTAAGTTTGGAAAAAGAGTTGTTTACAGATGAAAATGACATGCGGAATTCTAGGCATACTTTATTGAATTGAAAAACTGAAATGAAAATACTGAATTGAAATACTTATCCTTGGGTTGCCTCCCAAGCAGCGCTTGTTTAGCCTCTCATTAGCTTGAGGCATTTCCTCCATTACAGAGGATAGGTAATTCGCATGTCTCTCTCTTCTGTAGGAGCTTTCGCCTTAGCTCCTCCCTCTTTCTTGTTGCTTCTCTCATACTTCTCTGGGTCCTGTTTTTCTTTGAAGGTGGCAAAACAGCGTCTGTTTTTATAATGGACTTCCCTTTGCCTCTTGGTGGATATTCCTTCTTTTGTTCTTTCTCAGCTTTGACCTTATTGTTCTTTCTTCCTTCAGCAGCAGGCTTCTTCAAAGGTGGCGTATTAACCCCAAACTTAGATCTTCTGGCCACTTTTCGGTTTCTTCCCCATGCTTTGACCCATGTTGCTCGGACGTCTACCTAAATAGTTAGCCTCTTCAATTGGTTAGTTAGTTCTTCGGGTACCTCCTTTTCCTGAGCTGTCTCTATCTCTAGCTGCGCCATTTCATTCTCCAGCTCCTCTATCTCTATCTTTACCTGTACTTCTTGAGTTGGAGTCGGTGGTGTAGCCTCTCTATCTTTCCACTCAAGCATGAAGCACACTTCCCTCTTGTTCTTGGAAGCTTTGATAGTTTTTTTCTCCTATCCACTCCTTAGAGTCAACTCAGCGAGCTCCACATCAATGAGTGCCCTGTTGGTTGCTAACAATGGTCTTCCAAGAATGACAGGATGTTCTTCATCTTCTAGGATATTCAGGATCATGAAGTCTGCTGGAAATACCAGGTCTTTGACTTTTACCAAGACATCTTCTACCGTACCTGCTGAGTGAATGGTCGTTTGATTTGCTAACACGAGTTCACGTTCTGTACCTGCAGTTGTTTTTGTGAGTTTTAACTTGTCTGCCAGAGATAATGGCATTACGTAAACCACATTACATAATGCTCGCACTTCTGCTTCCTTAATCTGACAGAGTATGGTGACGCTTCCAGGATCTGTCTTTTTGACTGGCAATCTTGCTAGGCCCTCTCTATATTCTTTCAGTCCTGCCATGAACTCGTCTTAAGCTTCATCCAAAGTCATATCGAACAGCTTGTACCACCCTTTGTAGTCATTTATATGTTCTTCTCTTTGCTCTGATTTCTGATCTCTCAGCGCTTTGCACTCCTCCTTTGGATTGTCCACCGTGTTACCTGCAATATCTTTAGAAACATGAGTGCTTACCAGTTTTGAGAGTTGACGAATCTGGGTTTCAAGACTTTTTATCGTCGCCCCCTGATTGGCTACTGTAGTCTGGATATTTTCAAAGTTAGTCTTGCTCATGCTAGCAAACTTATTGAGTAACTCTTCCAATGGAGATGGCTTCTTGGTTGAGGTGCAGCTTGAGCCTGGTTCCCTGTCTGGTCCCAGCGTAAATTTGGGTGTTTGCTCCAACCTGAGTTGTAGTTGTTCCCCATGTAATTTACCTGCTCCTCGCTTCCTCATGGCAAACAATGCCCATTAGGGCGATCTTCTAGGCAGAAGTCACAGACTCCTTCTACCTGTTTAACACTAGCTTCCTTCACAGCTTTCTCTTTATCAGCAAGTTGCTCCTTAGTAACTCGATCTCTACTTTGTAGGCAATCTCCTGGTCCACCTTGAGAATTCCAGGAGTCTTCTCAGTTCGATCATGACTCATGTTGTATTCATTCTGGCACATCTGCTCAACCAGATCTTTAGTCTCTGCATAGGTCTTGACCTTGATAGATCCACCAGCTGAGGCATCTAGTATCATACGATGCTCCATCTTTATACCAGCAGTGAATAGTTGCATCTGCTCCATGGCACTAATGTTGTGGTTAGGACACCTTCTCATGACTAACTTAAAGCGTTCATAAGCCTAGCACAGCGTTTCAGATTCATGTTGTTTGAAACTCAGAATCTCAGACTTCCTCTTCTAGAATAGTGTGTGTGTGAAGAATCTTTCCAGGAACTTGTCTTCAAGCTCCTTCCATGTTGCAATCGTTCCCCTTGGCAAGCATTGAAGCTAATCTTTAGTTGGACCAGTAAGAGAAAAAGCAAACAAACGCAGCTTCTTCTGGTCCTCCGAAACTTTTTCCGGCACCTTTTGGATCTGACAGATCTCCGAAAACTTTGATAGATGATCGCAAGGATCATTGTTGGCACGTCCGTCGAACTGGTTCTCCCGCAGACATGTAAGAACATTACCCTTAATATCAAAGTTAGCTGGATTCGCCGGCTGGAACCCCTGTGAGATCTGATCTGTGTCAGTCCTCTTGCAGTAATCTCCCATTGTAACTCTGTTTTAAAAACAAACTCCACAAGATAAAGATTCAATTTGAACTTTATCTAATTTAATTAAGATACGAATTGTATCTTACCATACAAGATTGATAACAAACTTGTTATTCAACCTTAGATCGGCTGTCATTTGAAGATTCGCGCTTGTAACGGGTTTGGAAAGATACGCGCGCTAAAGGATATGTTTTAAATCTTCATCAAGCAGTTCTAGGTCAAGACGTCCTACACAAATGTCTAGGACATCTTGTTTCAACATGATGCTTGAACATGTTCTTTATCCAGTAACAATATGTCTGGCACATCTTGTACAACTTGTTGCATCTTCACATCTAGATTTACCATTAGTTGATGCAGGTTGTTTTAGCCTTATGATTTAACCAATCTAATAGGAACAACAACTACAAATCTTGAATCCGAGTTCGTTGTTTCTGAATCAGCCAAGAAGTCGAACGTTCTCGTCACAAATATGGTTTTGTCGTTGTAACACCCAAACCATATTTCATATATTTCTACCTTTATAAAAATCTTTTCAAAATACGCAGCGGAAAATTAAACTGAATTTCAAAAAAAGTTGGTTCGAGTATTACATTCTTCAAAATACTATTGCTAGCTTAATTAGTAAAATACCACTTATACAGAATTACTTCTAAAAGATACAACTTAAATAAAATAAGATAATGAAAATGAAGGACTCTTTATACATGTATAATTTATATGAACCCTTTCCCCATGTCATGATTAGAGCGGAGCTTCACCGAAACACACAACCTGAGAGTCTGGACCCAAACTAGTAAAATACACAAAACAGATGGTTAGATAATTTAACCAAAAAGAATATAAACATAAGAGTACACTTACATTAATAATTATACATCAAGGTTAGATAGACATATACATCATCTTATATCATCTAACAAGCATATGTTTGGCATCTTAAGGCATTTACATGAGTACTTGAATACTTAAACATAATCCTCAAGTTATCACGATATTTAGGATAAACCTTCACAAGAGTTATTAACACAAGTATCATTTACCACATAGTAATACACTGTTAGAATTTCTACAGTTTCAAATATGAAATTCTAATTAAACAGCGAAAACGAAAACAAAAGGATTGCACTCCTTTATATAACTTTTGTCCATCACAAAAGTAATTGGATGTGCATCAAATCAACTACCCCGCTATCTCTTAGTGGTTAGTTACTAAATTGAGGGAAAAGAATAAAAGACCACTTTAGGCTTAATGGATAATTACCACAATGTGCACTTAGTAAGTAATTACCATTTATTTAAATAAATAAATGATTAAAAGAGAATAAATCCAACATTCTCCCACTTGGTCGACATATTCTTTCACTCACAATAATAAGAAACAAAGTACATGGATCATAGCGATATGTCCTCTATAATATTGAGTATTACCTTCCATGTATCACAATGTAATGTGCCTTTTACCAAATATGACTTAATGAATAAACTCATAACATTTATGTTTATTCAGGTTCCAAACTTAAACGATATTTCTCAAAATCAAATTTGTACGTACACTTTAGAACTTAAAACATGAGAAAATATCATATATGGAGTTTCATAAAACCAAAAGTCGTTCTTACAACGAAAATCAAATATAGGAACCAAGTCCCAATTTTTCTACATGATCCTTAAATTTCTATAGTGGCATGCCTTTAGTCAAAGGATCAACAATCATCAATTCAGTACTATTATGATCAATAACAATTATTTGATCCTTAATGCGCTTTCTTATGGCTAAGTAATTAATGTCAATATACTTAATTCGACTTCTACTTATGTCATTGTTAGCGATAAAACCGCAACTGAATTGTCACAATACATCTTTAGTGGTCAAAATTGAATCTACAATTTTCAACCCAAAATGAAACTCTTCCTTTATACACCATGTGATGTAGTCTCAAACAAAATACGAACTTAGCTTCCATTGTGGAACTGACGATCAAGGTTTGATTTACGCTTTTTCAAGAAACAACTCCACCGGCTAACATAAAAATGTAACTGGATGTTGATTTTCTTAAGTTAACGCAATCCGCAATGTCTGAATCGGAATAAACTTTGATCTCTAAATTTCAGTTCGCAATACATAAGCATGTGGTCTTCGGTTCCTTGAAGGTACCTTATTACTTTATTTGCAGCTTTCCAGTTTTCCATATCTGGATTACTCTAATATATATCCAACATCCCAATTGCAAATGCAATGTCAGGTCGTGTGCGAACTTTAGCATACATTAGGCTATGGAATAAATATTAAGTGACGTAAATGTTAATGTCATATAATTTAATAATGTGAAATTGGTGAACAATCTTATATCTGAATTCTCTCTAAGACCCTATTGATATAAGGGTCTTGTGACAAATATAGAATTCTACGAACTCTATCTTTGAATCTTAATGTCAATGACATAAGAAGCGTCACTTATATTCTTAATATCAAAACTCTTATAGAGAAATTGTTTCACCTCATATAACAAACCTTTATCATTGGCAGACAAGTAAAAAAGTCATCCAATTACAAAATAAGGAAACAAAGTTTACTCCCACTGACCTTCTGGTATATACAATGATCCATAATGTTCTCTACAAATCCAAAGGAAGAGACGACATCATGAAATTCTAAATACCATTTACGGGAAGATTGTTTGAGTCCATATATGGATTTCTTAAGCTTGCATAACAAATGTTAATCACCTCTAGAAGAAAATCCTTACAGTTGTTTCATGTAAACCTCTTCTTCTAGATCTCCATTTAGGAATGCAGTTTTCACATCTAAGTGAAAATGTTTCAGAATCATTTTCAGTACTAATATTATGGTCCGACTCTTATAAATATACCACATAATCACTATCTATATTGTATGGCTTACTTTCTCTAGTAGATTTCCTTTAAGATAGTTCAATAATTTCAGAAATTTTCGAACATCTTCATTTACTAGATTATCATCCGCCGCTTGTGGAACTTCAATAATTAATTGTTTAATACCCGTTTGAACTTGAGGGGTACTATGAATGACAATCAATTAATCACTTGAAGTAGAAGGTTCAACATCAATATTACCTTTATCAGAACTAATGTCCTGGAATTGATTCCTCCCACTAATCAAGACATTTTCAAGAAACTTTGCATTTCTTGATTCCACAATTCTAGTGCTATGAGATGGACACTATAAGTTATACCCTTTAGGTTTTTCGGGATATCCAATGAGATACCTACTTATAATCATTGGGTCTAATTTATTGTGGATTGTAAACTCTTACCCTAGATGGGCATCCCCGAATGCGTATATGACACAAACTCGGTTTTCAACCTTTAAATAACTCAAAATGTGTCTTTGGGACAACCTTGGTTGGAACACGGTTCAATATATACGCTACCGTTTCAAGAGTTTCACCCCACAATGAAAATCTGGAGTAGCTAAACATACTCCTAACTATGTCCATTCTCAATATATCTATAATAATATTCTACACCTCTATAATTTCTCACGATCTTAATTTGCTTTTCGCATTATTTTCTACTTCAGCCTTAAAACTTTATAGGATTCCAACGCTTCATAATTATTATGAAGCAAGTAGATATACATATATCGTGAGTAATCATCAATGAAGGAGATGAAGTATTTCAGACTTTGTATGTTCATGTCTGGACAACAAATATCTGAATGTATGATTTCTAATATTTCAGTTTTCCTCTTAGCACTTTTCTTATCTGTGTTAGTTTGCCTTCCTTGAATGCAATTTACACAAGTCTCAAAATTAATGAAATCTAAAGTATTAAGTACTCCATCATTCACTAGTCTTTTAATTCTCTAAATGGAGATATGTCTTAATCTCCGGTGCCACAGAATAGAGGATTCCTTATTTATAACACATCATTTAGTTTCAGCTAGAACATGCATAACATTATTAGTGGCATCAATTTGAAAAATTAATTGCGAATGGAAACCATTGGATAATACATCATTTTCCGACAAGTTTAGATTTATAAAACAAACTGAAAGACATTTCATAAAAATAAAGGATTATCCCAATGGTTCAAGAGTCAAATAGAAATTAATTTTTCCGGAAAAAAAATTTAGAACATAAAAAGTCTTTTCCAGATTTTAAAACAAAGCCGCTACAAAAATAAAAAATTTGCATGTTCCAACAGCCTCCACATGTGAACACATCTTACTTACTGAATAGATGTTTTGCTCACTTGGAAGTGGTTTCCTTAAGCTGGTTATACACTGTAAGGTATTCGATAATATGGATTGTAGAACCAAAATCAAGCCAACATGTGTTATAAATGACATCAACCATATTAGACTCATAACAAATAAATGAGATTAGTTTACCTTTCCCATATTTGTCATTATAATATCTTTATCTATTTCCATCACAAATCTTTCTTCTTCTTGAACACACATAGTCAAGAGTTAATAGACTGACCATTTATCCTTATGTGTGTTACAAGAAATTATGAACGGTTGATATAAGGATGGAAGAGTGCTCAAAATATAATGCACAAGGAAAGATTCAGACATGTTAATTAATCTCAAGAGTCTTTAGTTGTGCTGCTATATCCTACATTCACATGATGTGCCCACGCACACCTTTCATATGGATGAGCTTCATGGATGAAAACTTCATAATTAAGGTGATGTGCTTTATCTGATATTTTAAATTGTTTATCAACTGCGTTAAGCAATGCTTGAACGTTATTATGATGATCAACAGAACCACAAATGCAAGCAGAGATGTTGGTCTTTATGAATATCATACCGAGACAATTAGATTGCTCCCACATTTCATAAAGATCAACATTTTCCTGAAGGCTAGCTTATGTAACAGGAGGCGGTTCGTCTTTCCGAATAGCATAATCAATGTTCATCCATTCTAAATGAAGAAGAAATTTCTCCTTCCACACCTTATAGTTTTCAATCCTTAGTTCGGGAATTTCACACTTAAAAAAGCTACCTTCAAATGACTATACTCACTGGGAGATGTATGCTATTGGTGGAAGTGCTGACCCTACAATCAACAGCCAGGGTAACAGATACAATGCCCCTACTAACCCTTTTGCCAAAGAGGTACATTAATACTTCAATTAATCTATATTTAGTTAGTTAGTTACATGTTCGGAGTCGAGTTTAACATAATCATCAAGTTCCAAATTGTAGCTTTTTTGGTCAAAATCACATTGACTTTAACGAAATCAATGTCACAGTTGTTGAAATTCCAAATCGTAGCTTTTTTTTGGTCAAAATCACCTTGAGTTTAACGAATAATAATTAAAATACTATTGCACAAGTTGCTAAAACTAAGAAGAATACTGGACCTAGGACTACAAGGAAGAGAAAATTGGTGTTGCCTGAAGCAACTGATGAAGATAAGGAAGAAGCATTAAAGAATGATGCTATTGCACAGGTTGAGGCTCTGAAGCAGAAGGAAGAGACACTGAAAGATGGTTATGACTGTGGAATTGACCCTAAGGTATTTGACGACATGTACTCCAAACTTCCTCCAAGAAATATTCCTGATGATGTGCTTGCTCAACAGACTATGTATGGATCAGCTGATGGTAAGTATTCTACTTTTATTGGCAATAGCTCAGCTTTTAGAGATTATTTCAGAAGACTCCAACATCCTTCTGAAATCCCAGTTAAACGTGTTTTTGATAGAATTTTTAAAGGAGTTAATTCTAAGAAAGATCTCACTCTTTCTAAGAATCAACCATCATCAGAGATTGATAAGGAATGTGAGCTTATGGAAGTTGGACTGCAAAACATGATTAGGGCAATCAGAGTCTCCTACAAGAAAGAATTGGAATTTCGTAATGAACTGGCTAGACTCAAGGCAGAACAAGAGAAGAGAGAAGCTGAAGAGCGTGAAAGGAAAATACTGGAGGATGAAAGGCTTGAAAATGAAAGGTTAGAGGCTCTGGCTAGAGAACAAGCAAGGTTAGCAGAAGAAGCAAGATTTGCTGCTGAACAGGCAAGGCTTGAAAATCTGGCAAGAAATGCACCAGAGTTTGCCCTTCTGATGAAAGATGATCAAGAAAAACTGAAGGAAAAAGTTGATGTACACGCTGGCCTTCTAGCTTCCATTCTTGAGACTCTTAAAAGCATCAATGAAAGACTACCTCTTCTTCCTCCACCTCAACCTTAGGAATCTATGCACTTGTTAATCATATTTTTTTTGTAACTTGTTTTCAGAATCTGTTGGTTATTATATTTTGTGAACTTATTTATTTTGATAAATATTCAAGTACTTGATTTATCTTGATTAATTTTTTTTTTTATTTGGTTATCTATATTCAAGCATGCAAATTTTTTTTTGAGACAAATATCAAAACACAAGATTCCAAAACAAATCAAAGAGTTTTATTCCAAAAATAATTGTTGATTACATAAGTTCTTATCCACCTTTTCACTTGGATTCTACATCAGAAACAACTTGTTCTGATTCTAGATGATGAGAATCAGAAGGTGAGGACGGGTATTCTTCCCTAGGAGGAACATATGTACTCAGGAATTCTTTCCAGTCAGAATCTCATTCAGATTCTGACTCAGAAGATGACTCCTTTTGTTTGGTCTTGGATCTTGTTTGATAATTGGCTCTGATAGGAGCAGAAGTTGATGCTTTCATTTTCTGAGGATTCTTCGTAGACTCTGAGTCTTGTTGAATCTTCATCTTCTTCTTCTTCTTCTTCTCCTGTGACTTCTTACTCTCGATCACTCTTCTATCCTTCTCCATTGTTGTTTTTCAACTTGAAATGGAAGTGTTGAGTGAAATGACAAAGGTTTTTGGGTCTTTATATAGGATTTCAAAACAGACATGTTTATGGATTTACGACAAGTCATTTATTTGATGAAGTTGTAACCACCTTCTTAAACAATGACTGTCTTGAAAAACTCCCTTTGACCATTATTTTCAAACTTGGCATTTATTTTCTTGTCCGTTTCTGTGTTATCTTTTTGTTTAATGACAAAAGGGGGGGTAAGAGTATATTAATTTTCTGGAACGATATACCTGAAGCCAAATATTCCAAATTTTGCTTATAATTTTTTTTAAGTTCTGACTTATATGAAGGAAAATTTCTATTTGAAATCTGAACTTATTATACATGGTACATATAAGAGAAGAGTGCAATTTTCTTTTATAAGTATCAGACTTAGGGGGAGAGCTTGCAAACCTAGCCTCTGATAGTCAAGTGTATAAGTCTAGTTCAAAATTCAAATGAAAATTTTTAAACTGATTTAATTAATCATTGCTGAACTTAGGGGGAGCTTGCAAAACTCATAAACCTAAGAGAAGCATGATGTAATTAATCAACAACCATTGTAAATTAATACTTGGTTTGTCATCAATCAAAAAGGGGGAGATTGTTGGAACAAAAGAGGTTCTGACATGACTCAATTAAGTTTTGATGATAACAAAGGTATTAATATACAATAGGGTATACTAATTATCTACTCTAGTGTGCAGATATATAAGCTAAAATTTTATATTTTCTATAAGTACACTGGAGGCTCTGAAATGGGAAGCAAATTCTGACCAGAACATGCTCATCAGAAGATGCTATGTCAAAGTCTTGTCAGAAGCTACATATCAGAGGATACGTCATCAGAAGCTGTGTTTAACTACATCAGGTTCTGATACTTGCAGTGAAGGTCGTTTTGTCAGAAGAACATTCTCTGCTTCAATGATTAATTCTTCGTCATTCTCTGACAACTCAAAAGCTGGAAAATCAATCTTATCCACAGAATAGTAACGTTAGTACTATTGTACGAACTTATTACCAGATTTGGGCAAATCTTCATTATCAAGTTTGTTCGTACACAAAGGTTACCGGATATGGTTCAAGAGCGTACTATTACCAGCTGGCACAATCTCCTGCAACGAATTCAAATTCAAGGTGCTCCACCCATCACTATAAATAGGAGTGGTAGTGAAGTTTTGTACACAGAACAATTGAGCAATTTGAAAGAGCTGTTACTCTGCAAAAATCATTTTGTGCACAAAACAACTTGAATACAACTTGAACTCATTTAAAAATCCAAGACTCGAGCTTCAGCTTCTGATTCATACAGTTGTTGAACCTTAGATTTCTGTTATTAGGATTCTAAGATAAGTCTTGTAATTGAGTTGTATTTTACTTATTCTTTTGAACATTGATTTGTAAATCAGTGTTCACAAACTCTGTTTTTCTTGTAAAGTTGTTTGAAGTCTATTGCTTTTGTGCTTGAGCAAAGGAAGTCTCTTGTAAGTGTTACTTGAGCATTGGAAGTCTCTTGCATGCGTGCTTGAGCAATTGTAATCTTGTTTGATTATAGTTAACTCCCTTGGAAGTGCAAGGGGACTGGACGTACTCTCGGTTTGTGAGAGGAACCAGTATAAATCTCTGTCTCTATCTCTCTCCCTTTCTCTCTTACTTTTAAGTTGCTGTTTAATTGTGTTTTGTTTTCTAAACCGCTGCAAACTCTGACAAGTTTTTATAACTTAGAAGAATTTTTCAAACTACCCAAAACACAATTCAACCCCCCCTTCTTGTGTTTTTCACACCTTCACGTGTCTGCTCCATATCCGTGTGGATATCCGCTAAACGAGTAATCCACGAATATTGAAGTATTCGCAGATATTAACTGATATCCATGGATGATATTTTTTTATTAACAAAAAGAATTAATTATTGAAAAACAATTAGTTTTTTAAAATAGAAAACATTTATAAATTTTGCTCTCTATTTTTAAAGAAAACACCAAATTTACAAACAAAAATCACCTCACTGAACTGCAAAAGAGCCAAACAAAACTAGAATCTATATAAAATAGCCAAACTCCAAAAGATAAAATATAAAAATACAATTTTTTGTTTAGAAAAATACTAGAATTTATATGTAATTAAGTAGGCATATTTAAGTAATGTTACTAATTATTTAGCGGGTATAGATATCCGCGGGCGTGGATAGTATCCATTAAATGCCGATAATTGAAATATCCATTTATTTTATTCGTGGATATCCATTAAGTTATCTTTCCGTATCCATGGCGGATTTTATCCGCAAATATCCGCGGGTATATATGTATATTGTTGTCATCCATGTTCCCACCCCACTATTTAAAATACACATTGACGAATTAAAATTTGAATTTCAACTGCGAGAATTATCCTTATTTTCATATTCATATTTTATCATAGGGAAAACTTATTCATAATTTTATCTAGCACGAAGAAACGTGATCCTCATGATGAAAAGTGTATGTAGATCATAGTGAGAACTAAGCACGAAAATTTAATTGATCTTCATTAAAAAAAAATATAGAATTAACAACTATTTTTTTTATGAAACCTCTATAGAATTATATAATTGAGACGGAAGAGAGATAGAAATAGAGAGAGAGAGAGAGGGAGAGAGAGAAATCTCTTAGTGGTGTAGAATAGAAAACGGGGAGCAGTTTCCACCCGACTATTAAAAATACACATTGACTAATTAAATTTTGAATTCCGACTGCGGGAGTTATCCATATTTTCATATTTAATATTTTATCACGGGGATCATTTATTAAAAATTTTATTTAGCACAATATAAAGTGATCATCCATGATGAAAATTGTATGTAGAATATAGTGATAACTTAACACGAGAATTTTATTGATATTCATTAAAAAAATACTAGAATTAGCAATTATTTTATTGTTGATGGAGCTCCTATAGAGTATTGCGACGGAGGCGGGAGAGAGAGAGAGAGAGAGAGAGAGAGAGAGAGAGAGAGAGAGAGAGAGAGAGAGAGAGAGAGAGAGAGAGAGAGAGAGAGAATCTCTCAGTGGTATAATATAATAGGAAATTGGTAACATTTTCTACCCCACTATTAAAAATACACATTGACTAATTAAAATTTGAATTTCGACTAAGGGGGTTTTTCCATATTATGTGTCCATCGCACTTTCATTAGATTACATATGGCTGATGAAATCTATGGAAAATCTAGAATAATTTAATATAATTTTGATTTTTTGTAATGTATGCTATTTTAAACTTTTCATAACCTTCGTTCGAACTTTTTAAACATTCCATAACCTTCATTCGAAATTTTTTAAGAACCTTAATTTATTAAGGTGAGTGGAGAGATTCACACATAGCTTTTCCCATTTTACGCTCACACGTGAAGATTGCTTCTTTGTGGTACGGTGAAAAGAAAAAATTTGAGAATAGAAACAAGGTCAAAGTATGTTACTATTCATTTAAAAATTAGTATAAAATTTACAATTATTTTTTGTTGATGAAGTACTACAGAGTCTCGTGTTAAAGATATATCGTATTTTCATACCCAAATAAATTAAAAGAAATCAATCTCATAGACAATTGAAAAAACGTAGATAATCTTCTAAATAATATAAAATGAAAAAAAAAAACATAAACAACCTTCAAAAGAAAAATAACATATGGAAATAAATATTCTTGAAAAAAATAAAAATTATCTCGTGTTTGACAATGAACCTAATGTAAATTTTCTATAAAGAGTCGGCACGAGATGAAAAAGAAATGAAAAATCATGGTATATTTTAATTTTATGGGTACGGTGCCAAAAAATCTTAAGGCCATGAAAAATCAAAGCATATTTTCCTTTGAGAATGAAGTTTATAATTATTTTATATTTATAGAATCACTATATAGTTTCAGGGATGAAGATGAGATAAATAATCTATCTCATAATAGTGTAAAATGGGAAGTGAAGTAATACTCTTAATCTCGCTTTATTCTGTAACATCGTTAAATCTATATTATGCAAAACCTATCTCAATTTTACCTTAGAATTTTAAACCAAAATAATCAAATAATATATCAAAATAAACATATAAATAATATTAAAAAAGAAAATAATCTTGTGCATGGCACGGGCTAAGAGACTAATTATAATTGTGTTGTTAAATCTTAATTTTTATAAGTCTCCATGACATCCAAATCCAATCGCCACTAAAGAATAATAATGATAATTAGATGTGTCAAAAAAAAATAATGATAATTAGAATATCCTTAATATATATGTCATGATATTGTTACGATTATGATTTTTCAAAAATTAAATCCATTTTCTTTTGTCGAAAAAAAAAACATTAAATTTATATTCCTCTTGAACGAAGGTATGAGTTAATTTCTTTTTTCTAAGAAGAAATTATTTGTTTAGAAGAAGTGAAAGATCCAAATATGTTGATATCAACTTATGGAATCTTTTGTAGAATGATTTTGGGTTGATTATAGTATCAGATTCAGATATAACATTGTTCAAGAGACAAATTTATTTTGATAGAGAAATAATTAAGTAAAGGAAATGATCAAAAGCATAGATATTGCAACAGAAAATGTTAGAAGAAACAAGTTTTACTGGACATCGCATTGTGTCGACACACAACCATGTGCAACATTAGAAGTTCGTATGTCAATGAGAAAACCATGCACTGTTGTTGCGGATGGCTGGAAACTAATAACCGGAGGCCTGTCGTGACACTGAATTAAGGAATTATCCGCAAATATTGCGCAACTCCCCCAGAGTACAACCGTTTCTTCTCGGTGATAAACATATCGAGGCTATCAAGTCACGAGAATATCAACAAGGTCGGTTACTCAGACACTGCATAAAACTTATTTATTTTGAGATAAAAATTGTGAGGAGGAAGAAGTTCTCATTCTCACTTTCATATATACACGACGCACATTGGATCCCATGTAACAAATTTTTTCAAGCAAAACAATAATCCTTATTAATAAAGAATAATCAAACGGTTTATCAAAAATAAATTGGGTAGGTGTGAGTCACTTAGTCATCATAATTAATATTAATAATAACAATAATCCCTCTTATGAAATAACAAAACCGTCATATACCAAGTAAATGGCAAATAAATAAAATTAATTCTCAAATAAAATTGATTAAATTGGGTCAAAATAAAATGGAAATAATAATAAACTTTTGAAATAATCAAAATATACAACAATCCCCCACATATTTCAAAAGTTTTAAACCGAAGAAAAATTAACAGTTTTAATAAAAATTATGCCTGAGTAAACCTTATAGATGTAATGCATCAGAACAGTGTAGCAAGCTATGGAACCTGTCCCTAGACTGATAGACTTAACACACAGTGAATTGGTTTTGCAAGCAATGGAACCCAAGACACTTGATGTGTGTTAGCGGTCTACCAATCACATTACACCCCCACAATTCTCGTGTTACGCGGTGTGGCGCATTTAGGCCGTGCGCATGTCTGGTATTCATGAGTGCTCTAGAGACCCGCCACGGTCTCATGCAAGCGGCCTCACTCGACACTCATATAGGTGATTTCATCTAGTGTATGCTGCAACCATACACCACCCATAAGGGCTTATTCATCGACTAATATCCATCAATAAAATAAATCTACTTATAGATTTATCTCATTGGCTTATACCCAATAATATATTTGTTATACAAGTCTACTTGTAATACTTCCAAGAGACAAACTCCACATTGATCATAAATATAAATTTATGTGTCGATTTATTACATAAGTCTACTTGGATAATATTCAAGTGACAACACCCCCACATTGGGTTAAACGTAAACCATTATAAATATTGATTTTCATATAATCAAGTTCATAAAACATCATTGTATTATTTTAATACAATGGCTAATCCACAACTTACCATATGATGTTTAATGACATCTCTCAAATATCTCATCGACTAATATCCATTTAACATCATCATTGTATTATTTATACAATGACTCATATCCAATTATAAATTCATTATACAAGTCTACTTAGAATACTTTCTAAGCGACACCCCCACATTAGATAAATGTGACTTCATTTGTGGATTTATCACACAAGCTTACTTGAATAATTTTTCAAGTGATAATACTCACAATAGATAATTGAATCTCAAATATATATTTTTACACAAACAATCTCATGATACAATCATTGTATTGTTCTCATACAATGGAATGGATAATCCACATCATACCATACAATTTTTTTATGGTATTTATCAAATAATTTATCCATATAATATATAAAATTTACCAAAAGATTTTCAACAAATTATCTCTTCAATTTTCTTTAATCAAGTACGGTATCATAATCATAAGGGATACTCCATATTTAATTTCAAAATGTTTTAACTTTCTAAGAAGTTTCTCAACATAATATACTAATGATAGAATTACACTATCATACATCCTTATGATCTTACACCACAAAATTATACTTGATTCTCTTTTAATTCGATCATCAATTTAGATATCACTAATTTCTTTCAAAGAATATAAATATATGTAAACATGTCCAAATAAATTCCATCATATGAAACATATATATATACCCCCACATCAAAAACATTTCATATAAATTGAAGTATCACGCACAATACATCGACAAAAATATATTGTTTTCAGAGAAGCAACCACACAATAAAATACATATATCAATAGATGATTTCAGATCATAACTTTTACTCCCAAACACACTCATAATTGGAATAAATAATAATTAGTCTCTTATTGATACTAAGACCATGTAGTTATAGTAAACCGTATATA
The DNA here is from genome assembly GCA_030408175.1 of Trifolium repens. Taxonomy (NCBI): domain Eukaryota; kingdom Viridiplantae; phylum Streptophyta; class Magnoliopsida; order Fabales; family Fabaceae; genus Trifolium; species Trifolium repens. Next base: position 40,120,149 of record CP125844.1, read on the forward strand.
TACCAATTATTAAAGAAGCACACCCTTATATATGGAAAAGCTTGTTTTCTAAATCAACTTCATTTTGATTCCACACATAGCAATTATCAAGTATTGACTACTTTCAATCACCATATAACAAATTCATAGGTTTATTTCTATTGCTAACTGTCTACACATCACTTGCATAAAACTATAATCATTATATTAAATCACAAACTATTAACACATATATGCAAGCACCCACAATAAAATTGCATGATTGGAAATTGACATGAAAGACTTTATTGAAAATAAAGATTAATCAAATAGATTCTAATCAAAGTAAATAATAGTTCCTCAAAACAAATTTTTCATTCACAATGATATTTCTCAAAGGAACAAAAGATAACATGTCTGAGTAACCTCGACCTTGTTGCCAATGTCGTAACCATCTCTAGCCATAATTCCTTAGATTGTTGTTGCGGATGGCTGGAAACTAATAACCGGAGGCGTGTCGTGACACTGAACTAAGGAATTATCCGCAAATATTGCGCAACTCCCCCAGAGTACAACCGTTTCTTCTCGGTGATAAACATACCGAGGCTATCAAGTCACGAGAATAACAACAAGGTCGGTTACTCAGACACTGCATAAAACTTATTTATTTTGAGATAAAAATTGTGAGGAGGAAGAAGTTCTCATTCTCACTTTCATATATACACGACGCACATTGGATCCCATGTAACAAATTTTTTCAAGCAAAACAATAATCCTTATTAATAAGGAATAATCAAACGGTTTATCAAAAATAAATTGGGTAGGTGTGAGTCACTTAGTCATCATAATTAATATTAATAATAACAATAATCCCTCTTATGAAATAACAAAACCGTTATATAGCAAGTAAATGGCAAATAAATAAAATTAATTCTCAAATAAAATTGATTAAATTGGGTCAAAATAAAATGAAAATAATAATAAACTTTTGAAATAATCAAAATATACAACATGCACAAAGAAACCATGTTGAAGACCTGATTTAGGCCTGGGACATGTCGCAAACATTTGTGCCAAGAGACTCAATTTACCTAGCTACCCAAGGTGAACCAAGAACAAGAGAAGATATCTCTAGAATTATACCAAGAACAGATATCTCTAAAACCCTAGTCTTAATTAATTGACGGCAAAAAGACCTAAAATTCCCTTAAAAACAACTGAAACGCGCTCAGCCTATAAATAGGCATCGCGAACTGCGCCCAGTGCAGCCGGCAGAAGCTGAAGTCGTAACACGTAACATAATTGCGCCCAGCGCAAGGGTTGCTGCACCCAGCGCAATATCCAACTTCAAAAAACTGTTTTTCTTCATTGTTTTCAAGGCAACTTCCAACAGTTGTTTGTCGGGGGAGATCGATGATCCTGAGAGTTTGTTATCATTTAAAACACTAGAAGAGATTTTGGGATATTTCCTCAACATTATATCTTGTATATAAATGTTTTTCTCATGATAATTGTGTATCTGGTAGGATTAGAATTTAAATCATGCTTGTGATGAAATGTATGATCCTGGGATAATTGTTTGCTTGCATAATCTCTAAAAAATGCAAACAAAATCTCTTCCAATATTCTTTTATATTTTCCTTGCAAGGCTATCACAATGTTGAGCCATATATGTAAATTCTCCGCGGTACATGTGTGAAGTGACCAAGTATTTTTGAAAAATTATTTTAAATTTAAATATTTACAATTTAGGATGTCAAAAGAATGATTCTAGATTTTTAAATCTCTAAAGTGTACTTCAATTTTGATTGGTTTATTGACCCGCACACAGTAATATGTTAGAGAGCTACAAACTAATCTAAGAGAAACATAAAAAAAGCAATAAATAAAAAGTAAAATAAACATTCATTTCATTTATCAGGTTAAAATGTGTCAAATACACTACATATATACTACTGCTATTAGATAATATGTTAGATGGGCCTAAAGGCTAAAATAAGTCTAATCTAAATAACTTAATATAATTAATACTCAAATAGCAATATAAATCTCACTCCTAAATAATTTAATTAACTATTATATAATTACTTAATTATCTACTATTTAAGTACATTTTTGTAGTGCCTCGCCTTGTGCTGAGGGGTCTACTTACTCTTATGATTTTATATATATTCCATTTTAGTTTTTTTTTAAAAAAATAATTATCTACTATTTAATCTTCTATCATAATAGCATAGTTTGGCTGCATATATTCTAATCAATTTCGTATATCAACTAGGACCAAATAATTGATGTGAATAAGCGTATAGAATTTTTTTCTGCAAATTTCGAAGTCATTTGCAACAGTACATCCAAGTTGGTTATAATTATGTTGCCACACTAATTGGCTTTTATCATGGTTGAACATAATTTTATTTCTAAAAAATACCCGTTCAGGTTGAAAACTTAATTAAAACAATAATGAGTTCCAATGATTATCAAATTTTTTACGTTACCCCTTTGCATAGTGTGTATAAGAGACAAACAAAACACATTGATCTACTGAGTGTGCTAAACGGGTAAAAACACACACACACACACACATATATATATATATATATATATATATATACTAATATATAAAGGGGATACAAATTTTTGGGATGGATTTTTTATTATTTCAATTTTACCCTTAAAAAATAACTTCCACATAAAAATAGATTTTCAGTTTTTTTTAGTAAATAATTTTTTTTTCTTCTTAATAACTAAGCACAACTTCCACATAAAAGTAGGTTTTCAGTTTTTTATAGTAAAAAAAAAAATTTCTTCTTAATAACTAACCACAAAAAAAAAAGAGGTTACGTAGTTATCAATTAACAAAGTCCAATAAAAAAGGAGATTAAGTAGTTATTTATATTTGCACAATACAGAATATCAATCACACACGAGAAAAAAAAAAGAATATCGATTATACAAACGGGCACGTTTCACGGAACGTACCCATTTGGCGGCTAGTATCTATACTAATATATAAAGATGATACAAATTTTTGGGATGGCTTTTTCATTATTCCTATTTTACCCGTAAAAAAAACTACCAACAAAAAAACTAAACACAACTTCCACATAAAAGTAGGTTTTCAGTTTTTTTATAGTAAAAAAAAAAATATTTTTTTTTCTTAATAACTAGCCACAACAAAAAAGGAGGTCAAATAGTTATCAATTAACTAAGTCCAATAAAAAAAGGAGATTAAGTAGTTATTTATATTTGCACAATAGAGAATATCGATCACAAAAAAAAAAAAATATCGATTACACAAAGCGGCTAGTATATATAAAGGATACAAATTTTTGGGATGACTTTTTCATTATTCCTATTTTACCATTAAAAAAAAAACTACAAAAAAAAAAGTAATTACAATTCCAAATTATTAGCACGATTGATGAATAAAATCACCAAATTAATAGAGATGATTTGTTATCTATTATCTATTATTATTATCTATACCAATATATAAAGAGAATACCTCTTTCACATGTTTTCTTATTGTCATTTTTGCCCTTCACTCTATTTAAATATTTATATATGTTGAAAAATAACTTTTATATAAAAATAGATTAAGTAGTTATTTATATTTGCACAATACAAAATATGGATCACACAAAATGACGTCTAGTATATATATAAATACACTATAAAACCATCAAGTCATATTCTAGTTTTTCATGCAAAGAGAAATAAATATGGCTAAAACTCTCTTGTTTGTTTATTGTATGATTTTATTTTTTTCGCTGTTTCATGCTATGGAGGTACCGGATTATCGTAAGTCTTGTTTTCACCCTTTTCAAATTTCTATTTTTACTATTTAGATTGTGCAATATCTTTTATTTCATTTTGGTAACATTAATTATTTTATTACCTACTTTCATTACAGCAAAATATACATGTGAAAATGATGATGATTGTCCAGAAGTTTTAGTATATGATCCTCCTCTAATTAAGAACTTGCTTCCTTCAATTTATAAGTGCGTTGAAAACATATGTGTACCCACTTCTGTGGAGTGAATTCTTGCGCCCAAAAATATTTCTATAGAATGTTCCATGAGTTGCCATTTAATTTATGTTAGCATCGAATAAATGTTTTTTTTTTTTTTATAATTTCATGGACCTTCAAAATTATATGGCTTTGTACTCTAATTGGTAATGAAATAAGGCACTTAAGAATATTATAATTATATTGTGTTCTTAAATCTTAATTTTTATAAGTCTCCATGATATATATCCAATCTAGGAATGCCACTATATATGTCATGATATTGTTACGATTATGATTTTTCAAAACATTAAATCCATATTTCTTTTGTTGAAAAAAACATTAAATCCATATTTCTCTTGTATTGGTTAATTTCTTTTTTCTAAGAAGAAATTATTTGTTGAAATGATTATAAAAGAATTGTTTAGAAGAAGTGAAAGATCCAAATATGTTGATTTCAACTTATGGAATCTTTTGTAGAATAGTTTTGGGTTGATTATAGTATTAGATATAACATCGTTGAAGAGACAAATTTATTTTAATAAAGAAATAAATAAATGAAATAATCAAAAGTATTAATGTTGCAATAGAAAACGTTTGAAGAAATAAGTTTTACTGGACATTGCATTGTGTCGACACACAACCATGTGCAACATTAGAAGTTCGTATGTCGATGAAAACCATCCATGCACAAAGAAACAGTGTTGAAGACCTGATTTAGGCCTAGGACACGTTGCAAACATTCATGTCATTGGGTGTTTTGTTTCAAGTTTAGAAATAATATTCCTTAAAATATACGGGTAGCAGTAAATATACTCTTGCTCCAAAAATAATAATATATATATACCCATATTTGCTAGTACAAAGTTGACATAAAATTATTTTAGAGAATGAAGGTTTCTTGGAATAAAATAACTTTCAGTAACTTCCTAACGCTAGGACTTCGGCTGCTTGATGCTTGAGCCGGCCCTGCAAGTGTAGATAAATTTTACAACAATATTGAATATCAATTCAACTCTAGTTTGATTCTTGTAAATAAATCGAATCAAAATTTTATAAAAATTATTTTTTAAAAAGTCTTAGCTCAATATATCCTCTTTTATTAAGCTTACCCATCTAAATATAATTTTTATAATAATTTTTCAATTAGTGAAATAATTTTTTATGTTTTAATTGATATTAATGTTACAAGATGGGCACAATTTTTTATAATGGGCCGACCCAAAGGCCAATAGACTAGCCTGGCCTTGCCCGATTTTCATATGGACTACATATCGAAAAATGCTCTTTAGGCCCCCTTATTTGCTACTCAGGCCCCCCATGTTGACGAAAATACCCTAGAGGCAAGTTTTGGAACTTAAATTCCAAAATTAATCAGTTTTGGAACCTATATTCCAAAATACACTAATTTGTATTATTTTCGATCAAAATAGCTATACAAGTTGAATTTGGAACTTACAAACTGAATTGTTTTATTTTTGAAATTTTTTTACGCTTTAGAACTTACTATCCAAAGTATTTTTTTTTAAAATTCAACCGGAGGTTCCGCCATCCTAACACGTACCTATATAAACCAATACAATAACTACATATCAGAAACATGCACTATAAAGCTGAAAAACCAAAATTCTGCCAAGTTTGGATTTTATCTTCCAACAAAATTCCAGAATGCACGTTCCAAAATTTACGTTTACAGATAATACTTGAAAACTCAAAAAATAAACCGATGAATGCATACATTACCTTTTGGATGACACCAAATAAGTGTATGAACCCTCTATGAGTGAATAAACGTTGATTTCAAGGCTTCAAAATGTGAAAAAATCAACTTGTATAGCCATTGATCGAAAATAATACATATTAGTGTATTTTGGAATATAGATTCCAAAACTAATTAGTTTTGGAATTTAAGTTTCAATCCCTATCTCTAGGGCAATTTCGTCAACACGGGGGGCCTGGGTAGCAAATAAGGGAGCCTAAAGAGCATTTTTCCTACATATCCTAGGGTAAAAAAGGTCCAGTTGCATTTAGGCTAGAGTTTTTTTTGGTCTGGTCCATCCAAGATCGTGGGCTAATGAGTTGGTCCATTAGCCAGACCAATTTTTGACAGCTCTATTCATTGTTATCCCTAAATTCACTATCTTATGACATATTATATTATTATTGTAATTATAAACAAAATGAGTTAATCATGTTTCTATAAAAAAAAAGGTAAATATATGGTATATATATGCTAATTAATTTAATTTTTCTTAAGACTCAATATCAAATCTAAAGACCAACTAATCCGATGGACACTAATCTCACTTTCCACTAGCAGGGAGCTATTTAAAGTCAGAGTTTCATTATGTATAGATAGGTCGAACACAGAAAATGGCTTTAGATAGATTCAAATTTGAGACCTTAAAAAAGACGATATTCCAACATTCGCTCCGGACAGGACCGGCCAAACAGGCGTAGAGATCTAAAGTAAAAAAAAATCGAGGCCTTAAAAATAACACAAGCATAATAAAAATCAATTAAGAATATTAAATGTTGTGGATTGAACCTTAGTTAGGATTTGAGGCCTGTTAAATCTAAACAATCCAGCTAAAGAAATATATATATAAATATTTTTTCATATTTTAAATTTATAACTAAATTGAATTTTACACATAAATATTTTATCACATTGTAAATTTTATACGAAAATATATATATATATATATGGGATATGCTATAACACACCCACTCAATTTCATGAAGGTGTGCATTAGCAAGTTATAACTAAAAAATAGATAAATACACCTTCAGGTGTATGTTGCTAAATCCAAAAGATTAGTCTAATAGGTGGGAAAACTTTATGGCTTAAGTATAATATTAAGTATAATATTAGACACTTTGATATATTCGACATGAGACTCCTAACATTGTCATGCCCTTTAAGAGCCAACATCCAAGACGACTTTCACTCTATCGGTATTCAGCAGAGCACCTCAATCCAGCCTGTAGGTAATCTTTTCTGTGTCTCAACTCTCAATGAAAGCACAAATTGTTAGTCTTTTTCCTTTTCAGCGGTTTCACTCACATATCATTATTCGATAGAACACCTTAATCCAGCCTATAGCTCTTTTTGTGTCCAACTCTCAATAAAAGTACCAATTGTTAGGACTTAAGCACATGAAAATAGTTTGACTCAAACGATTAATTCAATAGAAGAAAGAGTTTCATGGCTTGAGTACCACATAGAGCACGATGTAGAACTCCTAACAAAAATTATAACTAAAGTAAATTATTTAAGTTTTCTTTTTTATCCAAAAATTTGAGGCTTAAAATGTTTGCTTAAGTTGTTTGGTCTTTGAGCCAACGCTGCATTGGATCTATTTACATTGATTGATATCCAAGAAAACTATCTGACATGGCAACATATGACATCTATAGCCTTCTATCAATGATTCAAATCTGGCATATTTGATAGTGACTCAGATTAAAACTTCAATATAAAAATGATGTAAAAGACAAGATGATTATAATTTCGAATTTACGGTAACAAGAGGAAAGAAGGTTAGTGTGAATTGTGAGTGGAATGAAAGGACGTGGAAGCCACGCTTGAAATCCACCCATCGCTAATTAGCTTATAAAACGTCATGGGTCCCCACTCTCTACCCACTCATACATATGTTAGTTAATTCAGAGCAAACAAGACATTACAAACATTATTATACCAATATCCTCAATAAAGACAAGGTCAAAACACAACACAGGAGGCACATTGCTGCTATTACTGCTAAAAAGTACTACCTGTTATATTCCCATAAATTTTAAAATAAGTGAAGATTTAGCAAAACAATTTTTATTTTAAAATGGATGTAAGTTTATTTTTTTTTAAGGTTTAAATATCATTTTCGTTCCTATAAGTTTATAATTTTTTAGTTTTAATCCATGTATTTGTTTTTGTTGCAAATTAATCTCTGCATGTGCAAATTATTTTGATTTTAGTCCCTAAAGCTAAAATCCGCATGAAAATTTGCAAGAAAATTCGTTGGTTTTCTGCGGATTTTAGTTTTAAGAGACTAAAACCAAAAGATATAAACATATAGAAATTAATTTACAACAAAAAAAAATATATGAACTAAAACCAAAAAAACGTAAACTTATAAAAACGAAAATTATATTTAAACCTTTTTGTAAAATTAAATTTTATACTCCCTCACTCTTATTAAGAAATATAAAAGATGGTAAAATATTTGGAGAATTGAGAATGCTTTTTAATCACATGACATAACATAACGCTTAACAATTTTACTTCTTACCGAGAAAGATTTAATGGAGCAATCGGATCAGGTACCACGTGACGTGATTACCGTTCTTGGGAGTGTTTCTATTATTTCTCGCAAACCCAAAAATTAGAAACATTTAGTCAATTTTAACTATTTTTAATATTATAGGCACACAACTAAAGAGACTTTGAAAGTAGAAGGTAAACAACAACCAACAATATATCTCTCCAACTAATAAGAGTTTTAGTCCTCAAATACTCCATCCGATCATTTTTATAAGAGACAGATAATTTTTTAGATTCATTCAATAATAAATGTATTTAAGCTATAATACAGACTAAATACATTAATTATTAAATAAATCTTATTCAATAATATCCCTTATAAAAATGATCGTAGGGAGTATATTATCAGAGGTTCAGTTTCTAATTTATCTTGTGTGCCCCACATATTCTCTAATAGATATTAGTCGTCACTAACGACATGTGTAACACAAAAAAGATGATGAACAACCAAGATGAGAGGAAAATTTAGAAACGCCAGCCATCTCCCTCTTTCTCTCTCTACTTTCTCTGCTTTTTATGCCGTCTAATTAAAACTCTTTTTCAACTCCAAGGCCCTCGCTTTCACTGCAAAAGGCAAAAGCTATCACAACGACCCTCATTTTTAATTTCCTTCAATACTGTGCAGAGAAGCCCCACTTGTATGTGTTTTATTCAACAGATAATAGACTTGGTTCTATTGCATTGAAGACAAAAATATAACTACATCTCATAACATGCTCTTTACATACATACAAAAACAATACATGGTCTTCAAAATGAATCTCACATTCACATTACCTCAAGAATAATACTAGTAATAATTAATAATTTAAAGAAAAAATAAATTGCTTCCAATATCCCATCCATCCTTTTTTGTATAACAACTGTACATTGTTTTTATTTTTCTACTATCCAAACATTTTTTAATCTAATCTCAGGGAAACAATTTTCCCTTCACCCCTCTTCCTATATTTTCCAACATATTCATATCCCTATTGGTAACCACAAAAAATTAAAAAACTCCCACCCAATTTTAAAAGGAAAAAAAATAGTCTCAAATTAAAACCCATTTTCCATATACAAGTTTTCCCTGATCCAACATATAATCATCATCATGATTCATGGTTGTATCTTTTGAATTCAGCCAAAAAACAATCCCAACTCAAGTGAGATTCTTTGAGGCCCCACTTGAACACAGAGTGACATGTTAAACAGTCAACTCTAAGGTCCTGCCTCTGCAAGTGGGTTTCAAACTTCCAAATATTTTTCCTGGATTTTTGTGATGATTATTCATGACATTTTTTTAATCTTCAGGAGAAAATACTTTAGTCTCATTTTTGTACTCACTGGTGTCACTGCTACCAGTCTTCGATGAATATTCTACCGATAAAATCTCGAAATCTCTTCGAGTAAAGCTTTGGATCAACGGCAGAAATTGAAGTAGAGTCAACTTGGAAGGACTTGTAAGCATGCTCAAGCTTCTTGCTGATATCATAGTCTTGCAAAATGTCGATAATGCCGAAATATAAAATGCAGTCGTAAGTCTCTCCACTGCTATACGGGTTCAAATGACTGATTCCAACATATTGATCGAAATCACTCCTCCTTGCAAGTCGCTCTGCTCTTGCAGGCATATTAGCTCCTAGCCTGATTAATGATTTCCTGAAGCAAGAAGAATCCTACTTAATAAATGTCATCTCATGAAACTTACAAACAAAATAGTAAAAATCTATGAGTCTTCAAAGAATACAGTAAGTTGAAATTGTTGTCTGGATATGAAGGTGTATAGAATAAATCCAGAAAGAACATGAACTCAAAGAAGGTAAGAACCAAACATGTTTCCAATTAATGAATTTATTGTCAGGCCAAAAATATATTAGAAATCAAATTGAATCTAATAAATTAGGACCACAACTTGCATGTGTCCCACAGACAACCAGTTCTTGCAATACTATACCCACTTAAATTTCCAATATAATGCAAACTACTTTCAATTATTAATTTATTATCATGAAAGATATAAACTAAAATGAAGAAATTGTCAAAGAATTGTAATGCCATTAAAAAATTAGAATTTATGCCGGCATGTCTTATAGGCCTCCAACTTATTCATTTGTGATATTTTCAAAAGATAACAAGATAATAGCTTTGGTTGAAAGTTGTATAACAACCCAATCATTTAATAAATTTATAACAAAAGAATCCTTCTTAAATTATTTTCAAGGAACTAGAACAGATCATAACATACCTTCCAGATTTAACCCGATCCCTATCTTGCAGCTCTGCTTCGAGAAAGCGGTAACCACGCATGAACTTCTCATTATGATAAGAATCCTGGTTGCCTAAAAGGAGAAAGAAAATTAAGTTCAAAATCTATGTAACATAATCCATAACCACATGAACTGAAGTGGGAGATGAATCAATACCAGTGCGTAAAAGAAAAGGTGACAACCCCATTTTGTCATATGTGTTGTCATCACGGAAATGAAGTCCAACCAACAGACTGTAATCCATAATTTTCTCCGTTTCTAAGAACTCACAATCCCGCTCAATTTGTCTGTGAACACAATATCATAATTGTCAGATATGCATGCAATAACAATTTCACTACTAAGAACAGCATATTAAAAATTAGGTATAACAAACATAACAACTTACTTAATAAGATCCTGAAACCAATTTCTTTGCACACGAAACACATAATTCAGGTCAAGGTCCTTGAGGGTGGTCGTCTCATCAATCTCATCCTCGGGTTTATCGGTTGCACGGCCATGTGAAGATCCTTTCAAATCAAATCGTCTATGAATTGGATATTCAGAGCAGAAAAGGTTGCCCATCACAATAAACCGAGTCTGATTTTCCAATAGCAATGAAAAGTCAGGTACCAAGAAACACCAAACAAACCCTTCAAACAGATACTATAATACATCTATCAATTCATACCTTCTGGCCTCCAATTGGTTTGACACAATGTACCCCGTAGAATTTTGTCACAAGTGAATTCTCATATTTAGACACGTGCTTGTAATAGCTCCGAAGCATCCGAAGAAGCACCTGAAAATTAGTAGTCATAAAGAACCAGACGTCAATTTCAGTTAAATAAGGTTAGAATCTAGGTTTAATCACGACATTCAAATTGCGATAAGGATAGATAATCGACAGAGATAGACCAGCAGACCACCTTCCAAAACCTAAGTTGTCGGGTCTAGTAAAGATTTGACAACGATTGACACGTGTAGCAAAAAGTAGAGATAAATAAAAGTTTTCCCATGTGGTATGTATGTTTTATTCTTAGCACGCTATCATAATTCGTGAAATCCTTGAGGAATTCAACAAGTCAAAATTCAACGAAATTCTAGTTTCGAAGCATCCGAAGAAGCGCCTGAAAGTAGGTAGTCATAAAGAACCAGCCGTAAATAAATTTGGGTTAAATAAGGTTAGAATCTAGGTTCAATCAGGACTTTTGAATGTGATAAGGATAAATAAACAACAAAGATTGACTTCCATCCGAAACCTATGTTGTCGGGTCTACCGAAGATTTGATTAACAGTTGACACTTGCAGTAAAAAACAAAGATAAATAATAGTTATGACATGTGGTATGTATTATTCTTAGGATGCTATCATGATTCAACAAAAGTCTATACAACAAAGGTATATCTAACCTTGACTTCAGATTTCTTCACTGTCTTAATCATGAATCTGTCATCTTGGGTCAAGTAGAAGACACTTCCGCTTTTCCCGGGAGAGGAAAGTTCCCTGAGTGCATCATCCCCACATATAGCCAACATGTAATCAGCAGGATCAACCTGAAACAGCTTCCTCAAATGTCTGAAGAATCAAAGCAAAATAAAGTCAACAACAACGCACAACACAATTTCAACACGGTAAACAACTCTACACAAAATATCAACCAAAATACACAAATCAATTTCAACAAAGGAAACCTTAAAAAAACATCAATAGTAAAACAAACAAACATGTTTCAAATTCAATAAGGAAAAAGAGATTTATACCGAAAAACCACAGGACAGTAATCTTTCCATCGAAACTCCGCAGTTTGATGGGGCGGAGTAAGTTTAGAACCTTCAGATGGAAACCTTGTCCAGAACTTCTCCTTAGGATCAAAATCACTAGGTTTAAGCTCGCGCAACTTAGATGCTTCCTTCCCAACAGTGTATCTACACAAAACAAACAATTAAATTAAACAACAAACTCAACACAAACACAAAGAAATAACAATAACAAAAACAATAGAGATGTTAAATACCCTAGACCTAGAGAAAGTAATTTTACCTAATTCCCAATTGCAAATTAAGCGTCAACTCGTAATTCTTATGCCCTTTGGAAATAGTTTGACCTGGTCTCTTTACCTCAGAAGAAAAACAACAAGGGTGCTTTCTAAACTCATCAGGATCCGACGTTGTTCCATCCCGATAAAACATGGAAGCTTCCACATTATCAACAATATCACAAGTGATATCTTCACCTTCAGATTCCCAAATACAAATCCTAGGAAAACTCTTTTCATTCACACTCCCTCTAGCACTAACAGTATCAACAGAAGAACGTTTTCTCATCATAGCAGGGGCAAAATTGTCATTCCACACCAAACCACCACCAGTAACACCAAAACCAACACCAACACAATTTGAACTCTTCAAATTCAAACCATGCTGTATCTTCACGATTCCTTGTCCTTTCGGTACACCATTCTCCCATTGACCCTCAAAACGGTTTCCGTTAACCCAAACCAAAACACCTTTACCAGAAATAACACCGTTACGCCACTCACCAACGTATTCATTCCCATTCTTCCAAACGTAACGTCCTTGACCATCTTGAACGTTACGCTTCCACCATCCTTCATATAAATCACCGTTTGCGTAACGTTTCTGACCAAACCCGTGTTTTCTATCGGAGCTCCATGACCCGCGATAAGTATCACCGTCGGATCCAACAAAAGTTCCAAACCCTTCCATTCGACCCGACTTGAACTCTCCCTCGTAAGTCGCACCCGATGGCCATGAAAACTTACCTTTACCTGAAGCTTTTCCTCTTTTCCATTCACCTTCATACATGCAACCGTCGGTCCAAAGGTATTTTCCGGATCCATTAGGTACGGTGCCGGAGAAACTACCGACGTAGAAATCTCCATTAGGAAGTACTCTTTCAACAACAGATCTACCTTCAGAAACAACGGTGAAGCTCGTCGGTGTTACTCTCCGTCCACCTCCTTGAGAACGGCTTCTACCAGCTATAACCGACGGTGGAGACGGTCTGTTTTCCTTTTCCGGTTCTGGAATGTTGTTCTTCGTAGTGGAAACAACATCAGAAGGTTCTTCGAAGTCGCTCATTTTCGAATTTTCCAGATTAGGCTCGAGATTCAATGCATTTTCCGGCGAGCTTAAAGTGTAAATAAGTTAGCTCCGGTGAGATTGGTGTTTGAGAATATCGCCGGCGGCGAGGTTTTCGTTAACCCTTGATTTGTTTCTTTTTCTCTCTCTTGATTTTTTTTTGGTTCTCTTTTTGTACTGTTTGGAGAAAAACGAGTGGGAATCATAGAAAGCAAAGAAACGAAGCGGATAGAAAGAGAGAGTATACAGAGAAACAAGACATTATGTATTTTCAGTTTTTAACGCAAAAAGAAAAATAATAAATAAATTACAAATCTGTTTTTTCTCGAGAAAAAGGGAAAAGAAAAAGAGTTTTAATGTGCCAGCTCTGCTTTGCCTAGGTCAGTGTTTATTCATTAAATTAATTGAGTACTAATTAAGTATTAAAGTTATTTTAAGTATTTAAATCAAGGATATATATATACATACATCCTCTTCCTCTCTGGAAATTGACTGATTTCTTTGTCTTAACCTAACGAAAGAGTATATTATATCCTGAACAAACGATCGATTTGATCTTCAATAAATAATTAATCCCTGAATTATAGTAGAAAGGAGAATGTTAAACGCCAATAATAAGTAACTCAATAATTGCGTAAAAAAAGAGTAATTTGATGTACTCCTGGGTGTGGTTGGTTTGAGAAAAAAAAAGGGAAAATAGAAAGAAAATTACAGATTTTAATGAATGAATTTAGACTAAAAATTATACCAAATTCATCCATTAGAATTTGTGTTTTTCTCTCTTGTAAATTTATTTTTCTTGAACCAAGCAAGGGCATAATGTATCTAGTTTATATTTAAACTAAATACATTAATTATTGAATAAACCTAAAAATCAAATTTTAGTTATAAATAAGGCCGGTAAAAGTATTTTTTTTATTTTATACTATATAGAATAATTACACTTTTGTTTTTTGGTTTTCACCACCAGTTGAATCTGATTCGAGGATAAGTTCTTGCATCAAGTGGTTCGCCCCCTCTCGATCGCAGTTGGGGGAATCGAACTGTAGTTCTTCCTACTAAGTTTAGTGTCAATCACCACTGAACCAATTAACGATTGGTAGAATAATTACACTTTATTGCAAAGCAAATAGACAATAAATTATGGTGCCAACCTTTTATTGTTTTAAAATAAATATAAATATAGGAATATTATTTTACAATGTTATATATTTTTTTCTCTTGGAACCAATAAAAATAATATTGTGGCCGAATTATGGATTAATAAAATTCTTTTCTTCTAAAAATCATGCAATTTATTAAAAAAATAATAATTTAAGGGCCAAAAATATGTACTATTATTTTGAATATGAAATTTTTACTTTTGAATTTCACATGTATACTATGGACAAGCAGTACCAAAAAAATCTAATCTCTTTCTTATTGGGTTACATAGTGACGTAACGGAATCTCCTAGGATTGCCAGCATGAGAGGGTATAATGTCACGGTTTCAGGTTCTATATGTGATTTTGGATTGCCAGCATGAGTAGTAATTTTGGAAAGCTAATTAATTGGACTATTGTTAAATTTGTTTGCAATCAGAAAATTATTTTTAAAAGAGGCGATAATCTCTGCCACCGCGATTTTGTTTGGTCACACACCAGCGTAGGGATCAATTATTTTGATTTGAATTTTAGCTTCATCATTATCTTTTTTTCCTTGGTTCAGCTTTATCCATTATTATTTTTTGGTTGATTGAAATTTGGAAGGGATATTTTAAATTATTTTCTTAACATAAATAAATATATCACTATGTTGCAATTGCAAAGTGGAATTTCTTAAAACAATCATCAAAAATAAGAAATCATTGTCGGAAAAATACTTGTATAGGCACAACCACAAATAAATAGTATTAAACTTAAAAATATACTTATAATTAGTAGATAAAATTAAAGATAAATAAATTAAAGTAATATAAATTGATATGACAATTTTATTTTTCTTTTAATTTTTTTGATTTTTGTGAATGTGCTTAAATTTTATACTAAATGATTGTCCCTAGGTAAGACTTGCTCATCACTGTCGTAAGAGTATTCTTCATTTTGTTGTTATTGGTATATTTTATTCTATAATGTTTATGATTTAGCTATTTCTTTTAAGCAAGAAAAAATAAAACGTCTTTGGAAGCAACGGAATTGAAAATGAAGGCTATAGTTATAGTTATAGATGGTGTTTAGTATTAACAACCCTTGAGAAAGTGCAAAATGATACTTGGCTTTATATAAGCTTGGGGAATGGTGGTAGAAAAATTGAATTATAGAGGGATGTACATATATCACCTTCTATGGCCCGCATTTTTTAGTGAGTTATACGATCACTCTCCTTCTTATGCTGGACTGCATGCACTCAATATATTTTACCGTCTAATTAATTAAGACATTTTAAATTGGATTTTAATTGTTTTTAAATAGATACTCCCTAACATTGAACTATATATATATACACACACACACGTAGGATAATTGCTCTTGAATGGAAGATAAACAAGCAATAAGCTGCGCCGCTAACCTTTTTTGAATTGCAAAACCAATTTTCTTAAATACATATCTAGAGACCTAGGAGAAACCACATTGTTATGCATGACTCTTTGAACTCTTTTCAAAATATTCACAACATCTGGTGCTAAGAAATCAAACGTGTCGAATGCAAATGGTATAAATGCATGTTGATTACAAGAACACGCTCTCTCATGTTTTTCACTTTGCTTGAAGCAGCTTTGAGGGCCGCCTGTCCTACACTAAAATCCTCAATGGTCAATCCCACAAGTGAGGATATCTCAGTCAAGTACACACATGCATGTTTTCCTCCTACCCACCCGTACACCAAAATATCGGCGGGCCTTAGTGTAGATCTCCCCACCAGTGGGTTCGTCAAGAAGTTCACCGGTGACTCTTTTTTCACGGATACTCCTGCGCGCTTAAAAACATCAAAAAGGACATCACGAACAAAGTCATGTCTATATTTGAAGCCCGAGAGCTCTCGACAATGAACTGCATGCTCCCCAAATCTATCCAAACACGCTTTGCGACAAACAGGGTAAACCTCATCAGCAGGAAATAGAGGAATCATCAAACGGTATTTGGGGATAGTGTGATATTCTACCGGAGACATACGTTGACCTACTCCCTCGATTTGTATTTGATGAACTTATGAGCTTAATTTCAATATGGTTGTATAATGTATTTGATGAACTTAGGCGAAAAAATTGTATTTTGTATTTGATGAGCTTATGAAAAAAAAATATATTGAGAAAAAATAATAGCATGAAATACATCGGAAAAACAGATTAAAGTATCCGAACCAAACCGAACCAAACCGATGAGTTTGGTTCGGATTCATTTTTGAAAAACACTAAAAACCGAACCAAACCGAACCAATCGATGATTCATTGGTTCGGACATCGGATTCACTCAAAACCGATCCAAACCGGTCCAATTACACCCCTAATTGTAGCCATGTTAATAAATATGTTATCAACCCGAGAGTTGTTTTCAAAAATATTTTCTTCAAATTAAATATACACCATTGATTTTTCACAAGTGAGAGAATGTTAGAATATTTTTTAATATTTTGTGGGCTACAATCAATTATATGAGTTCTGGTTTTAATAAAAAAACGGGTTGATATTGTTGTTATCCATTTAATGATGCTTATGTCCAATAATTATGATCAATAATAATGGACTTTGGAAATTAACAAAACATATGAATATTTATTTTATATTTTTAATAAGTCCGGTTGATGTATGGATTGACTTACATTTGGGTTATTTTAGGGTCATCTTTGTCCATTTTGACAAAATAATTTGGGGTTGTTCACTATTGTTTAAAGAAGTATTATGTATTTTTATTATGTTTACTCTTGCAATTTATTATAAGATGATTGTTGGATTTATCTCCTTTAATTATTTATTTGTTTTAATTTAAATAAGTGGAAATTACCACTAAGTGTACATTGTGGTAATTATTCATTAAGCCTAAAGTATGGTATTTATTCTTTCCCTCAGATATAATAACCTCCCATCAAGATAGTGGGGCAGTTATGGTTGCACGTAAAATACTTTTGTGATGAACAAAAGTTATAAATAGAGTGTAATCCTTTGTTTTGGTTCCCTAAGCCTAACAATCTCCTTCAGAAAACTTACACCATCAAAGTGAGACTGTGGAGGGTTTTAGAAGAGCCTCAACATCCTCATGCAAGTAAGAAGAGCAATCCTCAAACAAGAACAGACATTAAGCAAGAGCAAAGGCTGGAGGTGTTTCGGCTATTTAATTTTATTTTCGTTTCCTTTGTTTAAGTAGAATTTCATATTTGAAACTGTAGAAATTCTAACATTTGGTATCAGAGCCCTTTAACCTCTGCCTTGCAATTTTCGTTTCTGTTAATGGGGTTTTAGTTGAATCTGAAAATTTGATTTTATATTTGTAGCTGTTTATACACATAAATTCCTTTTAAACCATAAAGAAATAATTTCGATTCATGTTTCTGTGTTTAAATTCTGATTTAGAGTTAATATAGGTATGAAATCGAAAGTTTCAAAATCTGTGTTTTTTCTTGAATATTTAAATTAATTTTAATTTCAGATTTTGAGCGTTTTAGATACAGAAAATTTTGAATCATATAAAAAAGTTGTTAGATTCATGATTTTGTGTATAAAACTTGAATTTTCGGTGCTAAAGTAATCTAAAATCGTGTATTCCAGTTTTCGGGTCATGTGGGTTTTCAACCGGGTCAGTCTGTCTGACCCGTCTATAGGTTGATAACGTATTTTAAATATTTATTTTAATCAAGACTGTTGTTATAAATATTTGATAACGTATTTTTATAGAATCATGCAGATGTGCCGTAGTGGTTGATAAAGTCACCTTCCACTAAGACGATCGGGGTTCGATTCCTGCGTGCGTTACTCATTTTGTCTAATTTGTCTTAGAAACAACCCTGATTAAAATAAAACACAAAAAAAGGGAATTTTTTCAGCCACAAAATTTTTGATCATGTGACCTTTTGTGTAGCATGCATGTCAAATTTTCATAATAAATTGCATTGAAATGATATTTATTCCATGTTTAAGTTCTGTAAACCGTATGGCTGTGCCTATTCTTTTTGTTTAATGCACTTAATTAGTACTATTACATGGTTAAATTTTGTAACCAACTGAAGCATGATATTAAGTTTTAATCATGTATCTATGTGGATAAAATCGATTGGTTATGGTTTATTCAATCGAATATTCTGAATCAAATGTCAATATGATTTATATAATTTTATTTGATTAAGGAGTAGCCGCAACATCTTTAATTAAGTAAAATTATATATTGGAGTTTAAAATCATGTTAGAGCATCTTTAGTGGGAGTAAACTAAGTGGATGAATTAAGTTATTTTTTGTGGGTCCAAAGTGATTCGTAGGATTTAAGAATCAATTCTTGACCCCATATATTTATATTTTTATTCAAATAATTATTACAATTTACAATTAATGAGTTTAATTGAATGAAAAGTTAGTTTTTGTAGGAAAGAGGAGAGTTAGTGCACGGTGTGTTCTACAATGAACTTCAACTAAACTTAGTGCACCCACTATGCCAAGTAGCACTACTTCAATGGCAATTGGCAAAGAAGTATTAGAAACTGTATTTATAAGAAATCCACCACTTAGCTACTAGCACTATTGATGCTCTTACAGTGATTGTAATTAATTATATTGAATGTAATGAACTTTATCCCGCATGAATTTTTATTATGTTTATGTATAATTAATTAGGATAAAATATTAAATTATATTTCCTAATTTACCCGCAGGGATTAGAAAAATGAACATAATTTGATAGTTTTATTATTAAGTTATATGAACTAATTGAATAAAATTTTGGCCTACAGGTAAGTTTTATGTCACTAGGTTCATAGTTTGAAACATGATTTACATTGGTAAAACATGATATTTGTTTAGTAGTCTCAATTTAATTATAAGCATATAAATTTTAAATTTTACAGCTATGCAGACTATAAAATTTTATGACTTTAAGAGAAATTTCCGAACTAAAGGATGAAAACTATAAGGTGTAGAAGGAGAGAGTTATTCTTCATTTAGGATGGATATTGATTATACTATTCGGAAAGATGAATCATCTCCTATTACATAGGCTAGTCTTTAGATGTCGATCTTTATGAAATGTGGGAGGGATCTAATCGTCTCCATGTGATGTTCATAAAGACCAACATATCTGTGGGATTTATCTCCTTTAATTATTTATTTATTAATATTAATAAGTGGAAATTATCACTAAGTGCACATTGTGGTAATTATCCATTAAGCCTAAAGTCTGGTATTTATTCTTTCCCTCAAATATAGTAACCGCCCATCAAGATAGTGGGGCAATTATGATTGCACGTAAAATACTTTTGTAATGGACAAAAGTTATAAATAGAGTGTAGCCCTTTGTTTTGGTTCCCTAAGCCTAACAATCTCCTTCAGAAAACTTACACCATCAAAGTGAGACCGTGGATGGTTTTAGAAGAGCCTCAACATCCTCAAGCAAGTAAGAGGAAGAGCAATCCTCAAACAAGAACAAACTTTAAGCAAGAGCAATGGCTATTTAATTCTATTTTCGTTTCCGCTGTTTAAGTAGAATTTCATATTCGAAATTGTTGAAATTCTAACAATTATTTCTACCATTTTGAGTGTTTGAAAAGGTTTTATCATATTATTATTTTATTATATTACATTTTAAACACTTTTGGAGTAAATTTTGTCACATGTTCCAACACTATTGCTAGCTTCTTTTATATCATATCTTTTTATTTCATGAAAGGTCAATAAATTTAAAATTAAAATTATGCTAGTGATTGGAAAGTTTCTGAGGGGGCCTTCTTACTAAGTGTATTCAAGGGTGAAATACAACACTTTGATGTAATTAAGAGACATTTTTTATGCTTCCACTAGCTTTATACATTATAAGTTAATCAAATTATTTCATACTTGGTATATGAAAATAAGGTGAATATAGCTAAAGTTATGAAGTTTATTTATGTTATGACCCTTTTTGTTTACCTATTTCTTGTAGCAAAGAACGTCAACGGTAGACTTTTTTTATTCTTTTAAAATTCATAAATTGTATTATCTTCAATTAATAATAATAATTTTGTGGTCTCTATTTTCATTACAGCTGATGATAAATGTTATTACGACTCCCAATGTTCGTATCTTAAGTGTTTGCATCCTCGGGTACCAAGGTGTAATATTGATCAGCAATGTGATTGTCTTTTTCCAAATGGTCTCAGAAAACCTACGAGTCCAAAATCAAAAAGAGTGTAGTAATTTCCTGCATGAAAGAATGATTTCTTACACTAGAAAAATATCTAAGAAATAAAGCATCCAATAATTATTCCATTATATGTCATTTAATTATTGTTTTGGCATCCAATAATTCCACTTACCATATGCAATTATGACTTTTTTATCCTAAGATGGTGATACCGAAATGAAAAAAAGCAGTAAATAATATTTTTTTTTTTGACGAAAAAATAAAAAAAATATAATTTAGATTGTATTCTTCAATTTTAATCTCTATGTACCTCTAAACTATAGTCCTATATTTATTTAAATTATATTCAGATAAGACCTATATTTAGATTGTAATCTTCATGTTTCTTTTGAAGACATTATATTTTTTAAAGGAAAGATAATTACATTTTTTAAGGACCATAAAAAAGTTAAAAGAGTTTAAGATAAACATATGGTTGTTTTTATACTAAATCACACACAAATGATTTCCACCTCTAGTCCCCTCAAATAGAGAGGTTTCACCTTGACCTCAAAGGATGTAATTACTCCAACCGTCTTGGCCACAAGAGTTTTTTCTCTGATCTAGCCAATTTCCCAAATAATCAATAAATGGCTAAAAGTTTATTCCCGACTTCTCTAAATTTTATCCAACTGCATCAGCGGGAAAATTTTATCCTAGCTAAATGTTTTACTTATAAGGGCCTGTTTAAAACAGTTTTGGTTTTTAGTTTTTAAAATGTGCTTTATAAAAGTGTTTTAGAAAACTATTTTTAAGAAGAGAAAAGAAAAAAAATGTGTTTGGTAATGTAATTTTCAAAACTATTTTACAAATGAGAAAATTCGTATGGTTACCTAATTTTCAAAACAGTTTTGGGGACAAGATAAGTTCGGAAAAAAAGTTACAGATTTTTTCGCGGAAAAAAGTTTCCATTTCAAATAAAAATAATTTAGGAGTTTTTTCTGAAAAAAAGTTTCTGTTATTTTTTTGCAAAAGTTCCTGATTTTTTCCGGAAAAAAAAATTCCGATCTTTTTTTGGAAAACTTTTCGATGTTTTTTCGAAAAAAAGTTCCCAAATTTTTTTGCGGAAAAAAGTTTCGATTTCAGATAAAAACAATTCCGAAATTTTTCCCGTAAAATAAGTTTCCGATCTTTTTTCACGAAAGTTCCTGATATTTCCGGAAAAAACTTTCAATCTTTTTCGGAAAAAAATTCGATTTCAGATAAAAACAATTCCAGAATTTTTTCCGTAAAAGAAGTTCCCGATCTTTTTTCCCGAAAGTTCCTGATTTTTTCCGGAAAAAACTTTCCATCTTTTTCGGAAAAAAATTTCTCGATTTTTTTGCAAAAAAAAATTTGATTTCAGATAAAAACGATTCCGGAATTTTTTCCGTAAAAAAAGTTTCCGATCTTTTTTCCCGAAAGTTCCTGATTTTTTCCGGAAAAAAGTTTCCGATATTTTTCGGGAAAATTTTTTCGGAATAAAGGTTTCGATTTCAGATAAATACAATTTCAGAGTTTTTTTCCGAAAAAAAAGTTCATGATTTTTACTGCAAAAAATGTTTACGATCTTTTTTTCGGGAAAAAGTTCAATATCAGGGAAATACAATTCCGGAGTTTTTTTAGAATACTAGTTTCAAATATTTTTTTGGAAAAAAAAAATTCAATTTGAAAGTTTTCAAAATTAAAATCCAAAATTGAGAAGCAAAACACCTATAACTAGTTTTTGTTTTTTAGTTTTTAAAACAATCAAACTAGAAATAGTTTTTAAAAACAGTTTTTAGAAATAGTACTTCCAAACAAGTTTTTTTCTTTTTTAACTTTTAAAAACTAAAATAGAGAATTTGGGAAGTGTTTCAAACAAGCCCTAAGTATTCGTTGTTTGAAAAAATATACACTCTCACTATTCAAAAATCAGGGTGTTACTCAGAGGAATTCTTTCACTATATTTTACATTAACTCTTACATAATCAATTCCTAGTATCAGGCCTAAAGTATAGTAATGGAATATATATACAAAATACAATTGATATCCCAAAAGGGCCGATTCTAGTATGAGTGAGTGTCATAGGTCTCCTATCATGGGAGAGTTATTTTCACCCTTAGATTATGAAGGTCTACAATAAACTATAATGAAGTTTCTACATTGTATTCTAATCTATATAATTTTTTTTTATAATATTCTATATATCTGTACTTCTATCTCGGTATATACATTACGAGAATCGGAAATATTTTTCCCAAAAAAAGATCTGGTAAAAAAGATCGATTTTTTTTTTCGGAAAAAACTTCAAAATTGTATTTCTCTGAAATCAAAAATTTTTTCCCATAAAAGATCGGAGTTTTTTCCGAAAAAACTCCTGAATTATTTTTATCTGAAATCGAAACTTTTTTCCCGAAAATAAATTGAAAATTATTCTCGAAAAAAGATCGGAAACTTTTTTTTCCGAATAAAATGACTGAACTTGTTTTTGCTCGAAAAAATATCCGAAATTGTATTTATTTGAAATCCGCAACTTTTTTCGAAAAAATTGAAAAAAATTTCCCAAAAAAAGATCGGCAGCTTTTTTCCGATAAAAATCATGAGCTTTTTTTTCCGAATGAAATATCGGAACTTTTTTTGCGAAAAAAAATCGGAAACCTTTTTTCGGAAAAAAACTCCGAAATTGTATTTATTTGTAATCGAAACTTTTTTTCTGAAAAAACATTGAAACTTTTCCCGAAAAAGATCGGAAAGTTTTTTCTCGGAAAATATCAAGAACTTTCCCGGAAAAAGATCGAAAACTTTATTTCAGAATAGATTATTATAAAACAATAATAATATAGATTAGAATACAATGTACAAATTTTATTATGGTTTATTGTGGACCTTAATAATCTAAAGGTGCAAATTACTTTCCCATGGTGGGAGTAGGGATGTCAATGGATATCCATGGACGCGGATAGTGTGATATCCGTGTCTGCTCCGTCAGACAAATATGATATCCATGTCCGCTCCATATCCGTACGGATATCCGCTAAGCGTGTAATCCGCGTTTATTGAAGTATCCGCAGATATTAACAGATATTCATGGATGATATTTTTTTACTAAAAAAAAATCTAATTACTGAAAAAAATATATATTTTTTTAAAAACAAAACATTAACACATAATATTCAGATTTTTTTATGAGAGAAATGACAAGTCCAATATGAAAGTAAAGTTTGACAAATATTGGAGGGAGTGTAATATGCTGATGGCTATTGCTAGTGTTTTGGATCCTAGGGGCAAGTTCCATATGGTGTGTATATGCTCTCCGAAGATATATAAATCTCAAGAAGTTGCCGATGAAAATATTAAGAAGGTGAGGTCTTCATTGGATGATTTATATGATGAGTATGTAGCTCTAGCTTTAGTAGAGGCTTCTTCTTCTACTGTTGATTTGAATAGTAATAATCAACCATCCTCTCAAGCGAATGTTGCAGCTGTCAAAACTGGATTTGATGAAATTATGAACATTATTAAAGAAAATGAAGCCATTTGTCTAATGAAATCAGAATTTCAAGAGTATCATGATGAAGGTCTTTACGTTCCTCCTAACACTACCTCCTTTAGTGCTTTGGATTGGTGGAGGAACAACAACATGAAATATAGAATCATGTCTAAGATGACTGCTGATATATTAGTTATTCCAAACTCAATTGTGGTGTCTGAGTCCATATTCAATGCTGGAGGTAGAGTTATTGATGAATTTCGCTTTAAATTAAGTGAAGATTCAGTTGAAGTTCTCATTTGCGGTGGGGATTGGTTTCGTCATAAGTATAATGTGCCTAAAAATGCAAAGGTATTATTTGATATGATATTAGATTTATTTTTTTCATCGGCTTTAAATTAAACGTAGTTTTTAGATTTATTTTTTTTCATTCATATTCCAATATTTCGGATTCTATTTTTCAAAAAGTTAACTCTTTTGGAAAATATTTTCTGAAAATTTAAATATTTCGGAAAGCAGAATCCGAAATTACTTTGGAAAATATTTTCCAAAGTGATTTTGGAAAATATTTTCCGAAATTCCGTTATATGTGATCATAACCACAAATTTGTTGTTCTAACCTGATTTTTCATAGTCTAAATCATTTTACCCTAATTTTAACACTAATCAGTATCCAAACATAATCCAACATATTTTTAACCTAATTTTTCTTCGCAATTGAAAAGTTGTTTAAGCAAAATTATTCAAAATATTAATATAAAAGCTATATTATAAACCATATGGAGTCGTCTTGAGATGTTTATATCTCACATCTATCAACACAATTAGATTTTGGATTATGTTTGGATATTAATTAGTGTTAAAAACAGGGTAAAAAGATGATTGAGATTGATGAAAAATTGGGTTAAAACAATAAATTTCCAGTTCTGATCACATATAATATAATTTCGGAAAACGTTTTCCAAAATCACTTTCAAAGAAATTTTCGATTCTACGTTCCGAAATATTTGACTTTTCAAAAAACCTTTTCCGAAAAAGTTAACTTTTTGGAAAAATAGAATCCAAAAAATTCTGAAATATAAATGTAAAAAAATAAATATAAAAATTGCATTTAAGTCTATTTCGTAAAATAGAATCCAAAAAATTATAAATTTTGAAAAACGTTTTCCTGATGGGGGAGAAAAATTCCACAAGCTTTTAAATAGGCTTAAGGTCAGATCAGACTTTTAAAGAATTTGATAGATCACAGACTAAACTTAAGCTTGAAAAAATTTCATAAGCCAAATTTAAGCTAATCAAAGCTTGACATATATATTCCCAACCCTACTGATCACACCCATATATATTAGAGTACTCATATTTAACCTACTTCATATTTCTAACTTCAAATTCGCAAACCTTAACTCATACTCAACTCTACTGTTTGATGAGATCCATATTAGAAGGCTCATAAATAACCTATACTTCAAATTTCTAAAACTATATCTCCCTTAAAAAAAAAAAAAAATCCAAACGTGACTTTTGCAAGAAACAAAAGGCAAAGAGTGATATGCATGAATGACCCCACGAGACCTGGCATTTTTTTTATAACTTCTGGACAAATATTGTTCCAAACCCGACACATAGACGTGTCATGCAGCAAACTCCAACCCTTCTTTCCCGCCAACACACCTCTAAATCTGTTTCACATAACTATAACAATAAAATATATACATACGAAGTATACATATATAGAAATAAATGCCATAATTAACCAATGTATACACTTTAATGCATATAATTGTTATATTTTAAGTTTGAGTAATTAAGTTTTATATTGATAAAGAGAATATAGAATTTGTAAAAGAGGTGGCTCATTAACCAAATAGTTTAAAGTCTTGAAATAAAAATATATATGACATCTTCCACTTTTACGGTTTGGAACATTTGATTTATTATTTCGCTCTAGTTTCACCTAACTCCTCAATAATAACTTTGAATGGTAATAATTTGAATAATAATATTAAAAATTATAAAAAGTTGATATTAATAAAACAATATTTTATATGTTAATGTTAATGTTTGTTTCTATATATATTAATAAAAAAAATTGTCAACGTAGGTTTTATTGAATAATGCACATATAAGATTCATTTTGAGAGGAGGGTAACCACCTGAGTGTAATTAAAATTAATAAATCAAACTATAAAATAAATGAATCAAATTAAAATATTTAAGAATGAACTAAAGAATAAGAATATTAGGAAGATCGTTACGATTAGCAGCATATAAGAATATTATTAGATTAATTAAAGGAGGCGGGACAAGTGGCTAATTGTGGAGAAGATACGTGAGTCAATGGGCTAGGATTTTTCATAGACACATAACATAAAACCTACATTGGCCAAGTGTCCAATGACTAAAATTTTATATATTTTGTTTTAATCAACTAAAATTTTATATATTTTATTTTAATCAACTAAAATTTTATATTTGTTGTTCAAAAACAAAACAATATTTTTCCATGTCAACAATATAATGAAATGTTCGTCGTGACGACAACTTAGAAGGACGGTACTAAATAACTAATATAACTAATTATAATATGCAAATGTAAGTTTCTATCATGTAACATGTTTACACGATATGATTACTCATAATTTTATACTATATGGTATTAGCATTATTTGTTTGTTTCAATATATACTAGAAGTAAACCCGTGCGTTGCACGGGTTCGGTTAAACTATATAATTAAAATATTTTTATAAATAAAAGATAATAAAATTGATAAGTATGATCATATAGTTAAATAATAGACATGATTTTAAAATATGATTATATTTAATATTAGTATATGTTTATAAATAAAATATTTTTTATTGATTTATATCGTAGTTTTGTTTATTTGAGTTGTTGTAATTGTATAGTCACATTTCACTTTGCTTTTTAATTTTGGTGTATCCCTTATTTTATTTTCAATAAGAGTTTGAGGCATACTTGCTGACAATGTTGTTCATGAGAAATGTTAAAATAAACTTTTGTTATAGAATATGATCCATAGGTGGTGCTTTTGACATTTTTTTTAACAATCGATCTATTTTTTGTAAATTACGTTTCAAATAATATAACTGTTTATTTTCTTCTATGCAATTTAAAGTACCAAATATCACTTTTCTACGTACTCTCATCTCATTCTTTGGAAGTTTCTTCTCACACATATTTGCTTGGTGAAATTTATCCTGACTTTATTAGTCTCCATTATTTTAGTGTATTGTTTGGTTTACTCTTTTCTTGGTCCTTATTTATGTTCGTTTGTTTTTCTTTCTTGGTAAGGTTTGTGCCCCTTCAAATTAATTGTTAGTTTATGTCTCTCTTAATTAATAATATTTGCTATTTAATTTATTTTTGCTATTGTATAAACTTAAATATTTTTTGTAATATATAAGTTTGGGCGATGATTTCATATATTTGAATTTAAGTTTAGTTATTTGGCTCAGATAAAGAAAGTTTATTATTTTAGAAAAATTTAACACATCATCTTCTTATTTGCTAAAAGAAAATGTCATCTTATCTTTACAAATATTCCACTATTTTATTTTAAGCCATATAATATTAGAATATGCATTTGTTTTTATCTAAATAGTTATATTATTATTTAAATCAAATTAATAATTTTTTAATTGCATGTAAATATATTTATATATATATATATATATATATATATATATATATATATATATATATATATATATATATATGTGTGTGTGTGTGTGTGTGCGCGTGTGCGTCTGATTATATTTTATAAATATGTAAATATGTTTTAATATCCACCGTTTCAACAATTTCTAAAATTTGATAATAATAAATTGATTTCTTTTAAAGTTTCTTCTCATACATTTACTTGAAGAATTATATCCCATATTTTATTGATCAGAATGTTTTTATCATTTTTTTACTATGCTTAATTCTCTCTCTCTCTCTCTCTCTCTCTCTCTCTCTCTCTCATAAAGTTTCATTCCCCTAATTTTTTTAGACTTTTTTATTTTGATTTTCAGTTTAGTTTAATGGTGTTTATTAGAATGCAATACTCTTATTGCATCAAAAAAGAAATAAAGAATACAATATTTTTTATAACGCCCCAACTAAAATATCTAGAATATTTAGTTAAGATATAATTAACTGGTTCTGAGTACATAAAATTAACGAGTTTAAACAACAGAATTACAAGAATTTCTTACATCAAAAGATGAACTTAAACGAATACAGCGGAAACAAATAGGATTCTGAAAATAAACAGAATAAACTAAAGCAAAGGAAGACTAAAATCGTCTAATGTGATGATCCAAGCTCAGCTCCAATCATCAGCTCCATCCTGGTCCTTGCTCCAGTTAACCTGTCTACCTAAAAAAATTGGTTGGAGTGGGGTGAGACTACTAAGCCTCAGTGAGTCCTACTACCCTCCTAGAGGTGACTACATCGGGGGCACCTAAAATCAGTCGTTTCAATACTAACATAATAGCATCAATATAGGTGTAACACAAAAATTAATTCTTATTCATTTTAACCGCAAGGATTCTCCGAGGTGAGCATATCTCGGAGGCCTGCCTTGTCCGTCGATCGGACCGATCACGGCATACAGCTCACAATACATAACCTGATGGATATTCCCATTGGGAAATCCATATGCGACAATTCAGAATCGCTCCTAAGTGACTGATACTAATTTAGTTCTTACTACCATAATTTCCCAAAACCCGGGGAGCATACAAGCCTAATAATAACTAAGTTATACCCTAAGCATTATCTGTGATTAACATTATGTTCGACATTATATTAATTATATTACTGCAAGTTATCTGATTCTAACGAGGATATAAAACGAGTGCATGTGAATTTGTTTAGAAATTAAAAATATAGGTCAATTCTGTACAAGCTCGCTATGGCGTGTTGCCAGCTCGCCATGGCGAGATTATAGGTCCTGACCTAAATCAACTCGCTGTGGCGAACAGAAGCTCGCCATGGCGAGTTTCATCAGCCCAGAACCCAGCTCGCCATGACTGCTCGCCATGACTGCTCGCCAGCTACTCGCTATAGCGAGTTCATACAGAAATTACCCTGTTTTGCTAGAATCATAGTTTTTCAGAAACCACACCTACAATCCTCATTTAACCAGTGCAGCAAGATAACATACATAATATTAAAACAGAATGGAGGAAAATTTGGGATTTAATTCCCCTCACACAACAATTCCTAATTTTTCTAAATTATCATGCAAATTTAGATTAATGGGGAATCTAGCTAAACTAGCCTAAAGAACCCACCTGATACGAAGCTTTATACTGACTCTACGTGTTCCCTACGACTTTGAAATCAATTCCGGTTGTTTCAAGGAGTCCCCAATAGTGCCTCCAACACCCTAGCATCAAATTTCCACACTTATACAGCATTTCTGCCCTGAGAGACTCGCCAGGCGAGCTCTTACTCGCTACAGCGAGTACACCAGAATTTTCAGCACAACTCAGCATCAGATCTCCAACTTCAAAATGCTCTACAGACTTCAATTTTAAGGCAAAACCTACGAAGTTTGTACTCAAAACGAAGGGAATTTTGTCAGCTATCCATAGAAAAAGGAATCGTTTCAAACGGAGTTACGAGGAGAGAGTAATTACCGTTTAAATACAGCCCTATCCAAACACGATTTCTGGAAAATCCTGTGTTGAACACTCTACTTCAAAAATTCGTACAGAACTCAATTCTCAACGAAAATTCATGAAACTAGCGCCAAAATGAGCGTATTCAAGTTAGCTTTCTATTCCAAAAAGAATCATTCGAATCGGAGTTGTGAGGAGTGAAAACTTACTGTTTTAGTAAAGGGCTGTCTTTGAATACGGGTTTTACAAACTTCTTCCAATTAAAGCTCATAGTTTATACCCATGGCTTCTAAATCCTCCAAAACTCTCTTGCAAAATGAAAGAAAGATTCAGGGTTGATTGAAAAGCACGAAAATGGAAGAAGAAGGAAGGATTAGAATGAAACTCACCATGTCTTGTTCAAGAACAAACCAACTCACAATTGATTCTTACCTCTCTATGTAGCTCAAGCCCTAAGGATTCCAATTATGTTCTTGCAAGTGGGTTTGAGAAGAGGATTGGGTGTTGGTGAGTTGATGGTGGCGTGAGAGTAGAGAGGTTTTTTTGAGAGGAACTTGAAATTTGTTTACTGAAGAACAGAAAATAAAATTGGGTTTTTGGTTTAGTTCACTAGAGTTCCCCTTTTATAAAGCTAAGACTACAATCAGGGTATAATTACCGCCTTGCCCTTCCACTTAATCACAAAATGCACTTATATGTACTAGCCACTTAATTTCCAATTAAACTCCCAAAAACTCCATTAATTAATATTCTTCTATTAATTAATTTGGGATGTTACAATCTACCCCCCTTAAAGAAATTTCGTCCTCGAAATTCAAACTTCTCTATTCCACATCAGGGTAGGTTGTTTATGGCTGCGTCCAATTCTACGCTTCGGCTATCCTCCGGTCAATATACAACCCCTTGGAATAAAACTTTCCTCTTCTTAAGGTTAGTGGCTAAAGGTTATCCTCACATTCTCAGAGTTCCGGTGCTGCGCACTCTGATTCAACTTCTTACTACCACTACACTTCTTCCATTCTTAATGGAATTAGTTCCAGCTCCAACTGGTTTAGAGGGTCGGTATCTGGCCTGGTATTGATGTGGTCATATCCAAATTCTCTCAATCATTGTCGTTCTCCTTTCTGAACACCACCATGCTTGACATGTTATGTGTACCTCTGCATCACGTGTTGTGTAATCACTCCAGAATCGATCGAAATATAAAACGAGTGGAAAATTGTCTAAACACTACTGGTCCTTCTGCCAACGAGTTGGACTCATCCGTAGACGAATTTTATAGTTATCCGATAAAATCCCACCTACAATCTCTATCCATCCCGACACGACACGATGATCGAGTTGTACATTTAACACGCGACGCATTTAGATTCAGATCATTTCTCAGGGCTACAGGTCAAACTTGTTTGAAGTCCTTCACTGGTAGCTAATGTATGGAACTTGGCTAAAGCAATTAGATACTAAACTTGGCTAGCTGAAAGCATAGGGTCTGAATTTGTAATGCTAAGGCTGGATTGAATGGTTTGGCTTAGATCGGTGGACCGAATTATCTTAACAGATCACTAAGGATAGGAAAAGGTTTCCAAATGAGATTAATATATTACTCCAAACGAGTGATTAACTCTTACACCTATACTAACTAATTTCTGGCAGTTAGACATGGATTTGGAGTGTTCGGACTCAGGCGTTCAGGCTTCAGCGCTTGATCTCACGAGATTACAGGAATTGAATTTTGGAAGGTTGAAACGTTCGGGTAGAGACACTCAAGGTTAACACACTGATCTTACATGGTTAGGAGTACGAAGTTAGCAGGTTTGAATCCTTAACACTGCTTTCACTGGTATAATTTAATTCCACTGAACTTGGAACTGATTCAAACTAAATTTTGAATTTGACAGATAAGGCTACGAAGGATAGATAACTAACTTTATTGAAGAACAGATTACTGGATTCGAGTGCACGAAGTTTAACTGATTTGCTGACACTAAGCTAGGTAAGTTTTACCGGAGTGGTTTGAAGTATATTGATTGACAGATCCACCGAACGAGCAAGAAATGAAACTGTAAGTATTCTTGACCTTTTCAGGAATAATTAACTTCCGCAGATAGATTTTTGTTAACAATAACATAACTGGAAACTGAAAACACTTAATGCGGTTACTTAAGTGTGACATTATCATCCTTGATGTAACTAATTGGCTTCGAGAAATTTGAAAAGTCTGTATCCTAATTGAATTTAGGTACAGTACGTGGTTGTCAAGCCATTAAGGCACGAGAAAAATTTGTCCAACTGAGGCACGATTAGACGGGTTAGAGAATACACACATCCATGGTGTTCCAAGACTTGCAGATATTGAATTGAGCATTGTTCGGTTCGATGACTCTGCGGAATTAGGATCCCTAGAGATACATAGACAATTGAAGATTTGTCCTCTACTGGCTTATACTTATATTCTACTCTTCCAATTCTCCTGTCAGTCTCTCAGGTTAGGACAACTACGTTTCCACTCAATGTTTCTTGCTGACAATTTCTCACCGGTAGACCGTCTAACTGATTCTAATACTCTCTTAGCTGAAAGGTCTGAATATATGGAGGTATCAGTTGGCTAACCTGGGTTGAAACTAACTTATTTGCCTGTGTTAGGGTAATTAATCATGTGTACTAAAAGATTGGTTTGGGTAACTGATGTCTCTAATAAGGACTTCTACTTGCTAATCTAGTCGAGTCATGTGTCCCACTATCTGGCACTAATGTTGTTTCTGTGTCGACGGCTTCTAGTATTAATATCCTAAGCGGTAATAAGACGGGTTGTCATCCAGATAGTGTTAAAATATAGCGGTTCAATCCTAATCTTCAGACTGGGTGTCTACTTGGTCTACGACAGTGAAGTAACAGCTTATTGATAACCGACGGACAACTCTCAATGTACGGTTTAATAATTCCACTAATTTTATAGCTATCAGGTCCTAATGCATGAATCCGTGCAGTGTGTAGTCAACTAGTATGGAACTGAATTGCCGGTCTCCAAACTATCTAATAACAAGGCAACTACGGTTCGACTCTGGCGATTTATCGTGCTAAAGGTAACTCTCAATTGTTATTACTAATCACAACCTTACCTATGATGGTTCGTTTTTGATTACTAGTATAAGTGACAGACTATCCTATTTTATTGACATCTAAAAGCAGTGGTCGCAAGCGTTAACTTAATAGGTTTGCAATGAGAAGGTATTAAGGTTTAGACGCTAAGATTCCACTATCCTTATTGAGATAATTGACTGGTCAGAAGTGCTGGGTTACTAGTTTATGGATACTTCATTTAACGGTCCTTTACAAACCTATTTAGGTGACGGTATCGCTAAGGGAGAATTCAGCTTTGATGTGAGTCAAGGTTATACTCAGGTGACAGGGTCCTATTACTGGTTTGGTTTGCTAAACTATTCGATGGTAATGTCCCAGGAATTTTTGACGGAAAGGTTCCAGTGATGTTGTCTAGTTGTTAATCTAGTTTAGGTTTGGGTCTCTAAAGTTTGCTGGGTCTACTGCTAAAGACTAGTGTAGTTGAAAGGTAAGAGTAACTTAGTTAAGGGCATTCTAATTGATAACCTAATAAGGTAACCTAGGAGATACTGGAATGTGCTTTTGTTCTAATTGGGTTCCTCAAATACGGACGGTTCGACTTGAATCTCTATTACTGTGATATCTATCAGGTTCATTGCGCTAGGTTACTATTTCGGAATCCAATACGTGATTGAACTTAACATGCTTCCTCGGGTACAGATACAGATTCCAGGATTTCCTAATTGTTACATCAGTTACGATTAAGCCCCTAATAGTTTCACTACACCTATTGATTTCTAAGAGAGAGAGGGTACACTCAGTCCACTTTTCTTATGTCTCCAGATCCTAACATCATCTCCAACGTGACTCCTTAACAACTCTTATGCTCACAAGGTAGCTTGGAATGGTTTATACTAAAACTCAAAAAGTAGAATGATAAGATAAATAAAGAGGGCTTGAGACTGTTCACCATGGCAAAAATGACTGAACAGAGGACCAGGCTACAACAAGCAACAGCAGCAGCCTGCTAAGCTCGCTGCAGCGTGTTTTTACTCGCTAAGCGAGTGAAGCAGAGTGAAAGAGAATGATTATGTGGTTCGTCCAATCTTCTACTTTGCACAATACCATAACTCCCAATCCTAAGCTAACTTGAATTTAGGATGAGTTTTGGTTTACTGCCTACCGTTCTTGGGTGTTGATTTGATCCACGAACTTAGCTGAATTTAGACTCTCACTAGGATAAAGTTACTTATAGGTTCAGGAAGTTTACCTGACATACAGTGTCAGTTGTATACTGTTGTGTACCACACACTTCAGTATAAGGATTCACTGGCATATCTCCAACTACAGTTCTACTCCTGACTTGTTACTTCACAAAATTAGTATACCCATCAGACTGCGCTTACTCCGGTGGCACCATTTGCCATCGCTCCAAAAATTCACTTATAAGGACCTTCTTCGGCGACTGTTCTTCGATTGCAGCTTCGCTACGGATTTACCGCTGGAATTCCAGAGTTCACCTCAGTTCTAAACCATAATACCCTGCCTACCATACCCAATACTGAGTTGATCAGGCTCAGCACGCGATGGTTTCAGCGTAAACAGTCCAGATCCAAAGGGTCTGTATTACTTAGGGAAGATTGAAATGACTCATGGCAAGGTCCGATACTGAATCGACCTGCTCTGATACCAATTATAACGCCCCAACTAAAATATCTAGAATATTTAGTTAAGATATAATTACCTGGTTCTGAGTACATAAAATTAACGAGTTTAAACAACAGAGTTACAAGAATTTCTTACATCAAAAGATGAACTTAAACGAATACAGCGGAAACAAATAGGATTCTGAAAATAAACAGAATAAACTAAAGCAAAGGAAGACTAAAATCGTCTAATGTGATGATCCAAGCTCAGCTCCAATCATCAGCTCCATCCTGGTCCTTGCTCCAGTTAACCTGTCTACCTAAAAAAATTGGTTGGAGTGGGGTGAGACTACTAAGCCTCAGTGAGTCCTACTACCCTCCTAGAGGTGACTACATCGGGGGCACCTAAAATCAGTCGTTTCAATACTAACATAATAGCATCAATATAGGTGTAACACAAAAATTAATTCTTATTCATTTTAACCGCAAGGATTCTCCGAGGTGAGCATATCTCGGAGGCCTGCCTTGTCCGTCGATCGGACCGATCACGGCATACAGCTCACAATACATAACCTGATGAATATTCCCATTGGGAAATCCATATGCGACAATTCAGAATCGCTCCTAAGTGACTGATACTAATTTAGTTCTTACTACCATAATTTCCCAAAACCCGGGGAGCATACAAGCCTAATAATAACTAAGTTATACCCTAAGCATTATCTGTGATTAACATTATGTCCGACATTATATTAATTATATTACTGCAAGTTATCTGATTCTAACGAGGATATAAAACGAGTGCATGTGAATTTGTTTAGAAATTAAAAATATAGGTCAATTCTGTACAAGCTCGCTATGGCGTGTTGCCAGCTCGCCATGGCGAGATTATAGGTCCTGACCTAAATCAACTCGCTGTGGCGAACAGAAGCTCGCCATGGCGAGTTTCATCAGCCCAGAACCCAGCTCGCCATGACTGCTCGCCATGACTGCTCGCCAGCTACTCGCTATAGCGAGTTCATACAGAAATTACCCTGTTTTGCTAGAATCATAGTTTTTCAGAAACCACACCTACAATCCTCATTTAACCAGTGCAGCAAGATAACATACATAATATTAAAACAGAATGGAGGAAAATTTGGGATTTAATTCCCCTCACACAACAATTCCTAATTTTTCTAAATTATCATGCAAATTTAGATTAATGGGGAATCTAGCTAAACTAGCCTAAAGAACCCACCTGATACGAAGCTTTATACTGACTCTACGTGTTCCCTACGACTTTGAAATCAATTCTGGTTGTTTCAAGGAGTCCCCAATAGTGCCTCCAACACCCTAGCATCAAATTTCCACACTTATACAGCATTTCTGCCCTGAGAGACTCGCCAGGCGAGCTCTTACTCGCTACAGCGAGTACACCAGAATTTTCAGCACAACTCAGCATCAGATCTCCAACTTCAAAATGCTCTACAGACTTCAATTTTAAGGCAAAACCTACGAAGTTTGTACTCAAAACGAAGGGAATTTTGTCAGCTATCCATAGAAAAAGGAATCGTTTCAAACGGAGTTACGAGGAGAGAGTAATTACCGTTTAAATACAGCCCTATCCAAACACGATTTCTGGAAAATCCTGTGTTGAACACTCTACTTCAAAAATTCGTACAGAACTCAATTCTCAACGAAAATTCATGAAACTAGCGCCAAAATGAGCGTATTCAAGTTAGCTTTCTATTCCAAAAAGAATCATTCGAATCGGAGTTGTGAGGAGTGAAAACTTACTGTTTTAGTAAAGGGCTGTCTTTGAATACGGGTTTTACAAACTTCTTCCAATTAAAGCTCATAGTTTATACCCATGGCTTCTAAATCCTCCAAAACTCTCTTGCAAAATGAAAGAAAGATTCAGGGTTGATTGAAAAGCACGAAAATGGAAGAAGAAGGAAGGATTAGAATGAAACTCACCATGTCTTGTTCAAGAACAAACCAACTCACAATTGATTCTTACCTCTCTATGTAGCTCAAGCCCTAAGGATTCCAATTATGTTCTTGCAAGTGGGTTTGAGAAGAGGATTGGGTGTTGGTGAGTTGATGGTGGCGTGAGAGTAGAGAGGTTTTTTTTGAGAGGAACATGAAATTTGTTTACTGAAGAACAGAAAATAAAATTGGGTTTTTGGTTTAGTTCACTAGAGTTCCCCTTTTATAAAGCTAAGACTACAATCAGGGTATAATTACCGCCTTGCCCTTCCACTTAATCACAAAATGCACTTATATGTACTAGCCACTTAATTTCCAATTAAACTCCCAAAAACTCCATTAATTAATATTCTTCTATTAATTAATTTGGGATGTTACAATTTTTTTCATAGAAGAGTACTACACTTTTTTACAATATAGAGGAGTACTCTTAAATCATATTTTTCGTTTATTATAAGCAATCATTAATTTAATTATATGACTATCTTTTTTTAAAAAAAATAGATGATGAGTTTGGTAACTTAAAAATTGTCCTATAGGTTATAATTATAAGCATAAGAATGTGAAATTATAAGAGAGTATTTAATAGTTGGTTTTTTTTTTTGACAGAGATAGTATTAGATATAGCTCAAGAATAACTCCAAAGATTTTTCAGTTACAAAAAATTATTTTACATAAAGGGGTGATATAGATATATGCTTCAAAGACAAATACTGCTTCGAATTTATTTTAAAATTATCTTAATTGCAATTTAACAAACTTCTTTAAGGTATGAAAACTTATTTCAGTACGTAATATATGATAGTAAAATGAATTATTATTCTAAGAGACAATTTGACTTACTCTTTCTTATTTATTTTCTTCCATCTTTGTTAGAATAAAATTTCTATTAACATAATTAGTTTAGGTTTCCGTCTATATCGGATCGAAACTTTATTGACATATTAGTTTAGGTGATGTATGGATTTCAATTAAAG
Organism: Trifolium repens; assembly: GCA_030408175.1. NCBI lineage: Eukaryota > Viridiplantae > Streptophyta > Magnoliopsida > Fabales > Fabaceae > Trifolium > Trifolium repens. The sequence goes on from CP125844.1 coordinate 40,157,854, forward strand.
ACTTGATAATTGAGAATACAATTGTCGAGTAAGATATAAAGGATAAAACAATTTGAAAATACAAACAATAATTTACAATGACTAAAAACATGTAACTATTGTACAAAACAATAATTTTTATTAAAAAAAATAGATTTTAGCCTAAAATATTATGAACAAAAAATTATTAGAATTGTAGTGGTCTTGTAAGATCATCATGAGAGCAATCCTACAATTACAATTTACAAATTCAGAGACCTGAAAAGATGCATGAAAATTATTAGAGTTGATGTCTTGAAAGATTATGAGAAGTGAAAACATATAAAAGGATTACAATTTATAAACAATATAAGATAAACATGTATACTAATTTTTTAATCATTGAGTAACATACCTCATATTCAAGAGATTGAGTCACCGGCCACCACAAAAATCAATGTTTAGAATGTAGCCATACTCCTATTTATACTAAAATTTCAAGGTACTCTCACAAATAAAGTATTCAATGCAAAAGGTTATTTCATTTTAATGGAATATGAATAATATGTAACCTCTCACAAATAAAGTATTCAATGCAAAAAGTTATTTCATTCTAATGGAATGTGAATAATATGTAACCTTTGAATAACAAATAAGAATAATAAAAGTCATTTCTAATATATAGAAAACTACAAATTTAAAAAATTATAAATGATCATATTTAATAATAATACTAAAAAATTATATACACATATAACATATTTTTTATATATATGTACGTATTTTCATTTTTTCATTTATAATTTGATCCTTTTTTTCATATTTTCAAGACTTGCATATTTTTTTTAAACCCATTATATAGTATGTCAAGCACTATTTTTTTTATAATTAATGATGGTTTTTATTTATTACAACATGCACCAATATATAACTTTCTTCTAAAAAAAAAAATGCACCAATAATTTAAATTTTAATTTAAACTCTACCGTACTTTATAATTCATGACTTTGTGTATTCTTTCCATGTGTAACTCAAGTCTCAATTCATTGTGGGTAGATTGATTTTCTCAACCTTATGTATTCTTTCCATTAAAATCATCACAATTATAGCATATACCTCTCTATATACCTTAGTATTTTATTTTTTTAATAGTATATTATTGTCATTATTAATTAATTAATTAATAAAAAGAGATTATGGTAAAATTTTAGTAGAGATTGAAAACCATTTTTTAGAGTGCCACGTAAGCACAATACTTGCCTAGGAGCTATGTAGGAGTTTCGTTTTATAAGTAAAAGATAGAGGTTGTTTTCAAAATCAGTTAAACGTATCTCATAAAAAAAAAAATTAAACGTACGTATACCTGGTTTTTTATTTTTTTATTAAAAAAATTGCACAAGTTATCATGGTTGGAACTCAAAGATATTAATCTTAGAGATACAAATATTTCATCAAATGGCTATGCTTTTTCACATGTCTAATGGATGAAGCTTTCTATAATTTAAAATAGGCCCTAATAAAAAAATACAAAATAATTAAAAATAACTATCATTATATATAACGTCAAAAAGAGACATCAAATCTAAGATTAAAATGTACTAGAACAATATTTATGAGTATAGATAACTAATCTATTGATACTCATATGATATTTTATGAACATTGACAATATATAACTATTATTTTAGGGCTTTAAAATTAATCTATTAATACACATCTAATATTTTATGAGTATAAATAATATATAACTTAAATTATAAAATGTGAAAATTTTCAATTGAGGCCTAAAAGTTTTGGAGGCCCGACATCGACGAACACCTTGCACATGTGTGCAGGCCGGGCCTGTCAGTGGCTAGAAATTTTATCTTAAAATGAATAAGTGAGATGATCGAGGTTCGAACTTCGATCTCCTGCATAATAATGCAATGTCCCAACCAAGTGAGCTAAGATCATTTTGATCATTTTACGACCGTCTCCGATGGATTGTTATAATTTGTTTCTTCACAAAATTAAAATAAATAAATAAATAAATAAAAGTAAACATCAAAGGTCGCCCTTTCATGGGAATTTAAATCATTGTTCAAGGCTTGAATTGAATCAAGCACATGATAATAATTTTTATGATTGCCCTTTAAACAAATTATATTTTTTATGATGTTTAAGGTAGCTTTCCTCCATTCTTAACCACTATTTAGAAATCTCATTTTCAATTAAGATCGTATAATTTTTTGTATTTAAATATACTGTGTGTTTTAATGGTCTATATTTTTGCCTACAGAGACTTATTCAGTGTAAACTTTTTACACTAACAATTTATTCATATTAAACTAATTCGATAAACATTAATAGGTCGCCCTTAGTTGGAATTTTAATGATTGTTCAACATTGATCAACATAAGCAAGAACATGATAATATATTTTTTTTACGATGTCTAGGAGTAGCTTTCCTCCATTCTTAACCACTAATTGGAAATCTCATTTTCAACTAAGAACTTACTATTTTTATATTGTTTTACGTATGGTGTGATTTAATTACTTATACTTTTGCCAACGGAAATTGATTCAGTGTAAAACTTTATATAGTTACAATATGTCCAAATAAACATTAATAGGTCACCCTTGCTTGAATATTATTTAATCATTCAAAACCGATAAACATAAGGTAGCGGATGATAATGTTGACTTATTTTTTAAAAAATCGTCGATTGTTATGTGGGTAGTGATAAAAAATGACAAAAAAAAAAAACCGGAGGGAGTACAAAACTTACCAAAAAAAGGGTAATAGATTAAATGCAGTTTTTTTGTGTGTGCAGTTATGCAGTATATTTGTGGTCGTCAAATCAAGATCGAGTGGTTTAAAAAATACACGTCCTATTTTTATTTAATAATTTTAAAAATATTGTGTTTAAATCACAATAGTGGACGGCCACAATTGCTTGACTGCATGACTATACTGACTTTCTGACTGCACTCAATTGTGGTCCAAAAAAACTAAAAGAGAAAAGAGACGACCTAGTTTCTCTGCGATCAATAAATCATGAATTCACGCCTTCAAAATATCGATAGCCGTTATATTGAGATTGAAAGTTCAAATGTGTAAATGAATGATTCTATCTACTGTAGTGAATTCAATTTCAAAAATAGTATACCACCACCAAGATGGTTCTTGTGTCTATAGCTCGTCCTCAAATAAGTTTTTGACTCTTTCAATATCTCAAATAAGTCTATGTCCATATCAAACGTTTCTCAATTTAGTCCTTCAATCAACATTTGTTTCACTTATTGTCGAGTATGTCTCTGTCTTCACTATTCATACACTTTATACAAAATTAACCCCTGCCATTTTTGAACTTATCGTCAAATTAATCAGCCCTTTATTTATAAAGTTTTTATCAAATAGTCATATTGTTTTAAATTGGCAGTTTACTTACGTGTCACTTAAATTGGTTGATGTTGTTATCCACATGGCATTTAACACTATATTATTGTATTTACTAGTGTTAGAACATATGAGCCAAATTGAGAAACATTTGGTAGAGATAAATACTAATTTGAAATATTAAGAGTCAGAAACCTTTTTAACATGTTCCAAAAATATAGATCAATTTAATAGTTTATTCATTTCAAAAGTGATATGTGTCGATTTTTTTTCTTTCTAAAGGGACCAAAACCAAGGATGTTAAATTCTATCAGTTTTCACATTCTTTTCATTTTCTTGTTGGTTACTTTGATTTTGTTTACCAATTGTGCGTTTCCGATGATGTTAGCTTTTGATTCATCAAAGTTTATGTTCTTGTCAAAAAAAAAATTGGTCAAATTTTGAATCACAACCTCTGTTTATCAATGTGTGATTAGATTATCAGGTTCCCATAAGAACCTATCTCATAACTCATCAACAACCTTCATAACTTCTCACATTTGCGAATGATGAATCCCTTCACCAACCTTCATTACTTCTTCAATTACTCTTATTTTTCCATTTCAGTGTTGGGAAGGTATGGAATGGCATAAATTACCTATTTTCATTCCTTATTTTTGTTAAAAATTGATGACATTAAATTTACATAGTTATTACAATTTTTTTTATATATGATGCATCACACCTCACTCACTTCATTCTCAAACACACTCCCAGAAGACACTGACGGAAGAAAATTTTGCAAAGTCTAAGGTAAGCTAAAACACTCCTCTTTTGTCCATTACCTTAGTTTTGATAACAATGTATATGTTGTGTTTGATAAAATGCCTCAATAAGGAACTATTGTTTTCTTTGTTTTGTTTGAACTTAATTATGATAGCTTCTTTGTTGTTTTATGTTTTCTTAATTGTTTTGCATGAAATAATAATTATATTGATGGAGTTTTAAAATAGAATTGTAAGCTTTTCTTGAAATGATAATGATATTGATGAAGTTTTAAAATAACAGTGGAGGGATGGTTATTTTCTTTTGATGAGTGGTTTTTTTTTACTGTTTTCATCTCATTTTGGTTACTTGAATAGATCTTTTTTTATTTAACTTGTTATATAGAATGGTGAATACCAAGATAACTAGTGTCGGTCTCCTCTCAACTAAAGATGGGGTGCAGAAAACCAAAGTCTTCTGGGATCATAAGTCAACTGAAAAATTTGTCAAAGTTTGTTTGGATCAAGTCTCCAAGGGAGAACGTGTTGGTACTAGCTTTACAAAAGAAGGGTGGAAAAATATTATTTCCCAATTTAACGAGTTGACTGAAAGGAAGTATGAGAAAGTTCAACTAAAGAACATGTATGACATTCTAAGAAAGGATTGGCGAGCATGGTACAACTTGTTTGGGGAAGAAACTGAATTAGGGTGGGATCCTGTGAACAACAATGTTGAAGCACCGAATGATTGGTGGGAGAGAAAGCAACTGGTATGTGATAAAAAATAATTTATATTCGTAAGACTTTAGATTTGTATATTGTTGTTTGTTATATGATGAGTTATGAACATGCAGGAAAATCCTCTTTATGCAAAATTTAGGAACAAGGGACTTCCATTCGCTAATGAATTAACCACACTTTTCAAGGATGAAGCATGCATCTGATAACCCTCTACCCTTCATGAATCTGTAATGTGGAAGTTCTTGGAAGCACTAGGAATTAACAGTTATGAAGTACTAGGAAGTAATATTGTTATGTTGTCTTTAATGTCATGTACTAGAAATTTAACTAGGAAGTAATGTTATGATGTCTTTAATGTTATGTACTAGGAAGTAATGTTTGTCTTTGATGTTATGTACCGGGAATTAAACTAAGAACTAATGTACCGTTCTATCATTTAATGAAAACTAGTTTATGTTTTAGGTTATGTTGGTATACTGTTATTAGAACTGGTTTATGAACTGTTTGTACTAATTTATTAGAACTGTTTGTAATGTTATTAGAACTCGTTTAAGTAATACTTGAACTAGTTTGATGATTATCGTAGACCAATTAATTTGGATATATCTTAAAATTTAAATATAGTTTTATCATCTGAGCTGAATCTCGTTCAAGGCTTGTTTGAGATCAAATTATAGAGTTCAAGAAATATAATTAGAATTGTATTTATGTTATATATATTTTCAATTTAATAAAGATTTTATGTATGTGTGCTAAAACCCATTTTAGTCATTTACACATCCAAAAACAATTTTAACACAAAATATTCAAACAACATCTTTCATATAAATCACTTCTGTTGTGAAGGTATACAAACATAAATCACTTTACATTCAAGCCACTTTTAACCAAAATCAATTCTATCAAACTAAATTCTATTAAACTCAATTCTTCCCACCGCATAACCAAACACACACTTACTATGCAAGTTTATTTCTACCCTTTTGAGTGTTTGAAATCGAAAAGGTGTTATCATATTAGCTATTTATTACACTACCTTTTAAACACTTTTTGGAGTAAATTTTGTCACATGTTCCAAAATTATTGTTAGCTTCTTTTATCATATCTTTTCCTTTTTATTTCATGAAAGGTCGATAAATTTAAAATTAAAATTATGCTAGTGATTGGAAAGTTTTTCAGGGGGCCTTCTTACTAAGTGTGTTCAAGGGTGAAATACAACACTTCGATGTAATTAAGAGATGTTTTTTATGCTTCCTCTAGCTCTATACATTATAAGTTAATCAAATTATTTCCTACTTGATACATGAAAATAAGGTGAATATAGCTAAAGTAATGAAGTTTGTTTATGTTATGACTCTTATTGTTTACCTATTTTTTTTTGCAAAGAACGTTGACGGTAAACTTTTTTCATTCCTTTAACATTTTCTTCTAAACTTCTTACAAATAAATTGTATTTTCTTCAATTAGTAACATTAATCTCATGGTCTCTATTTTCATTACAGCTCTTCATGAATGTTATATTGACTCTCAATGTTCATATCTTCGGTGTTTGCATCCTCGGGTACCAAGGTGTAATCTTGATCAACAATGTGATTGTCTCTTTCCAAATGGTCTCTCAAAACCTGCAAGTACAAAATAAAAAAGAAAGTAGTAATTTTCATGCAAGGAAGAATGATTTCTTACACTAGCAAAATATCTAAGAAATAAATCATTCACTAATCAGTCCATGATATGTCATTTAAATATTTTATTGACATGGAATTATGGCTTTTTTACTCTAAGATGATGATACTAAAATGAAATAAAGCAGTAAATATTGTTATTTAGATTGTATTCTTCTGTTTTAATCTCTCTGTACCTCTAAAATATACTCCTAAATTTATTATAGATTATTGTAGAAATGTAGGATAAAATGGAATACTTAAGAAAGTTAAATAGAAAAATAAATTTAAGAAGTTAACTTTTTAATTTTATTAATTAAATCTATTTAATAATCTAAAAATAATAAATAAATTACTACATAGATACACCGACTCATAAATCTATGATTATGATTCAACTATTATAACAAGGTGGAGAACACAAGTAAAGAAGGCACGGGTTATGTTTTTGTAAAATTAACTTTGAAATTTTTTTAAAATGACTTAATTACACATTTGGTTCTTTATGTTTATTTTAGGTTTTAATTTGATCTCTAATGTATAAAAAGTATTAATTTGGTCTCTTATATTTCTACAATTTGCATTAGTTCGTCTTTTCCGTTAATTTTGTCACTCACCGTTTAAATCAATCATAAGTTGTGGATAACGCGAGTCCCTATGAATTCGATGTTTTTGTTAAATCAATCATTCTCCATAGCTTTTTATTACAACGACATACACGTGCACTTGCGAGCAGATCAACGAGTCCATCGAACATGCATTAGTATTGAATTGGTTGATCATAAATAATTGTCTTAGCTGATGTTGATTCAGTTGATTATCATGGTTGATTTTGGAGAAAGGGATGAATTCTTTGGAGTTTTTAGGGGAAAATGTACCTGCAAGGTTGTTAGCACTTCAACGCTCAAGTCATTATTTGAAAGAGGTAATAAATAGTGTGAAATTGGAGGCACAAATATGTCATACTTGAGAATTGATGTATGAATGCTTATATAGAAGAATATTAGGGTTTTACAACATAGTGGGGTCCTTCATGTATAGACAATCAACCACAAATAAAACATGAATTATCCTTTGCTTTGAGGCACATTTAGTCTTGAGGTGATTTGCCTTTACTCGTGTAAAATTAACTAAATCATTAAATTTTGGGGGTTTCAAACCCCCGCTAAATTAACAAAAACCCCCGCTAAATTAACAAAGTGTTTCTAAAAAATTCCTTGTTAACGCAATATATGTGGGTTACACTAAACCTCGCTGAAAAACCGTTGCTATTCAGTCCGCTTTTTGTAGTAATGTATTAGAGAGGTATGATACTATGATAGTAATCAAGAATGAAAATAGTGAATTCATTTTTACTTGTATATTTACTGAGTGGCACATGTGTGTAGATTACCCGAAGTTAAATTAGGCAACATATGGCTAATGTTATGGTGAACCATTTTTAGAAGTCGTCCAATGTAGAAAAATGATTTTTCGAATACGAATTTTACAAAATTCTCAGGTAGATTGAAAGTTTATATATATCATATAGGTCATTCATAAATTTTTTAGAAAAATTGAAAATCATTTGATATTTTATTGGGATTTATCAAGATTTATTGTATTTAATAAACCGTTAATCTTGATGGGTGTCAATAACATATCAAATACTTTTCAATTTTTCTAAAATTTTCTATAGATGATCTATCTGATATAAACTTTCAATCCAATGATGAGTATTATAAAATTTATATTTGTTGTAATATTATTTATAACTGGTCTAGCATAAACCACTTGATAAGGTGATCCATATTAAAATTTACCGGCAATATATATATATTAGACGGCTCATAAATAATCCTTCTTCAAATTTCTAAAATTATATACATCTCCCTTAGAAATGGCCAAGTGACTTTTGCAAGAAACAAAAGGCAGAGCGTGATATGCATGAATGACCCCACGCGACCTGGCATTCTTTTATAACTAGTATTAACTTCTGGACGAATAATGTTCCAAAAACCCGACACATAGACGTGTCATGCAGCAAACTACAACATTTCTTTCCCACCAACACACATATAAATCTGTTTCACATAATAACTTTAACAATGAAGTATATAATGTATATTTTCTCTCGTTCTAATATAATATTAATCCAATAATATATTATATTTTTTTAAAGAGGTAGAATATCTTTTAATATTTTCATTATTAAGAAAAAAATTTCAATGCAAGTTATGTGAATGATGCATATGACATTCCTTTTGAGAGGAGGGAGAATATATCATAAACTACCTAAGTGTAATTAAAATTAATAAATCAAATTAAATAATTAAGAATGAACTAAAGAATAAGAATATTAGGAAGACCATTACGATTAGCAGCATAAGAATACTATTAGATATAATATACTAACTAGAGGAGGCGGGACAAGTGGCTAATTGTAGAAAGGTTACGTAAGTCAATGGGCTTAGGAGTTTTTCATAGACATATAACATAATAAACCTACATTAGCCAAGTGTCCTATGACTAAAATTTTATATATTTTGTTTTAATCAACTAAAATTTTATATTTGTTCTTCAAAAACAAAACAATATTTTTCCATGTCAACAATATAATGAAATGTTCGATTGTGACGACAACTTAGAAGGACGGTACTAAATAACTAATATAACTAATTAAAAATATTCAAATGTAAGTTTCTATCGTGTAACATGTTTACACGATATGATATGATTACTCCTAATTTTATATATGGTATTAGCATTATTTGTTTGTTTCAATATATACTATATAGAGGTTGTTTTCAAAATCAGTTAAACGTATCTCATAAAAAAATTAAAATCAATTAAACGTACGTATACTTTAAAAAAAAATGCACAAGTTATCATGGTTTGGAACTCAAAAAAGATTAATCTTAGAGATACAAATATTTCCTAAAATGGCTATGCTTTTTCACATGTCTAATGGATGAAGTTTTCTAATTAAGGTGAATAATTTAAATTCTATCAAAAACATATACCAACGTTTAGTTAATTTTAAAACATAAAATAGAAGTCCTACAAAATTAAGGCGAATGAACCGATTGTCAACATGAAAACGGTCTTTGTATGTATCACCTCCTGCAACAAGCGACAATGCTTTTTCAAGCAATACAGTATGAAATCAACGAACCATACAAATATTGAAATATCAACCTCTAACAAGACAAGTCTTGATGAATATTCAAAGCAACCCAGAATCATTCAAAAACCAGATTGATAGATGAGGGGCGGACCTGTGTGAAGCATGATGTGTAAAATTAATATGGCTATCTTAATATAAAATTATTTTTTAAAATAAATATGGGCTATCTTAATAATATAAAATTGATCTTTAAGATATCCGAAGAACATATCATCATTTACTATAGGAGTAAGTAATCTGGTTCAATTGATAATAAGCCGCCCTAACTTTGAATTTTTTTTATCAAATGCACGTGCACAAGGATGTCGAATATTTTTCGCCATGAAGAATAGTACTTAACAATTCATTTTAAATTTGAAATGTAAGATTTGAGAAAAAATTAAGAGGCGTAAAGTAATTAAGTAAGACTTATAGTGTAAAAACAAAATTGATGTTGGTCACGTTCCAACTTTGTCCCTGCTTATAAGGAGTAAAAATGAATGTTGAAAGAAAAATTCAAATTGCTGAATTTTAAATTGCAAGAAATTTGTGGAATTTACATTTTAATAGATTTTCACGCATTTCTTTGTGGTGTATCTCTTTTTGTTTTGGTAGAAAATATGATGTATTTTTTTTATTAACAGTTTAATTTGGTTCAGAATCACTAGTGTATCTCTTTTACTCCATCTAATAAAAATATTAGATAATTAAAAAAATTAATAATTTTTTGTCAAAAATAATATGTTTTAATTAGCAAATATCAATTAAAATATTAATACAAATGTTTAATTTTAGTTCTTTAATCAAAGTTAAAATAAATTTCACCATATATAAGTAAAAAAAAGTTAAACTTAAAGAAAAAACATTGGTTCTAAAAATAAAATTACTCTACATAATATAAGTTGATAAGAATTTTTTTTTTTTGATAAGCAAAAGATTGATTTATAAGGAGTACAAAAGATACTCAACCCTTACAAATCATAGAGGGAATATCCCAAAAGTCAACAAAAACAATCCAAGGGATTATTACACCAATCGGAGAAAGTGCTATAAGTAGTAAACTCTCCCCGACCTATGTACCAAAACCAAGATATATAAATAATTTGATCTACGAGAGAAGAAACATTAACGAATTCTCCTCGAAAAATAATGTTGTTCCTCTTTCTCCAAATGCTCAATGTCGTTGCTAACCATATAATATGTCGATACCTCTTGAACTTGCTTCCTTTTAGTAATCCACCAAAGAGAGTAAAATGATTATGTATATCTACAAAGCGAATAGAATTTTTACCCAACCAACGAAAAACATAGTTCCAAATTTGCCACGACATATAACAACTAAAGAAAAGATGATGAATATCTTCTACCTCTCTGAAACAAAAAACACAACACCTCTAATAAATGCTTGTAATTATGCCTTTGCGATATAGAGCTTCTTGTTGATAAGAATTTAATTCATATGTTATTTGTGTAAATATGTTTTTTATATTGTCAAACGATTATTATCCTTTTTTTTTTTTTGGGGTTATACAATCATTATCATTGGGGTATGAACATATTTAACTTAATTTAATTGTAACTATTTTAAAGTATTATTAATGATCATTTTACGACCATCTCCGATGATTTGTTGTAATTTGTTTCTTCCTAAAATTAAAATAAATAAATAAAAGTAAACATCAAAGGTCGCCCTTTCATGGGAATTTAAATCATTGTTCAAGGCTTGAATTGAATCAAGCACATGATAATAATTTTTATGATTGCCCTTTAAACAAATTATATTTTTTATGATGTTTAAGGTAGCTTTCCTCCATTCTTAACCACTATTTAGAAATCTCATTTTAAATTAAGATCATATAATTTTTTTATTTAATTGTATTGTGTGTTTTAATGGTCTATATTTTTGCCTACAGAGACTTATTCAGTGTAAACTTTTTACACTAATAATTTATTCATATTAAACTAATTCGATAAACATTAATAGGTCGCCCTTAGTTGGAATTTTAATGATTGTTCAACATTGATCAACATAAGCAAGCAAGAACATGATAATATTTTTTTTTACGATGTCTAGGAGTAGCTTTCCTCCATTCTTAACCACTAATTGGAAATCTCATTTTCAACTAAGAACTTACTATTTTTATATTGTTTTACGTATGGTGTGATTTAATTACTTTACTTTTTCCAACGGAAATTGATTCAGTGTAAAACTTTATATAGTTACAATATGTCCAAATAAACATTAATAGGTCACCCTTGCTTCTTTTTTTTTTAATGAAATTAGGTCACCCTTGCTTGAATATTTATTTTAATCATTCAAAACCGATAAACATAAGATAGCGCATAATAATGTTGACTTATTTTTTAAGAAATCTTCGATTGTTATAAGTTTTAGACTCAATTGTAAGATGGCCATAACATAAATTTGTAAATAAAAGTAATAATTTTATAAGCTGATTTTGTAAAAATGTGTTAAATCCCACTTTCATCGATTAAGTTAAGACATAAATTCATCTTAAACTCGCCTTAGGTCTCAAAAGTAGGCATGACAAAATAACCTATATCCGTGGATACCTATTCGCTCCGCTTTGATAGGGAAAATTCGAGTTGATTGAGCTTAAGTTTGGATTTGGATTTGGGTTTTACCCGATTTTAAAATATGGAGTTGGGCAGGTAATGAGGATATTGTCATATTTATTCTCACTCTGAATCTGTCCCCGAACATGTCCCGCTTATATCAAATTACATTTTATTATTCTTAAATTAGAAACACTTACCAAATTATAGATTACATTCATATTTTTTCCCGTAGATTATTACATTCATATTTTTATGTTGAGTATTAAACAATTTGTTTTCTCTATTTGTTTTCTTTGTATAAATATTGTTGAAAACAAAATAGTTTTCTACTTTTACCTCTTTTTTCAATTAAAAAACACCAAAATATCATCTAAGTTCATATGGAGATAGAGCGAAATGGGGACAACTATATGAGGATACCCAATTTTTATGGGTTTGAGTTTGGATACCCAAACCCCCTTGGGTATGCGTCCCCGCCCCATTGTCATACCTACTCAAAAGATATTAAAGAATTACCTGATAAAAAGGCCTCATAGTCATCATATTTTTTGTATATAAAAATAAGCCTCTTGAAGGATTTTATAAAGTATTTTGTCCAAGTTATAAATCTAAAGAATTTCAAATGACATAAAAAAACTAGGAATTTGAAATATATTTCTTTCTTATATTTCTAGATTTTCTAATTGACACCTAAGTTTTTTAAAAAATTGGAAATTGGGTCCTGAAAGTTTGCAAACTGGTCTTTTAAAATTTTAAAAATCGCAAATTGGCCATTTTTCAAATTTAAAATTTGGCCCAAAACTTTTCAAATTTATAAAAGTGACCCAAAATCAAATTTATAAAAGTGACCCAAATTGTTTGCAGTAAAATTTCTTATTTCTCTGTTCAAACACAAATATTTTTAAAAAATGGTAATTCAAATACCATCATTTGAATTTTATTCTTTCATACAAACGCAATCTTACTCGGCAAATTATCATCATCATGTCAATTATAATTAACAACTAAAGCTATATGCAGCATTCATTAATTAATACGAGAATGAAAATGAACAGAAGAAATGGTCCCCCCAATAAAACTAAGCATGATCACATGTCCAGGACGTATGTGACAGAAACATAATCGAATATGATGCTGCTTGAAACACACCATAGGAAACAAGGACATCAAACAGACAGAGGATTTCAGAAAGTGAAATTTCATGGAATTGCATTGAATTTTTTCAAGTGCTGATTGAAGAAAGCAAGGTCCAAGATTTTGCTTGAGAAAACCTTGGTTATTTCTTGTGCTCAATATTCATCATAACATGAACACCACATATAGCGAGTAGCGACATTGGAATAATGAAAATGACAATATACTAGGGTGAATGGTACTCTAAGAGCATCTTCAATGGTGCAATCTCCATAAAGGTTTTTTGTGGGTCCCATCGGTGCCACATCACTTTGAAGCAACTCGTATATTTCTTACTTCAATAGTGCAACTCTAAAGAACTAACATTGGATTCCATAATTTTATCTCACATATTAATATTTTATTTATATTTAACTTTATTGTAACTTAAAATATTAATTTTAACATTCTTAATTAATATGAAAAATGTTCAAAATAATTAAAAAGTTTAAATAAATAACAAGATATTTTGAAAATTATATTGATTGTGATCCATTTGACTTGAACAAAAGATATTTTAAAACAATAAGATGAAAATTTAAATGTAATATTTTTAAATATCACAATTTATAAGTAAAAGAGCTACTTTATTGCAAGATCCTTAGCTAGTGCTCTAAGTACTTGATATTTTAAAAAATTTACCATTTGAGAGAGTCTAGATGGTGATCCTTAATTCTTATTTTTAAGAAAAGATTCTTATGCAAGGATCTTTCAAAAGTCGATCCTTCAAATTAAAATAATGTTAATTTCTCTCTCATTCATTAAAAACAAATGACATTGTGGGACCCAATGAAGTTTGGTGTGATATTGTGGGACCCAATGAATAGTGTTAAGTACCCAAAATTAAGAATCTGTGGATAAAACAAAATTTGTCTGAGTTCCTTAAAAATTGCTTAATCTTAGTGGCACAATGAAACCCACGTGAATAGTGTTAAGCATCTCAATTTAAGTATCTAGGGATAAAGATGCTCTAAGGGCGAACCTAAAATTTAGGCCTAATTGATAAGTAGTATAAAAAATTTAAATTCCAAAACCAATTCTTATGTGCATTTTTAAATGCAATCATGCAGCTAGTATTTGTGTTTACATCAATATGTTCTATCAGAAAAATATTAGAGATAACCGATGGTTTGCTTATTTTTATAGAGAAAATAGAGGAAGACGAGGACGTGTGTTGTATGCAAATGAGATTGTGAGAAGAAGAGAAATCAGACGTGCAATGTTGAGTAAGTAGTACGAAGACAGTCTGACAGAGAATTTCATACTAGATATGCGTAAGGGATATGTACGTTGAGAGAGAATTTGGTCATTAATACTTACGCATCATTGTATCAGCTCATCAATTATCAACTATAGTTTCAGAGTATTTATACATCTATTAATAAAAATAAGCTATATGCATGTAAATTGTAATTTTTTACAAGTTAAAATTATAAATACCACATATAAATCTACTTATGTGACATATTCTCATTATTTATAATGGTAAATAATTCAAATTATAAAAGAATAAAGTAGACCTCACTTAATTGATAACAGGTTGACATAAGTAGGGATGGGCATGGTTTGGTTTTGGAGGAAAACTGAACCGAACTGAACCAAACTGTTTTTAAAATTTAGAATGACCGAACTGAATTGAACTGTTTGTCTTCAAAACTGAACCGAACCGAACTGTTAAAATGGTTTAGTTTTATGGTTTTAAACCAAATCATAACTAAATTTGTACTAAAAAAAACCAAACCATTAAACTGAAATGAACCGAACCGAACTATTAATCATGAATTGAACTGAACTGTTTCAGTTTAGTTTCAAAATTGTTGGTTATAGTTCAATTTTTTTTGGTTCGGTTTGGTTTAGTTTAGTAGTTCAGTTTGGTTTTTTAGTTTTTTTACCCACCCCAAACATAAGCGTTTGGTTTTAAAACAAAAGGATTATTTTAATGAAAATGATAAAGTAAGAAATTAAAATGAGTGAAATGCCAAATACTCCCCTGCAATTTCAAAATTCATCCAATACCCCCTACAATTTCGAAATAGGCAAATACCCCCCTGAAATTGTAAAATGTCAATCAAATACCCCCCCTTAGTTAGTTTGGTCCATCAAGTGTGATAATGCGGCTAATAACGAGTGACGTGGCAACTGCCACCTAGACTCCACGTTACTGAGAGTGATTTAAATGAGTTGCCACGTTATACAGAGTATTTAATCTTCCGTCAAGTGTGATGATGTGGCATATGGTAATATCTTAATCACCATATTTTAGGGACTATTTTTTCGGTCAACTACCCTCCTATGACGTGGCAACTCAGTTAAGTCACTCTCGTTGATGTGGAGTCTATGTGGCAGTTGTCACGTCACTCTTTATTAGCTGCATCATCGCACTTGACGGACCAAACTAATTGAGGGGGTATTTGATTGACATTTTACAATTCCAGGGGGTATTTGCCTATTTCGAAATTGCAAGGGGGTATTTGACGAATTTTGAAATTGCAGGGGGGTATTTGACATTTCACTCAAATTAAAATACATATTCTTCCTGAACTGGATGAAACTAGATTTGGTGCTACTTGTCTATCTCTATCTCACCCTTTGCATATTCTTCCTATTATGGAATTGACAAGACTCTGATAGGACAAAATGAAACACAAGAATCTCATTCCTTTTCAAATTTACTACTACTAGAATTCAAGTTCCTTTTATGTGAATCATTCATCCCTAGAGTAGAGGAGAAAGAGAATTGGGAGCCACAATGGCTTGTGCTTTGATGGATGGGATTGGAGTTCAGGTCTGTGGGTTATGTATGGAGTTCCGGACACGGATTCTCTATGGCAGATATTTGGGCTTTGGGTTTGGTAAAAAGTAAATGTCGATTTGAAACATCAACTCAGGAACTTGGAGAATGGAGATACATCATTTTTTCTTCTTCACCAACCTGATGATGTGATTCTTACGCATATTATATATAAGTATATGAAATGTGGCCCTTATTGAATATTGATATATGGTGTACACACTTCACTTAAGCTTTTATATACTACTTATTAATCGGTTAATCCTCTCATAAACAAAATTCTCACTTGATTTTCCTTTTTTTTTCTTTCTAACCCTCCATTTTTTAGAGAATTGGAGAAAAAGACATGGTCATTTAAAGTTCTAATAGAAAGTAAGTCAAACGTCACTAGTAATTATTACAACTAAAATGTGAATCTAGGTTCTCTTAAACAATTTGTTATTAACTAGAGCTTATTGTCTACTTGAATATAACTTATAAGTATATATTTTGAGAGATTAATTTTTTTTATCCCTCTAATTTTTAAGAACAATGAATTATGGTAAAATATTTGAGCAATACCAACAAGAAGAAGGATAACCCTTTTTAAGTGCTAGTTAGAAGGTTGATAATAATATTAAATTGAAGTTACATTTGATTTATTGATTGAAATGTGACATTTTTGTGTTATTTATATGAATAACTATTTTTTATACTATTGATTGATTTATAATTTAAATTTAAATAGAGAATATTTTTAAAAAAATGTATTTTTATTAAGGTTTATTATTAATATTAGAGCCAGGCCTCCAATTTGATCGGGACGGCCCTGGGCAGAGATAAAGACTAATTTGAAATGTTAAGAGTCGGAAACTTATTTAAAGACACTTACAAAGACGGAGATCAATTTAATAGTTTATTCATTTCAAAAGTGATCTGTGTCGATTTTTTTTTTCCCGAAAGGGACCAAAACCAAGAATGCTAAATTCTATCAGTTATCACATTCTTTTCATTTTCTTGTTTGTTACTTTAATTTTGTTTACCAATTGTTACTTTGATTCATCAAAATTTATGTTCTTGTCAAAAAATAATTGGTCAAATGTTATGTCAAATTTTGAATCACAACCTTTGTTTATCAATGTGTGATTAGATATCAGGTTCCCATTCCGTTCACTGCTTTTTGTTATATTAATATCATATTATTTAATATGAGATAAACTAACTTATACAAATCAAATTTACTAGTCGCTTTCACTTATCCAACATAACTCTTTTTAGAATCTCATTTGATTTTGACTACCTTGCCAAACACTCCTAGATAACTAAAGCTTATTTGTTTTGGATTGTGTATATGTCAATTAGAGGCAGTGAGCTTTCTTCTTCTTCTACTTCTTCTTACCTGCATGCTGTTAAGATCATTTAATTCTTTCATATTCGCAATATACTTCAGTTAAACAATCACTACCGAAATTTACACGATATCTAAAAGATAACCATTATTAATAGGGAATTGCTCTTTCTAATGAAAGCAAAAAGTGAAAAAACAGAAGAATGAATTATAGCCATATACCTCATCAATAAACCTTCCCATAATTTTCTCTAAACTTCCTATTATATAGCAACTTTGGTTTCACGCTTCTTGCCTTTCGTCTACCAATATTCCAGTAACATATAACACTGCTCTTGTTAATATTGTTTAGAAGGTTAATTTAATTGTAGATTGAATACTAACACTTGTTCCTTTATGGATACGCTAAGCAAAGTGTAAACTTTTGTTTAGAGACATTCAATCAAATTATATGTTTAGAGTTAATTGTCGATGCTTGTTAATTAAATTTTAATGGTAAGTTTGATTTTCTGGGTAACAATGGTATGTGTAATTTGACATTATATGTTTAGAGTTAATTGTAGAAATGAAAATAAGAAATCCAAATATTTGAAGCTAAACTGCGAAATTTTAGTCTTAAATTTCATAAGAAGAAAACTCTAGTTTTTGTTGATTAATAACAAAAACATTGATTTCCTCTTTTCATCAAAAATCAAAAATAACAAAAAATGATATAAAATGAAACATGGAATAAAAAAAGAATTACATTATTATTATTACCAGCTCATATTTTCAATTTATATACTATCATGAATTTCTTTGGGGTACCTTAACTGCGATCACAGTCATATCCATATACCCATCAGTTAAAAAATAAAAAATGGAGGAAAAATTCTATTTTTTTATAAAAAAAAACTACTATGAACCTTCATCTAAATGATGATCAGACGAAATTTGACCTAAAATATTAGGACAGGAGTTCCAACTTCTTTGTTGTCGGGCTTCCCAATATCCTCCTATGTAGCAGTAGGTACCGCTTGTTTTATCTCTAGCAAACCATCGGGGTTCCCAACCGCTCTCTTGCATCTTCCGAGCCTGAATCCCAAAGAACAATGTTGAATCAATCAATAAGGACAAGACATGATAGTCAAATATATTGGAGCTTTTTCTAAAATTTACAGTATCAATGTATAATATAACATGAAATCCACTATAGCATATTTATCACTCCAATTTCCTACCCCACCAAGGTACCTTGCGGGAATGGATTCAGTGCAGTCAAGCTGCAGTCAGTAGCTAGGAGCCGTTCGATAAAAATCTGAAGGCTCCGACTTTAACGCAGTTTTGACTTTGTCAAGTATAAAAATTCTGACTTTAAAATCTGAACAGTGCGATTTTGATCGGGTGGCTCTGATCTAACTGACTGCACCCAATCCAAAGATATGGTGAAGTGTTCCTCTGTAAAGTTTTTCACTCAATATTTTCTTCACAAGTGTACTCAATGTTGATGACTGAATTGAGAGAAAAAAAAAAATTGCTGTGTTTACACTTTGCAGGAAATTGAAAAAACCTAGAGATGTTTTTAGTCATTCAAAATAGTGTAATTAATAATTATTGTTTTCATCTCCACACAAAAATCTGTTAGCTTTTGGTTCCTTTGTGAAAATGATCACAATTGGTCCTTCTCGCTCAAAAAAGAGGACAGATAACATATTTTAGTGGACTAATAACATATTTATGTCGTTTAAAATGAAAATGTAGATTTTAAGCAGAACAGAAAAGAGTGATACGATGCTGATATCTGAATAAGATATTTCATTTCCCTTTTCACATGAAGGGTGGAAATACTATAATTTGAATAAACAATCAAAATAAGAACATTGAGAATTAAGAGAAAGTATATTTTTTGTCGAAAGTTTACATCTTACCTAGCCATGTAATAAGCCGCATCTCAGGATATTTCCTATTTACTACATTATTCTATGAAGACCAACATTTCTTGGTCTACAAGGAATGACATGTGAAATTCATACAAACCAATGAGGGTAGATATGACAACACATTGTGAACCACTTGAACAAAAATGTTTCTATTAAAATGTCAAACAATGAGGTCTTACTCACGGGAATAGCTCAGTGCTTAATATGTTTCTAGTCTTTAAATGTAATTGACATTGTATGACAGTAGGATTGGAGGATTTCTAACATGATACGAATCTCCAAGTAATCTAGTCACTCCCCTCTCTCATATAGGACTAAAAGGTTTGGTATATTCTTCAGTTTTATCCATTTTCATGGAATTGAAGTGAACCAATTATTATATCTCATGCCTATTTCGTTTGCTTTTTGGCCGAAAAATAGATGAAATGCATAACATAAAATTAAATATCTACCTGCCGTTGTCGCTGTTCTAGCCGCAATTTTTCTGAATTTGCCTTTTCAAACTCCCCATTTTCCAAATACCTCTGATCTGGTCTTAACCTAGAATCTGTAGGTGGCAGCTTTTCCTATATGCTCAATCAAATAAAATTGAGAATCAATGTCCAATTCCAGGTACATGCACAAATATGATGACATAGCATTACTTGGTCCTTTTTACATTTAAATTATCTTATACTTTATAGTTCTGTCATGTTATAGAAATGGTTAAAGGGTTCCCGTGCTGAAGCAAGTAAATAATTTTCTCATGTGGTAAAATACGGCAATAAAAACACAGAAAAATTTTCCTCTAAAAGTAAAGGATCAGTAAAAGGTACAGACCTTTAATCCTGGGGTAAGTTCATTTAGTGTGATAGCAAAACGAGTTAAGTTATATCTAGTAGGAAACTTGGGAGGCTTGCTCCGCTTCCATAGTATATGTGCATCTGACAACGATTCATAACTTTTTCCCTTTCCACCATAGTCTCCATTAACATAATACATGCTGTCATCCCACTTTCCAATTAAGGTAGCCAATGTTTTCCCATTTCTGTCCTGAACAATACCTTGAACCTGAAAAGACAAACAAACTGCAATAAGAAACTATCGTATACAATAAAGGATAGCATGTCAAGTACTATATTACACAAAAGTTAAATTGTAGCAAAAAAATTCCTCTGAAAAGTACCTGGTGAGGATTGCGATCAATTATAGATTGTTCCTTGAATTTCAGTTTACATGAGTATTCTTTGTTTCCCTGAATGCGCATTGTACCATAATGATCAGAATACAGCTTTCCCAAAATAAGATTGTATATTGATGTAGTAACCTGAAAGAACAGTTCCAGTTTAGAACCAAATCTGAGTATAAAATTTTCTCTGTGGCCTTCAACACATAATAATGGAAGACGATAAATGTACCTTGCTCCACTGAAATACTTCACCATCATCAAATTCTAATGTCAAAATACCAACAGGATCGAGTTGAATTGATCGCCCCCAAAATTTGCTCTTTAAGTTGCTATCTGCCCAAAATTTCCAACCTGTACCCTCACAGTGACATGCAACTATCATAGGGTGGTGACTGACCTGAGGAAGCACAAATAAGTATTTTAAATTAATAGTGCAAATAGTGGTTGTAGGAACAATCATATCACTTGTTAAATACAAATCAAGTTCTATTGTATTTGATAGGGTAGTTTTGGGTTTCTACTTGAGTTTTTCCGCAAAACTGTTTCCTTTTCATCCTGGACCTAGAAGTTCTAAGGAACTCAAATAAACATAACTACTTATACATGGGAATCTCAACAAATAATAAACTTTAATACATTACATATATTATATAACAATCACAAATAACAGTCACATGCTCTCGCACAGTCGCACCCTTTCAATTCTGTCTGGTGGTCCATCAATTACGGGTCATATAAAAGTATAACGCTTAACTCACATTAAGGGTTGCGGCATTTCCTATCCCTGGAACATGAAACCTCTACTCCCCCCATAAGAACAATACGAAACTTTCACTTGTTATGCTATTGTTCTAAGTTGTTGAATAGTGTACATTGATAACATATATACAATCAAATTAATCATACTGAAAGATCATGTATTAATAATATCATTGTGTAGACTAAAATTAAACCTTCTCTGAGATGAAACGAAAGCCTTTATCTGGAAATTCAGCCTCATATTTTAAATTAATAGTGCAAATAGTGGTTGTAGGAACAATCATATCACTTGTTAAATACAAATCAAGTTCTATTGTATTTGATAGGGTAGTTTTGGGTTTCTACTTGAGTTTTTCCGCAAAACTGTTTCCTTTTCATCCTGGACCTAGAAGTTCTAAGGAACTCAAATAAACATAACTACTTATACATGGGAATCTCAACAAATAATAAACTTTAATACATTACATATATTATATAACAATCACAAATAACAGTCACATGCTCTCGCACAGTCGCACCCTTTCAATTCTGTCTGGTGGTCCATCAATTACGGGTCATATAAAAGTATAACGCTTAACTCACATTAAGGGTTGCGGCATTTCCTATCCCTGGAACATGAAACCTCTACTCCCCCCATAAGAACAATACGAAACTTTCACTTGTTATGCTATTGTTCTAAGTTGTTGAATAGTGTACATTGATAACATATATACAATCAAATTAATCATACCGAAAGATCATGTATTAATAATATCATTGTGTAGACTAAAATTAAACCTTCTCTGAGATGAAACGAAAGCCTTTATCTGGAAATTCAGCCTCATATGTCTCCCCCAGTAATGGATTAAAGGGTTTGCAAATTCTCCCATCAGTTGAAGCATAGGCAGATACAGCAAAAGCAGCAACATTGAGAATCCTCATAAGCGTATTACCCTGCATGACATCATCGATGGTTTTAAAAAGTGGAATCATTGTTCCCAGCAATACGCTGAAGAGCTAACAACAAGTACAAACATTGTGAAACTTGGGTACAAAATCCAGACTTACTCTTCTTCCCCATTCATAAGCTCGGTCAAGGAGATATGAGTACTCCATTTCTTCACAGCATTTTTGAAGAGAGGAGAGAGGTTCATTAAAATAAACAGGGAGGCATACTTTAGTTAGATCCTTCCCAATATTATCCTTAATCAAAGACCAAAGACTGACACCTTTCTCTTTTTCAACAGGTTCAGGCAATTTATTACGCCTCTTAACGTGAGGATAGTTGGTCCCAACAGATCTAATAGCAGGATCTATATCCCCCTCGGATCCAACTACAGAGATTCCTTCATCATCTGAAGAAAAGGATGAAGTCTTACTTTTAATAGAACTGGATGATGATATAAAATCACGTGTGTCAAAAAAGGCGGCATCATCATCATCATCTGTATCGTCCTCTGCCATGTCATTTCTCTCATTATCATCTTCAGACCCACTTGCACCAACTTCTGGATCAAAAACTGAAAAGGGAAACAGTACATATAAAATCAGTGCAACAAATATAAATTATATAATAGCTGGCATGAAAGTATTTCAAGTTTTTTAAGAAAATGCATATGCAAGACCAAACCTAAGCAACTAAAAGGTCTTAAAATTATGAATGGCTGAATATTCAAAAACATACCACTAAACTTTTCCTGCCTCATTGTGGAAGAAGCCTCTTGATCATTCCATTTTCTTTGGCTCTCATCAACAACAGTGTTTTCCAGGTCAACCTTCTCTGTCTACAATGATTAAGTACAAATAAATTTTATTACTACATCAGGAAAACAAAATATATTTTTTATTTTGAAAACAAAGAAAACAAAATACTAGCCTTAAATCTTAATCAAGAAGTCAATAAATACAAAGATGGAATAAAAAATAGATGAACAAAAACCACTCCAAGAATTTTAATGAGGGACAACCATTTCTTGCTTAAAAGACAGCAATTCGATGTGGTCAGCACTGTAGGGAAAAGTTTGTTTGCAAAATACATTAATGCATAATGGGTTTTCGACCCAAATAATTATGAAAGCGCGAGAAATTATTAGAGAAATTAATATAAGATCGTTCAAATTTAGGCATAGTATATTATTATTTTATCAATCTGGTGCTCCTGTGCATGACCTTCAATTGGTGAAAGACTTCTTCAGAAAGATAAACAAACAAAACCCATAAATGCATCTCCATAGTGTCTCTTTTCAACATTATACAAATATAATTTTATATAAAGAGAATTAAGTTTAACTTGTGCATAATAAGTTGAAGGAAAAAGTTCAAAATAGTATTCTGCGACTGCTAGTTTAAAGTTCAAAAATCATCATAAGAATTAACGGAAAATAAAAAATAAAAAAATCATTTAGACTTAGTATAAACACACTAACTAGAGCTTCATTTTTTCTGATTTAAAATAAAATTATATCTTTGAGACACTGACACCAATGCCCTATTTGAAGCATTTAACTAGTAAAGTGATTTTTTTTTCCAAAAAAAAAAAAAACTAGTAAAGTGATTCTGTATAACAGGATATGGAGTTAACCAAAGAATACTGAATATTATTAATTAAAGCCATTAGATTTTGGCTTTTAGTTGCAAACATACAAAACTACAGCTAAAAAATAGGGAAAACTATAAAATTGACACATGTACAGGCCTAATACCGATTCTCTACTTTCTTTTAAATGAAAAGAAAAAAGACAGAATCCTCCCCCTTCTAACTGATAAATTTAAATGATATTAAGGACCAGCATTCCTCGGAGAAGAAATCTAACAAAATTATCCAGTTTGATTGGTGTGATGTGTTCTACGTTTCATTAAATGTACCTCCAAATGGCGTAAATTGTCAATTAGTGCCAACTGCTTTTGCTTAAGTAGCAAAAGCTGGTTTTGAAGAGCTGCATACTCACTTCTCATAATTTGCTCACTATCCTGGATGGCTGCCTCACTAACACCTTCTTGCATAAGCCGATGCCTAAGCTTATCAGTTGAAATGGCTGTATTGTCCACCGGAGCCATCAGCTCACTGATGGACATCCGTGGAAACATATCTTTGACTGCATGCAAGGCCTCCAACCATGCCACTCGATCTTCACGAGTTTCTGCTTTCAAGTGCAGCGTCTTCGTCCCAGTGAAAATTGAAAACCGTTTATCATCGGATCTGCTCTCGCGAATAGTTGAAACCTACAGTCAAACCTTTCTTCCAGTAAAAAATAACACAAATAATAAACATGGATATGAATATACAATCATACGAAAATAAAATTACCAATCCCTAATTACAGGGCTTGATCAATTATCACATTCACATACAATTCATTAACAGCTAATTCTAATTAATTGCATAATGAAATCAAAACTCCGACGAAGAAAAAAAATCAACAACTTAAGATAACTCATATATTCAAATTCTTATACAGCATAACATTTTTTTTTGATTAATTAATCAATTAAAACAGCAATTACTAGTTATGAACTTCAACATTAATAAAAAAAAAAAAAAACAGAATACGAACATTTGAAAAGAAAATGAAAAGAACATCGATTAAGAGAGGAACCTTGAGGTGGATTTCACCGAAAGCCTTTCGCTGATGTTGAGAGTGATGAGAACTTCGGTTGCGAGAGATGATACGCATGGATTCATCACCAATAACTTTGAATCCTTTCTCGGTTTCAGGATTGATTACGATCTTATCAGGTCCATGAATCTTGTAATAGGAGAGAACGCCATCTTGTAGCACGAACCACCGATGTCTCCATCCTCTACCATAGTTCACCCATTTCTGTAATACTCCTGATATTCCATTCCCAACCAGGTCGTTGATCCTAACGTCAATCGCCGTTGGAACAACCAATTGCTTTTGCTGATGATTTCTACGGCTTGAATCGCCACCGTTGGAGATATTGTGGTTGACGATGTGGTTTGGAGATGATTCAGATCTCGAAGATATGGAGGAAGGAAGAGGAGGCATGGAAAAGAAGGAGAGATTAACGGAGGTTGTTGAGTGTTCGACCGGAGATTGATGATCGGAGACGACGGAGAAATGATGTGGATATTTAATGTGGAGAAAGAATTACGGTGATAGTAGGTTTTGTGGTGGAGACGGGGTGGTGGAGAGTGGTGGCGAAACCGGGAATGACGGTGGTGATGAATTTGAGGTTCATGTTAAAGTTATTTTTTTATTTTATTGGTGAATGAAATGAGAAGAATGGGATGGAAGTGTCAAGAACACAAGACAGAAAATGTGAAATCGCGTCAAAGACCGAAAACGGTTACGTGCTAAAAAATTTGACCAACTAAATAATTAAAATACTAATAAAAATCTTAAATAAATAAACAAATAAATAAATGGGAGTGCTTTTTAACGAGTGCTCTGAGAAAAAAAATGTCATAATTGTACCATAAAAAAAAACTTGTCTAGATTGTACATCGTACCTACAATAGTGATGGAATATTTAAGTGTTAATTTTTCAAAAATATTTTTAATTATTTATTACTTTATTTTTCAATTTTGTCTTAGCATTAATAAAATATAATTTTGTAAAATTATTAATAATATTTATTTTCCACACAAAATTAATTACTTTCTTATTTTGTGAAAAATGGTCAAAATGACTTATAAAGTTATAAGAAGAAACAAGATAATATCGTGTGCGTGTATATATATATTAATATATATAAAGAATTGAAGCAGGCTTGACTAGAAAAATAGAAGCACTCTACCATTAAAAAAAATAAAATAAAAGCAAGCTTGACCAATAAAATATAATTTGGTAAATTATTAATAATTTTTATCATCCACACAAAATTAATTACTTTCTTATTTTGTGAAAATGGTCAAAATGACTTATAAAGTTATAAGAAGAAATGAGGTAATAACGGTATGTATATAAAGAAGTGAAACAAGTTTGACCAAAAAATAAAGGGCAAAATGAGTTTTTTTTACCCCTGATAATATGTTCTTCATTCAAACATGTCACACATGACATGACATACATTTGATGATGTGTCATTTGCCACGTGTTATTTGATGACCTATTCTTTCGGGCAAAATGTGTTGTTTGTCTATGTGATGTGTGCAAATTTCGATTGTAGTCTCTTAAAAAAAATCAATTGGCTTTGCCACTGTAATATTAGATTATTATCATTTTAATCCTTTATTTTGACACATCACACAAAAATGCTTGCATGACTTGTATATGTTAACTAGACCACTATCCCTCATTTAGGTTTTTGTGCGATGTGTCAAAATGAGAGACTAAAACAATAAAAGTCTAATATTACAAGGGCAAAAAAATGGAAGTTTTTCGGGACTTAAAACTCAAATTCGCCCACAATATAAGAACGAAAAACACACTTTGCCCAAAAAAAGAAAAATGTCAAGTCATCATTTCTGCACACTTACGGAGGATACGTAATCGCATGTATGCCATGTCTTCATTTTGGTGTGACATGTTTGAATGAATGACTAAAATGAAAGGAATATGATATTACAACGGGTAAAATGAAAGAAAAAAAATTTCCGGCTAAAACCTAAACTCGCACATATTACTGGGACGAAAAACACATTGGTATCTACACTTGATCTCTTTTTGATTAGAATTAATCTGAGTTCTTTATTTTAGAAATAGGTCCTTGTATGAATAAGGTGTATTTTTCGCACCCAAGAAGTTCGAACACACTATCCCTTTATCCTTCAAATTACACAACTTAAGTTAGCACAATATCCTAGGGTTTGCTCATCCACTATCAAACCTAGGCTAGGGTTTGATTTCCACTCAGACTTGTTATACAAATAAACTCCCTTAATCTCAAAGGAAATTTAGTTTAAGCACTTTGGTTTAAACAATATGATGCTTCTAAGTTCTTTTTCAAAAGATTCAACAAATTGGAAACAATTTAAATTCTTTTTTGTAAATCGCTGTGATAACTGAAATCTAATTTTGGTCTTTAGTTTAGGCCAAAACATTTCTTTCCAAAAATGCCACTAAATAAATTCCAACTTGTTGAAAACTTCTTTCTAAAAGCAATCCTTTTTTCCAGTGAGTTCCACACTTCTTTTCAAAATTGACCCCTCAATACACCTCACTCTAAAAACACTTGGAGAAAATAATAATGAAACTTCAAAACTTTCTTAGAAGCCGACAACCCCTAGTGACGAACCATCATTTTGGATATTTTATGTATATCCATAGTACCTTTTAAACTTTTTTCTTCCTTTTTTTGGCTTTCACCCATCAGTTTAATCTGGTTCGGGGGTCAATTCTAGCAACAAGTGGTTCCAACCTCCTCCCGACCGCAGTTGCGATCAAATTGTGGTCCTTCCTACCAAATTTAGCGTCAATCACCGCTGAAACAACTAACAATTGGTTTAATCTTTTGTTTTTTTGACAAGATTATAAATTGATAAATACAAAATCTTCAATTATGATATATTTGCCGCACAAATTTTAATTCCTCTTCATAACAATGAATAGACATGAGATATGGCATGACCAAAACAGAATGGATAAAAATCACTACATTACTTATTTGTTATCAGAATTTGTTAATCTTTCATGCAGCTGAACACAGAGTTCTGATATGCGGGAAAGCAATTTACACTGTCCGTCTCGTGAATTCGTTGTGTCAGGAGTTACCAACTTAAAGGGGTCACCAAGCACCTGTTGCAGCTGATAACAAAGCTGCAATGCTTCTTGGTCACATTTACAGGTTTCAGCAATAAGTTGCAGCCATTTAAAGGTATTGTCTTGGGACAAAGAAGGATGACATGAAACTGGAGGAGCAAGAAAAGGATGTTGGAGTAACTGAGGAATTCTCCACCTTTCATTGCGGTCCCATGCAAGACACTTCTTCATAAGATCAACGAGCCATGGGTTCGAAACTGGTTCATACGTAATTTGATGATTTGGATCAGTTATGACCTTGACTTTGGCCCAAAATGTCTTGTAATCTGAAAAAGGTGTTCTTCCATATACCATTTGATAAAGGATGCAGCCTAACGACCAGATATCTGATGGCCGACCACACTTGATGATGTTCCCATTCGCATCACTCTCATTGCACATAAATGCCTCTGGTGACATATAATTTAGAGTTCCAACCTACAGCAGTTGAAAGAAAGTTAAGTGAAAAGTTAATAACTTGGGAAAATTGATCTGCTAACGGTTTATTGATAGCAGTTTAGAGTACCAATTTAGAGTACTGAACTAATTTAGGATGCAATTGATCTGCTAACGATTTTAAGCTTGGGAAAATGAAAGTCACCTCACCTGTTCAGATGATTTTAAGATATTTTTAGCTGCAATACAGTCTATAATAAAATAATTGATTGATAGAACCAAATACCAATTGGTATTATAACGAATAGGGAAAATTCCTTTGATTACAGAACAATGGCAGCTCTTTGACGGTGTTATAGTATAACTGTAATAGGTTATTAAGCTACTACATAGTCTGGATTTTGATATTTTAGTTTTTCAATCACATTTATCTTGTTATATGCATAAAGTTTTCTGTTTTGTCATTGTTGAGCTGACAGTTTCTAGCTTGCTAGAATATTCTCCCTTATGCTAATAGTTCTATCGCTCATGTTTATATCATGATCAAGTGGTCCAATGAAAGAAATATCCATCATTTGCAGAAATAATATTTTCTCTAAAACTATAATTCTCCCTGCTTATATTATCTCTTTGTATTAGATTCTACTCTAAACTGTTGGAGTACCTATTCTTGAGAACAAGGTTTCACCAGATTCCTCCCTAAAATCAAAGTCCCTGTCTGAAAGGATTGCCCACCTCCCAATGCCAAAAGAGCCTAACTCCCTCAAATAACAAGATGCCCACTCTCTAATCCCTTCTCCCTATTAATAGGCCACATGCTTTATTTATTTCATCGAACTAACCAAACCTAATTAAATAACTGATCTCTTATCTAACATAACAAATAGTGAGACAACTAAACAACCGCTTAACTAACAGTAATGGCCTGTTTGGTATGAGAGAATTAGAGAAGAGAGTTATAAGAGAAATAGAGTATTTCTTCTGTTTGGCAAGCAATGAAAGAGAGAAGAGAGACAGAAAATGAGTGGGGCCCACATCTTTTTATTTCTCTCCTGGTATGCGAAGAAAGGCAATGGAACCAGGTTTTTATTTTAACTTGTCCATAATAGTCTTGTTACTTATGTAAAATAACTACTATATTCTTTTCTTTTTACTTTGTATAAAAAACACCTACTATATTCTAAAATGTGAAGTACTGGTGTTTCGCTTCCCTTCCTCTTTTTCGATTTGTGATAGTAGTATTTATAATTTGTCTAACGTATTTAAGAAATAAAATGTTTAAATAAAATAATAATAAAAATGACGACATGGTTTTATCTACAACCATTTACATTCCATTGTACGTAAATAAGTCAAAATTAATATAAAAATAAAAGGTAATTAATATAATTAATTAAATAACTAAAAATATTGAGTATAAAATTAAATTTGATTACTCTTTTATAAGTTAAGGGTATATTTGTACTTTTAAAAATAATCAACACTTCTTTCTTCTCTTTCTCTTATACCAAACAACACATAAAATCTACTCTATTTCTTACCTCTCTCTTCTCATACTCATATCTTTCTCTCTTCTCATTTTCTCTTCACAACCAAACACACCATAATAGAGTAATAGACCTATCAATAACAGTTAATAATATCGTTCTTTTTGTTTTTGGCATTGCTTAATGATACTGTGTACATCCCTTAACAGGCACAGCAATAACAATTAACGATGCAAAAAATGTATTCCAGCTATCCAGATTATTCATGGTTAAATTTAGTGAAAAGCCACAACCAGAGTATGAAATGTTTTTCAACCATAGGATTATAACCAATAGAACAAACAGAGAAAATAAGACATGGAAATAAGTAATACCTGTGAATCCCGCTGGATATTTGTTGTATCACTCATTATTGCTTTGGCTATACCAAAATCAATCAATTTTAGGGAACCTTTGACAAGGAGGAAATTTGCAGGCTTCAAGTCAGAATGCACAATACGTTCCTCATGGATTGTGTTGACAGCTTGAAGAATTTGCTGCAGTTATCAACAAAACAGTCTCAGCTAAAAGAGAATGTTTCAATGGGATGTATGGTTTCTGTTAAAGTTAGAAACTTTATGTACGACACTTTTTTGGTTATAAAACTTAAAAAGTAAAAGTCATACATCCTAGTATGTATGACTTCCTCTAGATTAGAAATTTTTTACAAGTTACACTGGAATGGTAATTTTGACCCCAAAACTACACTAGATTTGTAAAGGAATAACAAAACTTGAGGATCAGACCAGACACCCAACAGACATACACGTTAGACTGGAAAGACAATGATGCTCAAATTCTTTTGGATAAGTCAATTAGTCAAACAGAAAATTTAAACAGACAAGGAAAAATGTAATTATACAACATGGTCAAAAAAATTATTAAAATAACTTCAAGGTTAATTATAGACTTGAAACCTGCCAATAAAATCGAAGCCAGTTTTCATCTATGGTTTGGTTGCACCCATCCAGTTCCTTCCACTTCTGAGACAACATATGAGCCAAGTCAATTTCCCCATGTTCAAGTACCATGTATATAAATCCATCATCCTTGACTCTACCATCCTTATTGTTGAAGGAGCCACTCATGACTCCTTCAAGCAAAGCTTTGTCAGTCACCTAATTACAAGAGTGGATAAAATGAATTATACTAGAACACAAATAAGATAACCCTACAAAATTATATCAAATCCATAACAAATACAAAATTGAGAAAATCGTTACAAAAAATATATAAGTATGACATGCATGATGATAAAAAAATAATAATACATCTCACCTGTTTCTAAACGAACATAACACCCTCAACCCCCATAAAAGTTTATTTAGGTAAGCACACATCAAGAATTAGAACTTATTACACTGAAACTGAACAAAATGCACAAACATAAGTTTATTCCTTCTTTTCTCTTTTCAAGTAGATATTAATAAGACTGGGTAAAGCAACAACATCTAAGGATATTAATAAGAAGGGGTAAAGCAACAATATCTAACAAGAATTGCTATTTGTAATATTCATAACAGATATAAGAAGTCAGGAGGGAGTACCTCATAATCTATAAGCTGTATGATATTATTTTTTCCTTTCAGCCTGTTTAGATACTCAATCTCTTGACAAAATCCGTATGCAGTGGCATAATCACGACCCTTTAGCTTAATCTTTTTAAGCGCATAGATTGTACAGTCTGATGATATCACTTTGTGTACCTCACTACTTCCACCAGTACCTATTCTTCCGAGTCTTTGATATAGTTTTCCACTAACTTTAAAAAAATAATCCGGGTCATAGGTCCTTTTCCGAGCACCTGACGATCCTTTGGAACTTGCAGCTAATTTATCTGGTTTACCTAACTTTGAAGACTCCAACTTCACATCTGAAGATACAGTTGGAGCCTCAGGTTGTGTGTTGGTAGCAACAGCAGACTCTTTTCCTTTAGTTAATGCATCGTCATTATAGGAACCATGATTGGAAATACTAGTTTGCTTTAAAGTGCATCCTTGCTGCTCCTTAGATGGGTTGCTCTCCTTAAACGTCAATTCAGCATCAGTAAGTGAACTACAAGCTTGGACTGCAGTAGTTGCTTGATCAGTTGATATTCCAGCGGTTTCTTTTAGGGATGTATTTGCTGATTTAATAACCCCATGAGTTATTGGATGAGGATTAAGGTTCCCACAGCGTTTTGTAACCAAATTTGAGGCACTATTTGGATGGGAATGAGAAGAACCAGTTAAAGAATTCAGCATGGGAGCTGAACTTGAATGAACTGATGTAGTTGTTGCACACGAAGTACCAACTACTGAAGATTGTGTAGCTGGCTGGCTTAAAAAGTTTTTGAATTTATGCAAATTATCTTGATTAGTTATTGTTCTCCTTGGCACCATAGAAATTTTGCCTCCTTCAGATATCAAGCTTCTTTCAGACTCTGCCTGCTGAATAGTTTTGTATTTAGAGTCTTGATTGATTCCATTTGATGCTTCAGGTAGGCTGCTTGCCAAACACTCCATTTCTGTCAATGCAAGTGAACCCAAATGAGATGATATGTTCTCCAAATCACTGGCCTTAACATCACTGAACCCTGCATGTTGAAAGAGAAGAACAGAAATACATGGTAGGGCATAATAATTGTTTTACGATCTGCGTTTCGAGATCATTTTCAGGAATTTGTCCTTCACAATGCATAAATAAATTTTCTAAAATCCAAATTACACATTGCTGTAGTGTGGGAGATTAAAATGAGAGTGGAAGGCTTTTGGAAAAATAAAGGATAGTTCCCCAACTTCAACGGGAGGTTTATTTTTCTTCATAAATACAAAATTCACCTAATATGGGAAACTCAAAAGTGTATTGGAAGAGGGTTTTGGAAGGCTAAGAAAAATTCTTCAAATCATTTCCATCTTTTTATAATATTCTCAAAATTAAAAATACATTAATCATAAGTATTCCTTTCTCACTCTCTACAAATCCCTCCTAAAATCCCTCATTCCATCTCTGCCAAACTCCCAAACAGAGCCTTAGGATATGATTGGGAGTTGGGTTTCAGAGGGAAAGGGAGAGAAATGCTTATTTTTCATTATTTGATAAATTATTCCTAAAATCGATTAAATAGATGATTGAAATGTTATACAATCAGCTCACTCCTTAAAAAAAATTCAAATATATTCCACAATATAGACTTAGCTCTCCAAAACCTTCCACTTCGAAACCCAACTCCCACACATCTAGTGTTCATACTTCATAGATTGGTTTGGGATTGATCTTGAAGGAAAAAGTAGTTTTCTCATTTTATATTCCAACTAGTTTGGTTCCACATTTCAATTTCACACTCAATCCATGTTTTTAGCTAAATCATTTATTACAATGCGTGTTGGATTGGTGGTGAGTTT
The DNA here is from genome assembly GCA_030408175.1 of Trifolium repens. NCBI lineage: Eukaryota > Viridiplantae > Streptophyta > Magnoliopsida > Fabales > Fabaceae > Trifolium > Trifolium repens. The sequence goes on from CP125844.1 coordinate 40,191,187, forward strand.
GGTAAAATAATGGTAAGCTAATGCAATTTTGGCAAAAGCTACGCTTTGAAGGTTCAACAAGATACTCTATTTGTTCACCAAACGCAATCCAAAAATGCTTGAAAAGACTTGTCGAATGTAAGTCTTAGAACTGGGAGTTGGGTCTAACTCAACCCTACAAATCTGGCTTATAAGATAAGGATTGTTTCTACTTATAAATTCATGTTGAGGTCACTCACATCCGATGTGGAATGCGAGATAAATTTTCACATTTCGAGATATAACACAACACATGCACTTTAAATCAAATAGTAAATAGACATGCATGTATCAACAAATGGTGAAAAAAAATGACAAAATTACCCTCTCCAGCAACAACAACTTCACTACCCTTTCGAAGCGAAAGTGAATCATTCCCTAATTGATCCAAACTCGTTTGAGAATCATCAGATTTGTTCATGGCCTTTGCTTCAGCAACAGCAGAACGCTTTGGGCGTATGATATTTGATTGCAACGCACCACCTGGTGAAGAATTTTCAAAAACTGAATGAGAAAGTAGAAATCCAGAAAAATTGAAAATGCGTTTAGTAAAGTGAGAAAAAGAGTAACAGTACCGGGATTTCGACGGCGTTTTAGAGCTGCTTGAACTTGGCGGAGAAGTTCGGAAGAGTTAGGGTTCCCATCCATGGAAATTTTGGGACATTTTCTGAACCCAAAATGGGAATTTTACTGAGCAGTTATTATTAGAATAAAAACACAAGATGAGAAGATTCTCATTATTTGTTGTTGAACTCTCTCAGTGGTGATGAATGAAGTGGGAGAAGCGACATTTTGAAATTGAAAATGGCTCGTATTCAAATATGCGTTGTAGCAAATTTTTATTTTTATAATAGAGGTCCGCCTAACTTATTTTCGAGTTTATGCAAACGGCTGTTTACACCGATTTTTGATAAACAAACGTTAGTTTGAAAATTACTCGCAGGATCAACTAGTAAATCCTTTTTTAAGAGTTCGTTCAAGCCTCGGGATTTATGATGTACTTCATGCGTCTTTAAGAACAAAATTGTTGTTCTTTCTTAATGTCAGAATCGCATCCAACACTTTTAATAACAAGTTGTCTCATGACAACATGAAAGAAAAATTACTCAAGTGAGTATTGAAAAGAAAGAAAATGAAAGGAGAAGAAAAGAAATGCATAATTGCAAGAGAAAAAGGAAAATAAAGGAAGAACAAAGCAAAATTAAATTGCATGAAATGTAAATGGTGGAAGGAATCCATCTCTATGCACTCTTCAACCCTTTTGCACACGCGGCGTGTGCATTTAGAGTTTCTAGAAAATAGGATCCAACCCTTATTACAAAGAAGTTACAAGTATTTATAGAGAATAGAAAATAACTTCCTACACTAGAGCCCTACACTTGGCATAGTTACAAGACAAATGAAAATAACTTCTAAAATAACTTCCACTTGCATGCTTGATGTGTTGCTCCATGTTGCTTGTTGCCACGTTGATAATGCTTCAATGTAATCGAATGTCACAATGTTTTTAGTCGAATTCGAGTAATATGACTAATTTCGACAAGTCTTTGTCGAAATACTCACATGGCTATTCGAAATGAGTTTTTCCTTCTTTTCCAAATTCTAACACCAAGATATTATCAATACCATAAATATTATAATTTTGGTGTTAACAACGGCTTAAGCTCATTTTTAATATAAATGGCTTAAAGGACCTTTTCGAGGGAGCGTGAGAAGAGAAGAGAAAGAAACAATTTTGAGAATTTAGGGATTTGAGATTTTAAATTTGATACATTGTTATATTTTTTTGTTTTGGTCCTTCGTTTTTGAATGAGTCATCTTTCATTTGCTTACTCATATTTGCCAATTGTTACTCCGTCTGCCACATCAGCGTATTTTAAACGGAATCTGACGGCAAGGGTTAAAGTCAAATTTTTCAACACATTCAGGGACTAATTTGCATGAAATAAGCATACAAGGACGAATATCAAAAAATTTGGAACTTACAGGGACGAAAAGGTCCTTTAAGCCAATATAAATTGCGTAAGCTGTTTGCATAAGCTCATTTTTAAGGTTCATTTGGTTCAGCTTTTTTTTAGCTTTTATTATCTTAAAAATGAGAAGTTTGGTCAAACACATTTTTAATAAAACTCTTAACCAAAAAAATGAACTTTTTTTCAATGTGTAAAATTGAATAAGAAGAGCTTTTAAAAGAATAGGTTTTTGTAAAAAAAATAAAAAGGAGAAGAGGTTGAAACTTATTTTTAAGAAAAAATTCAAAACTTTTTTTGTTTGTTATTATCTTTAGTTAATTTAGTTTAATCTCATTAATACAAACATGACCTTAGTGTATTTAAAATTTAGAAAATGTTAATCAATGCCCCTGAGATAATGATTAACAAAACAAATGGTTTATAAGATGACATTCATGTCCTTAAAATTTTATCAAGACTTACTTGGGCACAAACCCATGAGAAAAATATTTAGGCACACACTCATAAAAGGAAAAAAATCAAAGCAAAAATAATTGTCATATCACTTAGTTATTTTTTTTTAAATTTATTTTACTTATAAGTTTGTGCCGAAGTAAATATTCATCTTAAAATTTTGGTTTTTAAGATGTCATTCCATGTCGCTTGAACATGAAACTACCTTTTAGTTGTTACTCCTAAAATAAAGTAGTCACTTTAATAAATTAAAAACAGTCCTAAAATCAGAAATATAGTAAACAAAATGATAAATTTTATCGTAAACAAAATAATATTAGAAAAACAACATTAATATCATTGATCTTGTAAAAAAAAAATTATTAATACTATTATTATTTTAGTTGTAAATTGATTAATTGAGCCACTCTTAAATGGACAAAATTCCAAATTAAATATATTTGGCATGCAAATATATGGTGGTGCGGTGGTGGCTGAAGGTTTTGGTGGTGCGGTGGTGGTATTGTAGGATTTGCGGTGGTGAGTTTTTTGTTGTGGTGTTTTTCGACCGTACGCGTTCTTTTTCTAGATCGGTGCGTGTTCTTCTCAGTAGTGGTGGTGGTGGTGGTTGCGACGCATTTGAGATGGGGTGGTGGTGGATGTGACAGATTTGAGATGAGGGGTGTGGTGTGGTGATAAGGTGTTGACATGGCGGTGTTGGATCGGGTGCCGCCGGTGTGCGGTTGATGTCGTGTGTGATTGGCTTTTTACGGTACAAGATTCTCTGACTGCATTCAAATCTGTTGAGATTTGCTAGATTCTTTTTTGAGTCCCTATTGGTTCCCTAATCTGTTGAGAGTTGCAGGTCTCTTTGTATCTGATTGGCCTAATCCATGTCGGTGTTGATTGTGTTGGAGGCGGACTGCGAGCTGAGACTTATCTGCCTAGGTTTTCATGCTACCGTTGCACCATCAATTTTTGGCTCGCAGAGTTGCTTCTTTGATTTCGATGGGCCGATTTATTTTGATTCGAGATCGGAAGTTAGAGTCTAGTGGCATCTTTGTAGGCCGAGTTGATGTCTTATTTGGTGGTTTGGAGGCTGAGTTGTGTCCTTCGAAGTATGGAATTGAATGTGGATCTCTTTATGTGGTGTCTGTTGTGGTTTTTTTCATTGGTGTTCCGCTTATATACGGCGCCTTTGTTTTCTAATTCCACTTTTCCCGGTTTCTGTTTATCTTGTACAGAGACCGGTTATTAATATTAATTTATTCTTCCGACTAACGAAGTTGTTGCTACTTGCCTTTTGTCAAAGAGATGGATACCACAGGCGCGAACTCCAGTCACTCCACTCCGATGAAACATATCATCCTGATTTTGATAGTTTCTGCAATTTCGTCCATTCAGTTCTCTCTGCCATAAACAGACCGTTTCAATCGTTAAGCATTACTTCTAGCGTCCAGGATGTTCGTGGTATCATCCGAGTCCAAGATCTCGACACAATTCTCCATGCAGCATGGTGGAAAGAAATCCAGCAACTCGATCTCCGCATTACCGCCACTTCAATCCTATTGCCTGATCGTTATTATAGATGCAAAACTCTTGTTACTCTCAAGTTATACAATGTTACTTTGGATTTTCCAATCCATATAGATTTTCCACTACTCAAATCCTTAATTTTGATTGAGGTTGTTTTTACAAATCGTGATAATATGTTCAAGTTTTTTCGTGGATGTCCCAATCTTGAATATTTAGATTCAAGATCCCTTACAATATCACCTGGTGGTGGTAATCACATGGAAGAGGAGGGGGTGGCGGCCGAACCGTTGCCCAATCTGGTCACAGCAAAAGTTTCTTATTCATTTCATATCCTGTTTCCACTGCTTTCTAATGCAGAGTTTCTGAAGGCACGAATGGATGCCGCCGCCACCATAAATTATGTCGAAAATCCCATGTTTCACAGGTTAACTCATATTGATCTCACCTTTGCCTCTGATCGCTGCAATGTCGTGTGGAATCAGTTCATTCACAAGGAATCCTTATATACAAATGAAGTTGGCAAAGTTCCTGATGGGTATCTTATTCCAGAATGTTTATCATCACAGCTTGTAAGGTTCACACTCGAATACTACAAAGGCCTGGAATATGAGGTTCAAGTCGCTAAATACATTATTCAAAATTCAAAAGTACTGCAAACCATGATCATTCACACTACTCTATTTGACATAAAGGATCCAATGTTGGAAACTTTTTCTTTGTATTCAAAGGGTTGTGTTACGTAATTTCTTTTGTTTTTTCTTTTTTTTTTTAACGGCAAAAGTATTATTATTAATAACCGGTCTCTGTACAAGACGAACAAAGACCGGAAAAAGCAGAACTATGAGAATGCAAACATATTGGGTAGGAATTCTTAGGGTCATTCATAGAAACATAGGGTTGTTTCAACGGTGTATTGTTGAGTATGTTAATAGAAAGGGTAATTAGGCAACTCATTTGATTGTTGAACAATATATTTTGGATGCCAATTTAGCTTGATAATATTGTTGTTTTCAACAAAAAAAAGAAGGTAGCAACGACATCGGTTCACCATCAAAATTCAAAACAATTTTCGAACATCGGTCGATCACATATGATACTGAGACTTCTCCACTCTAACAATTGTTGTTATCCTAACCATCAACACCCCAACTTATGTAACGTTTCAAATCCGTAGGCAATGGATGATCTAAGTCAACATTGACCAAGCTATGTACTGCATCTGCATCCAACATCCAACATGTATAGAACCATGAATGACGCAGCCCCCTTACATTATTATGTCTATCATATTGGCGACCAACTCTAATCATTCCACTGCTCTCCATTGTACCCTCAACCATTCTTTAAATTCTAACACCAACTTTAATCTTGGCCACAAACAGATTCTATTTAATTTCTAGGCCCCATCTGTACCCAAATTGACAAAAAAGAAAATTCTATTAACATTAGGGGGTCCATTTTCTTTGACTAAACCCAAACTCCAATCAACACCTTCAAATAATAGTCGTTTACTCGTTTGTTTTGTTTCTTATAAAAGTAAAACTACATAAGATTACTAGTAAAGATCTTCTGTAATTGTTCATGGATTCATCCTCATTTCAGACCATTTCATAACCTTTTTTGCTAGGATCATTAAGAGTTCGAAAGGTACTAATGGTAGAAAAGAAGAGTATACTATAAAGAAGACATGATATTACATTTTTAAAATAATGGAAGCTGGAAAAGAACAAAAACAAAGCCAGTTGTCAACTGAACCAAAACTGGGTAAAACAAAGAATACTCGCTGACTCCATAGACTAGTCTTTTTTGTCTAGTCTATGAATTTTACACAAGAACTAAAAAATGTAAAGAATTATGCTAGCGGCACACTCTAACACACTATTTTTCAACATACACTATTTTACTAAATGAAATTCATATGGGTCGCACAAGAAGAGTGGAATCCATTTGAATTTAAACCAATAGGAGAGTGGAATGCAAGAAGAGTAATACTAGTTGAAAAGATATTGATCAGAAAGCAAAATAAAATCTATTCCTGTGTTTTATAAGTCCTGCTCCTGATATATCCTTTCCTGGAAACTACGTTGACGTAGTGTTCCCACTCCAAACTTCACACTGGAGGCTAGAGAACTGTCCCGCTAAGTGAATTAAGTAATATGCACACAAAATCTTCAAGCAGTCCGAAGCAATCTATCACACAAAAGTCAAAATCTCTACATGTGTTACGAGAACTGGGATGCCTTTATCATGACAAGAGGAAACGACTTCAAAATTCCATAAAACTGGAAGTTGAAACACCAAAGCCATGGAGTTGAAAATAATATAAATCTGATGCAGAGATGTTGGAATAAATGAAGCATGTCATCCATTTAAGCTTTTGTTCTGATGTAATTATCAGGAATGTCTATACTGTGGTCAATTGTTTTATTGTCAAGAGACTGCTGTAGGCACCTACATTCTGGTAAAGGGTAAGTGTAGACAGAAGTTTTTCGGTTGAATTTTCTAACTCTAGGGACCATGATTCCTTTGCGGTCACTTTCACTGAGCATGTCATCCATCTGGTCCTTGAGAGTATTCCAACTGAAAAATCAATGCACAAATATTTCATGTCATCTAGTATTTTTCAAAGATTGCATAGCCTAAGCTTCCATATTGAACCCTCAACATTTACATGACAACTATGCTTAAATATAGCATGCAGACAAGGATGGAAAACAAATCAAGTAACAAACGCATTAGCAGTTTAATTCACAGACATAAAATAAACAATTGGTGGTAGCATTTGGGACTTGGACACATACCAGGACAGCTTATTCTGTTCGGTTCTGATAGGAAAGATGCAGAGGATACATATCTCATTTACATACATTATTTTAGACTTATTTAAAAATTTACATACATGATTAAAATGATAATCACTTATTCAACAGTAAATTTTGTAATACATGTATTTGATAAAAAGTTATTAAACAGTGTAACAATATCCAAGTATAAAACTCGTATAATGAATGGGCTCACTTATGCGGTTATGCCCATAATTCTATTGTAGAATATCATATAATATTAAAATATTCAATAAATACTAAATTGATAAGCTTTTTATCTTTCTTGATAGATTTCTAAGTTTTTCAAGATGATTGCAAGGGAGTTATTTTCTCGGATTTAAATAGACTTTGTTTTTGAACCCTTGCTTCTTCTTTTTTTTTTTTTTTTGAATCAAGTAGCCTAGTGGCTAGAATTCCACCCTTAAGGTGAATAAGTGGAGTGTCAAGGGTTCGAACCCCGACTCCAGCATATATAATGTGATGTCCCTACCAACCGAGCTAAGCTCACGAGGATGCCCTTGAACCCTTTCTTTTAGACTACTTATTATGATGTTTGAGGATCTTGACATTATTGCTATTGTTTAAAGTAATAATGTTATGCATTGTCAAGCCCTTTGGATAGGGCAATGATGAATTCTAATGTATGATTCACGATTTTATCCTAATTTATGGTCTGTGTTCTCTTGGTTATTTAAATTGGTGTTATTTGTTGAGCTTAATGTTTTTAGTTATTGTTTGGCAAAATCCATGTCGCGGTCAATTATAAAACTATAGGTAACCAACTGGGGATATGCCGACAAAGCTATGTGGTCTAGTTTCTAGACATTAACTAGGGTGAGCAACACCAAGTTAGCAACTCATGCGACCTGATCCCTTCCTTTTACTAACCCTTTCCGGAAGCCATGCATAGAGCCCTATAAGAAATATTGTTTGAGTGAGTTAACCAAAAGCTATGGCCCTAAATTCAGTCTTCTTAGAATGATTAGTACTGCCAATTAAAGCGGAGAGGGAACTTTCTTACCAAAAGTAGGATTCTCAGGAGACTATAATTAGGTGAAGCCTAGTCCTAGCTACTATCCTCTTGACTTCCACATCATTAATCATGACCACGATCTTTGCTCCATTACTATTCTTAACTGATCACACCTTTCTCAAAACAATTTTAATTTTCCTGGATAATCAATCGAGTATAACCAGTACTTGTATACAATTTCGTGAGTTCGACATTTGGGGTCGTAAAAATACTATTAATTACTCTATCCTATTTTAGTTAAAAGAAGATATATAATAGCAATTATTATCTGTTTCTCAATTTTACCATGTGCATACCATAAGGTTCTCTTATTCATAGCCCCCTTTTCTAGTGGCAACTTTGTTCTAATTTTATTTTGGTTCTCTAAAAAAAAAAAGGTTCTCTTATTCATGTCTAGGAGAAACTTCAATCAGTTAACACTCATTTCATAGAACAGACTGGAAATTATAATATAAATAAATCCTAGATACATATAGTATCTAACTAAATTTCAAATATTTCTAACAAGACAGTGAAAATGATATATGGATTAAAATTAAATATTCCCCCGAATCCTTCAAATTGTTTTAGTGGAGTATGGTTTCCATATAAATGGAGAGAGAGAGAGAGAGAGAGAGAGAGAGAGAGTACCTGATACTCGTGTTCTCGAAAAGAACGACAAGTTTGCGTTTGTCAGGAATAATGGTCTTGGCATGCCCACCATAGAGGAATCTTCTATGACCCATTAGAAAATGAGGGAAATTACCACCTTGAGTTGTAACAAAAACCTCACTAAACAAGCATACTGTGTAGTCCAGGGCTGCCAATTGGGAGGAATAGCCCTAAAGAAGAATGAAACTAAGCATAAGAGCATATTTGAAAATCCCAAAAAATATTACGGCATACACTTTTAGTTACTTCAAAAAAATTAAAAATTAAGGCATACACATAAAGAAAGAATAACTAAACCTGCCCATGATATTTATTTTTTCGTATTTAACCTCAAAAAGAGAATTAAAGACATACATACAACTAAACATCAAGCCAAACAAAAAAATTGAGAAAGCGGGATGAAGAGAGAACCACAATATAAAGCTAAATATATCCTTTTATTTTAGAATTGAAAGCTAATTATATCCTTGATTACTATAAATACTACAATATTCATGTTTCCTATCAATCAATGCAATCTTTGTGTTGGTCTATAAACTATAGAATCCAAAAAAGAAAAATGTACCGATTGACCTTGCTAGACCCAATTCACACCCAAATTTAATAGTTTTAATAAAGGGCTATTACAACTCTGCCACTGAGTCCAATTCATTAGCTATCAAATTTTCTCATAGCAAGGTCATATAAATCATACATCCATATATCCGGTCCCAATTACCATTTTGACCAACTTCGTAAGAATTTTCATTTAGTCACTACAAGAAATAAAAACATCTATAAATGCTACAAACAAGAAAAAATTTGATGCTGCATATGATTTACAGATAAGAAACTTCTAAATAATCTAAGTTAACATGCTTCCATATATTGGCTGCAAAGCCAAGAAAAATAAACAAACATAAAAGAAGCGGAAGAGCCTTGTAGCCGACCAATTTCCCAGAATGAGGCATTAAAATTGATAAGTATCCATGCACCAAGAGAGCCCTCCCTTAAAAGCTAGCTTTTAAGGAGGAAGAACCAAGCCACTTAAATACTCCACCGAGCATCCCATACTACTAAATGTGGGACTTGGGCACCCCATAATACCGAAGTCTCTATCAGAAATCTATTTTATATTCCATCCAGTAAAGATCTTTACCATAAAAGGAGCAAGCTCATCTGGTGTTGCAAGAGATTCCTTAGTATATAGATTGGGGAACATTTTTATTAAAGGAGCCAAATATTTTTCAGCATGATATATTTTCCCAGAAGCTAAATATATTGAAGTATTGTTACTGAATCCCATGCCACGTAGCATCATCCCAACCTACATAGTTATGGAAAACAACAGCCAATAAACATCAGTCTCTTCCATAATGTAATATTAGCTTTCTCACAATTTCAACTTTCATACATTAGTTTCATTTTCATCCCATTATGCCGCTCTTCTACAAAAATTAATTAAAAATGTGCACAAATAGTGAGGCCATAATCAATTGGAATCAGGAATATTTAAGAAAAAGAATAGCAGTCTCTCATCAAGCAGTCAATAACTCAAGGACATGAGACTGACAAGATTTTAAATTAAGAAACAAAAACGAATTGAAGAACTGAGAAGCACCGGAAAGCAAAAAAGATACCTCTAGCGGGGTTAGTGGACATTTTCCAGTGACTCGATAGAGGTCAGGTACAACGATACGGCCTTTTCTTTTGAATTTTCCTCTCCACCCTTTTTCACGAGCTATATCCATTTCCAACTTCTCCGCTTTTCCTCCATCATATACACAACAGGAGAATGCTACCATGTCCTGCATGTTGATATATTTAGTCAGTCATTGCATAATACTGATTCAATCCTGTATATTTTTTAGACCTGGAGATGCATATAGCAAAACCTAGTTATTGATATGATAGAATGAGCATCGGTACCTCCTCAAAGCGAAGATGCACAGCAATATATTTTCCATCTGTCCTTAAGCTCTTCTCACTCATCCGGTAAACCAGATTCTCAGCCAGTGATGATATTGAAGAAGAAAACCTCAATGCTTTATAATTAGTAAGACATCTTAGAAATTGTATATGTGGAGGTACACTCATAGCCAAACGATTAGCAAATGGAGCTATTCGAATAACCCTGCATAAGTTTTCCAAAAAAAAAGTTCCTTACTTTCATCAAATTTTTTTGCCGAAACTAAGTTGTGTTGACTGCCCAATATGTGGAATCACAGTACATGATCACCCCAAAACCAATATAGAGAATAAGAAATGAGAACAAAGTGGTCCAATACCTACCCTTCCTTTTGCAAGATAGGATTAACAACTCCCAGGTAATAACTGACTGGAGCCCAAGCTTCAACTCTGATGTTTGTTATATTACTCATATTGTAATTATATCTCTCCATTATTGCCTCGGGAAGTTCTTTAACCACCTTCACATAACCATCAAGTGTGGATATAAAATGATCTTCGTCATATATATCCCCGAATTCACTGTAAAAGAGATAACATTAAATTAAAAATATAGTGAATGCAGAAATGAAACCAGGCATAAAATAAATAAACTATACGGCGTATCTCATTTTTAATTATTTGTATGGGCAGTATGATTTATGTATCTGTTACTGCTATTTGGAGACAAAATTTCACTTCATAAACAATTGCATCAGAAAGCACATAGTATTTCATTTGCATAAAAAAGAATATAAAACAAACACACCTACTAAATTAAGAAACAAATAAATTTCCCTCTAACCACATTGTTTTGACACAAACAAACCAAACAGTGAAACTTAGCTAAATCACTAGCAATGTTTGTGTTGAAAAATTTCTCAAGCACAATTATTAAGACCTGTCTTCAAAGGTTCAAAGCAAAAGATAATAAATAAGTAAATCGGTCACCTTGGATCTTTCCAGACGTTGTGAAATTCAAAATGAGGTATAACTAATATTGCATTCAGGAGTCCAGCAACAGCCACAGCATTGCAAATCTACATAACCACGATTTAAAAAGCACAACAGTAAAAAATAACTAATCTGTAGAATTAAAAAAAAAAAAACTGCTGAAAGACATAGAAATGAAAGACTTTGTCATACCGCAGAGCGTTGTTGGTTAAGACCACCATTGGCCTCGACAATCAAAAAACCATTCAGGCCAGGGGACACTGAGATTAGAAAAAATTTAGTATTAGAAAGCATTTTGGTAAATAACTAAAAATAGCATCTTATCGAATAAGGTTAAGATCAAAGTGGAAATGGGGCAAATTCTGCAAAAAGTCTATACAAACTGTTTCTACAACATAGCTTATGAAAATAATCATAAAACAACTTATGATTCACAAGCAATATATTGGTATATGAACTTAATGTAGTAAACAAAATCAAAATATTACTATGCCAAAGTTCACATCAGCAGATAGATTTGTGTAACAACAACAAAGAGAAAATAGTTTATATACCAAAATGTTCGTGATGCAAAGCGGTCAAATTCGGACAAGGCTTCTTCTCTCTTAACTTCCTTTTGTATTTCCACACAGAAGACAACTGCAAAATAAGTAAACAAATAAAAATCAGTTAATTATTCATTATGCATCTATAATTAGTAAATTACTAATAACAACAAAATCAGCAAAACTTTAAATAGAATAAAAGAAAAAGCAAAATTATTCACCAAACAAGATTCGTAACACGAAATCAGCTCCATAATAATCCAATACCTAACTTTACTTTTCAAATTCATGTTTGTTTCATAATTTTTTTTCCTATGCGCGCGTGATTATTATACATTACGCTTAATTTCACTCACCTCAATAAAAGAGGAATTATCAGAATCGATTTCATTCCAAAGCTTCTGAAAAACCTCATGACTCCGATAACGAGAACCAGGAAGAGGAGCGTAACCGATGAGAGAAGACAATGTGAAAGGAAACGGTCCAACACACATCAGAAGACCAGAGAGATAAACCACCGGAAGAAGAAAAAAGTATCGGAGACTCCGCCGTGTAACAATACCTGCCGACAGTGATTTCGTCCGCCGTAATTTCTTCCTTAAATGCAAAACACCGGCGGAATGACGAGGCGGAGACCGCGGTGGACTTGGTGAGCTACTGCTTCCACCACCACATCCGCCATTCTCGGTGGCGTAACCGTTTCCGTTATGAGTTTTAGATTTCATTACAAAGTGAATCTGTTTCTACAATAACAGTGATGTCAAAAAGACTCAAAGAGAGTGTGATTTGATTTAAATTTAAATGAAAATTTGAAAATGATGTGTTAGTGTAGTGAGGGTTTTGTTTTGTTTGTTGGATGTTTATGAATGAGATATTTTTCTTTTGTCCTGTTTGGTACGACGGAAAGAGATGGAAGAGAGAGAAAGATGATTAGTGAAGAGGTTTGGGTTGTCGTAGAAGATTTGTGAGGGGCAGATGGGAAATGGAAGGAAATTATAATTATTAACGGTAGTCACTGTCACTGGGCTGGGAGTGTGATATTTCTAATATTGTAAATTGCAATTGTTGCTTCCCTCTGGCCATTGTCGGAGAAATTGAATCTACAAATAAATGTTATATTGTGAAAGTTAGTAGGAGCAAAGTTGAAGATGAAAATGGCCCTCCTTGTTGTTCTTTCTGTCAAAAAAGAAATTGCCTTTGCTGTTGTTTTCATATAATTTAAAGACTTTTGTCTTTTTTTCCTTTCACCACGATTTAATCTGATTTGGGGAAGTTCTAGTAACAAGTGATTTTAACATCTTCCAATTACATTTGTAATGGATCGAACCGTGTTTCTTGTTACAAGTCTCGTATTGGTTAGAGATATGACATAGATAATTTTTATAAGTGTAGAGTGTAGTGTAAACCTCAATTCTCAAACTAGTTTTTGTAATTGAGTATAGGTCTTTTAAATTTAAATATAGTATTAGAGTCTATCCTAGATCCATTTGTTATTTGTTCGGAAGACCTTTCATAATTGAGTCACCTATCGTTGTTGATTTCACGTTCTAGTTTGTCTAGTTCTAAAAGTGAGGGGATGTGTCTCATATTGGGTAGATATATGACATAGATAACATTTATAAGTGTAGTGCGCTTTTGTGGTTGTGTATAGACATTTCAAATTCTAATATTTTTTATCTGATCACAAAATTGAGCTTAAGTTGTTAATGAATTTTATCGCACTAAGGCTCTAATTGATAATGTCATATTTTGAGCTTATTATAACTTAAAATTTTTAAGCTCATATGATTATAAAAGACATGTTTGATAAATGTTTTTCAAAGATTTTATACCTTATTTTATTAGTTTATAATTTATTTTTCAAATGTTATTTCAAGTTGGAGTAGTTTATGAGTTTATATATTACTTTATTAGCTTATAGTTGTCGTTTTATTTGAAAAAATAATTAAATATTGATTAAACATATCTTTTTAATATTATTTCATACTTATAAACTATTTTAACTACTAATTTTACTAAGGCTCGTTTTGACCCAGCTTTTTTTTAGTTTTTTATTCTCTTAAGAATGAGAAGTTGAATCAAACACAATTTTAATAAAGCTCTTATCCATAAAAATCAGCTTTTCTTTAATGTGTAAAATTGAATCAAAAGAGCTTGTAAGAGAAGAGGTTGAAACATACTTTTGAAAGAAAAAAAATTAAAATTTTTTTGTTATTATTTTTAGTAAATTATTCCAACGCGCCTAAGTGCTCTTGAGAAAGAAATATAATTTGATATTTTTTTTCTAAGAAACCAATGTTCTTTATTATTTTTATTTTTTTGTTATTCTTTCTTTCTTTTTTTATTTTTTTGTAAGACTTTCTTTATTTTGTTGCGACAACAAATATAATATAGTGATGTACCAAAAAAACAAAACATATAATATATTGATGAAAAATTACGGAAATTACGGACACACTCATGTGCAAATTATTTCACGGTGCATTTATACTCTTTTCCTGACACAACGTGGTGGAAGATGCGATAAATGAAATAATGCTCAAGCATCAATTTCTAAGACAATTCTTTATCTTTATTGCCAGTAAAAAATTCTATTTTCTTGTCAAACCAAATTACTCCAACACATGTCTATGATACTCCCTCTAGTCTTGTATATAAGAAAATTTTTAAAAAAACTCTTCCTTTAAGAAAGTAGTTAAAATACATTAATCGAGGAGAAGAAATACATTATACCTTCTTGAAAAATGTAAAACATTGCATTTATTGGTTGAAATTGGAATAATGTCATAAAACTTAATAATTAAAGTAGACTTTTGCTTATATTTAAGACTTTAAATTTTTTTATTTTGTTTCTTATATATGAGACCGGAGGGAGTACGTGCATTGTGATTTGTGAGTATAAGTTTTGTTCAAGAAAAAATAATTTAGACATCTTAGTTCAATTGCTAAAAATATTGTATTATATATACATAAAGTTGGAGGAGTTCGATCTCCAATAGACCAATACTATTTATCCATCCATCTACTAAGTTATATAATAAAAGAAAACCAATTTAGATATCTTTTTGTTAAACTTTTGTTTTTGGTAAATGACATCTTATTGTTAATTTATTCTCTAATGTGAATGTGAAGCTAATGTTGTTTTTGAGATAGATACAGTGGATTGTTAATTGTCTCCATAAACATCTTGATCATGTCTCTGAGTTGAGTTTGATGTTATTTTCAATTTTTGCAAACCCCTTCTTAGTTATTTTCTAAACTATTAGTGTTATTTTTTTTTTTATAACAACTATTAATGTTAATTTTGTTTTGTGGGTGTAGTTTATTCATTAACAAGAACGACAAATATGTGATTTTTTTTTATCATCTGACACTTTATATTTTTTTCATTTGGTATTGTTAGAACTAACAATACTTATAAGTCTTGCACTACGGATCTAATTAGATGTATTATGTAATAATAAAAAATATGATAGAAAAATTTTAATATTAAAAGGTATATGAAAAAGTAGAGTAACATTAAACTTTAGTTTAATAATAACTTTGGATAAATATTCACAGAAAATAAATTATAATATATTACGAAATATTTTCTTATACACATTATAAGTTTTATTTGTATCTTCACTATCTTCATCGATAATCAAAATTTTTAATCAGTATCCAGAAGTAATTCTTGAAATCGCGACTTAGAGCATCTCCAATAAGGGTATCATAGAGAGTTTCATAAACTAATGATATGTATCTTACTTATTTTTATTATTGGAGTTCCATGATGTGACTTTGAGGGTATCAAAATTGATGATACGGTACCTTATTTAAGGTATCGTATCATCAATTTAATATTACAGTTTTTTTGTATATCAAATTAAATATAATTGATTACTTGCTAGTAATGTATGATATCCAAAGTGGTATCACCATTGAAGCAAAATATGTATGAGTTGCATAAATATTACATGGCATTGTAGGAACCACTTTTTAGTGATATATGATACTCAAATTGGTATCACCATTGAAGATGCTCTTACAACTGACCATCTGAAAACATTGATGATGGAAGATATATCCCAACATGTTTAAGAGATTGTTCCAGATTCTTTATTTTAAATTTTGATTAAATATTAGAGGGTCACATTGTGATCTTTAATTGAATTATGATTTGTTTGGCATAAAAGAATAGTGGTAACGGAAAAAAAAAAGAATGTGACTTGCTTTGTAATTTTTTTTTTAAAAAAAATTGAGTAAATATATTTTTTGTAACTGAATGTGTAAAAATTATATACACATTTCGTCATATCTTTTCACATTCAATAATGATTATTTTTTTGTAATTGTTATTATTTCGTCTAAACTTATTTGTAATTGACTGTTATTTTGAATTTGAATTAAGAAATATGTAGATACCGTAAAAAATTATTCTTTATGAAAGATATTAACTAACTTCTAAAATTATGCTTGAATAAGCGCAAATCAGTTTTGTAACATCCAAATATTAATTTATACGCATATATTAAGGTTGATTGACACACATAAATTAAGAATGTGGGCTGGCTTATTATAGCCGCAAATAATTTTTTTAACAACCAAACATTAATTGATAAGAATATATTAATGTCAATTGATAGCAAACTGGACTGGGCTAAGGCCCAAAAATAAATAATATAGGCCCAATGATCAAATGACTCAATTATACAACCCATTAATTAGTCATTTATTTCATACTTATTACATGTTGGTTATAAAATTATGTCAAATTAATTGATATAGTTTAGTGGCAAATGCACCACATAATTCCAAAAGGACATGACTTCAAATCTTCTTGATGAAGTATTTTTTTAACGTTTTATTTGGATTGAATTAGGATTAAAATGGAAAGGAAAATGAAAGGAAGGTGGGATTAAATGGAAGGGAAAAATGAAAGGAAGGAAAATTAGGTTAATGGTATCCTAAAGGTAACAAGCTTATAATATAAGAAATATGGTATAGATAGTCTTTATAAGGATAGTGTAAACCTCAACTCTTAAGCTATTTTTTATAGTTGAGTATAAGCCTCCCAAATTCTAATATGGTATAGTCATCTACGTTTAAAAAATATCAATTTGGTCCTTTACGTTTTCACTGTTTGCATTAAATAGTCATTTCTGTCAGGTTTCCCACTAACACTGTTTGAACTCTCCACATGGCTGATAGATTGCAAATGTGGACAGACACTTTACTAATAATATTTTGGCTTAACAACACATTTGGTCATTTACGTTTATTTTAAGTTTCAATTTAGTCTCTTACATTTTAATTTAAGTTTCAATTTGGTCACTTACGTTTCAACATATGTCTGTCTACATATGAAATCTGTTAACCACGTGGAGAGTTCCAACTGTGTTAGTGGCAAAACTGATGGAAAGGACTAACTGATGTAAACGGTGGAAACGTAAGGGACTAAATTGATATTTTTTAAACATAAGGGACCAAATGTGTGGTTAAGCCAACATTTTTTGTTTTTTTTTTTGCAAACTTTCTTACTTATGATGTAAATATTTGCCATCATAAAAAAGGGGAAGAATATAAGTGCACATATATTCTTGCTTAATTTGAATGATGTCAAAAATATTGTCAAAATAAATTGATTTGGTTAAGACAATTTCGGGTTCATAAGGTTTTTCAAAAAAGTTTTCAAAATACTCCGAACTTAGTAAATTTTCACATACAAGCATTTTGAACTAGTGCAAACAAGATATAAATTGGTGCATGTTTTTCCAAAATTTATGCACTGATGCATAGAATATTTGAACCGGTTCATGGCTACTTGGTTCAAATCCAGACCTTATCTTGTACCGGTACAAAACATCTTATACCGATACAAAAAGATGTTCACGGAATCTTGAACCAATACAAGATTATCTTGCACTGATACAAACACTTAACTGACTTTTTTGTTTTAAGAGATTTTTGTATGAACCGGGGTGCATGGTTCTCAGATGATCCGGTTCATATGTCTATTATACACTTAAAATTTTCTTGCTATCAACTCAATCTGTTTCACCTATAAATAGCAAATTGCAAAATCAGAAACTGAGAGATTTTTAGAAACACATTTGACTACCACCTAACAAGTGCACCAGTCCGTCAACAAGTAATAAATTCTAAATTGAACGGGTCCGTCTCCACTGGGATCATGCCAAAGTAATTAGTGTTATTTAGAAATGATAGTTTGCATTCGCTTTTGGTTTTGAAAAGAGTTTTGATTCAGAACAGGAAATAAAAGATTAAAAGAGATGATATAAGAAGTATATGTTAAGTGCTTTCGAATCCCTCCCCCATTTCTTCATGGTAATTTGGCGTTATGTTACCCTACAATTTCTATTATTATCTTTGTGGATTAACAAAGTAGTGAAATGTGCTCTCGCATACTAAGATCACTTTGTTGCCATTGAGTACACCGAGACTAACTAAAGAAGGATAACTCATGTTGTCACGTTTTGATACCTATACATGCTCTCACGTTAATCCTAATTTACTTGAATAGTTGTAAACATGCATAAATTAATTAAGTGAACGTTAATCCTATCAGTCTCTACGTCTCGGGTATATGATACTATCTCTCCCGCTCTCGCTAGAGTAATTATCTTAGTTCCGGATTAGGGCCCTGTCACGACATAACCTAATCCTAAGGACTATTCATAAATATGTACGCATTCATATATGAAATTACATTAGCATATTAGATAATTAAAGATGATAAACTGAATTTTAGATAACATAAGCTTTTTCAAACCAATTATATAGTCTCAAACATTTATAGAGGAGTTCATCTACTTGACCTGACCTAAACAGATTTAGCTTCTAAGAGGCATAATTAAAACAGAAGAGTAAAATTATACATACAAAGTAACCTCAATGCCTTGCAGAGGAAGTTATTCTCCCTGTGGTGGGGAGAGGCCCTCCCCTTTAGAGTTCATTGTCCTCCTTATTGCTCCTTCTTTACTCCTTATAGGCTTGTATTTATCTGAATTTCTGAATGAATAATTGTGCTGGAGGAGAGCTCTATTTATTATAGGTTTTTTGGGCTTGGATTTTACGCACATCGTGGCACAATGTCTCATCGAATTTTCAATTGCAACTTGTAACTTTGAACAAGTAGTGATCAATTAAATTCCAAAACTAGTTTTATTGTAAATCACACTAAGTTGAAAACTTGTTTATCATTGTTCATATATTCGATTAAGCAAATTGATTAATCGATTAACTGATTTTATCTCAAAATAGCAATTAATTGAAAATGTTAGCTTCGCTTCTCATTATTCAAAGTTTCAATTTTCCAAAATTCGCAATACTTTCCTATCTAATACGTTCGGGATAGACATTTTGATCCTTGAGCGCTTCCGCAAGAAAACTCGAATTTTTTAAACTATCGAAGTTGAATTCTAACAACTTATTCACCGTCCTTCTAAGTCGTACGCCATACGTCTAACAGTAAAACATTTGTTGGAAGGGATTAACCCATGAATCTCAGCTATCTCGAAAGAATTAGTCTATGCAGATAGTTGTGTAGGATACCTTTGATTTACTTTAAAAAAAAATTCAAAAATTAATATATATATATAGTAGAAAAGAAATAATTTATGTTTTATATTGTTCATTAAAAACCTTGCAGTCGAAGCATTAAAAATTGATGGATAAGATTGCAGCATTCCTTGCAAAAGAACAGGACCACTTAGAATGGTTCTAGTACGTAAAGAATAAAAGAATCGAAACTAATCTTTGCTTGATCTTCATTTTAAGTGCAATATAGAAAGAATATTTGGTCTCATTGAACCATAGCAGAAAATATAATTTAAACTTGTGATTGCTTGATTAATGACTATGACTAATCAATCATATATATATATATATATATATATATATATATATATATATCAAATGCTTGTCTCCAATGGCATAGAAAGCAATAAGAAGAGCATAAAGTTGATAAGAAGATTCCATATATCCGAAAATGACGTGTTTTTGATGTTGTAATCCCACAAGAAGATAGTGGAAGGGCTATGGAGTGGACTGTGGAGTGGTGCACTACATATACACAAGCCTTGTCTTGGACCACCCAACAAAGTTATGTTGCCATAAATTACAAAAAAAAAAAAAAGAGCATTGTATATTCTTTTTTATTTGTAATTTTTTTTTAGAATAAAGAGATTTACAATGGAGTTATTCATTTTTAATACTTAACTGGACCATATATATACATATCACTCATTTATAAATTTTTAATAATAGTACTCCATCTGATCTCATATATAGAAAACATTTTACTTTTTAGATTCATTCAATAACTAATGAATCTAGTCAGTATTATAGACTAGATACATATGTTCTTCAATAAATCTAAAAAGTGAAATATTGCTTATATATGAGACTAGATGAAGTATCTAATAAGCACTCAATCCCTTCAACCCAACACTTCTTAAAAAGTTCTAAATGGATCCCACCAACAATACATCTCACAAATAACTCTACATCATTACAAGTGGGCCACATGAAAACAAAATAGATATCAATGTTTATTTAAGAAGCAGTATCTATTAAATACAATTTTTTTATTTGCTCCAATGAAAATACCTATTAAGTACTAGTATTTTAAAAAAGAAAGTTTTCCACCATTTATCAAAGAGTAATAGCATATACTTTTTGATCATTTGGGTTATTTCATACTAGAGAACTTCTCAAAGCTCTTATTATAAGAAGAGAAAAAGACTAACAAATTAAATAATAAAAGTATGATAGGAAAAATATTAATGTTTCATTGATATTACAATGTTTCATTGATATTACAAAAGTGACTTATAATATAATTTAGGATTATATAGGACAATTTTATTTTTACAAAGTGATATTGTAAAGTGGAAGTGGCTTAAGGCTAAGAAAAAAAAAGTAGTCATAAGATTTTAATTATTGATAGTCTAATCCAAAGGTTTTTTTAGGCTATAGCTTTGTTTGGTAACAAATAAGCTAGCTTATAGCTTATAAGCTAAAAACTCTATTTGGTAACAATTTTTAAAAAAGAGCTTATAGCTTACAGTATTTTACTAGTTTATAGCTTATTTTCCAAATGTTATTTCAAGTAGCTTATGAGCTTATAGCTTATAGCTTATTATCTTTTCTTCCTGAAATTCCTGGCACACTATGCACGATGCTCTACTCGATGCTCTAACAATCTATCCGGCCTCGCGCGTAACAGAATGAAAATAAACAAGTAAACAAATAAAGAACACAAGTTATTTGTTAACCCAGTTCGGCGCTTAAACAAGCCCTACGTCTGGGGGATACCAATCCAGGAAGGAATATCACTATAATAGTCCTAGTCCTAAGTCTACAGCAAACGCCCCGTTTACAACTTAAGAACCTAGGCCCTACCAATGACTCTTCTACCTAGGAACTCCTAGATATGAGATCCCATCTCACTCCCTAACAACCTTACAGCCAGCAAGGATTTCAATAACACAATAACAAATAAGATTTGGAGACACACTCCTAAAACTACACACTCGTACCTAAAGGCTTTGAGTGTTAAACACACCAAAAATCCTAACTCCGTACTTCAAAGCTTAGGAGAAGGATCACACACTTACAACTCAAGAACACGTCCTAAGCTTGCATCAAGGTGACACAAGAAAGGCTCACAATCATAAAACACACGCAAAACCTAATACTGAATACTAGCACAAAGACAGCGTGAACAACTAACTAGGATTAGGGTTTTGCCACTCTTTAAATACTTCAGAAAATAGCACATACATGGACTTTTAATTCTTTGACCCAAGCATTAACTCCACATAAATAAAATGAGATTCTTTAGCAAATATATTCTTCAAAGAGATTCTTCTCAGAATTATTCTTGAACTGAATCTGAAGCATTAACAACCTTCCTTACATAAAAGCATATCAAACGCGCCATGCAAGATTCATGAAAGAGAAACGGAACATTCCATAAATAGCATTTGCCATGAGCGCTCCTCCTGAGCATTATTCAATGCTCTACACAATGCCAGAGCATCGGATCGCACATCTTGCACAAAGTTTATTTCCAAAAATGCAGCCAATTATCAAAGACTCAACAAACTCCCCCTTTGGCAAATTTTTGGCTAAAACAAATTATGACCATACAGATAGTACTTAATCAGATACATCAACTACATTTCTTTTTCTCAACATAGGCACACAAGCATAAAGATCTGTAGAGGCTATTCTTGAAAACATTACCATACTACTCCTCCATGGAAAACAGTAGAAAAGAATAATTGTATCTTTTAAGAACATCAGAGAGGCATGCAACAGCGGAACACATAATAACTACTTCGCCTAAAATGGTCAGGAAAATAAACTTGACAGGATGTGGGATAGAATGCTTAAGCATTGTGGTTCTACTCCCCCTGCACATATGCATGGGATGTTGGAGCCTTGCGTCCAACATCTCCCCCTACATCATATAATCACACACCTGCATATCACATCACATACCAGCTACATACTTCAATCAGGCTACATCATTATCTACACTACACTACAGTCGCATACTACCAGTATCCAGAGCCGTGCAGATCATAATTAAAGCATCAAATTTTACTCCCCCTTTTTGCCACAAATTTGGCAAAGGTTAAAGTGCAGAGAAGTCATGGCTACATAGCCTTAGTTACAAACCAGCAGAAACAAAAGAACATGCCCATTACAGATGAATTAGATAAGAACAGAGACAGGGCAACAACAAAAAAAAACAAATTACACAGAGGCACTGGAATCAGAGAGTTCCAGCTCTTCAGTGTCACCTTCTTCCTTATCAACATTGTGATCAGCTGCATCACCAACAGCAGCATCAACACCATCACCTGCAACATCATCACCTGCATTCTCAGCCACTAACCCTTCTTCCTCAGCTTCTTCCTTCTTCAATGCAGCAATGTTTTCCTTTAAACAGCTTGTAGGAGAGAGTCATAGGTGAATCCCTTTTACATGGAACATCCTCAGGAAGTAGGATATTGGGGTGTTGATCCAAGATAATACCAGTTATGATAGAGGGAAAGGAAATTACCAATTTCATAGCCCATGATTTTCCATGTTCAACAATTTGATCAAAGATCAGAGAACCATAATCAACATCAGCACTAGTTCCAATGGCATAGATAAATTTTGCCAAACTGGTGGCTATGGTAGATGAGTGGGTAGTGGGGACCCAATTAATAGCACCTATCCTATTCAGAATTGCATACTTCACAGAAAGCATTGCAGAAGGAACCTTACCTTTAAGAGGCCACACCTTGACCTGGTTGGCAGTGATGGTTTTGCAAACCTGGTTATTTGTGGGTTCAAAACCAGGATAGCCATGCTGTCTTCTTCCAAGATGTGTATTGATCACAGCTGGAGAGAATTGTACACACTTACCTCTGACAAAAACTTGATGAAACTCCTTGCTGAGTCGATTGTCACAGTCTTCACCAATGTTGACAATGAATTCCTTCACCAGCTTCTCATAACACATCCCTAGCCCACAAACAGTCTTCATTAACCCAGCTTGATTAATCAGGTCCATCACCTCCTTACATTCTAGGGCTTCATCAGACAGTTCTCTCTCTAGAGCTAGTCTCCTGTGGTAAACAAACTTCCATTTAGCAGCACTGTTACTGAAATGAAAAGACACATTATCCATTGGCACATCAGGGATATTTTGTGGAATTGATCTCCCTGCTTTCTTTTTCTGGGTGGACAGAATGCCTGGAGCATTGACCACGGCATCCTCAGCACTGACAGTAGCAGCCATTTTCCTCTTCTTGTGAGTCTTTTGCTTGGAAGCTGTAGAGATTGGTGGAGCATTCTCCTCAGCATCAGATTCTGAGTCACTTAGGTTGATGGTTTTTCTTTTTGATCCTTGCTGCTTCTGCTTAGCAGGTATCTCAACTCTGCTTGATCTCCTTACAGGGCCATACATCTTCTTCTTCTTTGTGGATGTGGTAGCCTCAGCTGCTGCCTTCTTTTTCTTTGGAAATTTTGTTGCTTCAGCTGCAACATTTTTCTTCTTCTTTGTGGACCTTGGTTCTTCTGCCACAATCTCTGTCTCTTTTCCTTTTCTTGCCCTGAGCCTACTACCAACACCGGTCTTACCAGCCTTCCTTCTAGATTCACCAACAATCTTCATGATTGTTACATCATCTTCAGTGCTATCATCATTATTAGCACATTCCTCTTCAGCATCAGTCATATGATCCAAATTTTCTGACATAACATTGTCAGTATTCATTTCACCAGTCACAGTTTCATTTTGTTGTGTGTGTGTATCAGCAACAACATCATCTGGTTGAGTAACAGGGACACCAGTCACATTAGTAGCAGCATCTTCATCTTGCTGCACATTAGGATTGTCAACCTCAGCAACAGTACTCTCTTGTGGTTGATCTTGTGCCAAGGATGTTGAAGCATCCGACACAACCTTAGCACCAGAATTTGACTCCACTAGGGAGTTGAGGGCTTCTTGTGCAATTTTGATCTTCTGGGCATCATCATCATCTTCTTCATTACTAGGAGTATTGGGAACACAGTGTTCACCCATCGCAGTACTTTCCCCCTTTTTAGGACTTAGGGTTTGAGTACTTTCCTCTTTATTTCCTTCAACCGGAGTGTTAGAACCAGGTGTTGCGACATCAGATGCAACATTGGGGTTTGTGTCACCAAGATTACTGAGATATAGTTCCTGCATGTTGAAGTCCGATGAGTAGCGAGACTTAGATTTTTGGGGTTTAGGTTTTCTGGTGGTTGTGGATTTTGTTCTCCTTTTGGTTTTCGATTTCGGTGAAGATGAAGGGTTTGATGGTGTGGGGTTCAGAATTGCGTTGAATGATGGATGGATCATGGTGAGAGGAGTGGCATCGGTGATGATGTTTGAAGGTTGGGTTAAGGGAACGGAGGAGTTTTCTGTGATGGTGGGAGTGGTGGTGTTTGATTCTGACGGTGAGGCTTTTTGTGGTGAGGATTTGGTTGGAGAGGTTTGAGTGGATGGTTGAGACATTGCAGTGAGGTTGAGAAAATAGGATTCACAAAGACAGAGAGATTTTGGTTCGATGAGGATGTTTGAAGAAGGAGTTGGGAAGTTGTAGGTATAAGGAATTATATTTGGGAAGGAAATATTTGGTAAAGATTTGAAATTAAAATAACCAACAATTGATGGTGGCGTGCTGATATAACGGTTGTGGCCATGATTACCTTGATCAGCGTGTTTAACTTGATTAGGAGAGATAAAAACAACTGCCACACGCCACTCCACAAATAACGGTAATTGCTATGCTTCTTCATGGAGGCAAATTCCTAACTTGCCTCTTAACTTCTCAAACTGTACAGCATCAAGAGCCTTGGTGAAAATATCTGCAATTTGTTCCTTTGTACCCACATGTTCCAGAATCACAATTTTGTTCTCAACCAAATCCCTTATATAGTGATGACGAATGTCAATATGCTTTGTCTTGCTATGTTGAACTGGGTTCTTTGAGATGTTTATGGCACTCATGTTGTCACAGTACAATGTTAGAGCATCCTGTTCAACATCGTACTCCTTCAGCATTTGTTTCATCCACACTAACTGAGAGCAACTACTTCCAGCTGCCACGTATTCAGCCTCAGCTGTGGATAGGGCCACACAGTTCTGTTTTTTACTAAACCAAGATATCAAGTTAGTGCCTAAGAAGAAACATCCTCCTGAAGTGCTTTTTCTATCATCTGCACTTCCAGCCCAATCAGCATCACAATAACCATATAAGGTAAAATTTTCACAATGGGAATACATTATCCCATAATCACTGGTTCCATTCACATACTTCAAGATCCTCTTAACTTGAGTTAAGTGACTTACTTTAGGATCTGCTTGGTGTCTAGCGCACACTCCCACAGCATAAGTGATGTCTGGTCTACTTGCAGTCAAATACAACAAGCTCCCAATCATGCTCTTGTAAAGACTTTGATCTACACTTATTCCCTTCTCATCTTTGGTGAGTTTCAAATGAGTAGGTGCTGGTGTTCTCTTGTGTGCAGCATTGTCCATTCCAAACTTTTTGATGATGTTTCTAGCATACTTGCTCTGTGATATGAAGATGGTGTCTTCCATTTGTTTGATTTGAAGCCCAAGAAAGTAAGTCAATTCTCCGACAAGACTCATCTCAAACTCTGACTGCATTTGCCGAACAAAATGCTGGACCATTGTGTTCGACATTCCACCAAACACAATGTCGTCAACATAGATTTGAGCTATTATAAATTTCCCTTTTTCCTCCTCTACAAACAGTGTCTTGTCTGATCCTCCTTTTCTGTATCCTTGCTCTTCCAAGAATTGAGTCAACCTTTCTACTATTCCATTCTGTTGAGGAGTTATTGGAGAGGAATACTCATGTTTAATTCCTTCAGCAGCACAGAATTCATCAAACTTAGAGTTCTCAAACTCTCTCCCATGATCACTTCTTATTCTAACCACATTGCTACCTTTTTCCCTTTGAATCTGTATGCAAAGTTCTTTGAAGACTTCAAAGGCGTCTGATTTTTCTCTAATGAAATTCACCCACGTGTATCTCGAGTAATCATCCACCACAACAAGAACATACCTTTTTCCTCCCAAGCTTTCAACCTGCATGGGTCCCATGAGATCCATGTGCAGCAATTCTAGAATCTTGGAGGTTGTCTGATGCTCCAGCATTGGGTGTGACATCCTGACTTGCTTTCCAATCTGACATTCACCACACACTTTTCCTTCAACAATTTTGAGCTTTGGAATACCTCTAATTGCTTCAAGAGGTATTACCTTTTTCATTCCTTTCAGATTGAGATGTCCCATCTTCTGGTGCCACAGTTGAACCTCATCTTCAGTGGTGACAAGACAAGTAGATGTGAGCGCTTCTTCCTGAGGCATCCATAGGTAGCAATTGTCTTTAGATCTAGTACCTCTTAGCACCAGTTGTCCTTCTTCATTGTTGACCAGGCATTCAGATTTTGTGAAGTTAACCTTCATGCCTTGATCACACAGCTGGCTAATGCTTATCAGATTCGCAGTAAGACCTTTGACTAAAAGTACATTCTCTAGGTTAGGTTGTCCATGATTGATCAGGTCCCCAATTCCTACAATTTCTCCTTTTGCACCATCTCCAAAGGTTACAGAGCTCGCCTTGTATGATCTAACATTCATGAGATATTTTTCTTCACCAGTCATATGTCTAGAGCATCCACTATCAAAATACCAGTCTTCCCTTGAAGAAGCCCTTAGGGATGTGTGAGCAATTAACCCTACATTTTCCTCCTTGGGTAATTCAGCACTCTCTTCTTTAGGTCTCCACATCTTCTTCACAACACTTTCTTCCTGTACCATATTTGGTTTATGTTCCTGGTTGGGGTATCCATACAACTTGTAGCAAAAAGGTCTAATGTGTCCTCTTTTTCCACAATGATGACACACCCACCTACGATATCTCCTTTGGTTGTTAGGCCTTTGATGTGCGAAAGGTCTTTGTCTTTGATGAGCTGAAGATTTTGGATCTAGAGCAAACTTTGGAACTGGGTAGGCTTTAGAATGTTGAGTCTGATGCTTCGGCATTGTCTTCCCAGTACATGGGTCAAATACTTCTTCACTGGATGTAAACTTGGTCTCAGGGTTCTGTTGATACTGATTGAGATTAGAGTAGTTGTATCCAACAGACTTTAACTTCCCACTTGGTACACTATCCAGAATTTCTTCAAGAAGATTTGTTCCTGGGTTCAGCTGGCTAACACGTTTCCTTAGATCATCCATTTGGGCATTCACTTGGATGACTTTTTCTTCTGCCTGTGTAGCCTTTTCAACTTGCATGTTCACTTCAGTTTGAAGTTTATTGATGGTCTTCTTTTGTTTCTCAAGAATTCTACACATCTCTTCATATCTAGTGACCAATTCTTTGTAGGTGCTGGCAAGTTCTTCATAAGACACATCTTCATCTTCATCAGATTCCCAATCCTCAACTTCAACACATGTCCCAGTGAGGGCAGTCGCATGTCTTGCTGATTCATTTTCTTCATCAGTATCTTCATCTGACCAAGAAACAGTTAGCCCTTTCTTTTGTCTTTTCTGATATGTTCCACATTCTGATCTTATGTGACCATAACCTTCACACTCATGACACTGAACCCCTTTGCTTTGATTGCTCTTTTCTTCAGGATTGGTTTTCTGCATACTATGCTGCTGCTTGTTGATGTCGAACCGGATGCCTTGCCCATTCTGTCTGTTTCTGCGATCAACTTTTTTTAGAACTTTGTTGAATTGTCTGCCTAGCATGGCAATAGCATCAGCTAAGCCATCTTCCTCTTCTTCCTCACTTTGATCATTGCTATCATCAGTGTTTGAAACAAAAGCAATGCTTTTGTTCTTCTTGTCACTACGTTCATTCAAAACAATTTCAAAAGTTTGGAGGGATCCAACAAGTTCATCCATCTTCATGGTGGAGATGTCATGTGCTTCCTCAATTGCCGTTACCTTCATGTCAAACCTTTTGGGAAGAGATCTGAGAAGTTTCCTTGACAGTTTCTCATCAGAAATTTTTTCTCCTAAGGCTTCAAAAGAATTTGCAATGTCTAGAAGGCACAAGTGAAAATCTTGAATACTCTCATCATCTTTCATTCTTAGGGCTTCAAACTTGGATGTGAGGTGTTGAATCTTAGACTGTTTCACTTTGGTAGTCCCTTCATAGCACTTTTGCAATATTTCCCACGCATCTTTGGCTGACACACAATTTTTGATGAGTTTGAAAACACTAGTGTCTACTCCATTAAATAGGGCATAGATAGCCTTGTGGTTATGATTGGCTACAGCTTCCTCTTCTGTCGTCCATTCTACTTCAGGTTTCACTATCCCCGTTGAGGTACCTTCCTTGCTTGCATACGTGGGTTGTTCCCATCCGGTCAAAACAACCTTCCAAACCTTGCTATCAATGGATCTCAGAAAGGCCATCATCTTTGATTTCCAAGAGTCATAGTTTGCGGATCCAGTAAGCAAGGGTGGCCTGTTCATGTATCCTCCTTCTTTCTCCATAGTGCCAGACATTTCAGGTCCTGAATCTCACCCAAACAGGCAGGGTGCCTGCTCTGATGCCAATTGAAATTCCTGGCACACTATGCACGATGCTCTACTCGATGCTCTAACAATCTATCCGGCCTCGCGCGTAACAGAATGAAAATAAACAAGTAAACAAATAAAGAACACAAGTTATTTGTTAACCCAGTTCGGCGCTTAAACAAGCCCTACGTCTGGGGGATACCAATCCAGGAAGGAATATCACTATAATAGTCCTAGTCCTAAGTCTACAGCAAACGCCCCGTTTACAACTTAAGAACCTAGGCCCTACCAATGACTCTTCTACCTAGGAACTCCTAGATATGAGATCCCATCTCACTCCCTAACAACCTTACAGCCAGCAAGGATTTCAATAACACAATAACAAATAAGATTTGGAGACACACTCCTAAAACTACACACTCGTACCTAAAGGCTTTGAGTGTTAAACACACCAAAAATCCTAACTCCGTACTTCAAAGCTTAGGAGAAGGATCACACACTTACAACTCAAGAACACGTCCTAAGCTTGCATCAAGGTGACACAAGAAAGGCTCACAATCATAAAACACACGCAAAACCTAATACTGAATACTAGCACAAAGACAGCGTGAACAACTAACTAGGATTAGGGTTTTGCCACTCTTTAAATACTTCAGAAAATAGCACATACATGGACTTTTAATTCTTTGACCCAAGCATTAACTCCACATAAATAAAATGAGATTCTTTAGCAAATATATTCTTCAAAGAGATTCTTCTCAGAATTATTCTTGAACTGAATCTGAAGCATTAACAACCTTCCTTACATAAAAGCATATCAAACGCGCCATGCAAGATTCATGAAAGAGAAACGGAACATTCCATAAATAGCATTTGCCATGAGCGCTCCTCCTGAGCATTATTCAATGCTCTACACAATGCCAGAGCATCGGATCGCACATCTTGCACAAAGTTTATTTCCAAAAATGCAGCCAATTATCAAAGACTCAACACTTCCAATTTTACCCTTATCATTTTACTTGAAAAAAATTAAATATTAATTAAATATATCATTTTTATGTCATTTCATACTTATAAGCTAGTCCAACCGCTAATTTTATCAAACACTACAAATTCAATCAGCTAGTTTATTTTCTATAAACTAAAAACTAGCTTATAAATTATCCGCTATAAGTTCAACTGCTATAAACTATCTTATCAGCTATCCGTTATTTTTTACCAAACAGAACATATGTATGCATATGGTTTATATAGAGGTTATGACAATAATTTTTAGTCGTAGCAAACTTGGTTGTACGTTTTGTGCTTAAGGTTTTTTTTTTTTCTTAAAAAATATTAATTGATTCATTTTTATAAATTAAAGTATTTAATCATTACTAAGCAACTTTAATTGAATCAAATTTATGATTTATGTTTTTTTTTTTTGACAAAATTTATGATTTATGTTATATTTTGTTTTATTGCAGTTTTTGTCATTTATTTTCAGCCACTCACAATATTGGTCTCTTAATTTTAAAACTCCCAATTTTAGCAAATTTTAAATATTTTCGGATTAAATTTCATCAAAAAAAATTCAGATTAAACAAATAATAATATGACATATTTTAAATAATTTGAAATACAATTTGATGATGTAACATCACCCAATTGGATTAATTATTTACATCATTAATTAAAATGCAAAATGAATTAAATTTTAGATATTGAAACTGAAATTTTTAATGATTTTTCTGGTAAATTTCACGCGTGTTAATCATTTCAAATCATCAAATTATATATGACTTAAATTAAATTACAATTATATCACAAATTTTTAGTTAAAAATTTAAAGGAGGAAATTAATCTCTTGATTAGGGTTGTTCTACCTGGTTTATTTATTCATGTTGTATTCCCGTTTGGGTTTTAGCCGGGTCAGGTTTAATGTCCCCCGGTCTCTGTATCTTTTGCTTTTATTTAATATATTTGTTCCTTTGCCTAAAAAAAAAAAAATCTCTTGATGAGCAAGTGAAATCAATTCTATGAGCGAGTGAAAATATAGGACAAAAATCATATATTTATGTTTATAATTGTATTTGAATTGACAAATGTTCGGACGATCTTCCATATATTAACCTAAAATCTAAAGATAATGAATTTATAAACTTTTACTTATATATTGTTCGACCTTTACTTTTTTAATAATATGAAACTTTTAACCTTACGTTTGTGACACAAAACAACCTCATCAAAACCCGCAACTGTGGGTTTAGTGATATTTGTCAATTCTTTTGCATTTACAAAGAGAATGAAAGTTGGGATTTTGCAATTTGCATGTACGAAGTTGCGCTTTTGAATATTAGAGGTTTCTTTGCTTTTTTTTTTTTTTTTTGAAATCCATTAGAATTTCAGTTGTCCAGCAAAGAAGGCAACTAAATTATCCCTTATTTGGTGATTGTGACTACCAACTATAAAGAAGAATAAAAAAATGTGGAAGAGAATGATGAACAATATTATGGTGGAATTTATAGAAAAATAAAAAGATAGAATTTACGTGATGGATACAAACTTATTCAATTGCCTCATTCTGCCGACCTCAATGGTGGAATTTCACGTGCTTTGCAATTGCTTTCAAGGATTGAGTGTTTAATATTTTTCAAACTCTTTGAAGGATTGAGTTTGGATGAATTTCAGTGTTAGCTTATTGATCAGAATCAGATGGTTCTTTTAATTACAATTTAATCTAAACTTTTAATTTGAAACAAATTATAATTGGACGGTCAAGATTGGGTGTCCTTGTTTGTGTGTGTGTGAGATTGAGATTGTGCATATTTAATTTTGTTTGTTATTTGTTTCGGAATGGATCAAGGTTTAATATACGCGGCTCAAGTGCTCTAAAGTTCAACCCAAATCTACTTCGCTCCGGCAACTTTGTGTACAAGCTAAGGGCAATAGACAATATAATTCTTGTACACCCTACACAACCAATACACTTCTTGCAAAACTATTAGATCCATGTCAACAGCTCTCATTGCTCCACGCCAGTCAGTGCCAACTGTCACTGATGGTTATGACCGTCTTCTCCTATATAAATTCAAGCATTGGCGCCAAGGTACACAACTCAGCCACTTTATTTTCACTCCTCTTTGATCATATATACTAACTTGAGTGTTGGAATATAACATCTTTAGCAAGTATCTTCCCTATTGTGTGATCCACCATACCTGGAGCCTATGACTACTATAATTACTTTAAGTCTCGCCAACTCGCCGTCATAGCTATTTCGTTCTAATACAAACATAACACCATCATAATTTCATATGTATACTCTATTGTTCTTATTTAAATCTAAATAAGAACAATAGGGTAGAGGATATACTTTGGTTATGAAATGATTCTTTAGCTTTATGTGGTAGAAATAAATTTTGAATAACCCACACTAATGTATGTTTTCCTCGATAAATTACTGTTAGGCATAAAATGGTCACTTCACTTTATTCACATAGAGCAATGCTCTTTATATAGGAGAGTTTACATGACAGCTAAGGCATACAAGCCTATCACACAAAAGCTAAGCTAAGGCATACAAGCCTAACACACACACACAAGCTA
The DNA here is from genome assembly GCA_030408175.1 of Trifolium repens. Lineage (NCBI taxonomy): Eukaryota > Viridiplantae > Streptophyta > Magnoliopsida > Fabales > Fabaceae > Trifolium > Trifolium repens. The sequence goes on from CP125844.1 coordinate 40,223,769, forward strand.
GCTAAGGCATATAAGTCTAACACACACACACACAAGCTTATTCATATTACACATTAACATCCTCTCTTAATCTGCAATAACAAAAACTAACAAAAACAACATTAAGACTTCTGTTGGAGATCACACACTCCAAGTAGTTTTCTGAATTTGCAAAAAGACTCAAGTTTCAAGGGCTTTGTCATAACAACAGCAATTTGGTCTTGTGTCCTGCAGTGCTTCAATTCAAATACTTCATCTTTGACAAGATCTCTAAGAAAGAAATATCTCACATCTATATGTTTACATCTTCCATGCATGATGGGATTTTTGGACAACTTTATTGAGGAACTGTTATCACAGAAAATAACAATTCCTTTGCCTTGATCCTCTCCTAAGTGACATAAGATTCTTTTTAGCCATAGTCCTTGACAGGCACATGAAGCTGCAACAACAAATTCAGCTTCTGTAGTTGAGAGGGTCACAATAGGTTGTTTCTTTGAAGACCCAGAGATAGCACTAGACCCATATGTATACACATAACCTGAAGTACTCTTTCTATATACTTCACAATATCATAGTAGACGAAGCCATTCAACATCTCAAAGTAATTTCCCCATTGTTGATCAAAGAACAAACTTTGAATATCAATACCATTTTCTTTTAGGCTTTCAAAATCAACAAACTTCTCTGTAACGAACTCAAATGATTCTGGACCAGCATCGGTTGCATTAGCTTTAAATACGAGTTTTGCTTGAGACGAGAGATCAATCACATGAGGTAGTTCTGGGTTGAACTCACGTTGAACAATGTTGCGAGAAGGTTGAGAAGTCATGATTACAGACGATTTTGAGAAGTAGAGAGAATTTGGGAAAATTTCTGGAGTTTAGGGTTGTGTAGGAAGTGATTATGTGAAAAAGTTGTGCTTTGTGAGTGAAGTGACAATTTATATCAAATACAGTACACACTCAGAAAATAAGCACAAACGAGGGAGCGCGAACAGTTTAAAATTAATTTAAAATTGTTTAACTGCAAATTCATCATTAACTGTTCTTTACCCATCAGGATCTAGACACGTGTAAAAGAGGCTTAATCATAGCTGACGCGTGTACAGACAACTGTTGTACACTAACTTGTACTAAACGTTTCATTTCCGTCCAGTTCAGAGCCAAACTCATTTGTGTCTAACACCTCATCAGAACCTGTTACTCTTTAGGACCCATATTATTCAGAACTTCCCAAAGGAGACTCTGAATTATTAGTGGTTCTGAAGGAGCTTCAGATCCTAATTCTATTTTGCATCTCAGAGCTAGTTTTCTTCAGAGATGAAATGCATGTTCAAGTTCTTTTTAATAATGTCAAAACGTTCAATAGCCAAAGGTTTTGTAAATATGTCAGCCCATTGATGTTCAGTATCAATGAATTGAATATCTATAGTACCTTTCTGAACATGATCTCTTATAAAATGATGCTTAATTTCAATATGTTTAGCTCTGGAGTGCAGAATAGGGTTCTTAGACAAATGAATAGCAGCATTATTGTCACAGTATAGTGGAATACTACTTTCAGCTATATTATAATCCTCTAGCTGATATTTCATCCAGAGTAGCGGGTGCAACATTTAGCAGCTGAGATGTATTCTGCTTCTGCTGTAGACAAAGCAATGATTGCTTGTCTCTTGCTGGCCCAGGATATGAGATTCTCACCAATAAATTGGCAATTTCCACTAGTGGATTTTCTCTCAATCCTGTCTCCAGCATAGTCAGCATCGCAGAATCCAACTAGCTTACTATCTAGGGATTTTTTATAAAGTAGTCCTAGATTAGTAGTTCCTTTCAGATATCTAAAGATCCTCTTAACAGCAGTTAAATGATGTTCTCTAGGATCTGACTGAAATCTTGCACACAAGCATACACTATACAAAATATCAGGTCTAGATGTTGTTAAGTAAAGTAGAGAACCAATCATACCTCTGTATAGCTTTTGATCTACTTTGCTGCCAATTTCTTCCTTGCTCAGGCTGCTTGTTGGATGCATGGGTGTGGCCATCGTCTTACAATCTTCAAGGTTGAACTTCTTCAGAAGCTCTTTCGTATACTTGCTCTGATGAATGTAAGTGCCATCTTTTCCTTGGTTAATTTGAATCCCCAGGAAAAACTTCAGTTCACCCATCATGCTCATCTCAAATTCGTCCTGCATCAGCTTGGAGAAATTCTTGCACAGAGACGCATTAGTAGATCCAAATATAATATCATCAACATATATTTGAATGATTAAAATATCCTTCTTAGATGTCTTTCTGAAGAGGGTATTATCTATTTGACCTTTTTGAAAACCGTTTTCTAATAAGAAATTACTCAGCCTCTCATACCAAGCTCTGAGAGCTTGTTTGAGACCATAAAGTGATTTCTTTAATTTGAAAACATGCTCAGGGTTTTTCAAATCCTCAAACCCCGGCGGTTGTTTGACATATACTTCTTCAGAAATTACACCATTTAAGAAGGCGCTTTTGTAACATTCCACTTGATTATTAGAAGTAATAATAATTAGAGGTGTAAATGGAGATAGGTTCTACCAAAGGTAGTGAGAAGGACATTAAAGCATATTGAATTAAACAATAGATTTGGGCTAGGAAGCTTAGGGGCCCACGTTGGGTCACTTAAAACAACTCATGACCAAGAGATTATTCACTTTTATTCATTTGTGAAAAGCTAGCAGTAATCAAAACCTCTCTCTTGCTCTTCTTCTTCCTTGGCCGAAAACAACAACAGCCACAACAATACACTCATTCTCAAATTCAACATGCAATCTACAACTTGGATAGAAGTAAGGCTAAGAAACATTAGTATTAGGTTTCAATCCATTCTCACCCTTTTAACTTTCTCACGCCACCTTCTTGCTCTTTAAGCTCCATGGTTTAGTATGCATGCCCAATGCTTCCTTTGGATTCAAGATTGGAATGAAGTAATGGGATTTCAGTCACTGCATGTGTTGACTACCAAGAGCTGTGGTGCCATTGTTCCTAATTTTAAGGTAAGGAGTTTAACTTTCATAAATTCATGAGTTTCCCTCTTGTATCAACCAATCATTCAATCTTGACCCATACTGTGATTCGTTGTTGCATGTGTGTTTAACCCCTTAATTCGAGCTTGGTGTTGGCTGGGAAGATATGGGTGCTATGGAAGAGTGGGATTTGGAACAGAACCCTGTTTTCGTCTCTCTGTTGCACTCGCCTAGCGAGTGAAAGTACTCGCCCCAGCGAGTTACTCAGATTGCTGTTGCATGTGTCTTTTGTTCCTTCAGCCAATTTCCAAACCTTGGTAAGCTATTCCCTAATATCTCTGTTAGCCATTTCAGTCATAGTGATGATTATTTCATTCCTCAACCTCTAGCAATTATTCAAAACACTTATCAAACCATTCTTTTTCCATTTCTTTGTTCTCAAGCACTATTGGGGTTTTCAGTGAGTTCTGGTGCAGAGAGCTTTGATGCTGTAGCAGAGCTAGAATGCAGGTTAAAGCTTCATTAAAGGTGGGTTCTTTAGGATAGTTTAGATAGTTTCCCCAATTTATGAATTTGCATGTGAACTTAGGAAAAATTAGGAAAAGTTGTGTGAGGGGAATTAATCCCAAATTTCCCTCCATTCTGTTTATATATTATGTAAATTATGCTACTGCACTGGTTAAATGAGGATTGTAGGTGTTATTTCTGGAAAACCATGATTTTAGCAAAATTGAGTAATTTCTGCATGAACTCGCCGTAGCGAGTAGACAGCGAGTATTCATGGCGAGCTGGGTTTTGGGCTGATGATACTCGCCGTAGCGAGCTTCTGCTCGCCACAGCGAGTTGAGTTAGGTCAGGACCTATAATCTCGCCATGGCGAGCTTGTGACTCGCCACAGCGAGCTTGTACAAAACTTGTCAATATTTTCTATTTTTCTAACAAACTGCACACACTCGTTTTATATCCTCATAAGAGCCAGATAGTTTGCAGTACTATAATTAATATAACATCGGACAGAATGTTAATCACAGATAATTGTTAGGGCATAACTTAGAATATTATTAGGTTTGTATGCTCCCCGGGTTTTGGGAAATTATGGTAGTAAGAACTAAATTAGTATCAGTCAATCATGAGCGATCTGTTATGTCGCGCTATGGACTCCCAATGGGACAATCCATTAGGATATGATATTTGTGAGCTTCATGCCGTGACCGAATCGGTTGACGGATATGGCAGGCCTCTGAGACCTGCTCACCTCAGAGTGTCCTTGTGTTTAAAATGAATAAGAGTTTATTAATCTGTGATACACCTTTATTTTATGCTATTATGTTATGTTAGTTAAGTTAATATGTTGCGACTGATTTTAGGATCCCCCGGTGTAGTCACCTCTAGGAGGGTAGTAGGACTCACTGAGGCTTAGTAGTCTCACCCCACTCCAAATCAATTTTTTTTAGGTAGACAGGTCATTCGGAGCAAGGACCAGGCGGGAGACTGACAGTTGGAGCTGTGCTTGGATTGTCGGACTAGAAGCTTTAGTCTTCTTCTTGTTTCTTTATTAATCTGTTTATTTGTCGTTGTTTCAATTCCGCTTTATTTCATCAGTTTATCCTTTTGTATTCGTGACCAGTTGTAACTGCTTAAATTATTCAGTAAATTTTAATTGTACTCAGATCCATATTATGTATGTCTTGACTAAATATTCTAGATATTTTAGTTGGGGCGTTATAATTGGTATCAGAGCAGGTCGATCCAGTATCGGACCTTGCCATGAGTCATTCAATCCATTCCTAAGTAATTCAGACTCTTTGGATCTGAACTGTTTACGCTGAAACTATCGCGTGCTGAGCCTGATCAACTCAGTATTGTGTATGGTAGGCAGGGTATTATGGTTTAGAACTGAAGCGGACTCTGGAAATTCCAGCGGTAAACCCGTAGCGAAGCTGCAATCGAGGAACAATCGTTGAAGGAGATTCTTATAAGAGAGTATTGGAACAGTGGCAAATGGTGCCACAGGAGTAAGCTGTGTATGCAAGCAAGGAATGCAAGTGTATCCATATACTGAATTGTGTAGTACACAACAGTATTCAACTGACACTGAGTGTCAGGTAAACTCCCTGAACCTATAAGTACCCTTATCCTATCGAGAGCCTAGATTCAGCCAAGTTTGTGAGCCAAATCAACACCCAAGAATAGTAGGCAGTAAACCAAAACTCATCCTAAGTCCAAGTTAGTATATGACTAGGAATTATGGTGTTGTGCAAAGTAGAAAATTGGACGAACCACAGAATTATTCCTTTACACTCTGTCTAACTCGCTTAGCGAACAAGCACACGCTGCAGCGAGCTCAGCAGGCTGCTGCTACTGCTTGTTGCAACATGGTTTTCTGTTCAGTCATTTTTTTTTTTTTTTGCCATGGAGAACAGTCTCAAGCCCTCATTCATGTTCTTACCATTCCATCTTTTAGAATTTCAGTGTATTTGACCCTAAGCCAACCTGTACTTTTAGGGATTGTTGAGGAAACACATTTGGAGGTAACATTAGAAGTTGAGTGCAAACTAGAAGTGGGATTAAGTAAACCCGTCCTAATAAAGAAGCAATGATTAAACTGAGAGCACTGGGACTCAGCCATATTTAGTTTAACAAATTAGACTCCATTTTATCCGTGTCTGTACCCGATATAGCAACTTAAACTCAGACCGCCCCTACGGTTCCAAGTTAGAAACCCAGTGTAGTGAACCAAATAGATATCCTTAGCATAGAACTTTCAAATTGAACTCCCTAAACTAGAGAAGCCAAATTAGGGCGCGAACACATTCCAATATTTCTTTAAGGTCACCTTATTAGACTTCCCTCTAGAATGCCCTTAACTAAGTTACTTTGACCTTTCGTCGCGTGATAGTGTTCCTAATCCACCATTAAGAACTAAACTTCATTTAGAACAACAATTAAGAATTTCCTTTTCAACTACACCAGTCTTTACTAGTAGACCCAGCAAACTCATTAAGTACCTTTACTATCATGTCCCTAAAATAGTAAGTCAATGGATTAGCACAAGCCGATACTACGTGTTTAGGATTTCAAATCGAACAACCTGTACTAGAGAATCACATTAGAAGACAATAATAGAACCTTGACATATAAGTCTTGACCTTGCCTCACATCAAAATTAAATTCCTCTTTAGTAACACCGTCATCCAAATAGGTTTGTTTTTGACCGTTAAATCAAGCATTCAAATGCTAGTGGCATAGAACTTTTAGCCAATTTAATCACCCGTCAAGAATAGGAAACCTCAGCATCCGTACCTCAATATTTCCCTTATCGCAAAACCTATTAGGTGAACACCTAAGGTAACTAACTTTAGATGTCAGTAAATAGGACCGGCCTATTAGAGTATACCAGTAGACGCACCTGACCCTTGTAGGTTAAGTTTTAACTAGTGTAACAGTTAAGGATTACCGTTAGCTCTGTCAGATGCCAAGACAATCCGTAGTTACTTTGCCATTAGAAGAATTAGAGACCGGAAACTCAGTTCCATGATAGGTTGACCATGTAGTTTACGAACCCTTATAATTGGACCATTTAACTAAGAAATCCTTAGGATCAGTTAAACCGTACATTCGAGAGTTGTCATCCACTTACCAATAGGCTAGTAATCCAATATTGTAGGCCCACAAGTCACCCAGTTTGAGGATTAGGTTTAACCTACCATAATTATTTACTCTCCCGAATCCAACCAAGCTGTATTACTACCTCAGATAATAACATTAGATGACAAGCGACATAGGGTCGACATTTTGTGTAGAACAAACCTTAAGCCAGACAGTAGAAGACACAACTTGATAAGATTGACAAAATAAGAGACTATACCAATAACACCAATTCCTGGAACATTCCTTTAGGTACATGTATTAATTATCCAGACTTAAGTAACTAAGTTTGACCTTAGTCTCAGCCACCGACACACCTCAGTATATATTCGGACCTTCCTGTTATGAGACTGTTAGAAATCAGTTAGACATACCGGTGAGAAATCGTCAGTAGGAAATTGAGTGAGAACTCAGTTGTCCCAACCTAAGAGCTCTGACAGCAGAAATGGAGATGTAGAACTTTAGCCTGAACTCAATAGGAAACCAATCTTCAATTACTTTTCATTCGTTCTGAGATTCTTTTTCAGCCAGCTCATTGGACCAAGCAATGTTCAAATCTACGTTCATAAGTCCTGGAACACTATGTACGTGTGTACTCTATAACTTGTCTGATTACGCGACAGATGAGAAAATTCTTCTCCAGCCTTAATGGCTTGACAACCACGTGTTGTACCTAAATTCAATTAGGGTGCAAACTTTTCAAACTTCTCGAAGCCAATTAGTTATCTTGAGGGTGATAATGTCACACTTAAGTAACCACATTAAGTGTTTTCAGTTTTCCAGTTAAGTTATTATTAACAGAAATCTATCTGCGGAAGTTAATTATTCTTGAGAAGGTCAAGAATATTTTCCGTTTCACTTCTGACTCGTTCGGTTGATCCGTCAATCAACATACTTCAAACCACCCCAGTAAAACTTATCTAGCCCTGTATCAGCAAATCAGTTAAACTTCGTACACTCAAACCAGTAATATGATCTTCCATAAAGTTAGTTATCTATCTTCCGTAGCCTTATCAGTCGAACTCAGAATTAAGTTTGGACCAGCCCCGAAATCTGTGGAATTAAGTTATACCAGTAAGACCAGTGTATTAACCTTGAGTGTCTCTGCCCGAACATTCCAACTTTCCATGATTCAATTCCTATAATCTCGTGAGATCAAGTATAGAAGCCTGAACGCCTGGACCAGAGCTTTCCAATTCTAAGTATAGTTGCCAGTAATTAGTCAGTGTAAGTGTAAGAGTTAATTACTCGCTTGGAGTAATGTGTCATCCTCTTTTGGAAACCCTTTTCTATCCTAGTGATCGGTTAAGACAATTCAGTCAACCACTCTAAGCCAAACCATTCAATCCAACCTTAGCATTACAAATTCAGACTTTATGTTTCCAGCTAGCCAAGTCCCATACTTGGGTTACCAACGAAGGGCTTCAAACAAGATTGACCTGTAATCCTGAGAAGTGATCTGAACCTGAGTGCGTCCGCGTGTTTAATGTACGACTCGATCGTCGTGTCGTGACGGAATGGATAGAAATTGTAGGTGGGATTTTATCGGATAACTATAAGTTCGTCTATGGAAGAGTCCAACTCATTGGTAGAAAAACCGGTAGTGTTTAGACAATTTTCCACTCGTTTTATATTTCGAACGATTCTGGAGTAATTACACAACACGTGATACAGAGGTACATATAACATGTCAAGCATGGTGGTGTTCAGAAAGGAGAACGACTATATGACTGAGGGGATTTGGATATGACAATATCAATACCAGACCAGGTACCGACCCTCTGAACCAGTTGGGACTGGAACTAATTCCATTGGGAATGGAGTAAGTGTAATGATAGTAAGTACTTGAATCAGAGTGCGCAGCACTGGAACTTTGAGAATGTGAGAATAACCTTTAACTAGTAACCTTAATAGAGGAAAGTTTTATTCCAAGGGGTTGGATGCGTTAAACTGAAGAATAGACGAAGTGTAGCTTCAGATGCAGACCTAAACAACCTACCCTGTTGTGGAATAGACAAGTTTGAATTTCGAGGACGAAATTTCTTTAAGTGGGGTAGATTGTAACATTCCACTTGATTATTAGAAGTAATAATAATTAGAGGTGTAAATGGAGATAGGTTCTACCAAAGGTAGTGAGAAGGACATTAAAGCATATTGAATTAAACAATAGATTTGGGCTAGGAAGCTTAGGGGCCCACGTTGGGTCACTTAAAACAACTCATGACCAAGAGATTATTCACTTTTATTCATTTGTGAAAAGCTAGCAGTAATCAAAACCTCTCTCTTGCTCTTCTTCTTCCTTGGCCGAAAACAACAACAGCCACAACAATACACTCATTCTCAAATTCAACATGCAATCTACAACTTGGATAGAAGTAAGGCTAAGAAACATTAGTATTAGGTTTCAATCCATTCTCACCCTTTTAACTTTCTCACGCCACCTTCTTGCTCTTTAAGCTCCATGGTTTAGTATGCATGCCCAATGCTTCCTTTGGATTCAAGATTGGAATGAAGTAATGGGATTTCAGTCACTGCATGTGTTGACTACCAAGAGCTGTGGTGCCATTGTTCCTAATTTTAAGGTAAGGAGTTTAACTTTCATAAATTCATGAGTTTCCCTCTTGTATCAACCAATCATTCAATCTTGACCCATACTGTGATTCGTTGTTGCATGTGTGTTTAACCCCTTAATTCGAGCTTGGTGTTGGCTGGGAAGATATGGGTGCTATGGAAGAGTGGGATTTGGAACAGAACCCTGTTTTCGTCTCTCTGTTGCACTCGCCTAGCGAGTGAAAGTACTCGCCCCAGCGAGTTACTCAGATTGCTGTTGCATGTGTCTTTTGTTCCTTCAGCCAATTTCCAAACCTTGGTAAGCTATTCCCTAATATCTCTGTTAGCCATTTCAGTCATAGTGATGATTATTTCATTCCTCAACCTCTAGCAATTATTCAAAACACTTATCAAACCATTCTTTTTCAATTTCTTTGTTCTCAAGCACTATTGGGGTTTTCAGTGAGTTCTGGTGCAGAGAGCTTTGATGCTGTAGCAGAGCTAGAATACAGGTTAAAGCTTCATTAAAGGTGGGTTCTTTAGGATAGTTTAGATAGTTTCCCCAATTTATGAATTTGCATGTGAACTTAGGAAAAATTAGGAAAAGTTGTGTGAGGGGAATTAATCCCAAATTTCCCTCCATTCTGTTTATATATTATGTAAATTATGCTACTGCACTGGTTAAATGAGGATTGTAGGTGTTATTTCTGGAAAACCATGATTTTAGCAAAATTGAGTAATTTCTGCATGAACTCGCCGTAGCGAGTAGACAGCGAGTATTCATGGCGAGCTGGGTTTTGGGCTGATGATACTCGCCGTAGCGAGCTTCTGCTCGCCACAGCGAGTTGAGTTAGGTCAGGACCTATAATCTCGCCATGGCGAGCTTGTGACTCGCCACAGCGAGCTTGTACAAAACTTGTCAATATTTTCTATTTTTCTAACAAACTGCACACACTCGTTTTATATCCTCATAAGAGCCAGATAGTTTGCAGTACTATAATTAATATAACATCGGACAGAATGTTAATCACAGATAATTGTTAGGGCATAACTTAGAATATTATTAGGTTTGTATGCTCCCCGGGTTTTGGGAAATTATGGTAGTAAGAACTAAATTAGTATCAGTCAATCATGAGCGATCTGTTATGTCGCGCTATGGACTCCCAATGGGACAATCCATTAGGATATGATATTTGTGAGCTTCATGCCGTGACCGAATCGGTTGACGGATATGGCAGGCCTCTGAGACCTGCTCACCTCAGAGTGTCCTTGTGTTTAAAATGAATAAGAGTTTATTAATATGTGATACACCTTTATTTTATGCTATTATGTTATGTTAGTTAAGTTAATATGTTACGACTGATTTTAGGATCCCCCGGTGTAGTCACCTCTAGGAGGGTAGTAGGACTCACTGAGGCTTAGTAGTCTCACCCCACTCCAAATCAAATTTTTTTAGGTAGACAGGTCATTCGGAGCAAGGACCAGGCGGGAGACTGACAGTTGGAGCTGTGCTTGGATTGTCGGACTAGAAGCTTTAGTCTTCTTCTTGTTTCTTTATTAATCTGTTTATTTGTCGTTGTTTCAATTCCGCTGTATTTCATCAGTTTATCCTTTTGTATTCGTGACCAGTTGTAACTGCTTAAATTATTTAGTAAATTTTAATTGTACTCAGATCCATATTATGTATGTCTTGACTAAATATTCTAGATATTTTAGTTGGGGCGTTATAGCTTTTAACATCCATCTGATATAAGGTTATTCCATTATTAACTGCATATGATAACAATAACCTGATTGCTTCCAGTCTTGCTACTGGAGCAAATGTTTCAGTGAAGTCGATGCCTTCTTACTGGCTGTAGCCTTGTGCTACTAGTCTAGCCTTGTTTCTTACCACTTCACCTTGTTCATTCAGCTTGTTTCTAAATACCCACTTGGTTCCAATGATGTTCTTGTGTGCTGGTCTTGGCACTAGGTCCCACACATCATTTCTTTGGAACTGGTTCAGCTCATCTTGCATTGCTATAATCCATCCATCATCAGAGAGAGCTTCATCAATAGTCTTTGGTTCTATCATAGATATGAGTCCTAGAAGTGAATCATGTTGTTGATAATCTGATCTCGTTCTTCTTGGACTTTCTTTGTTACCAATGATGAGATCTTCTGGATGTGATGATTTATATTTGAATGTTCTCTTTGGAGCTTCATTAGTTTCAACACTTGCTTGGGTATCATCTTCTGAGACATCATTATGTTCTTCAGATGCTTCTAATGGAGATGCTTCTTCTGAGGCTTCTTCCACTTCAGCTTCTGAAGTCTCATTCGCTTCTGATGCTTTCTCAGGTTCTGAATTGTTATACTGATATGGAATACCTACATAACTATTGTCTTGCTCTGACATTTTACTGTCAGGCTCTTTGTCATCAAATCTGACATGTATAGATTCTTCAACTGTGTCAGTTTCAGAATTATACACTCTGTATGCGTTTGAGTGTTCAGAGTAACCTATAAAGATTCCCTTACAAGCTTTGGCATCAAATTTTCTTTTGTAGGCCTTATTGTTCAGAATGTAACAGGTACATCCGAACTGGTGAAAATAAGAGATGTTGGGCTTTCTTCCTTTGAAGAGTTCATATACTGTTTTATTCAATATAGGTCTGATATAGATCCTATTTTGAATATAACAAGCTGTGTTCACAGCTTCTGCCCATAAGTGCTTGGCAAGTTTGGTCTTGTGCATCATGGTTCTTGCCATCTCTTGTAAAGACCTGTTCTTTCTCTCTACAACACCATTTTGTTGTGGTGTTCTAGGAGCTGAGAACTCATGGATAATTCCATGGTCTTCACAAAAAGTTGCAAAGGGTTCGTTTTCAAACTCACCCCTATGATCACTTCTGATCTTTAAGATCTTAAGACTCTTTTCACTTTGCACTTGGGTGCAGAAGATGGTAAACACATCATACGCATCATCTTTTACTCTAAGAAATTTAACCCAAGTCCATCTACTGTAATCATCAACAATGACCAGTCCATATTTCTTTCCATTGATTGAGGCAGTACTTACCGGGCCAAACAAATCAATGTGAAGCAGCTCAATAGGTCTTGAGGTAGAGACAATGTTTTTGGGTTTAAAAGAGGTTTTTGAAATTTTACCAATCTGACAGGGACTATACAGAGCATCTGAATGATAGTTAAGATTGGGTAGGCCTTTAACCAAACTTAGTTTGTTGAGCTTAGAGATTAATCTCCAGTTAGAATGTCCTAAGCGTTGGTGTCAGACCCATTTTCATCATTCACAGATAGAAGACATACTATCTTTTGCTCTGTGAGTTCTGACAGATTGATTTTGTAAACATTGCCTTTCCTTAAGCCTCTGAACACTATAAACTCATCAGACTCTCTAATTACAGTACATGCATCTTTATTAAACTTAACAACATATCCACTATCACAGAATTGACTAATGCTAAGTAGATTATGTTTGAGGCCATCAACTAACCAAACATCTTTAATAGAAAGAGAAGAATTACCAACTGTACCAGTACCAGTGATCTTCCCTTTTTGGTTTCCTCCAAATCCCACAGTTCCTCCCTCTCTCAGAGTCAGGGTTTGGAACATATGCTTGTTTCCTGTCATGTGACGTGAGCAGCCACTGTCCAGGTACCAAGAATGGTGCTCTTGCCTTCTTGGTGCGCAAACCTGATACATAAACAATTTCAGATTTTGGTACCCATATTTTTATGGGTCCTTTATGGTTAGTCCTTGCTACCCTAGGTTGCTTTTGCTTCTGAGGTCTATCAGTAGTCCTGAAGTTATTAGAGCTTTTAGAAAACTTTTTAGGCTCTGAATAACTTTTAGACCTTGCCTTAGAATATACCAGAATTTTATTTGTTTTTACATTGTTCTGAGGCTTGGAGGCCTTAGGCTCTGAGGTATTCAGAGCCTGAGACTTCTTAGCCTCTGACTCAATTGATTTTTCAGAATTTGGTATATCTAAGACTTCTGATTGACTTTTGACAAACACAGCCTTAGGTTTAGCCTTATCAGTGTTAGAGGATTTAGAAAGTAATGGATTATCTTTAAAATGTGAAAATCCAAGACCTTCACCTCTGTTCCTACTAACGTGATATATTAAAGAAGCTATCTTGCTTCTCTTCATGCCGTTGATAAGAAATTCCTGCAGAGCAAATTCATGCTCTGGAGGGACCTTATCATTATAAACATAATGAGTTTCCATAAATGAGTTTCTACTTTCTAGAGACTCATTTTCTTCAACTATTATGTTCATTTTCTCAGTTAGGTTATTGTAAGCCTTTTTCAAGACCTTACATTCATCTGCCTTTTTAGTGAGCATTTTCAAAGCATCCTTAAGAGAATCTACTAACTCAGTTCTAGATAATTTAGCTATTACCTCTTCCTCATCTTCAGAGTCTGAATCTGGTTCAGAGTCCTCTATGTCAGAGGTGGTTGCCATCAGAGCTAAATTTGCTTCCTCATCGCCTTCTGAATCTGAGTCTTTATCAAGGTCTTCCCACGTTGCTAGGAAGCTCTTCTTGACCTTACTCTTGTATCTCTCTTTGCTGGAGCTTTGCTTAGATGGCCTGCTCCTGTTTTCCGGACAATCAGCAATGAAATGTCCAGGCTTATTACATTTGAAGCACTTGTTCTGATCTTCCTTCTTGTCTTTGACAGTGCTCATTCTTTTGGAAGATCCTCCAAATTTCCCTGCGTATTTCTTGCTTCGTTTCGCCCATTGGGAAACTTTAGCAGCCATCAGTACCATTTCCTCTTCATCCTCAGACTCAATCTCATTACCTCCTTCAGAAGCCTCGTCATCAGAGTCTACAACCTTGGCCTTCAGAGCCTTTGATGAGCTCTTGGAGCTTAAGGCTATCCCTTTCATCTTCTTAGTTGACTCATCCGTCATTAATTCCATCTCATGACTTTTCAATGAACTAACTAAGCTTTCAAGGGATACAGTGTCCAAATCCTTAGACTCTTCAAAAGCAGTCACCTTGGGTCTCCACTTAGGTGGCAAGCTTCTTAGTACCTTTCTCACATGATCTGCTTCAGTATAACTCTTGTCTAATATTTGAAGTCCAGATACTAATATTTGAAACCGTGAAAACATAGTTTCTATATCCTCTCCGTCCTTCATCTTAAACAGCTCATACTGATGCACTAACAAGTTAGCTTTAGCCTCCTTAACTTGTTTGTTGCCCTCATACTTGGATTTTAAAGAATCCCAAATTGACTTTGCAGTTCTCTTATCTCCAATTTTAAGGTATTCATCATGTGAGATGGCGTTAGTCATCATTCCTTTTACAGAGTGATGCTTCTTGTACTCTAGCTACTGAGTAGGTGTAAAGGATTTCCTATTCTGAGAACTAACTACTCCTTCTGAATCCATATTTTCAAAATTTACTCCATCTTCTACCAAGTCCCATAAGTCACAGTCAATTCCCATAATGTGACTATACATCTTGGTTTTCCAAAAGGGGTAACCAGTCTCAGTTCCGTTGAAGAAAGGAACCTTATCAGATGACTTCCTTTCATGTGAGTTTGAGTCATAGTTGAAAGGAATCTCATTCTTGTTCTTCTCAGCAGACATGTTTTTCCTCCTGGATCTTTACTGTTTCACAGTTTTGTGAGTTACGCAACATACCTTGCTGCTGATACCAATTGAAGGTGGAAAAACACAAGAAGGGGGGGGGGGGGTTGAATCGTGTTTTTAGAATTAAAACTTTTTCTAACTTAGAATACAAAAGCAGCGGATATAGATACGAGATAACTAAAAGGATGCTGAGAGAGAGAAAGAAAGACACAAAGATTTATCCTGGTTCTCCTCACAACTTGAGAGTACGTCCAGTCCCCTTGTTACTAACAAGAGATTTCCACTATAATCTTCTCAAGATTACAAATTGCTCAAGCACAATTGCAAGAGACTTCTCAGGTGCTCAAGTTTCACTAAACAAGAGACTTCACAAACAAACTTAAAATCTAAGAATGATTGTTAATGGACACTTGATATACTATCAGAGGTGTTTACAAAATACAACATGTCATACCCTATATTTTGTCCACTCTTTTTTCGTCAGGTCTTTTATCATTAATGCAAATCTATTATTTTGCATCTATTGACAAGTGCAAAATCCTCATTTGATATGTATAAAAATATTAATTTAAGAAAAAGATTCTTTTTTTTTGTTTCGTGAGAAATGTTTCAACGAAAATAGTCTGGATATTCGATGGTAATACTCTGGACACATAACACAAACACAAGCAAAAACGTAGTCTTGGAGCGCAAGAATTAAAAGAATCAAGCAAAACAATAACCAGAGTGGTCTAAATAAAATTCTAAAAGATTTAGTAACATCTATGAGGTGTCCACCTTTACAACTCATTATGAGTTGTCATCTACTAAGTCCAAAATGACCAGAGTGGTCTGGGTGAGTAAAACACTCATAATCTACTTCTAGAGTACTCTGGATGCAACCAGAGTGGTATGGACATGTTTTGCATAAGGGGACAAGGATTTAGTAATATCTATGAGGTGTCCACCTTTACAACTCATCATGAGTTGTCATCCACTAAGATCAAAATGACCAGAGTGGTCTGGGTGAATAAAACACTCACTGTCTACTTCTAGAGTACTCTGGATGCAACCAGAGTGGTTTGGACATGTTTTGCATAAGGGGACAATGATTTAGTAATATCTATGAGGTGTCCACCTTTACAACTCATCATGAGTTGTCATCCACTAAGATCAAACGACCAGAGTGGTCTGGGTGAGTAAAACACTCATAGTCTGCCTCTAGAGTGCTCTAGATGCATCCAGAATGGTCTGATCTTTCTCTAAGATTATGAACTCAATAATTGGGTTCCAAGCTTCTCAAAACTCTATAAATAGGGGAAGTCTTCATGAGAAAAGGGGGAGGAGTTTTACAAAGAAAAATTACTATGCAAAATTGTTGAAGCAAAAATCCAACAAATCATAAACTCTTCAAAAAAAATCAAAGTGTTCATCATATTCACTCATTTTGTTCTTCCTCCACCATAAATCACATACCACCACTTTCCTCCACCATAAACCACAAATAACCACCTCCCTCCACCACAAAATCATCACCTTCACCACCTTCAACCATATTCAAATCACTCACACAATCTTTTTCAACACAACCACAAACACCAATTCCACTCATAATCAACTTCATCTCCTTCATCCAAAGCTTGTTGTTCATATCACTCAAAGTGTTCATCACACTCAAAACTTCATCTTTCACTGTAAATTTCTCTTCTCCTTTAACTCTTAAACCTTCACCACCTTTCAAACACACACGCACGCTAACTAAATAAATATTTCCTTAACATTTATTAATTCAGCTCTAACCATCCAGAAATTTCTGGTCCATTGGTTTTTATTGTATTTTATTTATTTATTTATCTTTGCTAACCATCCAGAAATTTCTGGTCCATTGGTTTTTTTTATTTATTTATCTTTGCTAACCATCCAGAAATTTCCGGTCCATTGGTTTTTTTATTATTTATTTATTTATTTATCTTTGCTAACCATCCAAAAATTTCTGGTCCATTGGTTTTTTTTTTTATTTTTTTTATTTTATCTTTGCTAACCATCTATAAATTTCCGATCTTTCACTTTTATTAATCCTGTACTAACTATTTCCAGAGTTCTCTGTTCCTTTTTGACTAACAAATCAAAAGAAATATGGTCACGATCATTATTTTCCAAATATCTTTTTTTTCAAGACCTTAAAATCAAATTCAACTCACCAAATCAAGTTTTTGCCTTTGTGTAGTGAAAAATAATCAAAACAAACTTCTTTTCAATTTTTGCCTTCGCACAATCAAAAAATAACCAAAAACAACTCTTTTTCATCAAATAAATTTTGTGCCCTTGTGTAGTCAAAAACAAAACAACCTTTTTCAAAACGAATGAGTTTTATCCTTTCTAACGTGATACAAACAACGCTTAAGTCTCCCACGCGCGAGCATACAAGCATACGTTTAACCACTAGGATGCGACTTAAAACGATGTTCACAAAAAATATCAAAACAACTTCCTTTCGCAAATAAAATCAACCAACGCACAAACATTTTCTACCCTAAAGAACTACGTAGCTTTGATTTTCCCATTGCAATTGGGAATACGTAGGAGCGGGATCCAACAACCGTCAAGCACAATAATAAAAAACTAATTTTTTCTCCTTTTGTAAATATTTTAATAATTGACGAAAAGCATGCAAACAAATTAAAAACACTTTTAACCCTAAGCTAACAAGAAGGTGCCCGTTGAGTACAACGGATGTGAGGGGTGCTAATACCTTCCCCTTGCATAATCGACTCCCGAACCCGGAAATGGTTGCGATGGCCATCTTTCCGTTGCTTTCAAGGTTTTATCGATATTTTCCTTTTCCTACGGGAATGAATAAAGTTCGGTGGCGACTCTGGGTTTCATTTCGCGCGTATTTACGCTCCGGGCGTTTATCGCGGCGCGACACAACACAGATTGCTTTAAGACTTTGAATGACAGATTAAACAAATGATGTCAGAATGCTTCAGAGCCTTAAACGCAATAATAGAACGGTAGTCATTTCTTCCATTTGAGTCTTCTATTTATACTTGGGTGGAAGATGATGACCGTTGCAGAGAGATAAGTTGCCAGCTGGAATTTGTTCGTACAATTGCTAGTTGTAGATTGCCTTCTTTAGCAGGAATTTCAATTCCACTACCTTGCAATTTGAATTATTGCTCAACCATTTTGAGTAATAATAGTACGATAGTACAGTCCTCAAATGCGCTCCACTTATGGATAAGATTAACGTTGTACTAACGAATATTCCTTCCTGTGGATATGACAGAGTCCTAAAATGGATTGTTCTTCAATCATTGGTTCTGATTCTGTCAGTTATTGAGTGACGCAAATTCCTTTTGTTTCAGAGCCTGGAGTGTAGCTTCTTAAGGTTCTCAGCATATGATATCTTCAGAGCCTTGCCTTTGTCTTCAGAGCCACTTCCTTCAGACCTTGAATTTTGAGCTTCTGATGATCAGCGATAAGCTTTCAGAGTCTCTTTGCTTGGCATCTCTGCTTTTATTCATAGTGCTTCTGAATGAAATTTTATCTTATGATTCTGCACACTAGAATAAACATTAGTAATACCAATTGCAATTTTAATACTTTGTTATCATCAAAACCAACTAAAATCTTAGAGGTTCATGTCAGACCCACTTTGTTCCAACAGTTACCTCTCCCTTGATGAGGGAAAGTTCTTCCCGTAGAGAGCGCATATGCCCTCCTTACTCCTCCTCACTTTAGAGAGAAGTGTCTCTCTTAGAACTCTAAACTGTTGAATGAGTCTAGATTTTCTGAGTGAGAAATAATGAGTGAGGGGAGCTCTATTTATAATTTTCTAACGGGCCTTCAGGACGCCATCATGGCCACGATGGGAGTGCATTTGCTTCAATTTTAACGCAAATTTTCTCCTTTGTCTTGGGCGCTAAGTCGATTCCCATCGTGGCCACAATGGAGCTGCTGTATTTATCCACTTTTTGCTCTCTTTTTAGCGTTTTCTTGATTCTTGTCTTCTTTTTGTCGTAGCTTCGTTTCTTCAGGATTTTGCTCTGTTATTGGTCTTCAAAGTCCTAAACTATTACTAAATTAAATACTAAAAATACTACCTAAATTCCTGTCATCAGACGCCTTTCACCAATTTATGTTGTGGCGTAATTGTTAATGTGTAATCTGAATAAGCTTGTGTGTGTGTTAGGCTTATATGCCTTAGCTAGCTTGTGTGTGTGTTAGGCTTGTATGCCTTAGCTTAGCTTGTGTGTGATAGGCTTGTATGCCTTAGCTGTCATGTAAACTCTCCTATATATATAAAGAGCATTGCTCTATGTGAATAAAGTGAAGTGACCATTTTATGCCTAACAAGTGGTATCAGAGCCTGGTATCACGGTGGCACCTGCAGATGCTACGACGGAGCAACAACAATCAGCAGCAGCTAGTCGATTGAAAGATTTAAAAGTGAAGAACTACCTCTTTCAATCTATTGATCGTACGATCTTGGAAACAATTCTCACACGCAACACTGCAAAGGATATTTGGGATTCGATGCGCAGCAAATACCAAGGATCAACGAAGGTGAAACGGGCTCAATTACAAGCATTACGACGAGAATTTGAGGTTCTTGGAATGAAAGATAATGAATCGATTGATGAGTACTTTGCTCGTACTCTGGCGATTGCAAATCGCATGTCAGCTAATGGTGAAGCAATGCAACAAGTTCACATTGTTGAGAAGATTTTGCGATCTTTGATTCCGAAATACAATTACGTAGTGTGTTCTATAGAGGAATCTAATGATGTAACCACCCTATCTGTTGATGAACTCCAAAGTTCTTTATTAGTTCAAGAACAAAGATTGAAGGCTCAGACTGATAGAGAAGAAGAGCAAGCCTTAAAAATTACTCATGGTGGACGTGGTGACAGCTCTCGTGGCAGGGGTCGTGGTGGTTCTCGTGGCCGGGGGAGAGGAAGAATCAGTAAGGAGGATATTGAATGTTATAAATGTCACAAGAAAGGACATTTTCGCAATGAATGTCCAAGTTGGGAGGAGAATGATGTCAACTATGCTGAAACTGGTGAAGTCTTGCTCATGGCTCAACACAATCACAACACAAGTGCTAAAGATGAGGTATGGTTTTTACATAGTGGTTGTAGCAATCATATGATTTGATGATAGTGTTAGAGAAACTGTTAAATTGGGTGATGATTCTAGAATGGAAATCAAGGGTAAAGGAAACATAAAACTATGCATCAATGACTTAACTCAAGTGATTACTGAAGTTTACTATATTCCTGGGTTAAAGAATAATTTGCTCAGCATTGGTCAATTGCAAGAAAAGGGGTTATCCATTCATTTTGAGGATAATCATTGTACAGTCCATCATAAACAAAGAGGAGTATTGTTAATGAGTACAAAAATGTCATCAAATCGTATGTTCATTATCTATGCACCTGTGATAATGCCAATGTGCTTCAAAACTACTCAAATGGACAACACTGAGCTGTGGCATAATAGGTATGCACATCTTAGTTTCAAAGGCCTCAACACACTTGTGAAGAAAGAGATGGTACAAGGTCTTCCTAAGCTTCAAGAGAAAGATGATAAGTGTTCTGATTGTATGAAGGGCAAGCAGTATAGAGAAGCAATTCCAAAGGAAGCACAATGGAGAGCTACTAAACACCTAGAGCTTGTTCACTCTGACATATGTGGACCTATAACTCCTCAATCAAATGGAGGATGCAGGTACTTTATGACCTTCACTGAGGATTTTAGTCGCAAAACATGGATTCATCTGTTGGTTGATAAAGCTAGTGCTTTCACTGAATTTAAAAAATTTAAAACCATGGTTGAAAATGAGTCAAATTGTAAAATGATGTGCTTAAGGACAAATAGAGGTGGGGAGTTCACATCTAATGAGTTTAATGAATATTGCTGCAGCAATGGCATTAAGAGACAATTAACTATAGCTTATACTCCACAGCAGAATGAAGTTTCTGAAAGAAAGAATAGGACTCTATTAAATATGGTTGGGAGCATGTTAAGTGGAAGAAATGTACCTAAACCATTCTGGCCAGAAGCATTGAAATGGGCCACATATGTGCTTAACAGAAGTCCAACCTTATCTGTGAAAAACATGACACCAGAAGAAGCTTGGACAGGAAGAAAACCAACAGTTCATCATTTTAGAGTATTTGGATGCTTGTCTTATGTTCACATTCATGATGTTCACAGAAAGAAGCTTGATGATAAGAGTATTCCATGTTTCCTACTTGGCATTTGTAACACCCGTATTTTTATTTTATTCGATTTATTAGAAATAATAACCTTTTTATAGTATTTTATTGGGTTAATTATTATTAAGTGGGATAATGTCCATTTTAGAAAAGAGTAGAGTAATTATTTTATTAAGTGAGTGAGTAGTGTTGTGAAAGAATAAGTTAATTGGGCTTAGACAAAGAGGAAGGATAGTTTGGTCTTTGTAAAACATTAGGTTTTAAATAGGGTTTTGAGGATTAGAGTGAGTAAGAGCTCATAAGAGAAAAATAGAGAAAGAGGTAGAGAGAGAAGCTTAGAAGATAGAAGAAGAAGAAGAAGAAGGAAGTAGAGGGGAAGAGAAGGATTCAAGTGTTCATCTTAATATAAGGTAAGAGAGTAGTTTTTCAATTCATAGAGATGGTTAAAGAGAGGGGAGATGTCTAATCTCCATACCCAAACTCTCTCATCTCTTGGTGGGGATTGGAATGTTAGGGAATTTGTTTTATTAATGCTTGTTGTGTTAGAATGATATATTTCAATGATTCTACTCTTGCTATTACATAGATTAATGGATTGATTTCATGATTTTATGAGAAGAATGGGGTTTTGCTCAAAAATGGGTTTTATGAAATAATACATGAAAAATCCATGCTTTATTGTATGAAATGATGTTTGATGATGTTTTAAATTGTACTTCTATGTTTAGCATGATTTTATAAGCTTAAAGTTGGTAACTTTCTGTATTTTGGGTATTGGATGATGAATTTCGTGTTGATTCTCGTTTAAACCCGAAACAGAACATTCTGTCTGGGCAGTGGTCGCCCAGCGACCACCAGCAACCACCAGCGACCAGGCTTCGCTCTGAGCGATCACCTCTCTGCCTTTCGTCGCTTGTTCCATGGCTAGTAGTCGCCCAACGACCAGGACCTGATTTTGAGAAATTTCTTTAAGTTGTATGATGAGTATGAGATTATAACATGATTAGATTTGGTCTTATAACATGTTATAGATTTGGATTGATTGAATCTTGAGTTAGTATGATGATGATATGTTTATATGTGTATGATTGATTGAAATTGAGGATGATAATTTATAATTGACTTAGATGTTAAGTGTTATTGTACATGCTAATTAACTATGAGTTACGATGATGTGTTGAGTTGAGATTATGTTATTAATGATGATAGATAATTAGTAATTATGTGTGATGATTAATGATGTATGAGGATTAGTTAATAATGTATGACGATTAACTAATGACGTGGGATGATTAGAAGTTAATTAATGATGATGAATTAAGGTGATGTTTTATAATGATGAGTGTGTTGTTGTTTTGTGATTATGATGTTGAAGCTTATGAATATAGAATATTAGGATTGTGTTATCCTAATAAAGAAGAATATTAGATTGTGTAATCTAATAAAGAAGGATATTAGATATTGTGTTATCTAATAAAGAAGAATATTGGATTATGTTATCCATATTGGTGATGAGTTGATGTTAGTTGTTATCCTATGTTTGATAAAGAATCATGAACATACATGCATTCATGATTGAGTCGGATATTAGAATCATGTGGATTCTAATAAAGAAGGATATCAAATGATAATATTTGATAAAGAAGGATATTAGAGGTGAGATACTCTAATAAAGATGATGGTACCACATGCATTAGATATGTCTAGGGTGACATACATTGTGTATTTGCATTAGTTTGCATTAGGGAATTATGCACTCTAATTGATAATTGCTATTTGATAATTGTGATTGTGTTTTCCATTATCATTATAATTGAGATTGATTGAATAATGAGAACTTAGTTATATGTTTAATTGCATGGTAATGAATATAGTCTATTACCACTACGAATATTGATTGCATGTTACTTGATAAGTATGTAATCTAGTTTTATTATGAATGTTTCCATAATGTAAGTGTACCTTATACTTACTATTATGAACTTGAATTGAAACTAACTCTCTTATTTTGTGTATATGTACTGGTTTGGGTCCAGATTCTTCAGTTGGTATGTCTCGGTGAAGCTTCGCTCTGATCACGATACGGGCAATTGGTTCCTATGTGTAGAGTTTTGTCCTATTTTCAAATTCATTTAAGGATGTATTATTTTAGAAACATTTTTGTAATAAATGGTATACCCACTAATTAAGTTATTAGTAAGTGTTTTGTAAGAAGTATTTGTAATGCTCGAACCGCTATTTTTATAATAAATAATCATTTCTGTTGCGTATTTTGTATTATATTTTTAAAAGGTAGAATTTTATTAAATAACGGGTTTGGGTGTTACAATTTGGTATCAGAGCTCCGGTTGTCCTCGGACATAACGAGCTTAGTGTGTGTCATGTGTCGATCAGAGCAAGTGGAGCAGTCAAACCAAGTGAGTGTTGAGTCAATTGTGTTTATGGTATCGATTGATCTTTGATGTGTTGGTTTATATTTGATAAAAAATAGGATGTGTGTCTTGATTGATGAGATTTAGTATTGTTAATTGTTTCATTGATGAAATGATAACTGCTTGTTGTTATTACTCTATTCAATGATTATGTTCATATACGAGTAGAGATTTTCTTGTTGATGAAAATCTATGTTATATGAAATAAAGTTTTATGTTTATGCATATGTCATAAATGAACGTTGTGATAATTTATTTATGATGATTGCTTGTGTAGAATGATTGAATTGGTTAAATGATAATATGATTATGTATATGCATATGAGTTGATAAATGATGATTAGGATGTAATGACAAGTATGTTGTTGAATTGTGATGGGATTGTGATGACGATATACTTACGTATGTGTGATTGAATCATGTATGTATATCTTACTTGTGAATGGTTAGTGATGATAATAATATGTATGTATTCATGGAACTATAACTGAGAATTTATGAATAGGAATAAATTGGTTAGATTACTCGAATGCCTTAACATGAACATGTATTGCAATAACTTATGATTTATGTATGAGATAAATTTCATGAATGTTGATGATTAGTTCTTTGTTAACATGCGTTTCTAAATGACATTGACTTTAGCATTTAAATGATGATAGTTTAAGTGCTAATTTGCTAATACTTGAGTTGTTATAGGTCTTATGAGAATAATGCCCAGCGACCACCAGCAACCACCAGCGACCAGGCTTCGCTCTGAGCGATCACCTCTCTGCCTTTCGTCGCTTGTTCCATGGCTAGTAGTCGCTCAGCGACCAGGACCTGATTTTGAGAAATTTCTTTAAGTTGTATGATGAGTATGAGATTATAACATGATTAGATTTGGTCTTATAACATGTTATAGATTTGGATTGATTGAATCTTGAGTTAGTATGATGATGATATGTTTATATGTGTATGATTGATTGAAATTGAGGATGATAATTTATAATTGACTTAGATGTTAAGTGTTATTGTACATGCTAATTAACTATGAATTATGATGATGTGTTGAGTTGAGATTATGTTATTAATGATGATAGATAATTAGTAATTATGTGTGATGATTAATGATGTATGAGGATTAGTTAATAATGTATGACGATTAACTAATGACGTGGGATGATTAGAAGTTAATTAATGATGATGAATTAAGGTGATGTTTTATAATGATGAGTGTGTTGTTGTTTTGTGATTATGATGTTGAAGCTTATGAATATAGAATATTAGGATTGTGTTATCCTAATAAAGAAGAATATTAGATTGTGTAATATAATAAAGAAGGATATTAGATATTGTGTTATCTAATAAAGAAGAATATTGGATTATGTTATCCATATTGGTGATGAGTTGATGTTAGTTGTTATCCTATGTTTGATAAAGAATCATGAACATACATGCATTCATGATTGAGTCGGATATTAGAATCATGTGGATTCTAATAAAGAAGGATATCAAATGATAATATTTGATAAAGAAGGATATTAGAGGTGAGATACTCTAATAAAGATGTTGGTACTGAAGTAGCAAAGTTTTTCACAAGAAAGGTGGGTTTGAATTGTGAACCTTTTAAAAATTTACCTATTAAAATTAATTGAATACTTGAACAAAGGAAAACGTTAGAATATCTTGAGAACGTTGGTTAGTTAAATAAGAGAACGTTCTCAGATCAAACTTGAATATATAAAGTAAATAAATAATCAAACTTGTGTGTGTTGTGTTTGCATAAAATGAAAGAGTTAATGGAAGAGAGATGCACACAAACACTTATACTGGTTCACCCCTTTAATGATGGGCTACGTCCAGTCCTCACGCTCCAGTGAGTTTTTCCACTATGAGATACTACCGATCCAAAATACATTTTCCTTCTTGCAATCTTTGATCAAGATCCAAGACCCTTTAAGCCCTACAAGCTTAAAGATACCCCAGCCCTCCAAGCTAGTATGGGTATTACAACACTCAAACAATACAGCCCTATTGACTTGAGTAGATCTTTTACAAGTATGATGATTAAGATCTAAGCTTTACAAAACTCACCAAGTGAGAAGCCTAAAGAAATAAAACTCTCAATACACTCAAAAGAATTTATACTATTCCTAGTATAGAATTACAGAGTTGGAGTGAAAAAGATCAAAAGAAGAGCTTTAGAGAATGCTTGCACAATAAAGACAAGTTAGCAAAATGATTGTGATAAAAACTCTAGCCCCTCAAAGTTACCAAGAGGCTCTATTTATAGCTGGAATAAGTCCTTGTATTTCTTGGTAAAGAAGTATAGCCGTTTGCAACGGATACTTGCTTGAAACTTCTTCAATAAGATGATAGTACATGAAATTCAAATGTTGCTGAACCTGGGAGACTGTTCAGAGAATGATCTTGGATCTGAGCCTTTGTCTTTGATTCAAATGGAGCGTAGTCAAGAAGCTAGCTGTGAGTTGTAAATGATTCCTTGTAATCTTATACAACAAGTAAAGCCGTTGTTGTCCTTTAGGGCACGTGAAACACAGCTGGCTAAGGCTTTGAATAATAATGTGATGAAGAGTCTCTCTCTTATGAACATTCTGAGATTGATCTCAAATCTGGGCAAGGATGAACTTGTTCTTCAAGTAAAAGAGAACAATCACGTGTGATGACAGCTTGCACAAGATCAGTACTGAAGCTTCCTTGAGCAAAAAGGTCTTTGGAGAGAGAGGAAAGTGTGTGGGAGAATGTTGCTTTTGGAAGTTCATAAAGTCCAAGTCTACTCTTAGCTTACAAAATGTTGTGCTGATCTTATTGGTCCATGAAAAATCTGTCTAAGATAAAATAGACAGCTTTTGGACTATGCCTTTGAATTAAATCCACTAATTTCTGGCAAAAAACAACAATCTTTGATAAGTTTCAGGCTGATGAAGAAGTTAGAAAGTTGGTAGAAAAGGACAATTCTTTGAAAGGAAAAACAAGAGTTCAACTGGGTTTAAGACCTTTCAAAGGAAACGAGATTAGGTCTAACATAATGGGAATCAGTGTTCTGATCACACAAGAACACGTAGCAAAAGTATTGGGTTTAGATAATGAGGGGGAGAATGTGGATGACTATGATGAAAAGAGCAAGCATCTGGAATCCATTAAGAAGGATTTATTTCTTCCTGGTACTTCAAAAGCTGATTTTGGTAGAGCAAAATTCATGAAGCAAAATTTCAACTTTGCTTTTAGAGTATTTCTTGCCTCTATCATCACTAGAGAAGGAGGATTTGATACCATATCAGTACCTCACAGGCATTTCATTTGGTTCTTGTATAAGAAAGTCAAGATCAACCTGGCAGAGCTTCTGTTTGACCATCTCTGCTTTACAATCTCCAAGAGTAGAACCAAGTCACCTTCTGTGATTCATCACCCAAGGTTGATTTCTGAAATAATTCGTCAGACAAGATTGACTGATATTTTGAGCTCTAAAGAGAAATTGAGGGTTTTTCAAACTGCTAAGTATGATGCTAGTGTTTTGGTAAACATGAAGCTAGTTAAGAAAGAAGATATGAAGAAACCTAAAAATCCTCTACAGACTATATATGAAAACTACTTCTGGTGTGATGGTTTTCCAACTATTTCAGAACATGACAATGAGGATGTTATCAAGAACTTTCTGGAAATTGTGAAG
Source organism: Trifolium repens (assembly GCA_030408175.1). Taxonomy (NCBI): domain Eukaryota; kingdom Viridiplantae; phylum Streptophyta; class Magnoliopsida; order Fabales; family Fabaceae; genus Trifolium; species Trifolium repens. The sequence continues at coordinate 40,250,868 of CP125844.1, forward strand.
AATGATACTGGAGTAAGCATGCCCAGGAGCATGGTAGTCAGTGTGCCAAACTGGGATATTTTCAAAGGACCTAAAGAGATTACTAGGTCAAGAAGGAAACCTCAACCAGTAGAACAAGAATTAGTTGAGGAAGGACCAAAAGACAAAACCTGAAGATACCAGTGCCACTGAGGAAGATGAACAAGTCACTGAAGAGAAACTTGCTAGAATTGCTCAAAGAAAAGCTGTTGGAAAAGAGAAGAGATCAAAGAAGAGGAACGAAAGGCCTGCAGCTACTGAAGAAGATCTACCAGTCAGAGCTCCTAAACGGAAAAAGACTGTTGTCTCTAAGCCCAAAGCTGCTGGCACTTCAAAAGGTAATGTCTCTGAACCTAATCATGTTAGCAATGCTGAAGCTCAAGAACCCCCTATAGACTTTACCAAACCTCTAAATGTAATCCTACCATCTCCACAACACATATCATCATCTTCATCAGAAGGTACTTCTTCTGATGCCAGCACTGACTCTTCAGAGCTGCTTAGAAAATCTTCTAAGTACCTCAAGAAAAACCAGAAAAAGACTCCATTGAAAAGGACTCCCAAGAAATCCAAAAACATTGACACTTCCATTCTTGATCATCTCACCACTCACTTGTCTGGTGATGCTTTTACACAGTCTAATCTAGATTCACCAAATCATCCTATAAACAAATTTGTGAATACTACATCTGAACCACTTCAAGATCCACCAGTTCAAGAACCACCAATAATCATTGATCAAACACCACCTCATAACACTGTTGTCCCTGAACAAGAAAATCCACCCATCTCCTCACCAGCCATTCAGGATGAAGTAATGACTCATTCTGAAGTTCACATTGCTTCACCTAAACCATCAGAACAACCACCCCCACACTTGCCAGAACAAATCATTGCTGATGAACATATTTAAAACACTCCTGAACAAGAACACCACACCACCACTGAACAACCACCATCTGAACACCAAGATACTCAAACACCTCCTAGAACACCTCTTACACATGGTCCTATCTACAAGCCCTTGACAGTGGATGAACTGATTCTCCCTGTTGATTTTGCTTTGCCTATTCAAGAGAGGCTAATGAAAGAAGCCATCAACATTGATGATGAACCAATTCCATTATCTCTCTCTCCTGAACACTCCACTGACCTTAGCAAAATCAAAATCACCCCTCTCAAAAGAAAGAGACCAGAACCAACCATTCCCTCCAACAAAAGCCAACCCTTTTTCAATCCCATCTCTGAACCAAATCTTGAGCTTATCAATATTGCTATCAGCATTAGTCTCAAGAGACTAAAGTGCATGGAAGAAGAGACTCTCATCTTTCCTTCTGATGTGGATGCTGAAATCAGGGATTTGGAAGGAAAGTTTAGTGAAACTTTGAAGCTTCTGGGTGATCATGTCAAGGAAAGGATCAAAGGAAAATGCATGGAAGCTATCAGCCATATCATGGACTCTGTCAACCACTCTCATGCTCCAAGACTTACCTTTTTCAATTATGAAGAAGAGTGTCAACGTGTGGAAAGTATAGGCCCTGTAGTTGAAGAAGCTGCAAGGTTACTTGAGGAGGAAGAAAAGTATAACCAACTGGTTGATGATGCTGAGCAGGCTAGGATAGCTGCTGAAGCAGAACATAAGAGGCTGGAAAAGCAAGAAGCTCTTAATTTGCTTGTTGATAGAGCAATTCAAATTGCTGTGGTTGAGACTGCTAAGATCCATGAGAATCAAGCAACTGAAGAAGACCACACTATGCTTGATCAGAACGAAAATGAAGCAGGCTCAGATAAGGGTAAGGCTCCTATTGTTGATAAGACTCCTCCTAGCTCACCTCCAAAAATTGTTCAAGGCTCTTTTTCTTCTACTCTCCCTCCAGCCATCTAAATGGCTCTGCATGATATTAGAGAAGAGATGAGGAATGAGATAGATGAGCTCAGAGCTGATTTTAGAGACGAATTAAACAGATCTGGTGAAGCTACGAATAGGAGATTAGATGCTATAATGGAAATGCTGCTGAAGCTTACTCAGAATCAACCAAACCCTTAGCCTTATGTTTGAGCACTTGTTTGAAAAATGTTTTGATGTATTTTGTTTGGATAATTTTCCTTATTAATTAAACTTCATACTATCCATATTTGTGAGTTTAGATTGTTGAATGTATGAATGTTAATTTTATTTTTGTTTTCAAAATTAAAATGTATATTCATTGCTTATGTCTGGTATTCTTGTGGGTACTGAACCTAGTGCAAGATGTTGAAGAGCATCTTGGTTTTTAAATCTATAGTTTTTAGGATTTTCAAAACCTAAGGCTTCCCCCACATCAGTACTCCTGTTTACTCATGATATAGCTTCTTAGTATTATCGCATGTTTAATAACGGGGCACCAATACCGAATGAGGCGTGTCTGGTAACTGGTTTTCTGACATTTGTAAATGAATATAAAGGAAACATGCATAGACAAAAGAAAGAAATTAAAAGCAGAAACTCTTTATTAATATCATTGAAAAGTTCTTTATTACATATGATAGTGAGATCCTACTTAGACTCAACATCAGCAGCCTCTGGCTTCTCTTTCTTATGCTTCTCATAAGAAAGTAGGTCACGCAGGGCTTGCTGAGCTTCAGCGTGATACTCTTCGTAAGGCTTGTCATCATCATATGTCCATAAGAACTCTTCCAGGTCAGAGCCCATGTCTTCTTGCTCAGACTCTGTCAGAATCAATTCTCGCTTGTTTCTTTCATAGCGATGCCTGTTTTCTTCGCAGCGCCAGGGCTCTGCTTTCGTCTTGATCACCTTCTTTGATCCTGAAGCATCCTTCGTAGCTTGCTTTTCCATTGTATGTTTGTTACAATGTTCTTTGATTACTCTATGTGAGTAAAATGAGAAGAATCACTCCCTTTTTATAGTGCTCTCAAGCATTCTTGTCAACATGGGAATCAACACAGTTCATTTAATGAACATAATTGCAATAACTTTTTTGACTTGACTGTCTTGTTTTTATGCACTTTTGACTTTCGTTTTCTGTGTTTTTTGACTGATGTCAAAAGGGGGAGTAAGGATAGCGTTAAAATTAATGTTGATTGATTCTATTACTGCTTAATGACCTGAAACTGTTATGAATATGCATTCTGAATCAATTTCTATCCTATCTGAATTCTCATTCTGAACTTTATTGAAAGGGGAGAAAATTTAAGAACCTAAAATTAAAATTTCATAGATAATATAAGATAGCAAAGCTTACAAACCTATGCCTCTGAGAGTCAAATATGAAAATTTAATTTAAGTTAATAAATTAACTCTTAAACTGCTTTAATTAATTATGGATAAGACTTAGGGGGAGCTTACAAACCTAACCCTATGTATTATCAGACTCAGGGGGAGATTGCAAACCTTTGAAACCTGAAGTCAACATAAATAATTAAATCAACAACAATTGAATTTTAATGCTTTAGTTTGTCATCATCAAAAAGGGGGAGATTGTTGGAACAAAGTGGGTCTGACATGAACCTCTAAGATTTTAGTTGGTTTTGATGATAACAAAGTATTAAAATTGCAATTGGTATTACTAATGTTTATTCTAGTGTGCAGAATCATAAGATAAAATTTCATTCAGAAGCACTATGAATAAAAGCAGAGAAGCCAAGCAAAGAGACTCTGAAAGCTTATCGCTGATCATCAGAAGCTCAAAATTCAAGGTCTGAAGGAAGTGGCTCTGAAGACAAAGGCAAGGCTCTGAAGATATCAGATGCTGAGAACCTTAAGAAGCTACACTCCAGGCTCTGAAACAAAAGGAATTTGCGTCACTAAAGAACTGACGGAATCAGAACCAATGATTGAAGAACAATCCATTTTAGGACTCTGTCATATCCACAGGAAGGAATATTCGTTAGTACAACGTTAATCTTATCCATAAGTGGAGCGCATTTGAGGACTGTACTATCGTACTATTATTACTCAAAATGGTTGAGCAATAATTCAAATTGCAAGGTAGTGGAATTGAAATTCCTGCTAAAGAAGGCAATCTACAGCTAGCAATTGTACGAACAAATTCCAGCTGGCAACTTATCTCTCTGCAACGGTCATCATCTTCCACCCAAGTATAAATAGAAGACTCAAATGGAAGAAATGACTACTGTTCTATTACTGCGTTTAAGGCTCTGAAGCATTATGACATCATTTGTTTAATCTGTCATTCAAAGTCTTAAAGCAATCTGTGTTGTATTTTGTAAACACCTCTGATAGTATATCAAGTGTCCATTAACAATCATTCTTAGATTTTAAGTTTGTTTGTGAAGTCTCTTGTTTAGTGAAACTTGAGCACCTAAGAAGTCTCTTGCAATTGTGCTTGAGCAATTTGTAATCTTGAGAAGATTATAGTGGACTAGACGTACTCTCAAGTTGTGAGGGGAACCAGGATAAATCTTTGTGTCTTTCTTTCTCTCTCTCAGCATCCTTTTAGTTATCTCGTATCTATATCCGCTGCTTTTGTGTTCTAAGTTAGAAAAAGTTTTAATTCTAAAAACACAATTCAACCCCCCCCCCCATCTTGTGTTTTTCCACCTTCAGTAACTTCCTCAGCAGGCATCTATGTCATTGGTATGTTTTGTTAGATTCCTGTAATTTAATTATGCAGATTAATAGCTAGGTTCTTTTGAGCTTAGGTAGAGAAGATGAACTCCCCTAACGAATACTTGGTACAAATATGTAATCGATCGATAAGTTAATAATGTTTTACAATTCATGTCTCTGTTTTCTATATATTTATGCTTTTAATTACGTGAACTCAACCTTTAACCACTGTTTGAGAGGACGATCATAAGGATAATATTTAGTCACGAATCTAACTTCTATTTACGGAACTAATAAATTATAGTGACAACTGCATAGATACGGTAACTCGGACATTCTAGGCTGGTGGCTAATAGGATTAACTGAACTTAATGCATGCATGTATGTTTACTCACACTGTAGCTAGGTACGTGACAACTCGAGGTAGGATCTCGTAGGGTATACTAGTTAAAATGTTTAGAGGAACTTACAATGTATTAGGGTAATATCAGAATATTACCATAAAAGATAAAAGTTAATTTGTCGAACTGTAGTTTGAATTAGTATCGTTATTACACCGGTTATACAAGCAGGAGTGAAGGGAGGAATTCAATTTACCTAGCCTGAGTCTCATCTATCTGAATCATTTATCTTTATTTTTATGTCAAGCATATCACTATTTTTCAAACCAAAACCTTTTTCAAAACCACAACGAATGCATATCAACAAACTTAAATAAAATTAGTAGCACTTAGCACGATCCATGTGTATACGAACTCATTCTATTCAATAGAGTGTGAATTATTACTCGACAACTGACTGGTTCACTTGCCGGATCGTTATCAGCGTCATACACACTGATTTTCTTAATGTAGTCTTTTATCCATGTCCTATCAAACTTGCAGAAAAAACCACCACAACATAATGACTTTAATATTAGTAAAAAATTTGAGTAAAAAATAATTGTAATTTGATTATCACTAAATTTTTAAATTATTATTATAGATATGTTTAAAATATCATATAAAGTTCATTTACTAAAATATAGAATTTTTGACTTATTGATAAATTAAATATGAATTTTTTAAATAATAAAAATTCAAGATAAAAGTAACAAAACTCATGACCTAAAAATCAAATTTTGAGTTCATTTTTTATGAAATAACTTGTTATGATGTTATAAACATACCAAAAAAAGAAAAAAAAAGTTATAAATATACCTGCAAAAAGTTATTTATAAATACACTTTAATTTAATGGTAGGGAACAAAATTGAGTGTTGAATAGTTTTCGAGAGACTAAATTATGATAAAAAAAATTAAGTAAACACTAAGCATAGAAAATATATATACTGTATTTTTTTTCGCCATCAACAAAAATTTCTGGATCCGCCACTGTACTTCCTTTACAAATACCGTCACCAGGGCCGGCCCAATGCATTTTTTGGCCTAAAGCGAACATTAAAATCATTGCCTTTTATTTTATTAAAAAAAATTATTTTACAATTTTTTTTGGGTAAGAAATATTTTAAATTAAAGTGATATAAAACTGAATGCGTAAATATGTTACTATTCGTCAAAAAAAATAAAAATCAAAATGTTACAATAATATGAACCAGCAAAAAGAGAACACAATTTTTTTTTACAATAGACACAAATTTATATATGTTTTATAGTAGTTTAAAATTTGTTTATTTCAATTTCATAATATCAGTATTTTTTAAAATTTAACAAAATTTAGTTTCAATACTCATTTAATATATTTCAATTTAATAATATCTTTTGTAAGAAAAAAAAGAAGCAAACTAATAATAGGGACTAGAGACTAGTAAAGAAAAATAAGTGGAGCACTATTTATTTTTTTTTGGTATTAAGTGGAGCACTATTAATTTGTGAATAAACACACGGAGCAAGTCTCGATCCCGAAGCCTTGCCATATTTAACTGGAATCAACGCCAACTGTGCTACACAAATTTGGTATTTAGTTTTGACTTGAGGCCTATATATTATAAAGTCGGTTTTTATTTTGAGGCCTAATGGGCTTTAATAAAATTTGTTTTTTTGAGAGGCCTAAAACTAGGGCTTAGGCTGCTTGTAGCTTGGGCCGGCCCTGACCGTCACAATATCCAACCTTTAGGGAATATTTTCCAACCTATGTAGATTGTATCCCTTATCTTTATAAATATAAAAGAGTTTTATATTATATAAATCATCTTTTGATATGTTATTCTGAGTATATTAAAAATTAATACAACATAATAAAAACAATTAAGATGTTAACATTGATTAACTTAAATAACATAATAAATATTTTAAATTTTATGTAAAAATTATTTAATCTAAGTAAAATATAAAGGATTAATAGGTCGTTACCCCTCTGCTAAGTGGACGTATTTTGCATTACCCCCTGCAAAAAATTCCTTTGAGATTTTCCCCTTGCAATTTTTTTTTTCTTTCTGGATTCTCCCCTTTGGTGCACTTTTTAAATCGGTTATTCTGTTCAACAGATTTAAAAAGTGTTGTTTTTCAAAAGGGGGAAACCAAAACAATTTACTTTGCAAGGAGGACATTTTAAATGAATTTTTTTATAGGAGAGTAATGCAAAATACACCCGCTTAACAGAGGATAACGACCTATTAACCCAAATATAAATCTGATAAAATGTTATTAAGCAACATAACACTATTTAATAATAGACCAATGTTTGGGCAGCGGCAAATCAACTCCACCACACGTTCAAAAGGCCTTTGTACTTCGAAAACTTAGAAGCTACAAATTGTAATGAAGAATTCTCCCTAGGCCCCGTGATTCTTTTTCATCCTCCAAAAATCCGATTTTATTCTTGATAAAAAATTTGGTCCGCTGAAACCGGAATTTTTCTAGTTCAAATTCAGGAAAAATTCGGTTTTTAAAAATCAAAGTTGTTTTTCAAGGCAAAAACAAATTCGGTTTCTAGAAAATGAAGTTTTTATTGAGAGGGCAAACTAGAAAATCCAAAGGGAGAAAAAGAAATCTAGGGGGCCTAAAAAGAATTCTTCAATTGTAATTGCTCGTGTCTAACATTGTTTTATTGTGTAAAGAAACACTTGCCAAGTATTATACCCGTGTAATTTCATTTTTCTTCAATTAAATATGCCAATCACTTTTGGCACGTTATACATTTTCTCGTACACCCTACAATTTTATCAAAATACCTCTGTCCACTATTTTAGTAGCGGAGGATAAAAGGACATTCAAAAACACCATATAATTATAACATCCGCTATTTAAATAGGAGATGATATTTTTTAAAATTTCTCATTTTTATAACATCCGCTACTTAAATAACGGAGGATAAAAAGAAAAATGTGTAGGACGCGTGAGTAATCCGTAAGACAGCAAAAATAATTTCATTAAATATTGAGATATGGCCATGTCCCTCCACTATGCCTAAACTCGCATCTCTGTAAAGTAAGCTCCTCCTATAAAAAGTTATATCGTACAAATAGATTTTCTGAATTCCAACATGTTTCTCCTGTGCTCTCATATGATAAAGAAAATGGTGCGGTTTGTGTGGTGGCTTCTAGTACCAGAAAGTTTAAAATATTCACCAATAATGAAGTTAATTAGAAGAGTTTAAAATAACATTTTTTTACTACCAATTTAGTAGCAAAACTCGTACATTTTAAATGTAAAGCGTGTAATATCCCACTTATAAAAAAGAAGTGCATAATTAGAGATGGTAAAAATATCCACATCTGCAGATATCTGCAAATAAAATCCGCTATGGATATGAAGCGGATAGTTTAATGAATATCCACGGATAAAATAAATAGATATTTCAATTACCTGCATTTAATGGATACGGATAAGGGTTTAATACTATTCGCGCCCGCGGATATCCATACCCGCTAAATAATTAGTAAAATTACTTAAATATTTCTACTTACATATAAATTTTAGTATTTTTATATATAAAAAAATTGTATTTTTATATTTTATCTTTTGCATTTTGGCTATTTTATATAAATTCTAGTTTTGTTTGCCTCTTTTGCAGTTCTGTGAGGTGATTTTTGTTTGTAGATTAGATGTTTTTATTAAAAATAGAGTGCAAAATTTATGAATATACCGTGTTAATGTTTTGTCTTTAAAAAAACTAATTTTTTTCAATAATTAGTTTTATTTTTAATAAAAAAATATCATCCATGGATATCTGTTAATATCCGTGGATACTTCGATATCCGTGGATTACCCGCTTAACGGATATCCGCACGGATATGGGGCGGAAACAGATATCATATTTATCTGACGGACGGATACAAATATCACACTATCCGCGTCCATAGATATCCATTGACATCCCTATGCATAATATCCCAATTACTGTATATCAATATTCCTAGAGCTACCAACTGAATTGTACTTATGGTCCAAATCATTTAAAACTTTTACCAACAAAAAAGTTGATTTTACTAGTGATTAGAAGTTGTTTCAAGAAATTCGTCACTCGGCGTCTTAGTTTACATATGTATGAGTTGTGCCTAATTAACTTCATTGTCATTAGTAAATGTTACGAGGATATTGACCCCTAACTAACTTCATTACTGTTTAGTTTGCTTTTTGTTTGGGCTTAGGCCCTTTTGTGTTTTTTTTTTAAAAAAAGTGCTTCTAGTTTTCAGAAAGTTGCAAATCTCCAAAAAAAATTGTAAAGTACAATGCTGCAGTGCAGACGACAATCTTTGTCAATAGCAAGAAGATATATTCCCCCTATTTCCATTACAAACCACTTGTTGAACATTCTTTGCACAATCCTCCATTACAAACATAGTCACTATGGGAGGATGAGGCTATTCATTTATTGAACTAAATAAACTTTTTCTTTAAAACAGTCATTGTTAATCAACTTTCTCTGTAAAAAGGACACTGTTAATATCAATTACATGATATAAATAAAGCACTGGTGTTTATTGAACTACAACAACTCAGACACCATGTACCATCTCAGATGCACCAACTCTATCACGCGGAATCAGACGCAGATCTGAACCATGCTTAAGGAAGACATTTCCTGCACAAGGATCGCAATATAGCATGTCAGATAAAAGAAAATGGTGACAATTTATATTCAATCTAAATGAATCCATAAACAGCATTTGAGAATATAACCATTTTAAAGATGGTATAAAAACCAATGTCTGAATGTTGGAACAGAATATCAGATTATTCCCATCCCAGATATTTAATCAAATCACTAACAAAAGGGGAAAGCTATGAATGCAAGATTCTGCTTGTTTTTTGGTTGGTGGCGTAATTATCTTTATAAGATTTTAAGAACAACTTTGAAACATAACATCTTTGATCAGGAAAATATGATCAATTTTTTAATAGACTTCAAAAGGGCATATTTTACATATAGTACCAAAACCATTGTCAGAATGTTGGATTATTATCATCCTAGATATTTAATCAAATCACAAACAAAATGGAAAAGCCGTGAATACATTCTGCTTGTTTTTGGTTGGTGGAATATTATCTTCACAAAGATTTTACAAAAATTTGTAAAAGAAAATCTTTGATGAAGAAAATACGACGATTTTTTTAATATACTTCGCAAGGCATGCAAAGCACCAAATAATGGTAAATACGTTAAGTGACGTACATAAAAAATTAATAACTAGAGAATGACAAAAACCATGAAATGATATACCTGCACTCTGCTGAGGACTTATCCCAACACCATCTGCAAGCATAGCAAGCAACAAGAGTTATAGCAAAATACATATATAATACTATAAGAGAAATATGAAAGAATAGAATAAGTTTTCTTGCACTCTTGCCTTTTGGCGTTCAACATACAGACATACCATCAATTATTAAAACAGCCAACAAAATTAACTTGTATTTATGCAATGTACTGGGATTTTTATTTTTTGCAAGGGAAAAAATAAATCATAAGTAATAACATTAAACGTGTACACTACCGAAACAAGATATGCACAGTGGAAAAAGTACAAACAGAACAAACAAAGCTGCAGTTCGATTTATTAACGGCATTGAACGCTATTTTTTTTATGTTGTGGAAGTTCAGTGGAAAATTCAAAGGGCGAGACTGACATGCAAAAGGCACAGCGCCAACAGGGGTTTACAGTGGTCCTTATACCTACTATTGGACGACTACCAGCAAGAATTGTAACTGCCATACTGTTTGATCCTATCAGTTAAGTCCACTGACATAGTATCAAAATGTTAACTAACCGCCACTTTGATGTTTTAGTAGTTAATGACATTCTTGGTTTCTGAAAGCATTTCGTGTTAACTTTTATTTCCAAAATGTCTCTTTGGTTCCACTTTATTTTCTATTTTCAATGTGCAGAATCGTGAAAAAAAGTTGTTTTAACGGTTTCCTATATAAATATTTGAATACAGAAAACAAAGTGAAAATTAAGATGGTTGCTTTGTAATTGAAAATTAAAACAGAAAAGTAGCTTCCCTACAAATACATTGCAAAAGTAAGTAGCCAATTATATGTGCATTTGAAGCTAAACAAAGTATTTTAAGAATACACATGGGAAGATTTGAAGGTAGAACCTCTACAATCTGAATCAGGTTAAGCAAAAAGATATCGCGATTCAAGATACTACAATATGGAACGTGGAAAAGCTGGAAGCAAGTGATAAGACAACATTGGCACCAAAATAAGAACACTTACTACTGAAATAAAAGCACAAATGTCAACATCAAGTAACAAAATGGAGTTAAATTGCATTACAATCCAAATAAGAAATGAACTTTTAGGTGAATTAAACTCTCCTTCTATGACAGAGTGCTTAAATAGCACTATTTTCTACCTCTCTTCTATTTAGAAATTATTATACATTTCCCTCTTCATATATGAACGTGTGTTACATTTTTAGTCCTTTTTGTAATTGAATATGACATGAATTATGAACCAAAATGTATAGAAGAAAAGATATAATTCTATATTGAATCTGGCTGGTCTCTCCCTATTCTCAATCTGATTTAACAATTGAATGAATCTCCCTCTAAGCCCCTCCACCTATTTTTCTACATCATGACCAACTAAATAACCTGCCAAGTGAATAAATGCCTAACCATTAACCAACTAACTGGTGTTACCTATAAAAATCTTTCGGGTACAATTTTTCTCTGCAATAGTGCAACACAGTGACACAGTTGCCTAGTTTTTAACCCCAACTATCGAATTTGGTACCATAAAAGATGAAATACAGATTTTAAGTGAAGTTGTTTTCAAAATTCAACGTCATCTTCTAAAATTCCCAAGTCCACAGTAGAAGCATTTAAAAATAGCTGGTCAGTGACATTGAGAAACGCGGACACAGTCAAAATTCCCCCAAGAGAGACATTTGTAGTTATTCGTTGCTGATAAAAGGTTTATTTACATCAAAAAAGACTGATGTGCAACACATACACATCATCATTTCTTAACGAGGGGAGCATATTTTATCAAAACAATGGAAAGGAAACATAATTTGATCATTTCATACAGAAAGAGAGCATAATAAACCCTAAAGATTTCAACATTAGTTGCCAATACAAACTAATCGAAAGAACAAAATTTCTTGTTTAGGTTTATTGTGTAATCTAGAATTGATTATATTGAATAAGAATGACAACAAGAAATAACCTCCGTAGCACTCATTCTGCCCACAGAGTTGCAACTTAAGTCATAAATCAAACAAAATGGAGAGCATAACAAGTTCGATAACCATTACCAAGTTTTAAGACTGTACAAATACAAAATACAAATGCAAAAATGACATATCTATCAGGTGGTGGTAGCAATGTAAGAAAAAGCACAATTAGATTTACACACTACTTTCCATAAAATATATCCAAAAAGTGGAATATATCCCGTATCTACCATACGATAAAATCATATTCCTAAAGTGAAAAGCTCTCAGCAAATTTATATTTAGTGTTGTACAATAGCAGTGCGATACATCATAGAGGAATTTGAACAAATTGCTACCGTTCTGCTACATGCTATGTAGTATGAAACTGCGCTATAGCACTGTGGCGTAGCAGAATTTGAACAACCCACTACTTTCTATGAGATGAGAATAAGAAAATTATTTTCAAAGAAGCCAAAAAGGCATAAACAATGAATCTGCTGCATAGAAAGAAGAGCAGCTTTGAAAAAAAATGAAGGTCTGAAACGATAATTTAATCGTATTGGATAAGAATACAAAACATAGCGTTCCAATTGCACATGGTAATAATAAACACCCTAACCAACATATACTATGTAACAAATACCAATTCTTTTATTAATTTTAGTACAGTGGCATAGCAGAAATTGAACAATCCGCTATTTTCTATGATCCACGATCGACAACACTAAATAATCCCTAAAATCGAGAAAAAAATCAATCTCCCTGGGCCATAGTCTGTTCAACATAGTGGAACTCAACTAATTTGCTTTTGTACTGTGGTGATACACTATTTCGTACGAAAAAAACATATATCACCGAAGCGTAGCAGAATTTGAACAATCCACTATTTTCTATGATCCACAATTAACAACACTAAATAATCCCTAAAATCAAAATTCAATCTCCCTAGGTCATAGTCTATTCAACATTGCAGAATTCGAACAAATTGCTACTATCATTCAGTGGTGATACCCTATTTAGTACCAAAAAAAAACCCTAGCGTCGCAGAATTTGAACAATCCGCTATTTTCCGCGATGCACAATTGACAACACTAAATAATCCCTAAAATCGAAAAAACCAATCTCCCTAGGGCATAGTCCTTTTAATCATCATATCGTTAAAGCTAAATAAAAATCAATCCCAAATAACATCAACAATAATATACGAGAAATTCAAAATACGAGATGATAAAATGAATTACCATTGGTGATAATAGCGCTGGTTTGTGGAGGAACTTTGAATTCTTCAGCTGCAAATTTGAGAACAGCAGTAAAAGGTGCAGCCTCAGGAACGCTGAACCTGAAATCGTGAAAAAACGGAAAATTAGAATATTTAAGAACGATGCAAAAAGAGGGAAATAGAATGAGATGATGGTGGGTTGCGGCATACACTTTGAAGGGTAGCTTTGGATCGGAAGTGAGAGTGACTTTGAAGGACACCTTTCCACCACCGTTCGCCATTCTAACTAGTTAGTATTCGCCACCAACAACAAACTCTCACGCTACCCTCTCTCAAAGTGTATACGATAGTTTAAACCTCAATGCCAGATACCTTATACTGTAATTTATAAAACATAGAGATTAATTTATTAATTAAACTTTGTCAAAAAATTTATTTTTGGCAAAATACATATATAAGTGCTATCAGTTTTACGTTTGAATCATATAAGTCATTTAAGTATTTTAATTATTAGATGGATCTTTTAAGTTTTGTAAATATTAGATAGATCTTTTAAGCTTTACGTTTGTATTAAATAGATCTTTTAAGTTTTAAGTTTTAAATATTGGTACGGGTAAATATGTTGGACTTCCATCCATGATTAGGAGAAGTAAAAAAGCGATTTTCAACTATATAAAAGACCGGATTTGGAATCGCATCACTAGTTGGAGCAGCAAATTATTATCTCAAGCCGGAAAAGAAGTTCTCATAAAATCAGTGGCTTAAGCAATTCCCTCATATTGTATGGATGTTTTTCTCCTACCAACTTCCATAGGAGACGAAATATAGAGGATGCTCAATTCTTTTTGGTGCCAAAGGTGATAATAAGAAAGGTATTAGGTGGATGAGTTGGGATAAGTTAACAATGAGAAAGGAATGGGGCGGTACGGGTTTTCGCAATATTCACGGTTTCAATTTGGCAATGTTGGGGAAACAAGGTTGGAATTTCTTAACCAACCCTGATGCTATGGTGTCTAGAATTTTCAAAGCTAAATATTTCCCGAATGGAGATTTTTTGGGAGCGTCTTTGGGACATAACCCAAGTTATGTGTGGCGTAGCATCTGGTCCTCTAGAGTTTTGCTAAAGGAAGGATACCGATGGAAGATTGGTGATGGCTCAGAAATACCATTATGGAACACCCCTTGGCTGCGAAATGAGACCAATCCGAGGATTATTACTCAAAATACCATCTCTGACGATACAAGAAAGGTTAGTTATTTAATTGATGCAAGCTTGGGCTGTTGGGATAGGCAACGTGTGATTGATAATTTTTTTGATAGAGATGTAAAAGAAATCCTCAAAATTCCTCTTTTAAACCTTGGTAAAAAAGATGAAATCATATGGAGGTTTGACAAAAAGGGAATTTATTCTGTTAAAAGTGCTTATCGTGTTTGTGTCGATGTGATGATTAATAGAGATGAATGGAAAGTTTAAGGCGATTGGAATCAATTATGGAACCTTCTGTTCCTCCTAAAGTCAAACATTTTATGTGGAGGCTTGGGAGAAATTGTCTTCCTAATAGGCAGAGGTTAATGAGTAAAGGTATCGATGGTGACTCTAATTGTGTTGTTTATCATAGATACACCAAATATAATTGGCATTTGTTTCTTGATTGTGCTGATAGTATTGAGTGTTGGAAGAAACTAAATTTATGGATTGTCTTAGAGCAACTAATGAATAACGCAGAAGGCTTCCATGATGTATTCATAAGATTATGGAAAGAGTTCAAAGTGTCACAAATTGTTACGTTTGCAATGACTGCGTGGAGTATTTGGAGAAAGCGAAACTTACAACTATGGGAGGATAAAAAAGAGACAGTGCAGCAGGTAATAGGACGCGCACAGGGCATGCTTCAGGCATGGCAGCACGCTCGCAAAACAGATGCAGCAAACGAAAGACAACAACAGGTTCAACATGTTGTGTGGCAGCCTCCACCAGCAGGTGTTGTTAAATGCAACATTGATGCAACGATTTTCGACATTGAACAAAAAGTTGGTATGGGTGCTTGTCTCAGGGATGAGAAAGGACATTTTATTGCAGCTATGACAGGAAACACGGATGCAGTTATGAAAGCAGCTGAAGGTGAAGCATGGGGCTTGTATCAAGGTATCAAATGGATTACAAGCTCTGGTTATCATAAAGTGGTGTTTGAGTTGGATTGCAAGATTGTAGTGGATGATACTCATAATAATTATCCTAATCATTCTGAGTATGGTTCAATTATTCAAGATTGCAAGAACATACTTGATCTCTATAACAACTTTGTAGTTGTCTTTACTAGGCGGCAAGCAAACGGTAGCGCTCATGCTTTAGCACGAGCATCTTTATCCCATGCTTCTCGCAGTACTTTTGATGTTATTCCAAATTGTATTGCTACTATTATTATAAATGAAATGCACTGAGTTTTCTTGTGTCAAAAAAAAAAGTTTTAAGCTTGTATCAAATAGGTTTTTAAATATCCTTAAGAAATATGACATATTTGATACAAATTTAAAACTTAAAGGACCTATCCGATACTTAAAAAACTTAAAGGACATATCTGGTATTTAAAAAACTTAAATATATCTGATCCAAACATATAATTTAAAGGACCTATAGATGCAATTAAACTTACTTTTCTTTTCTAATGTTTTTTAAGTGACACTTTTCTAATTTTTTTTAGGTGATATTCAGATTTTGTTGAATAATTGATGTATATTTAGCATAAATAAATTAATTACTGATAAACTCCAATTTAGTGTATTTATGTAGATACTTTTTGTGTTAATTTAGAATAATTATTTATTATTATATAAATTACTCACTTGATTTGCTCTATATTTTACAAAAGAGAAGAAAAGATAAAAAAAGAGCCAAATTCAATTGAATCACTTAAAAATATACATAATATATACTATACTATTTATTAGTTACTACTAATATTATTTCTATTTCTATTATTATTATTATTATTATTATTATTATTATTATTATTATTATTATTATTATTATTATGTGGTTAATTACTTACACACTTTACCTTATTTTATGTAGATATGAAAAGGTATAATTATTTATTAAAGAAGTGCATGAAGAGCAAATGAAAGAAGTCTAGAAGCCCAAAGATAAAAGAGGCACACGATGGCCCAATCAAAAGAAAGAAAATTGTTTACCTTGTGGCATTGAAATTAAAAAGAAGCTGATGCAAGTTGGAAAGAACAAAGGGATACAATTAGCCATGCAAGTAGTCTGTGGCGGTGAAGATTAAAAGAGAGATCACAGGACTTACTGATGAAGGAAATTGAACACTGAAGCAATTTTGGGAACTAAGAGGCGGTTCAAGGAATGCTTACGCCTAAAGCATGTATGGTTATAAATAGGGGGAGGACGATTTTGAGAAGCATACGCTGTACATAAGAACAATTTTGAGAACAAGAACACAAAGGAGTTTCGGAGACAGAGAAGAGATTGAAGCCTTTGAACAACATTTCTATCTTTTGGGTTTTATTCTTTTCTCCTTAATCTTATTTTTATGTTCTTGTTTACTATGAGTAGCTGAATCTTTTTCTAGGGTTTATGGTGGATCTTGTAATTGAGATACTTTATGCTATGTCTTAGTTTTATGTTCTAGTTTCTAATTGAATTTCAGTTTTGATTTCAATTAAGTTTGTCCTATTGATTTTATCACATGATTAGGAATGATCAACCTTTGAATGTTAATAATCAATTAATTGATCAGCGACCGTACTGCAGTTAATTGGTGGACCTATAGGATAAATGAGATTAGAATTATTGCATGACCAAACCTTAATTTTAATCTTCCAATCATTCAAACCTTTTTGTGCTTTATGCTTTTCTTGAATTTCAATTCTTTGCATAACCAAACAAGGGGTTAATTTAGGAAAAAGAATATTAATCACGAATGACCAAACGGATTAATAGTTTTAGTAAAGGGATTGGTAATTGAGTTAGAATGATGAATTTGAAAGGAAACTAAACATAGGGAATCAAAAGATTACAAGTGAAACCATGACCCTAGGCTTTTCTTTTTTATATTTTACATCTTTGCATATGTGTTTTCTTGCTATTTACTTATATTGCTACTATAAACAATGAAATTATCGATTAGTCTAAATAATAAATAATCTTAAGTAGTTCGATACTTGTTAATTAATCCCTGTGGATACGATAATCTTTTATACTACTTCTGCGATAGAGTACACTTGCTCTAAGTGTGTTTTTAACGCAACAAGTTTTTGGCGCCGTTGCCGGCGATTAATTTAACAATATTGAGTGAAAAAAGATTTTTTATTAATTTAGACATTTTACTTTTTCTTTTTGTTAGTTTATTTGTCACTTTCCATTGTTAATATCACTTGTGCATACTCATCCGCTCTTAGGAGCCTCTTTGTAGCCTATTTGTCACTTGCCATTAAAAGAAAATATGGCAGAGAAGAAAACAATGAGAGATTACATTATGGGTAATCAAGAAAGAACCGCACCTAAACCGAAAACTTTAGGAGAATACTTCATAGAGTCTAAATTGGATGTTATTAAAAGACAGTTAGAGACATTGGCGTCGTCTTTTTGTGACCATTGTTTTTTAGAGGGCCATGAAAGTGAAGAATGTCCAACACAAAATCTTTGGGATGATTGTGAGATTTTCCATAGTGACGAGCAACATAATCTTCACCCTCCCAATCGGGACATTAATTATATACCGCCATGTTTGAGACGTACGTGTCCAAAACAAGCGGAGGAGCCAAATATCAATGAGACACGTACAACCTTGAGGCAAAGCACCATTACCGAGTTATTTCAAAGGTATCAAGACTCCATATCGACTCATATTCAGCCCAAGTTTGAGTCAGAAGCTGAAGTTAACCTTCTCACTAGTGGTGTGGACTTAAATGAAGACCTCACACTTGAGAGACAAGTGCCCACAAAAAGTGAACCAGCTCTTACTGAAGAGAGCACTTATAAAGGACATGAAAGTGAAGAATGTCCAACACAAAATCTTTGGGATGATTGTGAGATTGTCCATAGTGACGAGCAACATAATCTTCACCCTCCCAATCGGGACATTAATTATATACCGCCATGTTTGAGACATACGTGTCCAAAACAAGCGGAGGAGCCAAATATCAATGAGACACGTACAACCTTGAGGCAAAGCACCATTACCGAGTTATTTCAAAGGTATCAAGACTCCATATCGACTCATATTCAGCCCAAGTTTGAGTCAGAAGCTGAAGTTAACCTTCTCACTAGTGGTGTGGACTTAAATGAAGACCTCACACTTGAGAGACAAGTGCCCACAAAAAGTGAACAAGCTCTTACTGAAGAGAGCACTTATAAAGGACACGATCAAGACTTGGTGGTTGTTGATATGGAAAAAAGTAAAGAGTCACCAACCATTTTGGGGCTAACAATCGGTGATGTTATAATTGAGGTTCAAAAAGGAAAGGTAAGTTTAAGGTGCGGTAAGGAAGAAGATGTTTTGAAAGCTTTAAATTCTGTCGAAAATTTCTCTCATTTTATTTCTTGTTATTTTGACAATGTGGTTGTTACTAATAATTGTATTGACTTAAGGATGCAGGATTCTTTGGAAAAAATTGCTATTTTGCAGGATCCTAGCATAATGGTGGATGTAATTGATGAAGCCATAACATCCATTTGTGCCTTTTTCAGTCACAATCAGTTGAGGGGAGAACGGACTCTACATCATATGTATCAAAAGTTCATGGAATTTCTCCCTAATCAGCGGAAGCAAAAGGATGATGTGGTTTATGTTTCATTTTGGCCACCCTAACATATAAGGCGTCGAGCTACCGACGTTAACCAAGCGCTTCGCAGGAGGCAACCTGTGTTTATTGTTCTTTATTTTTAGTATATTCTAATTTTTATAATTTTATTATGTTGGTATGTTTAATTTTGTTTTGAAGAATTTCAGTGTTTTTATCTCGAAACGTTGCGCTCAAGATGGCTTGGACCATATACTGTTGCTGAAGTCTTTTCTCATGGAGCACTTGAGGTTTCTAATTATTACACCACTTTCAAATTTAATGGACAACATGAAAGCATTATGTGGAAGGGTTGCTTCAAGTGAGTTATGTCGCTCGCCTTAGAGATTGAAAGCTTACTCAGGGAAGTCACTTTTACTCTCTCTCTCACTTATTTACTTTTGTGCCTAATTGAGTATTTTCTATTGAAAACCATGCTTTGAACTAGTGTGGGGGAGAGACTATATTTTGGCACTTGACATTTGCTAGTTGATTGCATTATTCTGGCCTATTTTGATTGAATTTTGCTAAACGATTGAAAAATAGAGATCATGCCTTCAAAGGACCTTTGAAAATTTTATCTGACAGACTTGTTCAATTGAGATAATGGGGTTGTCTTTAGGTAGCTAATAATTAGCATAATGTTCCGTCTTGACTATCTTTTTGTGAACCAACTTCTATAGGTGAGATTTGAGCCTTTATAAGGGGATTTATCTTGAACTATAAATGATTACCCCTTCTCTTTTTATGAGTGTGTTTCCCATTTCGTTACATTCTAGAACTTGTCTTGTGACCATGTCAAAGCGAAAATTGATTTGCATCATGTGAAAAATGTTGGGGCATTTTTAGGTATTTCTTTGTGGCCTTTAATTTTATTGTTTTGAAATTATCCTTAGTTGCCCACTTTGAGCCTATTTATTATGCATTTCCTTGGTACCTTGTTATGATTAAATATTTTTTTTTTTTTTTGTGGTAACCATTTGGAATTGAAAATGGAGCAAACTTTTGAAAGTAAAAGAGAATTGTCCTATATTTGAGTTGTTCATGTATTGTGTTGAGCTGGAAAAAAGTCATATTTGAGTGAGTTGCTCAATTGTTTTATGAGCTTCATAAAAAAAATGCGAAAAAGAAAAGATGTGGTTTGTTTGATTATTTTGAACATTTTCTTCAAAAGAAAGAGTATTGCAAAAAGAAAAGAAAGAAAAGAATGCTAGTATAGAAAATGAAGGGAATGTGAGAAAAGAAGAGAACAAAATATTGTAGGAACACTCTGTTTGAAAGAAGTATTGGTTTGGAGTCGAGCGAAATTGTGAAAATAGAAAGGAGCTCCATTTTTGTTTCAAAGGTTGCTATTTGTTTCTTGTTTTCTTACCCCTTTGATTAACCATTTCTTCTTATATCCCACCTTGCACGAATTAACCATGGCCCCGTTACAACCTGTAAGACCCTAACTTTTGCATGCATGTAAACTATTTAGTGGAGATTTGGTCAAATTACAAGCCTATGGTAATGTGCATTTTGATGGAAACTTGATTGCTTTTTTTTCCAAAGTCCCTAAACACTTGGAGAGATTGTGAGCGAGTGTCCTTGTTCATTTAAAGATAGTTTTCATGAACATATAAGACTCTAATTGGGCAACCTTTTGACTACTCCATATAATTTATATTGTCTGTCAATATGTTTATAAATTTTTGGTCCTTTATTTAACGGTCTCTATTATCAATTTGAAAAATATATTGAGCCAAGAAATTTGCTTGAGGACAAGCAAAGGTTAAGTGTGGGGGAGTTGATAAACTCCAATTAAGTGTGGGGGAGTTGATAAACTCCAATTTAGTGTATTTATGTAGATACTTTTGTGTTAATTTAGAATAATTATTTATTATTATATAAATTACTCACTTGATTTGCTCTATATTTTACAAAAGAGAAGAAAAGATAAAAAAAGAGCCAAATTCAACTGAATCACTTAAAAATATACATAATATATACTATACTATTTATTAGTTACTACTAATATTATTTCTATTTCTATTATTATTATTATGTGGTTAATTACTTACACACTTTACCTTATTTTATGTAGATATGAAAAGGTATAATTATTTATTAAAGAAGTGCATGAAGAGCAAATGAAAGAAGTCTAGAAGCCCAAAGATAAAAGAGGCACACGATGGCCCAATCAAAAGAAAGAAAATTGTTTACCTTGTGGCATTGAAATTAAAAAGAAGCTGATGCAAGTTGGAAAGAACAAAGGGATACAATTAGCCATGCAAGTAGTCTGTGGCGGTGAAGATTAAAAGAGAGATCACAGGACTTACTGATGAAGGAAATTGAACACTGAAGCAATTTTGGGAACTAAGAGGCGGTTCAAGGAATGCTTACGCCTAAAGCATGTATGGTTATAAATAGGGGGAGGACGATTTTGAGAAGCATACGCTGTACATAAGAACAATTTTGAGAACAAGAACACAAAGGAGTTTCGGAGACAGAGAAGAGATTGAAGCCTTTGAACAACATTTCTATCTTTTGGGTTTTATTCTTTTCTCCTTAATCTTATTTTTATGTTCTTGTTTACTATGAGTAGCTGAATCTTTTTCTAGGGTTTATGGTGGATCTTGTAATTGAGATACTTTATGCTATGTCTTAGTTTTATGTTCTAGTTTCTAATTGAATTTCAGTTTTGATTTCAATTAAGTTTGTCCTATTGATTTTATCACATGATTAGGAATGATCAACCTTTGAATGTTAATAATCAATTAATTGATCAGCGACCGTACTGCAGTTAATTGGTGGACCTATAGGATAAATGAGATTAGAATTATTGCATGACCAAACCTTAATTTTAATCAGCCAATCATTCAAACCTTTTTGTGCTTTATGCTTTTCTTGAATTTCAATTCTTTGCATGACCAAACAAGGGGTTAATTTAGGAAAAAGAATATTAATCACGAATGACCAAACGGATTAATAGTTTTAGTAAAGGGATTGGTAATTGAGTTAGAATGATGAATTTCAAAGGAAACTAAACATAGGGAATCAAAAGATTACAAGTGAAACCATGACCCTAGGCTTTTCTTTTTTATATTTTACATCTTTGCATATGTGTTTTCTTGCTATTTACTTATATTGCTACTATAAACAATGAAATTATCGATTAGTCTAAATAATAAATAATCTTAAGTAGTTCGATACTTGTTAATTAATCCCTGTGGATACGATAATCTTTTATACTACTTCTGCGATAGAGTACACTTGCTCTAAGTGTGTTTTTAACGCAACAATTACATTAGTATTATAAAAATATTAATTATATTAGTTATTCAATAAATTTTAAAACGTGAATATTTGTTTATAATTAAGGGCCGGGGGAGTATGTAATATCTAGCTCAACTAGTTTAACCATACTCTGCTAAGTGATCGGCCACCTTATTAACTTCTCATGAAAGACATTCTTCCAACATATCAAAATTGAGTTCTGATGAATATAATAAATAAGGTAAGTTTGAGGACATCCTTCTCGATGAAGGCACCTGCAAGCAAAGGGAGTCTTCTCTCTGCCCCATACCTAGATGTTCTTGAGCAAAGATAGGCTACATAATGAACTCTCCCTTTTACTCTTGGGAAATGCGGCCTTTATATATGTGTCCCTTACAATGACTCCAAAGCATGCGCTCGGGGCTGGTTTGCCGGTTTTGTTTGGTGTAGCTTTATTTGTGTTGCCTTTTTCTAAATTTTTCTAAGTGTTTGGACTTGTCAGATTCTGAAACTCACATTTTGAATATGACAAAGTGTTTAGAGTTACCAGCGGATAAAAATAAACACAGAGAGTAAGGATAGAAAGAGAGACACGAAACAATTTTATACTGGTTTATCTCACAAATCGAGAGTAATCCAGTCCCTTGCACATTCAATGAATTTTCACTATAATCACTAAAGATTACAATTGCTCAAACACACAAACAAGAAACTTTCAATGCTCAAGCACACAAGCAAATGACTTCTAACAATCTAACTTAATTAATTAAAAGATTGTTTGAGTTTTACACTTAATATACAATCAGAGCAGTAAGAAATACTACCTCCGTCCCATTTTATTAGAACTCATTTGATTAAATGCACTATTTACATGTCTTGCTTTGACCCTATTTTTTAAAAAATCTATAAATGTAAATATCATCATATAAGATCTTGTTTGATTTGTTTCGAGGAGTATTTTCAAAATATCAAATTTTTATAATTTTTACTAATAGACAATTAAAGATATTCGGCGTTAAAATCATGCATTGGCATACGTGCAATAGTCAATGAGTTCTAATATTTTGGGACAGAGGTAGTACAATACAATACAAAGAACATCTCTTAATACTTAGGAATTTCAAAGATAGAAAGTAAGAAATTCTAAGTTAAATTTGTGCTTTGATTTTTGACAGGGTAAGGGTGCTTTCAAAATTTGTTTAGAGTTGTTAACTTTCTTCAAGTCTTTTGCTTCCTTATATAGATTTGCATGAGTGAAATGTAATAGTCTGGTCCCACTTTCTACATATTTAGTAGGCAATCCAGACGTTGTACCTCACAATCTTCTCCACCCACTCTATAGTGATAGACAATTTGTAGCTACTAGCTCAATTGGTAGTGGGAATAGATTGAACATGTACTACTTGAACTACATGGTACATGGTTTGATTCTCATGGAAGGCAAAAACTCCACTAGAAAGGCGGGTAAAGAAGATCGTGAGGTATAGCGCCAGGATTACTTAATAAATACGTAGAAAAGGGGTCTAGGCTGTTAAGACATTGTTGTTCTTAGATAAGATTTTATTAATTTTAATTTTGAAAAATTTATTTCTGCTGAAGCCACAATTATATGAATCATTAACACACTACAAGAAAATAAGCACTTCGCGACGGTTAAAATTGCACTTTGCGACAGTTGAAAGTGTCACAATTGTACATCTGCGACGGTTGTCCAACCGTTGATGATTTTGGTGTCGCAAGAGAACATTGCGACAGTTTTAAAAACCGTTGTAACATGGTTTCAAACCGTCGCAATGTTTTTCCAGAAAAGTACTAGATTTAACAGCAGAGATTGCAACGGTTATAAAACCGTCGCAAATGTTTTTTTTAGTATTAATTTAAAATATGCTTTATTTATTTTTTATATTTGTCTTATTTATTTTTATAGCTTATTAATTAAGCTTTGCATTACAATATCTATACAAGAGTAAGAAAATTAAAATGAATAAGTATATAAATATAAATTACTTAATCTCATTCAAATAATGACAACATCCATACATCAAAAAATTAATTAAAGTACTTAAAACTCAAAAAGAAAAAAAAAAACACTAATTTAGTTCAAACATTTAAATACATAAATATTAGTACTAAACATAATATTCCCTATGGTATGTGATTTCTTGATGATTCTTAATTAGTGTTAGCTCTAGACTCAAAACGCCTACCATCTCTTGACTTGTCTCATTCAGGTACCTGAAAAAAAAAATATAATATTAGGTTTTTTTTTTAAATTCAGCAAATTTTTATTAGAAATTTTTTAGAAAATAAGTGTTACCTATGCACAAACAGTACCAAAGCTAACATGACAATAATTACATGAGGCTCCCTCCCTTCACAAAACGAACAAAAATGCAAAAAGCTCCCATGACAATAAGTACCAAAGCTTGGTTTACTACAGCGTTCACAAGAAGCTCCCACACCATTTCCAAACTAATTAATTAACCTAATCCAGCCACTATAGATGATGTTCATAATAGACAAACTAATTAACTTAAGCAATCTTTTTGCGATTTTCCAAACCAAAGCCAACATCTCTCTCATGTTTTCAATAAATCTCTGAAAAATGAAAAATAAAATGTAAAAGTTTAGCATAATAAGTTTAGCAGCACAATCTGCATATCAAAATGGCGAAGCAGACCCGAACGTCACGGGATCTCGGTCGGTGCCATAAGATTGAACTTGACGCATAACAAAGTAACTAAACACGTATTTTCAATTCAAGGCATATGTTCTAGTACAAATATTTCTGATATTTAATAATAAACCAGTTGACAAAGTTTCATAAATTACTTAGTACTTTCTATGAAAACTATGAACCTTGTTCCATAAATGTTTAGAAAACTAACCTGAAGATGTGAAAGAATGTGGCTTTGGTTATGAGCCAAGTGAATGAGTTTATTAGCAATTTGAGTGATATGTCCAATATTTCTTACCCGTGTCGCCCGTTTCCCAGCCGCAGGTATTGTTCGCTGCACAATCAAACAAATTCAGTTAACTTAAAAGATGTTATTGTAGACCTGAAACTTTTTTTTAACAACCTGCAAGGATGATTTAAATCCTTAAGGCTATAAGTATAACACCAACACAGTTTGCATATGAAAATGGTGAAGCAGAACTGGACGTCACGAGATCTCGGTCTATGCCATAAGAACACAGATATTGAGAATCACGCCAAGATGATGCAAACAGCAGACAAATCTGAAACAACAGACAACATCAAGTATCGAGTCTTCATGTGTATGAATCTGAACAAGTACAAGCAAGATGTGAATCAATTTTTTTTTTAACAAAATATGGATTCAACTACTTCCTTCAATCAACAAGGGCTTTATATTAATAATACTAATTTTAAACAATAAATTTTTATATATCTTAGGAATATTTTCTTTAACATAATTCTCTATACACAACAGTATGTATATGGTGATAAAAAAACATGTCTTATGACCATAAAAGAGCATCTTTAATGAACATACCAGAGATGTTGTCCACAAAACCAAAGGTCCAAAACAGCACTACAACTTCCTTGTGATGAGCAACTACCTCAAAAAAGTTCAAATTATTCGTAAGCGTAGAATTCAACAAGCTAACTTAACTTAAGCCAAAAAAGAGCTAGATGAGTACTAATTCTAAACCAAAAAATGATTTTGGAATTGAACCTTTTCCTATAGCTTTATATTTCCAAATAAAATTAATTACTTAAGGGTAAAACTCAAAATTGATAAACAGCCATAGAGAGCTAAAACAAGGCACTAATAGCATACCATTTGGATGACAAAATTGAATAGAAAGAGGACCAAAACATAGCAAGACAATAGCAGAAAGACTAACAAAGTTAAGCAGATAATTGACAGCAGCATCAGTAGCATTTGCCATCCGAAAATAGAAATGAAGAGTGACAACAGACCAACACTCTCATCTGAAACAGACACAGCAGCAAAAATTTGTTAACACCTTGCAATCACACATAAAACTGATGACTCCAATGTATAGACTAATCCATTTAGACAATTGCTATCCTGCCTTCAAAATTCAGCACCAGATACCTAAATTTAATGAACTCTAAATACCATGCAAGATAAAGGATTGAGTATGAGAATCATTTGCAAAAAATCATAGGATTGCAAAAACATAACTTAAACCTAAATAGTGAACATACAATAGTTGAAGAATACTAAAAATTGAACACCTAGAGAAACAATAATACGAATATTGCCACAACCTTAAATAGATGGGATGAATTTGTTTAAATAACTTGAATGAGGGATAGTAAATGAGAGATAATACTATTTTTCTTTTAAGATTTAAATAACCTTTGTAGAATATTTTGCCTCTCCAAATATTTTGGAAATTCAAGTTTCAATCATCTACTAGTGCACTACCACTAGTACTTCAAGCACTTATTAATTGATGATGACTTAATAGTTTGTCCTACTACCTGATAATGTTCTTCATAGGCCAACTTTCATAGGCCAATAAAATGAGAGAGAACCAATATCACTATACTTATTAATTCCCTTCCTAGATATGTGGAGTTTTTTATGAAAATAAAGAGTCTACTCTCGGTCAAAACAACAACATGTGCTCTTCCTATTAATTAGGAACTGCAAGTGTGTACCAAGAACATGAAAAATGTGCTAATAAAATGTAGAGTCTGCCTTTATTATTTTACTTTTAATTTTAAAAATATACATAATATGTTCTATTATCCGATGTGGAACTAAAATTTTATTTTCAATTCACACATAATTGTGCTATATGTTCTAACACTCTAACTTTGTCTTCAGAAAATTATAAAAGCACTACTAATAATCAAAATCCAGTCAAATGATCAAATGCTAATCAAATGAGTGAAGAAGCAATGTCATGTTCATGGTATATAAAAGAAACTGCAAACATTGTTACCAAGTAAATATGTCTTATATTATGTTAATCAACTGCAGTACTAATGGTTGGAAACCATATAAAAAAAGATTTACCTGTATCATAAAGAACACAACCACCAAGAACTGACCAAGCCCTTTTGCCATTCTTCTTAATTAAATAATAAATATAAGCTGGATTGATTGCTCTTAGGACATAAATATCATTCATAACTATATTATAAATTCCAATAGAACCAAGAGCAATGAACCATAAAGCAAGTATGGGAGAAAACAAGAATCCCATTTTAGTGGTACCAAACTTTTGTATGCTGAACAAAGCCACTGGAACTATTATTCAAACAATGACTACTGTATCTGCAAACAACAACAGATTAAAACAAATTAAATTCTATAATGAAAAATCTAAACTTGAGAAAATGAATACAGTTTACTTCACCCTCAGTCCACTTATGGCAGAGATCACCGCAACATAGAAGCATTATGGCTATGTACACAACACCTAATCAATACCACACCACAACAAAACATTATAAAAACACTACTGATAATCAAAATCTAGCACCAAATGCACAAATTGAGGAGAGGAATAACAACTAACAATGATTTTGAAGAGAATCGTTGCAACAAAAAATAATAAAATCTTCAATTATTAAAAATATCACAAAATCCCCAATTTTGTACATGTAAAAAACCCTAGATATGATTTCATAACACAAATATATTTCTTACAGTCCCAACTCTCAACTGCTAAATCAACCAACCAATTTCTTACAGTCATATTCAAACACACCCTTAAGAACACAAACGCAGCAACAATACAGACACATCAACGATGACATAACTACACGGTAGACAAAGAAGGAGGAAGAAGGGGAAAACAAACCTGAACTTGTAACGAGTTTGAAGCAGCGTCGATTTGAAGTGAAGAAATTGAACAGAATGATTACGATTGGAGAGAATGATTTACGGATTTTGGAATTTAGGGATTGGAGTGATGGATTGACAGCTACATGAAGAGTTAGGGTTCTGCGTGAGTTTTTTCAGTTCAGTGTGTAAGTTTTTCTTTTTTGGGATAAAGTGAGTGAGTTTTTTTTTAAATTTGAGTGACTGAATATTTTATTTGAATTAATATGAACCAAATATTTCATCAGGCGGTAAGGGAAATTGGGAAATGGTGGTAGCGCCATTTTCAATTAAAACATTGCAACGGTTGTAAAAACTGTCGCATTAACCGTCACAATAATCATAAGAAATACACATTGCGACGGTTATTTTCAAAGGGTCGCAATGTATGTGTCGCAAAGTGACAATTTTCTTGTAGTGACATTATTCTATAAGCAACAAATGCATTTGGGAAGGAGTCCAATCTTATTATATAGTTTTTTTTTTCACTACCACTATCTGACCCACTACATCGCCTAATCTGGTTCCAGCCCCTTCCCATCGCAGTTGTGGGGATCGATACGTGATCCTCCCTACCAAGTCCAGCAACAATCATCACTAGACCATCTAACGATTGGTTATTTATAGTTAAGTATATCAATTGGTGTATCATATTCTACATCTATGATTTCTCTTAATATTTTAATTTTAAAAATAAGTCTAATTCAATAATATCAGAGATGTCAGAGTGTTTTAACGAACATTCAAGATTAAGAGAATATTGTTTTAAATTCTCGATTTTCTATGACCTTAACCTCTTAATACTAAATGGAAAATCAAAAATAGTTTTTTTAGATGTCTCCTCAAGAGATAGATTTTTTATTTAAAATTTGGGATGAGAGAATAATATCTCAGTCAAAGATAAAAAAAATTGATATACCTCTTAAAACACTTACAAATGTAATAATATTTACGTACCTAAAAAAAATTTATATACAACTAGACTTTTTACCCGTGCTCGCACGGGTTCAATCATTCAATTCAATTATATAATAGAAATGTTGATAATGTGTAATTATTTATAGTAATAAGCATTTAGGGTCCTTTTGGATAAATAACTTATACAGGTGCTTATAACATTAGAGCTTATAGTATGAGACCTTACATCATAAGCTCTTATACTCAATAAGCCTTTTGTGTTTGGATATGTACACTAAAAAGTACTTATATAAATTAAAAAGTACTTATATAGAATGTTAATATGATTTTAATTTCAAAAAACAAAATTAAAAAATCAAACCATGATTAAAAATATAATAATTATATATATATATATATATATATATATATATATATATATATATATATATATATATATATATATATATATATATACATACTAATATATAAAGGGGATACAAATTTTTGGGATGACTTTTTCAATATTCCTATTTTACCCTTAAAAAAACTACAAAAAAAAAACTAAGCTCAACTTCCACATAAAAGTAGGTTTTCAGTATTTTGTATAGTAAATTTTTTTTTTCTTCTTAATAAGTAGCCACAACAAAAAAGGAGGTTAAGTAGTTATCAATTAACTAAGTCCATTTTTGTATGTTTGTTTTTCTTCTTAATAAGTAGATTATTAACTAAGTCCATTTTCATAACTGATTATTAGTTATTTTTGTTTTATTAATGTTTATCCATTTTCTTTTTTTTGACAGATCTCAATTTTTTTTTAAACACATGACATGTCACATTCATTAATTGATGTGACAACATAATATTGGTTTAAAAATTGATTATTTAAGTTTTTATCATAGCCGTTGATATAATTATTTTTTTTCAAGTATCAAAATCTAGACCATTCATATTAGGATTAGGGTTTAGAGTGCCTCTAGTTACTCTCGTTTTATTATATTAAGATTTTTCTATAGTTACCCTAGCATAAGTTACTTGGGTCTTATTTTCTGCTATCATTTATATGGAGTTAAATTAATATAATCTTACGTGAATAATAGTAACTTTAATTTTATATTTCCTACTTGCTGTCCACTTATGTCAAATGATATTAGTTGAAAAGTTAGACAGAGAAGTGTACTCAAATTAGTTATATATTCCTAGAACAATGATGATAAAGTTTAATTTTTTTTTTAACAAATAAAAAGTTTAATTTTTATTCATTGTCAACATGTCTTACATATTACAACGTGTGTATTAGGTTTTTACTAATTTATTCCTAGATAATTTAAAATATTTATCTATCAACTGATAAAAACAAGCCATATTAATGGATTACAACAAATTAATTGTAAATATCATACGTGAATTAGTTGTAAGTACACGTGTAAAACTATTTATATAGTTTGTTCTCACCGTTTTTTAAATGTAGCTATAATGAAAGTTAGATATTTACAATGATTTTAATTGAACACTCCAAAATTTATATACATTACTTTCTTTTCTTTTTCTCTTTTTCTTTGACAAGTCTATATTTGACTTTTAAAGTCTAACACTTTTGATTAATAGTAGGTTGTCAATTGTCATCATAAAAATATTTGAATATTCTTTAATTTCGTTATTGGACGGCATAGACTTATTATTGTTAGATAATGAGACTTTTGTTATTGGGCTTTTACAGTAGTTAGATTAGTCCATTAGGTATTATTATATATTCTCTTTGGAATCCTTATTTGGTTAAGCAATGTTATTTAGATATTACTGAAACCTAGCCGTCACTTTGTATTTCTATATTTTGCATATTTGATTCTAACATGGTATCGAGAGCATGGTCTGATCCGCCTTGAATAATTTGTTGCTTCCGCTGCCGAGTTTCCAAAAAATTGGGAACGTGTTTATGTTTTTCCTTTATGGTTGATTGGATCTAATGTTGTGCTTCCGCTGCTAACGAAAGGGTTTGTCATTCTGTCACTTTTAGCTTACAGATCTACAATTGGTTTGTTTAGGTAATTGTTTTGTTAATTCGAAGTGTCTGATTGTTAAGTGCCTCACGTAAGTTGTTATTGTCTGGTTTGTGGAGGTAATTGGTATTGTCTAGTACCTTGCATAATGCAAAGTGCCTCACGTAAGTTAACTTGAAAATTCTGATTGTTTCTATTATCATTAGATATGTTTATTGGAAACAAGTATTTTGGTAGGGTGTTTTTTAGATTTCATCATTTGTTGAGTTGGTTTGATTTTGTTTGATCTGATCTAGTTTGTTCTATTTGTTGGTTTGGTTCTGTCTTGTTTGGTTTCCGTTGATCTGAATATATTCAGTGAGTCGAGGGAATACTCACATCTGAAAATCTGAATCCGGTGAGGGAATACTCACATCTGAATCCGGTGAGGGAATACTCACATCTGAAAATCTGAATCCGGTGAGGGAATACTCAAATCTGAATCCGGTGAGGGAATACTCACAATCTGAATCCGGTGAGGGAATACTCACAATCTGAATCCGGTGAGGGAATACTCACAATCTGAATCCGGTGAGGGAATACTCACATCTGAATCCGGTGAGGGAATACTCACATCTGAATTCGGTGAGGGAATACTCACAATCTGAATCCGGTGAGGGAATACCCACAATCTGAAAATCTGACGTCTGAAGATTGAAGCTGAAATTGATATTAGTTTATTTTTAGGGTTGATTTTGTGACAAGCTCAAAGCTTAGTAAGCTTTAGCTTGAGGGGTAGTATAAGAGATTTATTTTATTTGTTAAATGTTTTTTTTGTATTTTGTTTGACAAACTCATAATGCTTCTTGTCGATGCAACATGAGTTTGAGGGGAAGTGTTAGATAATGAGGCTTTTGTTATTGGACTTTTACGGTAGTTAGATTAGTCCATTAGGTATTATTATATATTCTCTTTGTAATCCTTATTTGGTTAAGCAATGTTATTAAGATATTACTGAAACCTAGTCGTCACTTTGTATTTCTATATTTTGCATATTTGATTCTAACAATTATAATGTTGACTCGAGACTTGTCATTATTTGTATTATCTTTGTCCATACACAAACAGGCCACAAGACAATAATCAAATTAAAAAATGGCTACCCCAAAATACAAACTGCTCCTTTCTATCTGTATGTGTGTGATTCTTAACTTGTTGACAACAACAAAAGCAACACCAACTTACACAGCAAGTCACTGCACAAACACAACCTCTTACATAAAAAATCCACCCTCCACTTTCCAAACCAATCTCAAGGCCCTCTTATTTTCTTTATCCAATTCTTCATCTCCTGAATTTACAACCATTGCCGGTTTCGGCACTATTGATGCCGTCAACGGACACATCATGTGCCGCGGTGATGTCACCGACACAATCTGCGACGAGTGTGTCACTGCCGCAACTAAAGAGATAATAATTCGGTGTCCAGACCAAAAAGAAGCTCTCATTTGGTACGACGAGTGCTTCCTCCGTTACACAAACAGGTATTTTGCCTTCGACAATATCATCCCTAGAGCGAACCTTGATGACGGAAATATTTCCACCAGTGTTGACTTGAGAACATTCAACTGGTCCCTGGACGGGTTTCTGGATGATTTAGTTATAAATACTCTGTCGAGTTCTCAGTCAAAAACGTTCGCTTCCGGCGAAGTAGCGGTGACAGAGTTAACGAGGATATATGGATTGGTGCAGTGTATGGATGATTTAACGAGAAGGCAGTGTGAGACGTGTTTGGAAAATGCTATTGGAACCCTTCCTTATGGAAAACAGGGCGCAAGAGCTTTGCTTTCGTCTTGTAATGTAAGATACCAACTCTACCCTTTTTTTAATCTGTATTTGTCACCACCATCTTCAGGTAATTTAGAACATATTACGTACTATTTAATTACTAACAAAATTTTAGTGCTCAAACAAAGATATTGAACTCAAGTTATGAACTAAGGACTCCAACATGAACACCTACCACGACACAGATACGAACACGTCGATACGGTTAATATAAAAAAGAGAAAATACATCTATAGGTTCTTTAAGTTTTACGTTTGTATCAGATAGATCCTTTAAGTTTTCTAAGTATCAGATATATATGTCGTTTAAGTTTTTAAAATATCATAAAGGTCCTTTAAATTTTACGTTTGTATCATATAGATCTTTAAGTTTTAAGTTTATATCAAATATGTCCTTAAATGTCCTTAATAAATAGGACCTACTTGAAACAAACTTAAAACTTAAATGACTTATCTGATACTTAAAAAACTTAAAAAATCTATCTGATACAAATATAAAACTAAAAGGATCTATCTTATACTTAAAAAACTTAAAGGATTTATTCGATACAAACGTAAAACTTAAAGGACCTATAGATGCATTTTGCCTATAAAAAAACATAGGATACCGACACCTAGGCCCGACCCACATACACATGCAACAAGGGTTGTGGCAGCGGGCCTCGGAAATGTGAACTGCTAAGAAAATATATTATAGAATAGTAAGTATTAGTAAAATAAGGGGTGTAAAATGTAATATATTGCTCCAAAATCAAAATGTAAAGGCCCAATTGCCAAGGTCCAGTCTTTCTAAACAAGAATAAAAAAAAGGAAAGAAACAAAAATGCTAGAAGAATGATCTCTTGGAGAAGGTACGATATAAAAAATTAATTGATGAATTTGCTTCAAAAAATGCTAGAAGAATGACTCGTCTAAAATAGCTAGAGGGTATGTTGTTGTTATTGATAGGATATGAATCTTTTTATGTTAATTACAAGGATACTTATTTTTTATGTTATTTCCAATTTAAAATCGAGGATTTTTTTTTGTATTTATTCTTTATTAAGAGGCCACTTTTAACATTTTGCATGTGGCCTCTAAAAACTCAAGACTGGCCCTGCTAACACTGCTACATATTTACAAAAGATCTAAATTGAAAATCAAAATGTATACATATGCATCTTAGTTGAACAAGTTATTGCAATAAAAAAAGTTTTAAAATAAAATACGATAGTATTTGATCTTTATCTATCTATCTTTCTATTGAAAAAACTAAAAATATTATTATAATCAAAATGTAAAGTCCTTAATCTCTCACTCATAACTATTATTGTTTCGACAAATCATTTATCCTTAGGAATATGTCTAATCTGTGTCAAAGAGAATAAAAACAAAGAAAAATAATTTTTCTTTTAGATACTTTTCTAACACGTGTTATACAAAATAAAATCCACGAGGAATCCTTACTTTTTTATTTTTTTTACGCAAGGAATCCTTTATTTTAAAGTAGGAGTATTTGCTGGTTTGATTATCCAACGGTAACCAGTTTAATTAATTAATGTACTTTGACCATCATTTTCCTCTTGATATGCAGGGGATAGCAAACTTGGACCTGGCACAATTGCGGTCGTGATTGTTGTGCTCGTTGTTTTCCTAATTATCTTATTTTTAGGTTGTTACTATTTCAAGAGAAGGTCGAAAAAGAAGAAGAGACTAATGCTGATGAGTATGACGGATGATTGTATTTGTATGTAATATAAATTGAAATGCATAAAAAAATGTTGGGTTAATAGGCTTTTACTCTACAAAGTATGTGAGTTTTGCGTTACTTCCTGTAATTTTTTTTTTTTTGAGATTACCACCTGCAAATTTTTTTTTTATTTACC
The DNA here is from genome assembly GCA_030408175.1 of Trifolium repens. Lineage (NCBI taxonomy): Eukaryota > Viridiplantae > Streptophyta > Magnoliopsida > Fabales > Fabaceae > Trifolium > Trifolium repens. The sequence continues at coordinate 40,285,762 of CP125844.1, forward strand.
CCCCATTTTGCTGACGTGGCAGACAAAAAAAACATAATAACCGATTTAAAAAACAACACTTTTTAAATCGGTTGAACAAAATAATCGATTTAAAAAAGTACATCCAAAGGGGTAAATCAAAAAAATAAATTTTGCAGGGGATAATCTCAAAAAAACTTTTTTACAGGAGGTAAAACAAAACTCGCATACTTTACAGGAATAAAAACTTATTAACCCAAAAATGTCCAATTTCACTTTGTTCTTACTTTATAGTATGGTTTTTCACTAGATTACTTTGAATATTGTTGGTATATTGTTTTAGTTGAGGATGACATTCCAACATTGGAGTCATTGAAATTCAATTTGACTACTCTTGAAGCAGCAACTAACAAGTTCTCATTGGAGAATAAGATTGCAAGTGGAGGATTTGGACAAGTTTACAAGGTAGTACTAATTAATTATTTACCGGTTCAATATGATATTAATAAAATTGGATTTTTCCTTAATACATATACAATGATCATAATCAATTGGCTGTTTTTATTTTTAGGGGAATTTGCTAGATGGACGACAAATAGCCGTAAAAAAACTTTCAAAAAATTCAGGACAAGGCACGATAGAATTCAAAAATGAGATTGTGCTAATAGCAAAACTGCAACATAGAAATTTGGTAACCTTGTATGGATTTTGCTCTGAGGAACAACAAAAAATGCTTGTTTATGAATATGTACCTAATAAAAGTCTCGATTACTTCTTATTTGGTAAGATTTAACTTTTCATTGGAGATTGATATTCATGTTTGGAGGAGGCAACTTATTTATGTTTGCATGTATACCAATGAAATTGTAGATCCTAACAAAGGAAGAGTTTTGAGTTGGCATGAAAGATATAAAATTATAGGCGGAATTGCACGAGATGATTAGATGAGATGATGAATCCAAAAATATCTGATTTTGGTATGGCTAAAATTATTGATATAGATCAACATCAAGGAAATACAATAAGGATTGCCGGAACTTAGTAAGTATTTGTAACCTTATATACTCTATTCTTTTCATTTCTTTACAAGTTACATTTTGTGGCTAGTTATATATGGTGTACGTACAAAGAGGTAGGTGGTGTATCATATAAATATTTGTTTCCACCATTTGATAAATAAGTTCTATGATTGGATCAATTAAGTGAAATATAATGGAATTTATCGCTCCAATGGTGGAAAAAAGTCGTGCATGATACAACATTATCATACTTGTGCACTATAAAATGTGTCATATTTTGTAGGTATACAATTTTACATGTGACCTTTACATTCATAGACTTATGTAAGAATTGATTCTCACTTAGAAAGTTTGATGTATTGACATTTTGAAAGTTTGATGTATCTAATTATCACTTTGTAAATTTAAATTGACGGACTATTTTTTTTACAGTGGTTATATGTCTTATGAATATGCAATGCATGGGCATTATTCGGGAAAATCTGATGTGTTTAGCTTTGGGGTCATAATTATAGAGATAATTAGTGCAAAGCGGAATTCACTTCGTCTTGATTCACCAGATTTTTGTTGGGGAAAACTAGAATTAATAGTCTCTTTAAAATGCGGAATTATTTCTCCCAATCACCTGTGCAATTTAATCGACAACCAGAAAATCCAACCAAGCAGAATAATAATAACAATAAAGAACACCGGAATTTAACGTGGAAAATCCTCTCAATGTGAGAGAATAAAAAAACCACGGGACCAAGCCAGATAAAACTTCCACTATAAATAAATAATGGATACAATCAGTCATCTAGTGAACACTAGGAACAACAATAATCATCACCTATGGTGGAATCAACAATAACTCAACTTCCACACAAAATGGGTAAACTAACACAACCTAGAGAGAGATTTAATTGACTAGAAAAAACTAACTAAGTGATAGAAAATACATACTCAAGTTGTAGCTCAAAACAAGCAACTTTGCTACACGGGTCCGTTTAATTTGGACCCATGACTTTATTTGTCCATCTTGGACCAATTGCTCTCTTTGCTATAGATTTAATATAAATATATGTGGACGGTTGAGATCAAAAGTGGGTTACCTTTTAACACTTATAGACAAGTACAAAGGCTTACCTAAAAGCAGACATAGAGGATTCATGTTGTTTGTGGACCAGACTTGACCAAAAAAGGACATAGAATATGTGGTTATGTGCATTAATTAGTTTCAATAAATATTGAATATTTAATTATTTTTTTTATTTATGATTATGTGCATTATTACAACTAATTATTTTTTGATTTATGATTAAGTGCATTATTAGATTTAATAATTTTTTGATTTATGATTACGAGTATGTGCATTATTTTTTATTTATTATTATGTGCATTATTAGATTTAATTATTTATTGATTAGTTAGAGAAGTCAAATTAGAATTAACTAATTATGGAGTTAGTTGAATTCGGTCTAATCGATCAACAAATGATGATAAAATTAGTTAGAGAAGTGAAATTAGAATTATCTAATTAGTGAATTAGTTGATTTCGGTTTAATCGATGAACGCATGATGATAAAATTAGTTAGAGAAGTCAAATTTGAATTAACTAATTAGTGAATTAGTTGATTTTGGTGTAATCGATCAACGGGTCATGATAAAATTAGTTAAAATTGTCAGATTTTGGTAATCAATCAACGGGTCATAATAAAATTTGTTAAAATTGTCAAATTAGAATTATCTAATTAGGGAATTAGTTGATTTCGGTCTAATTGATGAACGCGTGATGATAAAATTAGTTAGAGAAATCAAATTAGAATTATCTAATTAGGGAATTAGTTGATTTCGGTCTAATCAATCAACACGTGATGATAAAATTAGTTAGAGAAGTCAAATTTAAATTAACTATTTAGTGAATTAGTTGATTTCAGTCTAATCGATGAACGGGTCATGATAAAACTAGTTACAATTGTCAAATTAGAATTAACTAATTAGTGAATTAGTTGATTTCGGTTTAATCGATCAACGCGTGATGATAAAATTAGTTAGAGAAGTCAAATTTAAATTATCTAATTAGGGAATTAGTTGATTTCGGTCTAATCGATGAACGCGTGATGATAAAATTAGTTAGAGAAGTCAAATTTGAATTAACTAATTAGTGAATTAGGTGATTTCGGTCTAATCGATGAACGGATCATAATAAAACTAGGTACAATTGTCAAATTAGAATTAACTCTAAATTGAATCAGTGTTGTTAACTCTAAATTAACTTAAGATTAACTAAATATAATGTTCTTAATTAGAACTTATTTCACTTCAGATTAGTTGAATCAATATTTTTTATACTTATTTGACCTAAGATTGGTTGAATCAGTGTTCGTGACTCTTAGTTAACAAAGATTAACTGGAGTTAGTGTTCTTATGATTTATTTGATTTGAGATTAGTTTAATCACTGTTCTTGACTCTAAGTTGACCTAATATTAACTGGATTTAGTGTTTTTAAGACTTATTTGACCTAAGATCACTTGAGTCGGTGTTCATAACTAATGATATTAAATAGTATAGAGGGTGTTCGAATTCAAAGTGATTCAAATAAAAATTGAAAATCGATCCAAAAAATTGAAAACCGCTAAAAAACTAATATTTTTGGATATGATTGGATGACAATTTGTTAAAACTACAAAATCTGATAATTTTTTTAATTGACTCTTCAAAAGTCATCAAACCAAACTAAACCGCGTACATATATTTTACTACTTAATTAAGTATTTATTACATATCAATAAATATTATTTAAACGTGTCATTATAATATATGTAATGAACAAAATTGCTATTTGGATATTCAAAAACTGATTAAATACCACACAAAATTAGATAGAATTAAATCGGATTTTTTTAAGTTGTCATCCAACATCGAATCCAACCACTAATAATTTTATTTTTTGTTGGGTTAAGTTTTTGTCTTAAAACTAATCAAACCAAACAATAAACAGTGTAATTAGTATTAATGATTAGTTGAATCACCTTTACTGCTTTTATTATTAATTAATTATAAAACAAAATTTAAACTTTTTTTATTTTTTTGGTTCAACAAAATTTAACTTTAACTTAAGCAAATAGCTTAATTTTTTTGACGAAAGCAAATAGCTTAAATTTATTTGGTCATTTATTGGTACTTTTTCAATAGTGACACGTATTTAAGGCTATAACTCTATATTTTAACTAAATTGATGAAATTCATTCATGAAACCCAGGAATTAAAAGCCAACCTTAGACTTCATCTTGTCAAAAAAAAAAAAGTGTCAATCTTCATGAAAGTGAAATCCATATATTGATTTCATCGCCTCTCTCATATAAACCCCATAAATAAAAAACAGATCTGCAAAACAAATAGAAGACCAAACTATTTGAAATGCATACAAGAAAAAATGAAAACACGTTGCAAGAGAACTGGATAACTATAAAATTGTGAAATTGAACAATGTTATCCAACAGAAAGTCAACAAACTTAGGAAGATGAGGATGCAGAAAATAAGAGAGCTGGTAACAACCCCCTTGGTCAGTCACCCGCGTCCTCTTCCTCTAGATCTTCATTTTCACCATCATCTCCATCGTCCTTTGTCCCGTCTTTCTATGAATCGTCATGATCTTAAGTTTGCTCAAGAAATCTGTGTTTCTATTAGATGGATACCGTATTTTAGAAAGAGAAAGCAAAAGGGTTTTTACAGAACAAAATGATTCTTATTCAGCAAGAAAAAATCTATTTTAAGTGTCTTTCTTCATTAACTACAAATGTTAATTGAGGATACCAGTATTATTATATTACAGTGTGTATACGGTGGAATGAAATATTTTGACCGGATAAAACCTATTATAGCAGGTCATTTTGATTGGTCCAAGATGGACAGATAATTCTTTTGGTCCATGCTAAACGGATCCTTGCTACACACTCATTACCACTTAGAACCAACAAATCTCTTTTCAAGCTTGCAGTCGTCGCACTGTTTTCTTCTGTTTCTAGTCACAGGAATGCGCTGCTACTATTGTTTCATATGTTGTGTTGTTACTGATACTAGGGATTTCAAATTCCCTTTGCTTCTTGTCTTCACGTGAGTAGACACATGGCAACAAAACATGGGCCAAATGACAAAAACAAGCCCATTACTTTTAACACCCTCTTTTCTTTTATTTAATTTGGCTCACTCCAAATAGAAGGAATTGCCCAACAAACTCCCCCGATCGACTAGATGGAGGGCAACACCAATCCAGTTTCCATACGACAAAATTCAAACTTTCCCCTAGGCAACACCTTCGTCAACATATCCGAACCGTTGTCATCGGTGTGAATCTTCTCAAGCTCCATCAACTTGGAATCTAACGCATCACGAATCCAATGATAACGAACATCAATATGCTTCGACCTCGAGTGAAAGGAAGAATTCTTCGACAAGTGAATAGCACTTTGATTGTCACAAAACAAGACATATTTTTCTTGTTTCACACCAAGCTCCATTGCAAATTTCCTCAACCATAACAACTCTTTTGACGCTTCTACAATAGCTATAAACTCGGCTTCGGTAGTAGAGAGTGCAACACACTTTTGCAACTTCGATTGCCAAGCCACGGCTCCCCCGGAAAAAGTCACCATATACCCCGAAGTAGATTTTCTATCATCAATGCTTCCGGCTAGATCCGAATCCACATACCCAACCAATATAGGCTTCTTGCATCCCAAAGTTAGCTTCAAATTCAACGAGCACGCAAATATCTCATCACCCACTTCACGGCCTCCCAATGAACTTTTCCCGGATTTGAGAGATAACGACTCACCACTCCCACGGCATGAGCAATATCGGGTCTTGTACAAACCATAGCATACATCAAACTACCAACCGCCGACGAGTATGGAATGTTCTTCATACTCAACTTTTCTTCATCCGTAGATGGACATAGTTTATGGCTAAGTTTGAAATGAGAAGCAAGTGGAATGCTCACCGCTTTAGCCTTATCCATACTAAAACGCCGAAGGACTTTCTCCACATACTTTTCTTGTGACAAGTACAACTTCTTCTCATTTCGATCTCGAACAATTTCAATACCAAGAATTTTCTAAGTCTCTCCTAAATCCTTCATAGCAAAAGATTCACTCAAAGTGTTCTTCAACTCTTTAATTCTTGAAATATTCTTTCCAACAATTAGCATATCATCCACATAAAGTAAGAGAATAATAAAATCACCTTCGGAGAAATTTCGGAAAAATACACAATGATCGGCCTTGGTCATCTTGTACCCATGTTCAATCATCACCGAATTGAACTTTTGATACCATTGGCGAGGTGCTTGTTTCAAACCATAAAGACTTTTTACCAATTTGCAAACATAGTCTTCTTTGCCCTTCTCTACAAATCCATCCGGTTGCTCCATGTAAATTTCTTCATGTAGATCACCGTGAAGGAAAACCGTCTTCACATCCATTTGCTCTACTTCCAAATCAAGACTAGCGGCTAACCCAAGAACAAATCGAATAGATTGCATCTTCACAACCGGAGCAAAAATCTCGCCAAAGTCAATACCTTCTCGTTGTTTAAAACCTTTAACAACTAAACGAGCCTTGTATCTTCTTTGAGAAGTACACTCATCTTGCTTAATCCGATAAACTCATCTATTCTTCAATGCTCTCTCACCCTTTGGCAACTTCACCAACTCAAAAGTATTATTCTCACGAAGGGATTGCATTTCATCCTCCATGGCATCCATCCACTCCTTTTTGTTCTCATCCTCCAAAGCTTCTTTGAAGGTTTCGGGTTCTCCACCATCGGTAAGATTAACATACTCGTTCGAGGGGTACCGAACGGAAGGTCTTCTATCATGAGTAGACCGCCTCAACTCATTAGAAGCAATAGGTTGCTCAACACCTTCAATCTCTTGATCAACCTCATTTTCAACATCATCTTCCGTAGCACCTACATCAACAACATCATTAGGATTTAAAACATTATCAATATTTAAATCCATACCTTGATTTTCAATTGGAACATCTTCGAAAGTGACAGGGGTAGGAGTGGTTGAGTCCGTATCAACAAATTCTTCATCTTCAAAGATCGGATCTTTATTCTCAACTTTGTCGATGTCCTCAATGGTATAATCTTCCATGAATACAACATCACGACTACGAATAAGCTTCCGTTTAACCGGATCAAAGAATCGATACCCAAACTCATCAAGTCCATACCCAACAAACACACATTTCTTCGACTTCTCATCCAATTTCGATCTCTCATCCTTCGGAATATGCACATAAGCCATGCACCCAAACACTCGAAGATGGTCGTAGGAAACCTCTTTACCACTCCAAACATGATTTGGAACATCAAACTTCAACGGAACACAAGGAGTGAGGTTCAAAAGATGTACAACCGTGTTCAATGCTTCTCCCCAAAAGTATTTCGGCAACTTTGATTGAGAAAGTAAACATCTCATCCTTTCAACCAAAGTTCTATTCATTCTTTCGGCTAACCCATTCAATTGCGGTGTCTTTGGAGGAGACTTTTGATGACGTATACCTTGCTCTTGACAATACTTGTCGAAAGGACCAACATACTCTCCCCCGTTATCGGTTCGGATACACTTGAGCTTTTTCCCCGTTTCTCTTTCAACCATTGCTTGAAACGACTTGAAGGTATCTAACACTTGATCTTTCGTCTTCAAGGTGTAAGCCCATGTTTTCCGAGAACAATCATCAATGAAAGTCACAAAGTAATACGCACCACCAAGTGAACGTGTCTTCATCGGACCACACACATCGGAATGTACTAAATCCAACACTTCCGATTTCCTTTTTGGTTCGGATGACATAAAGGAAACTCGTCTTTGCTTACCCGCCAAACAATGCGAACACTTTTTCAACCTTGCATCGGAAACACCATTCAACACATTCTTCTTTGCCAAAATGCTCAAGCCTTTTTCACTCATATGACCCAAGCGCTTGTGCCATAATTCGGATGAGCTATCATTGTCACAAGTGTTGATGTAGCACTTCGAAACTCCAAGTTGGACGACATACAAGTTCGAATTCCTTTTTCCTCTAGCAACCACCATTGAGCCTTTCTTTAACTTCCATTCATTGCCCGAAAAGGAATTATCATATCCTTCATTATCCAACTTTCCAACGGATAAAAGATTGAATCGAAGTTCCGGAATGTGTTTCACACCTTTGAGAACTAGAGTAGTACCATTGCTAGTTTCGACACAAACATCTCCCATTCCAATGACATTAGCTTGCCCATTATTTCCCATACGAACAACCCCAAAGTCACTGGTCTCGTAATTTGAAAAAAGATCACGTCTTGAGGTTGCATGAGTAGAAGCACCACTATCAACCACCCAATCCATATCATCACATTATAGATTGACATTCTCTACAACACCATCACAAACAATAAAGAAATCATCAACAATAGCAACATCTTCATTATTGTTACCTTCTTTGTTGTCGTTGTTGTAGCCCTTCTTCTTGTTTTCTCTTTTCAACTTTCGGCAAAACCTTTTTATGTGTCCCTTTTCTTTGCAATGATGACACTCAATATTAGAGAATCTATTAGAGCCTCCTTGTGATTTACCACGTGATGTCCCCCGGTTACTCGGACATCTACTTTGTTGTCTCCCCCTTGATTCGGTAACCAACACCTCGGAATATGAAGAAGAACCTTGTGACTTGCGCCTCAACTCCTCATTCAACACACTACTTTTAGCCAAGTCCATCGAGATGATACCATTCGGAGCGGAGTTAGACAAGGATGTCCTAAAAGTCTCCCAAGAATTAGGCAAAGTACCAAGAAGCCACAAGCCTTGAATTTCATCATCAAAAGTAAGCTTCATCTCCGACAATTGATTTAGAATGCCTTGGAAAGTGTTCAAGTGATCGGTCATTGGTGAACCATCACTATACTTCAACGACATCAATTGCTTGAACAAGAACAACTTATTGTTCCCCGTCTTTCTTGCATACAACTCCTCAAGTTTGATCCAAAGAGAGCGAGCATGGGTCACCGAGCTCACATGATTCAAAACATTGTCATCCACCCATTGACGAATGTAACCACAAACTTGTCTATGCAACAAAGTCCATTCTTCATCACTCTTTCCATCGGGTTTTTCACTAGAGAAAACCGGCAAGTGAAAACCTTTAACATAAAGCAAATCTTCCATCTTCCCTTTCCAGACATTATAGTTGGATCCATTCAAACTAACCATTCTAGTTGTATTCGTCTCCATCATTACACAAATCAAACCACGGCTCTAGATACCACTTGTTGGGGAAAACTAGAATTAATAGTCTCTTTAAAATGCGGAATTATTTCTCCCAATCACCTGTGCAATTTAATCGACAACCAGAAAATCCAACCAAGCAGAATAATAATAACAATGAAGAACACCGGAATTTAACGTGGAAAATCCTCTCAATGTGAGAGAATAAAAAAACCACGGGACCAAGCCAGATAAAACTTCCACTATAAATAAATAATGGGTACAATCAGTCATCTAGTGAACACTAGGAACAACAATAATCATCACCTATGGTGGAATCAACAATAACTCAACTTCCACACAAAATGGGTAAACTAACACAACCTAGAGAGAGATTTAATTGACTAGAAAAAACTAACTAAGTGATAGAAAATACATACTCAAGTTGTAGCTCAAAACAAGCAACTTTGCTACACACTCATTACCACTTAGAACCAACAAATCTCCTCTTTTCAAGCTTGCAGCCGTCGCACTGTTTTCTTCTGTTTCTAGTCACAGGAATGCGCTGCTACTATTGTTTCATATGTTGTGTTGTTACTGATACTAGGGATTTCAAATTCCCTTTGCTTCTTGTCTTCACGTGAGTAGACACATGGCAACAAAACATGGGCCAAATGACAAAAACAAGCCCATTACTTTTAACACCCTCTTTTCTTTTATTTAATTTGGCTCACTCTAAATAGGAGGAATTGCCCAACAATTTTGATAATCTCTTAACTTATGTGAGTATGCTAAACTTAATATAGTTGATATTTCTTTTTGATGCGTATTTTATATACAATATACGGCGAAATTGAAACAAAAGTATATAAAGAGAAAAAAACATGTCTGATTTGATAAAATGTTGCAGGCTTGGAAAAATTGGAGGGATGGAAAAGAGCTAGAAGTATTGGACTCTAATATGGAAAAGTCATTTTCTTACAGTGAAGTCATTAAGGGTGCGTTTGTTTTAGATTTAAAAAAATAGATTTTTTCTTTGTATTTTTGAAAATGGATTTTGTAAAACCGTTTTTCAAAATATTATAAGTTTTTTTATATTCATTTTTTTTAAATTGAAACATTAATTTTGACATCATATAACATAAACATACATTATTGAAGAACAAAACATAGTCAAAATCACAATTTTTTGAAAAAGTTGTATTTCAAAAATGATTTTTATGAAAATCTATTTAAAATAGCTTCAAATTAAATGATTTTTTTGAAATTTTGATATCCAATTTTTTTTTCAATAAAATGATGAAATGCCTAAAATCACATTTTAAGAATAACTATTCAAACCAAATTTTCATTTTAAGCTTTTTTAAAAAGTTTATTTGTAAATTTTTTTTACACAAAATTATGTAACACTACAAAATCTATTTTCAAAAAAATCTAAAACAAACGCACCCTAAATGTATTCAAATTGGTTTATTATGTGTGCAACAAAATCCAGATGATAGACCAACAATGGAAAGAGTTGTCTCATATTTGAGTAGTGTTTCAGTGGAGTTACCGTTGCCTCAAGAGCCTGCAGGTTTCATGGGTAATGGAATGAATCCAAGCATTATTATACCAAGGGATAGTTCCTCAATCAATGATGTGACCATGAGTCATTTTTTTCCTCGATAGTGGCCTTAAGCTCAATGATAAGAATTTAACATTGTAACTTCAAAGGACAAAGTTCAAATTACCTCAGTGTAGACTTGATTGTGGCTTAATTAGTGTTTGTAAATATTACCTACCTCTTGTAAATTAAATTGCAATATATATATATATATATATATATATATATATATATATATATATATCAATTGATACAAAGTTTTGTAGGTATCAACTTTGTTGCCATTAGTCTAACTGCAAATTTTGTATGTAGTTTTGATGGTTGTAATATATACTTCTTGTAAATCAAATTGCAATATATCAATTGATATAGATTCTTATATAGTGGCAATTTTGATTTAGAATAATTTTTTGTTGTCTTTTACCATAAGGGAGTATTTTTTTTTGGGTCATGCTAACTAGTACCCCGGGGCACTAGTTAAGGATATCAAAACAAGAAACTTTTGCATTGGAAAAAGTGTTATTCTTATCTTTAAAAGATCAATTACACAAGTTCCAAAATTATTTTACCATATTTGGTTCATTAACTAGTGTCCCTGTGACACTAGTTACCATTTTCCTTTTTTGTTTCATTTTACTAGCAATTTCTCTATTGTACAATGATGCAGCAGTTTTTAATTTTATTATTTTTTAAAAAAATTTGTTTTAATATTTTAATAAATATTTCAAATTTTGTTTTAAAATTTATAAATAAAAATTTGCGGTCATGTTTAGTATATTATAAAAGTCTCTCAAATCATCAATCTACTTATCATGCTCCTTTACCACTTGCTAGTTACCCCAACCACCTAAGTCATCCAACCTACTTTATTCAAACTTAACCATCAAACAAACTTTATATTTCTGTACGTATGTGCTGAATTATATAGAACATATATCTTCAATCAAAAAAGGAAAGAGAAAGAAAAGAAAACACGATTCCATTTATATAGCTCATAAAATGACTTTTAGGGTCTATTTATCCAATTCACAAACTAAGAATTGAAAATACAGTTATAATTGCCATCCACCAACTTCCAATCAATGACATTAAGCTTTTTGATCCACTACAATGAAGGTTGTGATCATGGTAAGTGCACATCTGTTTTTTCCTGTAGTCCAAATCAATAGATAATAATTATTTCCAATTAATATAATTTAAAATTAAGTGTATAGGTACATTTAAATTTTCAAATGTACCGTAGAAACTTTCGTAATAGAAAACATAAAACTAAGTGTGTGTTTGGTTGCACAATATATTAAAGTTTTATGTTGAATGTGCATATGAATTAAAACTAAGTGATTTATAGTCCTGTGAACTTAGCTCAATTGGTAGGACATTGCATTATATATATAGTCGATCGAGATTTGAACTCAGACCATCTCACTTATCCACTCTAAAGATGAAATTTCTAGCCATTAAGACTTTGTTTGTGAGTTTGGAGGGAAGGGAAGGGAAGAAAAGACTAAAAAGGAAGAAACAAGTGGAAGGAGTAGAGAAGTTTCAGAGGGAAGGAGTTTGAAGGGTTATTTTTTCTTCATAACACAAAAAACCTCAATTTGGGGGAACTCAAAAATTGTATTAGATGGGGGTTTGGAGGGGGTTTGGAGGGTTTATATGAATTCTTCAAATTTAATTAATGTTGTTATAATATTCTTAAATTCATAATATATTAATCATAAGTATTTATTTGTCATTCTCTATACAAAATACTTTCTCAAAAAATGTAAAAGATTTCTCTAATTTTCTCTCTATTTCCCTCCCTCCAAAGCCCTCCTCTCCCCCCCTCCAAACTCGCAAACAAAGCCTAAGTTATTTGACAAAAAAATAAAATTAAGTGACTAATATATATTTTAGAAATACTCAAATAATTTAAGAATAGTAAAGTAATTCAAACCATTTTAATCTATTTTATATAATTATTTATGAAAACATAAATTCACAAACCTGTCAGCACAGAAAGCAATGAAATAGTCTGTTCCAGTGCAGGTGAAGATACTAGTTGGATCATCATATGCATAACTATAAGAAGTTGGACAAGCCTCCTTAAACTTCTTAGAATAAAAAGTTGGTCTACAAGTAGAAGGATTCCCAAAATTCCCTCTACAACAATACTCATCGGTATTAAATACATCGCATGCACTTCGGCACCCAACAGTCTTTCCGTTAGCCTTAACGGAAAGTTCTTTGGGACAAGTTAATCTAAGGTCAGAGTCGCAACCAGCCGTTGAGCAATTTCCCTTTCCGTTTATCGGCTTAACTGAAATTGGAACGTTAAAGCCGTCAACAAGGCTAACATCATAAAAATCAGGTTGAGCGAGTGTGAATTCGGCTAGAGATGCTGGGGTTTTGCCTCCGCCACCACATTTTAAAGTTGTTCCGCATGCCCCCGTTTCACATGGTCCATTTCCATCTTGGTCGAATTTGCAACCGGTTCTAGCCCAAATTCGGCCGCTCCAACTTACTGGGGCGTTAAACACGGAGGATTGTCCAGGTTTAAGGACGAATCCTCCACCGTTGAAATTTTCCCCGGGTATTACGGCTGGCCATAGGGTCTCCTTGCAGTAGTTTACTATGGTGAATACTCTGGCTGACTCACATGTTCTTTGCCCTGTTTTTGTCAACAAATTTAGGAAATTATAGTAAAGAAAATATTTGAGTTGATCATGTAAAAAATATGGATTTGGCTATCTAATTAAGATCATTCAATAAAGAAATGTTTATTTCAATGCAGGAAAAAAATTTCATGGAGTGAATTCGGGTGCATTATCTTGGTCAATAGATAAAAACTGACGGGGTAATATTTCAAATTTGTATTTTAAACAAATTTTTAAAAAATATAAAAATATAAAAAAATCAATCTTCATCAAATAACTGACCGATAACGATAATTTTCTAAAAAATAAAATAAATAAAGAAAATGATAAACAGTACATCCAATAAATAAATATTCCGTTATTTCAGAGTTTTGTTAGATTCTCATATTTTATAAACAAAATTTAATGTCATATCATATTTTCATATTAATTTACTTTATTATTTTAAATGAACTTTAGCTATAAACTCTAAGATACCTAAAAATTACTCTGTAATATATATAACTATAAATGTGGATAAAATAAAGTAAATAAATTGAAAAAGTGGATAAAATTAATTGCACTTTTTATTATCACTAATGTTTCTAGTTATTACCTGATAAAATGATGGCAAGAACCAAAGAGATAGGTAAAATCATTTGAAGATGCAATGCCATATCTGTGATATATGATTGAGATACACAAGGAAAAATGTGAAAGCAACATGTGAATATAAAAGAAGCAGGGACAAGAAAGAAAAAGAATACGTGCCACTAAGAAAGTAAGTGAATCAAAGCAACAAAAGTTACCCATCTTATGAAAACAACGAATTATTCTTTTCCTAATACATTACTACAAGTTTATTTAGGTTCTATCCTTTGTACACTTCCACTAAAAGAGCTACAGATTGCAAACTTATAATGTGACACGTGTCAATAACACTCAAAATTGAGTTGAAACCAAATTGTCAGACCACGATTTGCTACAGTTATATTTTCACACAGTTATACGCAGTTTTTAATCTCATCCATTAAATATAGATCGGACGCCTTTGATTAAAAATTGTGTTTTTTAGTTAAATTAATCCCGGCCGTTAAAACCAAATCGGATAGTTTTGATTGAAAATATGTGTTATTGTGTGCAACTATTACAACATCAAATCCAATTCATAGAGTCTCTGCTATCAACTTTAAGCTGCATTTACCGAGAAAATCTTGGTTGGACACAACCCAATACATCACATTTAGGCACATATTCACATTAAACTAAAAAAATTAAATAAAATAATATTAATTGATGTAACTATTTTTTTTTTCAATTTTTTTATTTGTAAGTGTGTACTTAAATATAATGTGTTGGGGTTGTGCTCAACCAAAATTTTCTCGCATTTACATTGTCATTAACATATAGATACATTTTATTTTATTTTTAACGGGAAAGAAGTATATTAATTATAATAATTGGTATCGTATAAGAAATACTTAATTAATCCTACAATTTCGAGGGTAAGTAGTCTACCTCAATATCTTAAATATTCCTTTGTATCATACAATCATCTAAAGCAATAAAATGAGTATATTTTGAGTTATAATGAGTACAATTCGGATAAATTTAGGATATTAAACCAAAATTAAAAGAAAACTAACTAAGTAATATTTTTTTATTATTGTCTTAGAGTAAAATGTAATAACTGTAAGGTCTGTGAAATTAGAAAATCAAAATAAAATAAATTCAGATATTTGTTACATCTTTCTTTTTCCAGTGGAAGAAATCAATCTTTCCTCTAGGGCATTGATGTAGTCTCTTTGATATACTTTTGTGGGTCCATATGTAGCAACACATTCACATTTGCAATTAACACACCACGGAATTCGGGGAGACAAACACATATTTTTTGGACAATCGGAGTCATTGTAACATTCAACCAGTGCTATAATGAAATAATTGAACATAAGAGTGTTACTAATTAAATGAGGTAGAAGATCATGTATTAAGTAAATAAGAAAATTTTATAAGAGAGAAGAAATGTCTTACACTCAACATTAGTTGCAACAAGAAGTAAGAAAATAAAGAGGATCATAACATAGCCAAATGTCATTCGTTTAACCATTTCTTCTCCTATTTGCATATGAAAGCATAAAAGGATTTTATCACTTTATATTGTATCAAGTTCAAGCTTTCTTCAACCCAATTAAATAATTTTTGGCACCTTATATAAATGTAAAAAAAAAAAACTTCTTGAAATTTGAATCATTATAAAAATGTCTCTTGATTACGTTAAAGTGTTTGTCTCTTTAAGACACTTAGTTTGGAGGTTGTATAATTTGTTTTCCTATTATAAGGTAATATTTTGTTTGCCAACTTTTCATTATTTTTTAACCTTTCAAGGTTTCAAAAGAAAAATCACAAAGGAATAATAATATTGTTTGAACATGTCAAAGTTATTCGTAAATGATGAGAACATATTTATTCATAAATTAAAAGTATTGCAGTTCAAATTATCTTTGACAAAATTGTTGGGGATTGATAGTACTAAAATATACTTATTATTTAGTAGTATTTTATTTAAATAAATATGCTTTTCAATAAGATTATTTACGACTATTTACTTGTTTTTGTTTGTTTTGCAATTATAGAGATTAAAGCTTGGATAATGAAGAAATGAATGCATTTAATGCATTTTAAGGTGCCTTATCAATTAAAAGACTCCAATTATGATAGAGGACGTCCTTCTTTTATGAAGAGAATGCGGAATTTCAATGCTATTCAAGTGGATTCGTAGTAAAAAGTCAAAAGAAACTGTCACTAAAGGCCAAAGGAAGTGAAAAGTTAAGTGTTGCATCAACTGAAGCCTCTCAGGCCATGTAGACATTTGACATAGTCGTGTCATGCAAGTCAGGAGCTACCTTCTATGTCCTGAAGCCTCACAACTGTGTGAATATCAGACATGGTCGTTTGATATCCGATAGTGCTGATTTTCAGATTTTGTCTTTTCATTTCCATTTTTAATGTCCTTCGTTTGTAATAATACATCAATGAAAGAGGATAGCTACGAAAACCAAAGACTTAAGGTTATAAATTGGACATTAGATCAATGTAAAGGCCAAATTATCCACATTGTAAAACTCTCAAAAATCGATAAAGTTATTTTCAGTTTATTCTTGTGTTCTTGGTATAGTTTTGATATTTCTTTGAATGGTTGCTGCTCATGGATGACACCTCTAAAATATGCATGGTTTTATTAGCTATTTTATTGAATAAATCTTGCTTGTTTGTTAAGTTGTTGGAACTATTTCACTACATTTGTTTTGTTTTACAATTTTTAGGTCCAATCACATGAACAAATGGAAATGAGCATTTTCTAGGCCCATTTTGATGAATATTTAATGAAGACATCACATGTGCTTTAAAGGGAGACTTCCTATATGAAAGGATAGTAGATAATGAAGCCAATGATGATATTTTCATGCATTAAGGCCTTCCTAGCCGTTACATTTTGAGTTAAGAAGTGAAAAACAAAAGATAAATACTTAATCACATTGATTTCCTACTTTCCCTCGTGCTTTTGTTGATTGAGATTGGAACAAAGTTTTATCATAGTTCAATTGTTATTCATGTGTTTCAGAGAGTATGCAATGAATTCAACATGCTTACGAGCAACTCACTCGAATAGTTGCTCTTAAGCCCATTGTGGATAGATTGGGTTAAGATTTGTATGTTTGTTATAAAATCTATGATCCTAAGGTGATTTTTATTAGTATAATTATATGAGTTTTTCTAATCTGTGCAAGATTGCACATGATAAACAACAATTAATACCCACTTTTTAATAAAGATCCTTTTCTCTCTCTTTTATGATTTTTTTAGATTTTATTAAGGGAGATTCTATGGTGCAGTCATCAAAATGACTACTTTGGTGCAGTCATTTAATTTGACCAATAAAAACACAATGTTGACTTAGTCAGTGCCACGTAGGATTATATGGTGCATACTTTTAATGTGTATCTTTGTGTACCCTCATAGATCAAGTGAACCTGATGACATATTTTTTGATATTTTTTAATTTTATTTGATCATAAAAAAAACTTAATCAATCAAATTAATTTTATATAATTCAAAGTCTTTCATCTTTATTTTTTCAAGATCCAGATTTTCATGTTCATCTTCTACACCCATAAATCTTTAACATCATTCTCTCTTCTTCAACCTTATTACCCATCATCATCACCATTCTTTGTCTAACATGCTACTTTCTCATAAAACTCAGAAAAAGAGATCTAAAGCCAGATCTAACTTTTTGTCACAAATTAACATACACGTCAAATCTGGTTTTTTTGGCTGCAAACGCGAGTTAATACGTAAATGTGATTTGAACAAATTTGTTGATATTTGGATAACTTCCTTGCTGAACTATTTTCAAGTTTTTGACAATTTTAATTTTAGGTTTTTTGTTTTAGACCATTGGAATAAAAATTAAAATCATAAATGTATTGCAAATGATTTTTATAATGTTGTTTGACATTTAATTGTTATTTTCGACGTTTAAATCGCTTGAAATCGTGGGATTTTATTCTGGAATTCGCGGGTCTGGAACCGGGTCGAAGTGACCCGGCTGAAGGTTGAAGATGAAGATTAAATTTAATATATTTTTATCAATACGTCATTTATAAATATTTAATAACGCAAACAAAACAGTGCTTAGTCCCGCGTCCTAGCGGTTGCTGCGTCTATCAACAGTTATCATGTCGCGGGTTCGAAACTTCTTTGCAACATTTTGTGAATTTTATTTGTTTTATTTCGAACTCAAATTTAAAAAGAAATTCAATGTATTCTCTCACAAGTATCGAACTCGTGACCAATACATGCCGGGGTGTCACTATTACCACTTGGCTACTGCAAGTTTATATTAAATCTTGCAATCTGTAATAATATATTTCGGTTTAGCGGTTGAAATAATTGTATTTTAATCATCATTTTATTATATGGATTAAAATTAATTGCTTACTACTTGTGAATTTAATTATTTTCAATTAAATATCACACTTAAGATTATACTATAGTTCAACTGAATATTATACTTCAGTTCAACTAAAATACAATTAACTATAGTCTTAAAGTTATACTCTTGTTCAACTAAAACAATGTTAATCTAAGTCCTTGATTCATCGTTATACTCTCGTAAAGTTATTGACTTAAAAATTATATAAATAAAGTAAAAAATTTAAAAGACTAAAAGACTAGTTTAATAGTGACTTAATTTGACATTTTAAAAAATTTAAAAGTTAAAAGACTAGTTTAATAGTGTTTCAATCGAACCTGATTATAATATTAATCGGATTATACCATTTAGTCAAAGACTAAGGTTAACGGTGCTTCAGTTGAACCAGAATATAATATTCAGTCAAATACTAGTGTTTCAGTTATAATATTAAATCTAATTATACATTATTTTTAAATTTTATTTTATTTATATAATTTTGTTTTAGTTGAACCAAAGTATAATCTTAACTTAAGTTATACTTACTTAATTTTTAAATTTGACCTTATTTTTATAACTTTTTAAGTCATTAACTTCAATCAAAATATAATTCTTGGTCAAAAAGTAATGTTATAGTGCTTCAGTTTAACAGGAGTATAATCATCAGTCAAAGACTAGGGATAATAGTGCTTCAGTTGAACCGAAATATAATTTTAAGCCGAATTATACTTTATTTTTATAAATGTTAAGTCATTAACTTCAACCGGCCTCAGTCAAAGATTGGTGTTTATAATGCTTCGGTTGATTATTTTTTTAATACTTAAGTTTGATTAAGGGTAGGAGTTTTAAAATCTTTTTAAATTATAATTTTTTAAATTATTCACATAAGCAATAACATTAAAATATAATACTTTTGACGCAATTTTCTAAAATCTTTTTGTTTTTGTTTTTGTTTTTGTTTTTATTTTTATGCATAGATTCATATTTACTCTCTCTTTTTTTTTTTTTTATAATTCATATATTCTCCTTTTATTGCATTCATCTTATTCTTTTTACAAATTTTCATTGACTAAACTTTCAATCCTTGATTAAACCAATTTATTTTTTCAATTTTATTAATTTGATATATTATCTAAATGGACTAGCAATAGATTAAACATTTGAATTTTGACATTCGGGCATTTCGATTTTGTTAATTTAAAATTAATTGTTAGTCCAAATTAGCCATTTTTGTCATAAAAAAAGGAACAAATCTAATTAGTTTTTAAAATAGAAATTAATAAAATTGGAAATAAAATTTGGTTTAACCAAGAATTTAACTCACAAACAACCAATAGTTAAAAAAAATATAATTTTTAAATATAAATTTTAATTTCCAAATATAATATTAAATTTATTTATTAAATAAAATTATTAAATAAAAATATTAATTATTTAAATTCTTAAATCGAAGTATACGTGTAAGTCAAATTCTAGAGTTCTTGGTACCTAACTTAAACTGGAGTGTACGTCTAGGTCAAACTTTAGAGTTCTTACTACATAACTTAACCGATGTACATGTGTTTATTTTTTTTATGATGGAAGTCGCGGGTTAAAAAACAGTTTAAGTTAAGTAAAATATATAACAGTTCATATTAACAGTTTTTTTTACAAGATGTGCGCCAAATAAAATATAATAAGTAAATATTGTCTAAAAAATATGTACCATTTAAGTTCATATTATACTAATATAACTTCCGTTATGATTAATTATTTTCGTAATTTAGAATAACTAATATTAATAAAATTTATTTATATAATATTTATTGTTTGTATGTTATGTTTAATAAAACTAAAATTATCTTTTTTTTTCATATAGAAATTTAAATTATCATCAGTACTAAAAATTTGTTGTAATATTAAAATATCCGTATTCGTGTATCACACAGGATCAAAGTCTAGTATAAATAAAGTAAAACTTTAAATTTATACTTAATAGTGTTTCAGTCGAACCTATAATCGTAGGTCAATTTATACTGAATTTTTAAACTTTTTTAATTTTTTATAAGTTTTAGGTCTTGCACTGAATTGTAATCTTCAGTGAAATACTATGATTAATATTGCTTCAATTAAATCGAAGTATAATCTTAAGTCAAATTATACTGTATTTTTAAATTTGAATTTATTTTTATAATTTTTAAGTCATTAACTTCGATCGAAGTATAACCCTCGGTCTGTTTAAAAAAAAGTATAACCCTACGATCCGCCTTTATTTTTTTTGGTGCTTTTAATTCTTTGGAAAGATAAAATGTGTGAAAAAAAATGATTTTTTTTGTGGAATAAAAGTAGAGTATAATATATTAAAAAAAGGGTATAATAGGAAAATAAATTACAAAAATACACTTTTTTTAATCTGGTCTTTTTTCTCAAACAACAAACAAAAAGGAACGAATTATTTTTTATATTCTTATTTTTATGGGTATCTTTTATCAGTTTTACAAAGAATTATTTTTGATATATTATTATTAGCAGATTAACAAAATTTCTTAAAAAAAATGGTTAACCAAAAATTGAACTCACAACCGTTAGTCTCAAAAAAATTAAACTACTATTAGGTGTAATGGCATGTATTTTATTTAGTTGTTTCATATATGTCATGTATTTCTACGTTTCAAAAATAAAAAGCATCCAATTCCAATGTATAATAAATTTAGTAAATTTTCAAAATAAAAAATTTCCACAAAAAGCCACCCTACAAAGATTTGAACCCATGACCTTCCACTTCTTTAAGAGGCTACTAACCAACGCGCTAAAGACAACTTTTGTTATTTCTTTTCATTGCTTATTCTATATATCATATACGCTGCGTAAAAAAAAGGTCATCTTCAATCTCCAGCGGGTCACTCTGACCCGAATCCTGATATCATCGTCGCTGCTCTCTGTCTGTCCCATCGGCGGCGCTCACCATCCCAGCATCGGTCGAAATTGAAAAAAATTTAATTTCTATTGTTACTAGCATTGAAAGCAATCAAATTTCGTTAGCCATATGATTCCAAATCACAAATTGAAAGAAATCATATTTTACTTTATTGTTACAAAAATAATAGATCTGAGTTCATACTCTTAAGTTAACAGATCTAGATTTAAAGTTGCAAAATAAGAACAAATATACTAATTCATCAACAAATCAAATGTCTTATTTTACAAAAGAAAAAGAGTAAACCACCAAATTGGTCCCTGACTCTGTAACTCGCTCTCAAATTGGTCCCTGACTCTATCAATATCTCAAATTAGTCCCTGACTCTATCTAACGTTTCTCAAATTAGTCCATCCGTTAACTTCCATTTGCTGATTCTGTTAACTCTGCTTCCGTTTGCTGACAGATGATAAGTTTTTACTTGATAATTTTTATAAACTTTACTCCAAGAAAAAAAAATCTCCCAAGAACATTCAGGCTCATCACATTTGGCTCTTATTTCCGTTTGCTGACTCTATCAAATGTAGGTGAAGAATGATAAAACAAGAGTAAGAGCCAAATGTGATGAGCCTGAATGCTCTCGGGAGATTTTTTTGTTCTTAAAGTAAAGTTTATAAAAGCTATCAAGTGAAAATTTATCATCTGTCAGCAAACAGAAGCAGAGTTAACAGAGTCAGCAAACAGAAGTTAACGGATGGACTAATTGAGAAACGTTTGATAGAGTCGGGGACTAATTTGAGATATTGATATAGTCAGGGACCAATTTGAGAGCGAGTTACAGAGTCAGGGACCAATTTGATGGTTTACTCAAAAGAAAAAATAGTTCCAATGAAAGAAAAAAAAAGTTTGTGGTTTTGTATGATGGAGCTGCGATGGTGCTGGATTGATGACAATGAAGGTTGGGTTGAAGTTCTTTGATGGTGGGTGTTGATGATTTTCAATTATTTTTTCATTAATTAATTTTTAATAATACACTGTGACTTTTTGTTTCTCTATGAATTTGTTTAAATTCTTAATTTTAGTTGCTGCCACATGTCACACATCCATCCGCAGGTACACACACCTTGTGCAACATTGGATCTGACTTCATAGTGACTGCATCAATGTAGTCAATTGAACGACTGCACCGTAGAATCTCCCTTTTATTAATCATCACTTTTTATTCCATATTTCTCTCTCTTCTCTTAACTATTTCAATGCAGCTTTTTTTTTCTCTCTCTTTCTCATTGAAGTTTTGCATCTCTATTTTCTCTCTCTCTCTCTCTCCATCTTGCTCGATCACCATTTCTGCAACTCTCTGCACCTCCGGCGACCACGACCGACCACCACCACAAAAAAAAAGTGAGCTTCATGCCAACTTGTTGCTGCTGATCTATATTTGCAGGTTGTTGTTGTTGTTGGTTTTTTCATAATATCAATTGCTGAGATCTCAATTGTTGTTTGCCGATGAATACGGAAAGACGCTGAACCTGAAATTGTGGTGGTGGAAAACGAGCAAAATGGAGAAAAAACGCCAACGAGCGTGGTCGGTGGTGGTCGCTGGAGGAGGAGGTGACCGATGATGTTAGAGCAACAAAAGTCCATAAGAGAAAGAGTCAAAAATGGAATAGTAGTTAACAGAGCAGAGAGAAGAAAAAAATCAGTAATTGGAGTGAAGAGAGAGAAGTTGATGCATTAATAACATTTAAAATATTCATAAAAGTGGCTATTAATTATTCCTTATCTTGTCTGTGCAATCTTGCACAGGTCAGAAAAACCATAATTATATATCTTTGTTTTATTGTTTTCCAATCTCTTAAAAATCCAATCAATATCTTTTCTAAACTTTCTATTTGCTTTTACTACTTTTAGTTAAACATATATACTTGTCTTCACCGGTCTATGTGATCAATACTCTTTTTATTATGACGATAATGCTTATGGATAAATTGAACTATAATATTTTATTTGCTTATGAGACTATGGCCCCGTTTGGCCCGGCTTATTTTCCTCTTTTTTTCTTCTCCTTAAAAATAGTAAAGAAGGAAAAAATTGTGTTTGACTTAATTTTTTTTATTTTTTACTTCTTTACTTTATTTCTCAAATACTTTTAAGGAGAAATAGTATCAAATATAATTTTATACTTCTTTATTTCGTTTAAGCTAAAATAAAAAGTAAAAAATAAGCCGGGCCAAACGGGGCCTATATATTATTGAATAACATAATCTTTTTATTCATTGTACCAAAAAAAAACATAATCTTTTTATTCCATAGAAATGTTTGGACTTTAGGAGATTCTTTCCATTTCCAAAGAATTTGAAATTAGAATATGACATGTCACCTCTTAAATAGGTATGTGGACTTGAATATTGAAAAGAATCATAAGAAAAATGATACTATAAAATGATAATTTCTCTTGAACAAATGACCAATAAAAACATACCATAAGCACCATTCAACTTTATTTCGCCAATACATACCAAATGATCATTTGTTAAAATTAACCAACACAAACAACAAATATTCATAGTGTGACATGAAATGTCCACTAAATTATTTCTCTTTAGAGCTACTCCTTTTACTGAGGGATCTTATTAAGCTTACAATAAGCATAATCCTTATATTTTTTGGTCTTGTACTTTGGTGGATTGTCTTGTTTAACCAACTTTGGGTGACGACCAACTTCCTGTTCTGGATGTGGCTCTATGAACACTGGCCACGACATTCTTGTCTCGTCTTTGTTCACGGTTGTTCTGTGCAACACAGCCTTATATTTCCCATTGCTTAGTATCTATATTTCACCATAAAAATAAAATTTATATATTATATTGTATCACATGTGCGATGCACGGATAAATTTATGTTATAATACGACGGATAAATTTATATATTATTTATGTTAACAAATAAGCATATATAAAGTAAATTTATAAATAAATTATAATGCTAACAAAAATATTTAAGGCCGGCCAAGAGGCAGGGCAAGCAGGCCCAAGGCCTCCACATTTTCGGGGCTTCAAATTTTTTTTTTGGGCCCAACATGCTAAAAACGGTTAAGCACGTGTTCTGAGTTTTTGTTTCAAAAGTTAACAGTTGCGCTAGTGGTATGTGCGTCTAAGCTAGAGCATCAGATTCGAAGAGGGAGCGAATTTGACTCTTACCTTTGCCATTTTTCTGTTTGTTTTATTTTTTAAATAGATCTTGCTTAATTTCAACAAGTAACATCACAATACCACAATAAAAATTATGGATTAAACTATTTCAAAAAAATTTCCTTTTACAAAATGATGAATTTTTTCTATAAATAAAATCATTTTATAATTCATTAATAACTTTACTACTTTATTTATAAAAAAAAATACATTTTGTTATTTGCTTGAATTTTTTTTTTGTAAGGGTTTGAAAAATTTCTTTGAAAATAAAAAATTAATTCCTAAAATTAAATTGTAATTTTTATTAAAAAAACACTATCAGTTTTTAATAATATTTTCTTGAAGGTGTATTTTGTTATTATCAATTTAAATATAATTATTTTTTATATTATTGATGTTAGTTACATTTTAAATAAAAGATGACTCATTTTAAAAAATTGTATTAAAAAAACATTTTAATTTAACTAAATTTATTTTATTTTCAAAGAGTCACTTTGTCGAATTTATCCGAGACCTCCAACTTCAAATACTCGGGGACGGCAATGAAAATATCCGGATTCTTTCATTGTCGCTAAAACCCAAATCATTGAATCACTCTTTCATTTATACTCCCTCCGTCCTAGTTGGTCTTTAATGATTTATCTCCACCGGTTTTTTAACGCATATTTATACTCCCTCAATTCCATATTAGATATTAAAAAGATATTCCCTCCGTCCCAATTTAATTGATACAGTTGACTGTTGTGTACTATTTACACATGTTGCTTTGACCTTATTTTTTTAAATAAACAAAAATAAATATTAGCATATAGATGTTTGATTCGTCTCGATGAGTATTTTCAAAATATCAAATTTTTATAATTTTTACTATTATGCAATTAAAAATATTAATCGTTAAAGTTATACAGTGACACGTGTGAAACAGTCAACTGTGTCAATTAAATTGGGACGGATAATAACAAACATTGGAAATCCCCTCTAAGGCTACAAATTAAAATCCAAAAGCAAAATTTCAAATTAAACTTGCAGGAGTTGCAGCAAAACAGACACCGCCAGTAAGACCATGAGCAATGGGTATGTTGAAAGGGTGTTGAATGATCATTCAACATAGCAAGTGCCTACAATGAGGGTGTTGAAGATGAGTTGGAGGCAAGAGAAGTTGAAAATCTTCAACTGTGTTGAAACCTGCCAAAGAGGAGAGAGAAGGCGTGTTTGGCTGTTCCAAACGTGGAGAGAGAAGAAGCATTTGAATAGGAAGGGACACGTGTATGATTTTGATTGGTTGTCCAGATTTTCATCTCATTTTATCTTTGAACTCAATTATTTCATTGCAAATTAATTTTTTATTTTTATACCAAAATTCATGATTTTTTTTTCTCTATAAATAGAGACTTGGTTCATTTGATTTGGACACAGAAAAAAACCAAATTTTTCACTCTCTTAATCTTATTATTATACTTCTATTAGTGTTTATTTTTAAGTTTTAGTCTTTGTTTAGTGAAATGGATCCCAATAATAATTTCAACACTCAAAATTCTTCTAATAATCTAAACAATTATCAAAATCCCAACAATTTCCAAAATCCCAACAATTATCAAAATCCAAATTATTATCAAAATCCCAACTATTGCTTGGGACGTGGTTGAAGATGATTTGTATCGTTTTATTGCTTGTGTGTATTATTGCATGTTAAATTATTTGTATCGTTTTAACTACTTGTGTGTCGTATTTTAATTTCAAGTTAGGATGATTGTATCGTATCAATTATTTAAATAAAATTTGTTTTTATTATAATTGCAATCGGGAGTATAATTTAATTTTTATCGATAATTTTTATTATAATTTTAATCGATGAATTGTATCGTATAATTTAAATTTAAATTTTAATCGATAATTGTATTTTTATGTAATCATAAAAATTTAAATTTAAATAAAAATATGAAATAAAAAATGGTGGGATAGAGTGTAAGTGTTGAATGAAAAAACCATTGGAGAGGGTAGAGTGTTGAATGAGTGTTGAATGAGTAGGTGGAAGAAAGAGAAGATGATGTGGAGTGTAAAAAGTGAATAAAGTGGGTGTTGAAGATTGTAACCATTGTAGATGGTCTAAGGCGTAGTCAAGAGAGGTAGTCAAAAATTTCAGCCACACCAATCAAATGGGACCACATCAACTAACCTAACAAAAAGCAACAAAGTAGCAAATTGACCGTTGGCGGATCCAGAAATTTTTGCCGGTGAGGGCTAAAAAATATTGTGTATATTTAACTAAAGAAATATGTTACGAATTTTTATTAAATACACAAATATAATGACAAAAAAAAATTAAAATACATAAAAGTTCATATAAATTACAATTTGATTCCTTACGTTTAAAAAGTAACGATTTGATCCCTTATGTTCTACCATTTACGTTAGTTAATTATTTCCGTTAGTTTTGTCACCAACAACGTATCAATTGTACATGTGTGTAAGTGTCCATGTGTCTGTCCACATATGCAAACTGTCTGCCACATGTGACAAAACTAACGAAAATGATTAACTAATGCAAACAGAGAAAACGTAAGGGACCAAATTGATATTTTTTAAACGTAAGAGATTAAATAAAAATTTAAAATAAACGTAAGGAACCAAATTTATAATTAACTCTAAATTTATTAAGTAGATAGTAGACATAGTTATAACTCATGGGGGCTTAATCATTATATTAATATTATTATTAATGTAAAAATATTATATTGAGTGGGCGCTTGAGCCCCCAATCCATTACACTTGCATCCGCCCAATTGACCACTAAAGAACAAGACAAACACCAATGCAGACACCAATGCTATAAAAACCACACATATAGCAGCAAAAGTCCACCAAAACAACCGCAAAAACTCGAAAAATAAACACCAACAAAAAAAAGAGCACATGAACAGGTCCAAAAGTCAACAAAAAATTTGGCTTTAAATACAAGCAAACCTTACTAAAATCAACTTTAATTAATATTATTTTTCCAAAAATACCCTTATTAATTGTTCTACTTTTTAACATGATTATAGAATTTCAATACAAATTTAATATATTGTAAACTTATTTATTTTAGTAATTGTAATAGAAATTTTACATAAAATAAAACAAAAAAGTAACTTTTTAATAAATATACAAATTGATATATTTACTTAAAAATGAGGCAGGTAGGAGTACATTACATACCTCCATTTGGTCGCCAACATGAATGATGAGGGCATTGGGAATATACTTAACATCATACCATTTACCATCTCTAGAAGCTTGAAGGCCCTGAACCTCATTTGGGACGAGAAGTGTTATATAACACATGTCTGTGTGTGGTGGCACACCTAGGACAAGATCAGGACATGGACAAGGTGGATAATAGTTGATTTTCAATAGATGAATCAAGTCCTTTTCACCTACAATTGACTTGAATTCATGTTCTTCAAATCCAAGTCCAATTAACATGGTTTTGAATAGTTTGTCTGCCACTCCTCGTAGGTACTTTCCATATTCCTCATTCACCTCCCTGCCAAAAAAAGAAACAAATGTGATATAATTCTAACTTTACGGGCATGAATCATTATCTTGGTTTAAATTATTTATTTCAACGATCTATTTATAATTTGTTAATGATTTTTTTTTTTAGCTTAATTCAATTAATACGGACGTCGCATTATATATATGTAGAGGTCAAACTTCTAATTCTGAATACTCCAATTATTTATTTTAAGAGTGAAATTATAATCAATAGACTTGTTAGAAAAAAAAATAGTCATGGTAGGGGGTGGGGTTGTGTTCTGGCAAGTTTGGAGTGAGTTAAGTCTCACATTGCTTAGAAAGTGGAGGTTGAGAACTTTATAAGTGGGAGAACACATAAACTTATAATGCCTTAAGGTTTTGTGTAAAAATGTGGTATACAGCTCACTTATGTAGTTGTTTTAAACCCAATGAAGATGATCCTTTGGACCTGCTCCTTGTATCGAAAGTTTTCCGACAAAAGTGGTCATGAGAATCCATAAAACCATCGTCTTAAGGTTGGATAAAAGTTTGGTGCTCAACTCATTTGTTAAATTTTGTTCATAGAAGATGGGTAGTTGTCAACGCTCTGATAATGGTGACATGCCTGCTCTTTTCTTTTTGTAAGGGTTGGATTCGAGTACCCCATGTATTCTCTCTTAATAAAATTTCTTTGCTTATAAAAAATATAATGTAAGAACAATAATATATTTGGGGTGCGTTTAATGTGCTAAAACATTAAGGGTTCATTTGGATTAGTTTATTTTTAAGCTTATTCATACTATAAGATGGTACAAAGGGTCTTCTATTTACAGGCTCGGCCACATAGGGGTGCAGGATGAACGAGTGCATCGGGCCTCAAAATTTTGAGGATCTTGGCTCAAAATTTTGAGGTCCTATAATAATAGTTAGACTTAACTTAATATTTGGTCCCTTATGTTTATTTTAGATTTCAACATGGTCTCTTATGTTTTAAAAGTTTTAATTTGGTCCATTATGTTTCCACCGTTTGCATAAGTTGATCCTTTCCGTCAATTTTGATGTTTCCACTGTTTAAATTGGACACATGGACACGTGTTTAATTTTCCACATGTCTGTCCACGTATACAAACCGTCTGCCACATGTGACAAAACTAACGGAAATGACCAAATTGAAACATAAAATAAGCATAAGGGACCAAATTAAAACTTTTAAAATATAAGGGACCAAGTTGAAACCTAAAATAAACATAAGTGATTAAATGTTGAATTAAGCCTAATAGTTACATATTATTAGTATTTATAAAATATTATATGTATTAAATAGATCAATTTTGAGACCCTATAATAATCATTATATATATATATATATATATATATATATATATATATATATATATATATATATATATTATCAATGTTCATAAAATATCATATGTCTGGTAAAAAATTTCTATTCAAGTAAAATAATAATAATTTAAATAGAAGATAATTCTTTTCAATTTTTTAACATCTTTTTATTAATATCTATTTATAATATTTAAACCGGGTCTCTAAATAGTCAGGACCAACCCTATCTATTTACTTAAGCAAAATTATCATTGTTGTGATCTTTGTGAATTCATTAAATGCACCCAACCATATTTTTCAAAACATTTTATTGTCAAGCAATATAAGTTCAACGAAAGTTGCTTTATATTTTCTATGCGTTGACATCCTTCCCCTTACATTACATATCGACGTCAATTTTTTAAAAACATTTTACTGTCATTGTCAAGCAATATAAGCAATATAAGCTCACTTTTGAGAGTATTCAAAATATTTCGACGTCAATTTCTTACATTACATTTGTTAATATTATTCTTTTGAAGACGAGTTATGATTCTTTAAAAAGCCTCGTTATAGTTCTCATGAGCTTAGCTCAATTGGTTGGGACATCGCACTATACGTGCAGAAGCTGGGGTTCGAACTCTATACACTCCACTTATCCACCTTTAAGGTGGAATTTTAAGCCACTAGGCTACCTACCAAAAAAAAGCCTCGTTATAAAATTTATTTTAGACTTCTAAACTTTTTTTTAATATCATTTAGATCTCTTAACTTGTAGGTAACTCAAGATTTTTTATTTTTAATTATTTTTTAACACAATATATGCATGACAAATCAAAATTTTATGAGCTCAGAGTTTCTTAACTCTTCCATCATATTATGGTCCCTTTATGATAAATCAAAATAAATTTTATGAGCTCAGAGTTTCTTAACTCAAGATTTTTTATTTTTAATTATTTCCCTTTAATTTTTTATAAAATATTTTACTTTAATATTATATGTTTGATTTTTTAATAACCATTAACATTGTTTCTAAAAAAACTTGATTGTTTGGAAAAAAATTACAGTATGTGTTTTCATTGTTTGTGCTTAATGTGGAAAGCATAGTCTACCTTGGACCAATTTCTTGCTTTAGAATATACAATACTAGTTCCTAATGCCTTGTTGCATACCGATAAAAGGCCACGTAATCTATAAGATTAACATAAGTAGTTGATAAGAATATTATATTATTTTTTTGTTATACAGTAGACGATCTAAGTTTAAATTTTCAAACACTCTATTTATTAATTTTAAGGATAAAATTCTAACATTTGACTTAATGATAAAATATTTGAGTAATAATATACTAAAGTTCTTGAGTTTGAAATTTGGTTCTATTGCAATTAAAATAAAAAAATAAGTTGGTCCCCTTGCTGTTGCATTCAACCATATACGTAACTTTTTGACTTTGATGTTGCATTCAACATTCACCCACACATACCCGTTCAATATCGCCAGCTTAGAGTGACACAAGTTATGGTGTATAAGTCATGTTTATGCACCGTGTATAAATATCCAAAATTGCTTAGTGCACTCTCCAGATTTCTAGTGCATCCCTCAGATTGCTTAGCGCACCTCCCAGAATTTTAGAGGATACGCTAAGCAATATGGGGTGCATTAAGCAATCTGAGGGGTGCATTAAACAATTCTCATTATTTATGCACGGTACGTAAGGAAAAAACTTATGCATCATAACCACTCCCGCTTAGAGCAGCTCAATTGATTTTAGAGTTTAGAAGAAAAAAAATAATGTAAATAAAAGCAAATAAAACACATAGATTCATACACTTTTGTGGTATATTTGAATGTATTTTGTTGTAAATTAATGAAGAATGACAATGATAAAAAAGAGAAGGAGCAAGTTAAATGTCTATCATCAAATTAAGCTAAGTAGCGTCAATCACATTAAGCTAAGACTAAGAGTGTAATAAACAACATTAATCTTCAAATTAAGCTAAGTACGTACCTGTAAGAAGGAGGTTTAGAAGGCCAGACACTGTAATTAACAGATGAAGGTGGCCATATAATATGAAAAAAATGATCTACCCATCCTCTTTTCCCACTCAATTCTTTCTGATGTTTTGTACCATACCCTTCTGAAGAAACATCAGACCCAATAACAGGTTTAGCATAAACCTCTTTTTCTTCTTGTGGTAAATCAAAGAACTCTTTTCCAACACTTTGCAATTTTCTTATAACATCATTTGGAATTTCATGGTTCACAATTTGAAACATTCCCCACTCTTTACTTGCTCTTATTATCTCATTTTTTACCTTTTCTTCATCTGGGTTGCTGAAATCGATTATAGGTACCTCAAGTTTTACACCTTGAACTGTTGTTATTCCTGGTTGCTCTGTTTCTGATCTTAGGAAAATAGATGGAATTGTTGCTTCTTTGGATTCATGAGCTACTGTTTGTACTCTTAGTACCTCCATATTGTTAATTTTGTGGTTGTGTTTTTATTACAATTGAAAGGATATTTTGTTTCTTAAGGTTATGTTCTACTGATTTTTCGAGTGAGGATCGGGATTATACAGTATTATATAAGATACGTCTTTGTGCTTTTCCAAAAAAAAATAAAAAATAATAAGAAACATCTTTGTTAACGAGCTATGAAGCCCCGATACTCTAAAAATGGTGAAGTATCGTGTCCGATACGTCCTCGATACCGATACTCGTCCGATACGTCTCGATACTCGTATCGGAAGAGTATCGGTTAAATCTTTATTTTTAAATAAAAAAATAATATCCGATACGCGTCCGATACTTCCCGATACTCGTATCGGAAAAGTATCGGTTAAATCTTTATTTTTAAATAAAAAATAATATCCGATACAATCCGTGTTTCCTAGTGAATGTCAAACTATTATGTTGTTACACAGGTAACTAACTATGTCTTTTTTTTTGGATAGTATTGGTGATGTTTTTTGGGATAGTACTAATGATGTTCTTTTTGTATAATACTTAACTTAAGATGTATAACTTAAAATGTACTGGTGACTATTATTTTTTAGGACAATATTAATGAAACACAAATATATAAGTTTGTATTAATAATGTTAATTTATTATAATTACTATTTTTGTCTTTGTCACTGTTCTGAAGTCACTATGGTGTCCTACTATATAACAGGTTGTTAAAGTATTTGGGATTGTCCCAAAATTCTAGTATAAGAATGAATACTTTATGCTTTTAATTGGTCAGCTGCAGGACCTATATAATTGTCTAAGATTGTTACAAGATGGACTTGTTGAAGAGACTTGATGTCATGACTATTATATGTTTTTTGAGCTATTATATGTCTTTAGTTAGGACCGATAAACCCTTGTATGTTGAACTTCAAATTGTTTTGCTCTTGAGCAAGCTTATTTGCTTGTTTGTACTCCTTGTACAATGAATTATTGGCGTTTATAATAATAATAATAATAATAATAATAATTTTTTGTCTTTAAAAAAAAATTATCATTATTAATATTATTGATTTTAATCATGTTTATATATTATGCATTTATATATTTAATTTTAAAATTAATTTTTAAATAACATATCGCGCCAGTATCGGATATGGATTTTTAAAAATTTTCACGTATCGGCGTATCGGTATTGTATCGTATCTGTATCGTGTCGCGTAACGGGGCTTCATAGTTAACGAGTATCTTCTTGAGACATTTTTTAAAGATTTTATTTAAATAAAATAGTTATTTAAAAATTTAAATATTTCAATTTTTAATACATTAACTTTACATTTTATTAT
The DNA here is from genome assembly GCA_030408175.1 of Trifolium repens. Taxonomy (NCBI): domain Eukaryota; kingdom Viridiplantae; phylum Streptophyta; class Magnoliopsida; order Fabales; family Fabaceae; genus Trifolium; species Trifolium repens. The sequence goes on from CP125844.1 coordinate 40,318,881, forward strand.
AAATTTTCATAGAGTTTACTACTTAAGTTTTTTAAAGTGTGAAGCGGTCTCTCTTCGGTCTTACACAACAATATGTACCAGCAAGCTACTGTGCGGATCGTATTTTCGCCCTGAGCAGTAACGAGAGTAGTGATACAGTTGGAAGAGTGGCTATGTTACTCTGGTGCATTTGGCACAATCGTAATGATAAAATGTGGAATGATAATGCAAAGTTGTCGAGCCAAATAGGAAGACATGCCTTTGCTGCTTGGAATGATTGACACTCCGTTCATAATTTACAACGTAACAGTACCAGTATGGATATGGCACCAGGTCCAGTACAGTGGGAAAAACCGGCTCCAGGTTTGGTAAAGTGCAACGTTGATGTCGCTTTCATTACTGGTACCAGGAAGACCTCAGCGGGATTGTGTTTTCGTGATAGTAATGGTCAATTCATCGGCGGAATCACACAATGGCAGCCGACTGTCATTTCATCTGTAGAGGGAGAGGCATGTGTGCTACTTTTAGCTATGAAAGAAGCTCGACACAGACAATTGGATCGAGTTCAATTTGAAAGTGATTTGAAGGTGTTGGTTGATGTTATTCACATGAAGCGTAGAGGCAATTTTGAGTTTCTTTCAATTGTTCATGATATTGTTAGCTTTATGTCATCTTTTATAAACTTTGAGGTTAAGTTTATTATGAGGCAAGCGAATTCGGTTGCTCATGCTCTTGCTAGGGCGGCTAATTCTTGGTCTAGCTTCCATAGATTTGAGATTATTCCCTTATGTATTGACAATTTAATAGTTAATAAAATGCATTAAGTTTCTTTGTTTAAAAAAAAAAGTGTTTTAGATGTATTCACTAGCATTTTTTATATAAGATTTAGAAAGTATATTTAATTACTTTGTTATTATCTTTTTACTTTTATTTGCTCAATTGTTATGTTAGAAGTGAGACATTGAATATGTCAAAGTACTTAATATGATATTTAGACTCCTTAATTTATTTATTACATTAATCTTTTGAGTTTAATTCTACTTATGTATTTAAGTCATAATATTAATAATTGATGTTTTTATTAAGAATTCGATTACAAAAAGAATTATCTATAAGTTGGATATAAAATGTTAGTATAAATTATGAGGAATATTTGCATGATGAACAATATTTGAACACTTAATTTAATCATACTTATAATTTAAAAAGATAAAAAGAAAAGAGAAAAAAAAATTGAATAATATATATTTTAAAATAATTAAATGATATTTCTTGTTATGAGTGTATGACCAAACCGTGTCTCAACCAAGTGTAGAGGTCTTCACCTTGGAAAAAGTCAGAATCCGAGTATCCCAAGGATGTCCATACCTGTTTAACAAACGCACAATCACGCAAACAATGGATTGTTGTTTCGATACTGCTGTTACATCGCGGGCAAGAGCTGTCTTGAATAATACGACGATGGAAAAGCATGGCTTTAGTAGGAAGGGCCGAGTGAAGCATAGTCCAAAGAAAGAACTTTATTTTTTCCGGTGCCGATATGTGCCATATCCAAGACCAAGGGAATGAACTTGTAGGATTATCCGAAAAGAAATTACGGTTTAGCCAATAATAACCATCACGAGCAGTGTACAACCCGTTCAAATTACCTTTCCAAGAATAACGGTCAGGAACGTTAGGATTCAGATTGATTGGGAGAAGACTCAGTTGCTCTTTAATTGAAGTAGGCATAGCAGTGTACAGAGAGTTAAAATTCCAACTTCCATCACTGTATACATCTCTCACTCTCAATTCAGTGTCATGAATATCAACATACAAGACATGGTTAGCTAGGACACCGATCCCGGACCAGTCCGTATACCAGAAGGAAGAGTTCCCATCACCCAGGCAGAATTGGAAACCATCTTTAAGGGCCCCTAAAGCTTTCATAATAGCATTCCAAGTGACCGAACCCGGTTTTTTAGAAGTTGCTAGAATCGGATCCGTAAGGTACTTATGAGATATAACTTGAACCCATAAGGCGTTACTATTCTTGTGAATGTTCCAGACTACTAGTCCTTTGTTTATGGCGGCGCTTTGGTTGATTTGGTGTGCTAGAAATAAATTGTGTATTGAGAATGATTTTGTCTCTCTATATTCCCTCCGCCTTCAAATAGGGAACTATGCCCAGCTGCTAAGATCTTGCTTCTTCAACCAGTCTATGGCGTCATCCACACGAATGGTGAAATGGAATGCTCATGGCGGTAACTCTATGATTCTAAACGTGGACGGTAGCAGTATTGGTAACCCGGGTGTTTCTGGTTTTGGTGGGCTCATCCGACATGCCGATGGAACTTGGATTCGGGGATTCTACGGCAACATCGGTGTTTCTAACATTATGCACGCAGAGCTCTTGGCCCTTTACCATGGTCTTCAATTAGCGTGGGAGCTAAATATAAGAGAGCTTCTATGTTATTCAGATTCTGGAACTGCTATCAAGTTGATTACTGAACCTGTTGATGAGTGGCACCATTATGCTGCTATCTTGCATAATATTAAAGACATACTTGCTAGGAACTGGAGGGTCAAGATCATCCACACCCTACGTGAAGGCAATGCCTGCGCAGACTTCCTTGCTAAGTTCGGAGCTCACAACAATGAAGCACTTTCCGTCATGGCCTCTCCGCCTGCTGGTTTAAACTTGCTTTTGCTTGCTGATGCAAGTGGAACATGGTTTAATAGATGATTGCTGCTCTTTAGTTTTTAATTCTTTTTCTGTTTTTTCTTCTCCTTGTATCCAAAAAAAAAATTGGGTCTAAATATATGGAATGGAATCAAACAAGGATACATGGAAAGGGTGAAAATGTTACACGTTGCAAAAACATTGAATCATTTATATATGAGATGAGATGTTGAATCAGTAGCCCGATAGGGTGTCACCAATCCATTTATACATTCATTCATCTAGTCAATGGACTATTTAATAAAATAAAATAAAATTATTGATACATCTTTATTCATTTTTATTTAATGATTTTTTAGACTAAATTGGTCAACGAAAATTATATTTTTCAAGACTAAATTTGGGGCTTTGAACTAAAACCAAATATCTGGAATGGTGTTCAAACAAGAGCCTGGACAGACGAGAGAAGGCTTAAAAGCTTGGAATCAAGACGGACAGCCAGAAGAGTATAGGTTTTGATCCCTATGATCCTCTCAACGTCTTATTCCTGTTATCCCGCAGTAATTGAGCAGGGCCTTTTTGGGTGAGATACAAGATTTTTTTTTCCGAGAGACCAATAAAAGAGTTTATTTATAAATTAAATAAAAATTTTATTGTATATACAAAAATTTGATTATCAATAAGTCAAATTACATACTTTAAAATAATATTATATGTCAATAATTGACTTTGAACTAATACTCGTACAAAGTTGATCATTAGAAAATCATATATTATATTATTATATTACACACTAGTTTTGAGACCCGTGCATTCGCACGGGTCTATTGACTTTTATTTATAAAATATTGTTAAAATATAAGTGACGTCATTCTATTTTTTATTAGGCTCCGTTTGGATTGATGAAATGTAATGGAATGGAGCGGAGCGGAATGACATATAATAATGTTCCATTGTTTGGATTTGAAATATAACAATGGAATGGAGCGGAGCGGAATGGAATAGGATGAAATGAATTTAATATCATACCACCTCTTACCTTCAATTTTGTTCATCTCCTTTTTAAATATCCAAACAATGGAACGGAATATTTATTCCATTCCACTCCATCCTATTCCACTACACTCTATTCCGCTCCGCTCCATTCCATTACATTCCATCAATCCAAACGGAGCCTAAGTAATTGTCCCGTGTATGATTTTTGTGTAATAAATTATAATTAATAATAAAAAATATTTTCTATTCAATTTCTTTTTTTTATTAAAGCAATTGTCCCGTATATGATTAAATTTTTTTTATTAAAGCAATTGTCCCGTGTATGATTAATTTTTTTTATTAAAGCAATTGTCTCATGTATAATTAATTTTTTTTTATTAAAGTAATTGTCTCGTGTATGATTAATTTTTTTTTATTAAAGCAATTGTCCCGTGTATGATTAATTTTTTTATTAAAGCAATTGTCCCTGAATGATTAAATTTTTTTTATTAAAACAATTGTCTCGGTTATGATTAATTTTTTTTATTAAAGCAATTGTCCCGTGTATGATTTTTTTTTTATTAAAGCAATTGTCCCGTGTATGATTAAATTTTTTTTATTGAAGCAATTGTCCCGTGTATGATTAATTTTTTTTTTATTAAAGCAATTGTGTCGTGTATGATTAAAAAAATTATTAGAACAATTGTCCCGTGTATGATTTTTTATATATTAGTGATCAACACTTTCTTTCTTTTTTTGACAAAATTATTTATTTTTTTTTGACAAAATTATTGATCAACACTTGTCCCGTGATGTTTTAAGTATAATGACAAATATTTACCCCCTAATTATTATAATATATATTAGTCAATAATGCACTTCTTCTGTATTTTTTATATAAGAGTAAACAAAAATAAAGTAGATTTTTTTATAATAAAAATATATTAAACTAAAAAGTATAATTTTTTTTTACAAAATAGAAGATTTAAAATATTTTTAAGAATTGATGAGGACAAATTAGAATTTTAAGTAGTAATACCTTTTAATATATTGGACCTGTTTGAATTTGGCTTATTTTTAAGCTTATGAAAATAGTTTATGGTTATAATTTATAAATAAACTTTTACGTTAATTCATAAGTTTTTTTTACGCATGTTAATTCATAAGTTCTCACTAACAAAAATTATATCTTTTTTTAAGAAGACAAAAGTAATATCTTTATAAATTGTTTTCATGAACTTTTTTTTTTTTTTTTTTAAGCAAAAGGGAGAAAGCTAAGATGAAGAAGTAGGGACATCCCAACTATGTTGGCACCCCCCTAAGACTTCAACAGACTAGCTAACCCAAAATATTATTAAAGAGAAAAAGAGAAATACATCAAAGAACTTGGGGGGACTAGACCAAAACCCAAGTGGGAGCTTGATAACAACTGCCTCGTTAAAAACCTTACCTGTAAAACCCAATGGGTAAAACCAGGTGAAGGGAAAAAGAGTGCAGTGCTCCAATAAAGTACACAGTAAAGACATCAGAACTTACAAATGCGAAAGTTAGGCATACCTAACTTGTTGGATTCTAAACTATCCCTTAGGAGTAAAGGCGCTTCATCCCAAGTAGTAAGGACAGAAGAAGTTAAACCCGAGTTAGCCAAAAGATCTGCAACTTGATTTCCTTCTCGATATATATGAGTAACCATGAAGTTCATTTGACGAACCATTAACAAAGTGTTTTTCCATCTGTTCCGTAGATTCCAAGCAACCAAATTATGAGGGTTGTTAAAAGCGGCAACAACTAGAGAAGAATCAGTTTCCAACCAAAGACTATGCCATTGATGTTGAAAAGCAATTTCAATTGCTCGCATCGCACCACTAATCTCTGCGACAAAAGAAGAAGCAATACCAAGAGGCTCGGCAAACGCATAAATAAAATCCGATGCATGATCTCTGAAAACACCACCACAAGCAGCGTTGCCTGGGTTACCTGTAGAAGCACCGTCAATGTTACATTTGTACCAGTTCAAAAGAGGAGGTTGCCAAAGAACTTCTTTGAGAACGGGAGCCCTGCTATGATGGATAGAAATTCGAAACAACTTTAAGAAAGAAAAATCTCTGATGGAATTAGAAGAAATTTTCTTAGTATTATTGCCAGTCAAGGAAGTGTTGGTAATGATCAAAGTTATAGCAGCCCTCCAAGTGATCAAAGTGTCAGTGAACCTTGCTTGATTCCTGGCCAACCATATAGTATTTAAGAGGTTGATGATAGCAGCTGTTACAGTGATTTTAGCTTGTGGTGACCAGTTCAAATCGCATAACTTCCACATATCCTCCATGGTTGTAAATTGAATGGTGCGATTCAAACAGCCTGCAAACCATGACCAAAGAATTCTTGCAAAATCACATTGAAAAAAGAGATGAAAAGTAGTTTCTACCTGTTTGCGGCACAAATTGCACATGGAAGGAATAGCGCAACCTCTAGTCATCAAGTTCTCATCAGTTGGCATTTTCTCATGCATTAATCTCCAGACCATGAGAGATTTTGAAGGAGGAATATCAGAACTCCAAATATATTTGGTCCAAAAAAGGTCCTGAAGCTGCGGCATTTTGAAGTTATAAGCATCCTTTAACTCCAAACTGCCGGAGTCCGTATGTTGCCAAATAAGAGAATCTGGACAAGTCTCCAAAGGAATGATAGCCTGATTCACTAGAGAAGATAGATTGAGAAACTCCAACTCCATTTGAGGTGGAATGGCCCAATGACCATTAGCAATATAGTCACTGACAGTAGAAGTAAGCCGTTGTTTAATGTGAGAAGGGATGTTGTAGTGCTCAGAAAGAATAGTTCCACACCAGTTGTCATTCCAGAAATTAATATTATCCCCGTTGCCTAACAACCAAATAGAATTCTCAGCAATCACCTCAAATTCGTCTTTGATGCTACTCCATATGGAGGAAAAAATGTGATATTGTATAGGCTTTCTGCGGCGAATCACTCTATCACGTAGCAACTTGGCCCAGGAGGAATGAGAATGAAGAAGGGTCCAGCATAACTTCAAGTTAGATGCTTTGTTCAAGGTATTCAGAGATCTAAGATTCAAACCCCCTTGTGAGAAAGGTCGACAGACTTTTTTCCAGGCTGTAGTAACTAATTTGCGCTTGTCAATCTCACCACTCCAGATAAAGTTGCGAATGCACTTCTCTATATTTTTTATTAGAGAAATAGGCCAAGAATAAATAGAGATGCTATAAGTGAGCATACTTTGAATAACCGACCGAACCAATTGAACTCTACCTGCAATGGATAATAAAGAAGCCTTCCAAGACGCTAATTTTAATTTAATTTTATCAGCAATAGGTTGAAAATGACAAGCCTTTGGTTTACCTTTAAAAATCGGTACACCCAAATAAGAGAAAGGAAGTGTACCAATATTAAAGTTTAGCAACTGGATAATCAACTCTAATCTACGTGGAGAGATAGAACCTGGATAGATGGTGGATTTTGAATTGTTGATGACTTGGCCAGATTCCAAGGCATAAGTAGAAAACAAATCCTTTAGAGCATGTAAACCAGCCAGATTACCTTTGCAGTAGATCATCAAATCATCAGCATAAAAGCAATGGGAGGGTACATTAAAATTTCTGGTACCCTTAATGAGATTGAGCTTTCCTTCAGACACCAGCTTAGTTATACTTCTACTTAGAACATCCTCGGCCAAACAGAAAAGAAGTGGTGAGAGGGGGTCACCCTGCCTGACACCTCTACTACAATTAAAGTAACCATGTGACTTACCATTGATGGAAACGGAAAGAAAAGCAGAGTGAAGAATCACCTGAATCCAGTTACAAAAAGTGTCATTGAAACCAAATTTCTTCAGAACAGTAATAAGGAAAGACCAGTCTAAAGTGTCAAAAGCTTTGGTGATGTCAATCTTGAGAGCAATATTCCCGCCACGAGCTTTGTTGTGAATCAAATTAACAGCCTCAGAAGCAGTACAGATACAATCTTTGATATCCCTATCCTTAATGAAACCCTTCTGTTCATCCGAGACAAGATTAGGCAAGATTGAGGCAAGTCTGTCAGCAATAATTTTGGTGATAATTTTGAACTTGAAATTTGCCATTGCAATTGGCCTGTATTGATCAATAGAAACAGCATCTGGAGACTTAGGGATCAGAGTAATGATATTAGAATTATAACCAGGTAGGATCCAGCCTGTAGAAAAGAATTGCAGCACAGCATTAATGACATCCATTTTGACAATCTCCCAATAATGTTGGAAAAAATAAGCACCGAAGCCATCAGGGCCAGGAGCACTATCTCTATTTAAGGCAAAAACAGCGGCCTTGATTTCATCCTGGGAGGGGAGCATTGTCATGATAGAGTTGATATCTGTAGTGACAAGGTTTGGAATGACATCCGCAGCAAGCAAAGAACCCTGCAAAACATTGTTAGTGCAAAATAAATTTTTATAATAATCAATAACATGTTCAGCAATTTGAGACTGGTCCGTAATCACATGTTCACCATCAAGTAAGGAGGTGATGGCCTTGGTTGAGGTTTTGATCTTGGCTAGTCTATGAAAGTATTTGGTGTTGCGATCCCCCTCTAAATGCCAATTCAAACGGGCTCTTTCTTGCCAAAAAACCTCTTGCTTGTTCAAGGCATCTTCATAAAGAGTACTAGCAATTTTTTCATCACGTAAGAGAGCATCAGTGTGACCATTATTCTGAATTTGTTGTTGAATATGTTGGAGATTAAGTTCAGCTGCTATGACATTATCATGGACATTACCAAAGCATGTCTTATTCCACACTTTAAGCTTATCTTTAAGCATCTTCAATTTTTGAGTAAGAACATACATCGGACAACCAACCACCACAGAACTCCAACAGTCAGAAACGATCCTTGCACAATCATCATGAGAAACCCACATGCGTTGGAACTTAAATTGGGAAGCAAAAGAAACGGCCGTGACACTCAAATCAAGTAAGAGAGGAAAATGATCAGATCGTATTCTTGGGAGGGCTGTAACTGAAGAAGAAACACAAGAATCTAACCAAGCTTGATTACAAATAGCTCTATCGAGTCTTTTTTCAGTGTGTCTATCACCACCTCTTCCATTGTTCCAAGTAAATTCAGCCCCTCTAGTGTGAAGATGGATAAGATTAGAAGAGTCAGACCATTGTTGAAAATCCTCTATAGGTAATCTAGCAGGAGAGAACCTGCCTCTGTGTTCATGTGCCCCTAATATCACGTTGAAATCACCAATAAAACACCAAGGCAAGTCATGTTGAGATTGTAAAATATTTAAAGCACTCCATAATCTTCTTCTTGTCAAGTAATTGGTTGAAGCATAAATAGCAGATATAGCAAAAGTTTTGTCATGTTCAGTAATGGAAAAAGAAACATGTTGATCATCAACGGCCAAAATAGAAGGATTAAGAGATATTTTACAAAGACACCAGAGATTAGGCAAGAGATTATTTCTAGAGTTAAGAGCAAAAAGTTTAAGATTTAAACTAACTAACCATCTTCTAGGAAGAGCATTAACACTCATCCAAGGTTCAGAAAGTAAGAGAATGTCCGGCTTATACTGAGTAACAAGCTTCTTTAGAGCTAACCTTGTAGGGGAGTTAGCTAGTCCCCTTATGTTCCAATAGATGCACTTCATCTAAAAGGTTTGGGGGCAACCTTTGATCTGGTAGCATAAGAGTCCTTGCTAGTGCATTTCAACTTTTTTTGTGCTTTTTTCTGATTTTTAGATAAGTGAACTTGAAACCCATCATCAAAATTGTCCTCCCTTTGTTCAGTTTCAGTAGCTACAATGGTTGCTTCCTCCTCAGCCTCAACCATGTTAGCCCAAGACTCCTTGAGAAAAGCCATATCTTGCATTACACGTTCAGGCACAGTAGAAGAATTTCCACCAATAGGAGTGGTGGGTCGGCTTGTGGATGGCGTTGCTAGAACAGGCAAAGCATTAGCAGATATATCATTACGGGTCATGCCTTCATCACCACGAGAATCCTTCACGACGGAGTCTTGTGAGCTTGAGTCAGAGAATTCAGTTTCATCATCAGAATTCAATTCATTCTCTAATCGAGCATCCTGTTGTAATTGTATAGTTCTTGGACTCAAAGGGGTTAGAATCGGCTCCCTTTGCTGAATCTCCAAATGCGCCTCGACAGTTTGGTCATTGTTGTTATATGGTACGTTGTGAACTTTTTCTACCATGTTGATTTGAGGTGAGTTAACGCCTGAGTCCTCGACGTTAATAACTTCTTTTTCTCTGCTGCTGGTACCATTATTTTCTTGATTCACAACAGGTTTGAGATGTGAACCGTTTTGCTGCATTTTATCACTCGTGACAGGAACATAAACATTCTTTGATACATTTGGTGTTTTTCTTTTGAGAATGGTTTCATTGTCTTTCATCAATGCATCCTCCTTATTCCTTCGTTTGCACTGATCAAAATTATGACCAATAACTTTACACCCATGACAGAATTCAGGAATATATTCATACTCTAATTCCACAAAAAAAGCAAATCCTTTCCGTTCCACCAATATTTTGTGTCTCAAAGGCTGCAGCAGATCAATATCTACCAGAACCCTAGCAAACTGGCCAAACGTTCTCTCATGCATTGGCTTAGCTGTGACAGAATCGATGCAAATAGGTGTTCCAAGACTGCCAGCGATTGTGAAAAGGATGTTCTTGTGCCAGTATTCCTGAGATAATCCATAGATTTTAACCCAAACTTGCGCAGAAGTGTTATGTTGCAATTTAGGGTTGAAATCCTTGGTCCAAGCAAAGAGTTTAAGCAAGCCAGGATTTAGGTTCCACGAGGGGGCCGATCTTACTCTTCTGACATCTTCTAGAGAGGAGAAAGTGAATTCAAAAAAGCCTTTACCAAGTGAGATAACTCCCCACCTTGATAAATCCTTCCAAACATGGGATAACTTCGTCTTTAAGGCAACGACGGATAGGGGTGTGGAACCTTTAGGCCACAAAATTCTTCCGTGTAAATTGTGCTTGCAGGCTTCTAAACCAGCTTCATAAATTGATTCAGGGATCTCAATGGCTAGGCGATCACCCTTAACAACAGGCTGTGGAAGCTGTGATGTAGGAATATCACACAGATTATTAGAATTATTTAGGGCTTGGGCAAAAGTTTTTTGAACTTTGGGAGTATTCTCTTGAGCGATCTTAGTAGTAATAGGCTCCGTGGTAATTTCAAGACACTTCCAAGGAATTTGGAATGAAGACATGATGACCGATAACAACCTCCTACAGTAGCAATGTTTCAAAAATCAGTAACCAAGCCAAAACTGGTCCCTAACCGAGGGCTCCCCCGTTGCCGACGGAACCGGATTAGGACTTTAAACTCTCGTTTGACTAGGCTACCGACAAAGGAAACAGAAACCGAGAGTATACGAGGCTGTTGAAGGATCGTTGATGAGATGATGATGTTCAGACGATGGAACCAGTCAGAGAAAAAACCAGTCGTGAGAACAGTCAACCAAACACGATGACCTGCAGTGAAAAAACCAAAACGGCCGAACACTGGAATCAAGACGATCGCACCGATTTTCATACGTTATCGCACCGATTCTGGTTTGTCGATCGATCGTTACTCTTACGCGCACTGCTTCCAAAAACGATCGCACCTATCATCGGAGGAATCGATCGTTCGATCAGTTGCAGTTGATTTGTGTCAAAACTGTAGCATGGGAGACTTGTTTTCATGAACTCATAATAAGTCAAATCAAACGGGCCGATTGGTTTTTTGTTTTTATTTTTCTGTTCTTTTATTTTTAAGCTCATAAATAAGTATCTTCTTTTATTAGGTTATTCTATTTATATTTTTTATATATACGTTTTTATATGTTAGATTCAGTTACTATTTTTTCATTAAAAAAAAAAGAGTTACTATTTTTGAAGCGTATCTTTTATAGTGATTTTTGTTGATATTTTTATGTGTAAATTTATTTTAATTAACTTATTATGGGAAGATTTATTTAATGCTTATCTTAATTGTTTTCTATTTTTATTTTATGTTTTTTTTAGAGATTTGGTTTCTGATGCTATTTTTATGAGAAGATTTCTCTTATGCTTATCTTTCTTTCCAATTTTTTTTTTGTATTTTTTTTATTAGTTTAGAGTTAAATAGTAGTTTCTTTTAATATATTGTAAGTAGATTATTTCATGCTTTTTTTTATTACATATTTTATTTTTATGTTTATGCCTTTTTTTGTTCAATTTTATTTCATGCTTATCTATTTTTCTTTTTTTTGTATGTATTTTATTTTTATGTTTATGCCTTTTTTTGTTCAATTTTATTTATTTCATACTTATCTATTTTTTTCCTATTTTTATTTTGGAATTTTTTTATTAGTTTAGAGATTTAGTTTTCAATAGGGGTGAGCATCGGTCGGGTTCGGTCGGATTCGGGCCGAAAATCGTAAAACCGACAAAAACCGCGGCCTCTTAATTTGGACCCAATTCCGACCGTCTACATTTTCGGTTTGTTCGGGTTCGGGTCATACGAGTGACGGGTGTAGCGAGTCGGTTTTAACGGGTTACATTGAAACTTTGTTGTTACATCTAAACTTTCATTGATCAAAAAAAAAATATTCTTCAAATAGTTCAATATTTCGTACACACTGCAACAAATGATACAATAAAAATGATGAGATGCAATTATTTTGTTTCAAATTTGTTAATCCAACGACAATAATAGATAGTAGATGAGAAGTAAAAATTAATATAAATCTAGAATATTATCTTTCACATCTCCTTTATCAACCTATTACAAGCATAAACTTGTAAAATATAACATTTTTCTTCTCTATCAAAGATAGACAAAATTAACAAAGCGAAGAGTATAAGAGATTAAGAGGTGCTCAAAACTAAAAAAAAATTAATTAATTTATATTTTAGTAGTTGTTCGGTCGGTTTCGGTTATGAAGAGATAAATTTTAGAGACCCGCACCCGCCCGTATACAACCGTTCATGACCGATTTTTCACAATTGTTGACCCGAGACCCGACCTGCACCCGACCGAGTGCTTCCATATGTTGGCGGTTATGTCGGTTTCGAGTCGGGTTGCGGGTTCGTGCTCACCCCTAGTTTTCAATGCTATTTTTATGGTAAATTGATTTTTTATACTTATCTTATTAAATTTAAAATTACATTTAAAGGCATAAAACTTGGAACACCGTTAAAAGTGCCAAGGACAAATTTGGTTTTTTAACATAAGTTTCTTTTAATATATTGTAAGTAGATATACTAAAAGAAAATTCGTGTTTTTAATTGAACATAGTTTTTTTTTAGGAAAAAAAATACAAATTGTAGATTTTTTGTATTGATATATACATATGGAAATCAACTTTTTTTAGGAAAATGTAGCTTGAGATTTTTGTAAGGGCTTTAGTGGCTTGAGTTGAGAAAATGTTTTGTCACCAAAGGAAATGACATTCTTTTTAAAAAAAATGATAGATTTGTAATTTTATAAAAATGCCTAGGGTATTCTAGTAATTTTTTATTTTTTTTGGGGTGGTCGTGGCCACCCTCAGCTACTCCCTGGTTCCGCCTTTTCTATTATGACTAAAAATACATTTCTTCCACTATTTCAAATAAGTTCAAAGTAAAGGGCAATTTGGAGTTTTATAAAAAAAAATAGCAAAACATGTTTTATCCTTCCTTAAAATTCTCAAACAACATTTTTCTAATAAAAAAACATAAAATCGTTTTATAAAAGTGGGTGTAAATTAGTAAATGGGTGCACAACATTTAATAAAATTTACCTAACTAACCCTTAATTTTCTAGTATAAAATAACTAAATGCGAAGGGTTTTTTGACCTTCATGTTTTTAAGTGGGTCTAAATTAACAAATTAAGAGCATCTTTGATATCAATGTAGGGATATATATATATATATATATATATATATATATATATATATATATATATATTTAAAAATTAAAATGACTAATAAAAAAGATACTTTGGATGTGTTTGCATCTTTGATATTGTATGTAAAGTATAAATGAAAGATAAAATATATTCAATTATTTTAAATAAGTATTAGAAAATTTATCAAAGTCAAAAATGTTAAATTGAGAAAAGATGGTAGTTAATATAATATGTTAATATAATATGTTAATGATGGTAGTTAATAGATTTTGCAAGAACAAAAATTTCTTGATCATTTTCTAAATGCATATGCCAATATCAGCTCTATTAAAAATTGAAGAAAAAAATCCATCAAAGTTGGGATGTTAGTAATGCAAAATATAATGTCTTTACACTTTTAATTTTTATTTAAAAATAAAAAGCGACATCCGAGTTTAATTAAATACATATATTTTACTAGTTCATATATCAGATAGAATTAACCACACATTTTAACCAACAAAAAAAAAAATAGAAATAAATTAATTAACACAAGCAAAGTATAGTGAGTAGTGACATAAAATGTCTACTAAATTATTTCACCGTAGAGCCCTGCTTCATTTACTGAGGGATCTTATTAAGCTTACAATAAGCATAATCCTTAAATTTTTTGGTCTTGAACTTGGATGGATTGTCTTGGTTAACCAACTTTGGGTGAGGACCAACTTCCTGTTCTGGCTGTGGCTCTATGAACACTGGCCATGACATTCTTGTCTCATCTTTGTTCACCGTTGTTCTATGCAACACTGCCTTATATTTTCCATTGCTCATTATCTATATTTAACCATAAATAAAAATTAAATTAACATCATTATTTTTTTTCCGCAAACTTTATAATATAGTTTTTGTTATTTTTTTATTTAATTGGTCGGTACTTCCATCGATTATTTTTATAAAAAATACTGCACATTTCTAAATTTGTTGAATAATTAACGTATTTAGGGTCTATTTGGATTAACTTATTTTTTACCTTATGCAAAATAACTTATATCAATAAATACATTTTTATATATTATTAAAAATGACCAAAGAGACTTATAAATACATTTTTATATATTGTCAAGGTACTTTATCATAAAATAACTTATAAAAATACAATTTTCGTTAGTAGAAACTTATAAATTAACATAATTTTTTTTATTTGCATAAGTTGTTTTGCATAAACTCAAAAATAACCTAATCCAAATAGACCCTTAATTTATAATTCAGATAAGATATATTAATTATATATTTAATGAATCTAGAAAAGTGAAAAATATTTTATCAAAAAAAAGAAAAGTGAAAAATAACTCTTATAAAAAGGACCAAAGAGATTTGAGATTCTACCCTCCTTTGTACAAAGAAAAAAAAGGACCGAAAAAAGTATATGTTAAACAAGTTACTCTATCAACTGAGATATACTTACGGAAACCTCATTTGTAAATGTTACTCTAACTAATTATCCCTCCTCAAAGACAAACTATAAAAATAATACACGGAATCTAACATTTTGCTACAAAGATAGCGTAAAATTGAAATATTTATACATAATTATAGTTATAGATATAGATATAGATATAGATATAGACATACCTCCATTTGGTCGCCGACGTGAATGACGAGGGCATTAGGGACATACTTAACATCATACCACTGACCATGTCTAGAGGCTTGAAGGCCCTGGACCTCATTGGGCACGAGAAGTGTAAGGAAAGACATGTCTGTGTGTGGTGGAACACCTAGGACAAGATCAGGGCATGGACAAGGTGGATAGTAATTTATTTTCAACATGTGAATCAAATTATCTCCACCTGCAGCTTCTTTTAGTTCATGTTCTTCAAGCCCAAGCCCAATTGACATGGTTTTGAATAGTTTATCTGCCACTATACGAAGGTACTTCCCATATTCCTCATTTACCTCCCTGCCAAAGAAAAAAAACATATCATTAAAATTCAATACTAAAAAAAAAAAAACTATAACAATAGTTGACAAATTTAATATAACAATTAGATTTCTGTTTTTAGTCTCAATTATAATACTTTTTCTTTTCTAAATTATGACTCGTTCTTAAAAATTTGCAAAAATTAAGAAATAGAATTAATTTTGTATAAGAAAAATAAATAATTAGTGATTTACAAAATTAAAATTTGACTCTTTTAGTAAATAAAATATGACTCTTTTATTCAAATAATTAGTGATTTACAAATTATAGCATTGTTTGACTAAAGCATTACAGTAACTAATAATAATCTTTGAATAAAAGACAATTTTACATACAAGTTAAAGTTTCAATAGGCATTTTCTGTTGAACCAATATAGGAAGCACTGTTTGACTAAAACATTAGTATAATCAATAATAATGGTGATTAATTGACAATTTTCTGTACCAAACAAAAGACAATTTTACACATAGGGATATTGTCATATAACATAGTTTAAAGCTAGATAGGTTCTTCTAACATGGTTAATTTATGTGCACTGGATAATCATGACTAGGAATTATGTATTTTTTTTTAAATAGTTTAGTGGCTAGAAATTTATTTTTTTATGATGAATAGTGAAAGTATCAGAATTTGAACATCGGTCATGAGAGTTTCGAAGGATGTTTGAAAGGAGTTTTGGTCACTACATATTAAATGCAATTCCCTGCAAACTAAACTATGTTTAACAGATACTAGAAATTATGTATTTTATTTACAAGGATGGGAATTCAAATTTCAAATGCTTAAACTGTGGAATTCTACTAACTAAATTAAGTGGTCGAACAAAAAAATAGTTTATCATCATTAAAAATATAAAATATCTAATGGGTACCCTAAGAATTAGTCGATGGGTATTATAGGGATTACCTACCATCGCTACGGAACCCTCTTTGGACCTCACAACAAATCTCCTATTTGAAAGGTTTAAACTGCATGTACGTATTCATTTCATTAATGTTATCCAAGTTTTTTTTTTTTTTTTTTATAAAAAAAGTAGTAATATTAATATAAGCTTTTCAGAGAGCAACCATCACATGTTGCATAAAATATATGACTCTAATCTGGTCCATTTGGATTTGGACATTTTCTTATATTTAATAAAAATATATTTCTTAATAGTATATGGGACATTAAAACTTTATTTTGTTTGAAGGAAAAAAAATTACAGAAATCAATGAATGAATTAACTGAAATCCAAGTTCACCTATCAATTTCTATAATTTTCATTTCTTCTAATTTTTTTCCATAAAATCAAAGATATCCTAGAACCGACTTCTCCTAAAGGGGTCATAAAGTTGTATGGACGATATTGTACTACAACAAACACCGACAACATCGTATACTATGTACACAATAATAATGAACAGTAGAAATTATAAAAACCTATGCTATGCAGCATTCATTATACATGAATGAAAATGAACAATAGAAGTGGTCCACAATAAAAACTAAGCATACTAAGATGCTACTTTTTTTTTTGACTTCAAAGATGCTACTTGAAAGTTGAAACATAGAGAGGATTTAGGAAATGAAATTTCATGAAACTGAATTTTAATTTTTCAAATGCTAATTTAAGCAAGCAAGGTCTGATTTTGGCGTAGAAAACCCCGGTTATTTCTTGTTTACAAAATTCAATTACAACATGAACACCATCCCTTCTAAATTTTTCTTAAATAAATGGATGTAACATTGTCAATAAGAGTAGATAACCTCGCTACTTCTCAAAAAAAAAATTTTAAGAATTTTATTATATAATTTTGTGTATAGTAATAGTATATATTTTTTAAACATGTGACATTTATTAGAGAAATGATATTTGTACAACCAAAACATGGACAACTCTCTCTCATACTCTCATTATATTCTTACTCTCTCTCCTCCTCTCACTTATTTTTTTTGTTGCAAAAGAGAAAAGTGGGTTGTCCCAAAAGTTGTCCACTTTTGGATGTACAAATAACACCACTCAATTTATTAATCATTTATATGATTTATAAATATAAAATTACATTAAACTCACCAATTTTTTAAGAAATAAAGAAGATATTAACGGTCTGTTTGATTCCCTTCTCAAAAACAGTTATTTAGTTCTTATAAAATTAACATACTTAAACATTTTTAAAATGTCGTGCTTAATACCGATGGTGTGTCCAAAAGGGGAACTACGGCAGGGTATAGAGGTATGTTGCGGGGTGATAAGGGGTACTGGATTTGCAATTTTGCGAAAAGATATTGAGGACGTGCGATGCATATGTAGCGAAATTTCGAAGGTTTGAAATTGGCTCGAACTCGTGGCTTCAATAGGGTGAAACTTCTTGGATTATGGCTAATACTCTAGCATCCTCAAAAGGTGGAACAGGTACTTGTTGGAGCTTAGTGCAAAATATTCGAAGGTTGCTGGAGCTAAATTAGAAGGTTCAAATTATTGAAAAAATTTGAAAGAATTTATCGAAGATTCTGCTACAGGTATGTTTATTGATAATTTTAGAAGAAATATTTTGAAAAAATTACTCTTTGTTTGGAGACGTGATTTCATTTACGACAACAAACCAAAAATGGTTTGAAGAATAATGACCTAATTTCGAGTTTTGATAATAATTGATACTCTAATGTTTGTTTCCATGTGAATAAAGGTTTGAAATTGGCTCGAGCTCGTGGCCTCAATAGGGTGAAACTTCATTCTTAGATTGTCACTAATACTCTAACATCCTCAAAAGGTGGAACGGCTACTCGTTGGAGTTTAGTGCAAAATATTCGAAGGTTGCTGTTTCAAGTGCCTTAAAATCTCAGTAACAAAGAAGTCAGAAAATTCCTGGAAATCTGTCTGCGGCCCCGCGCGCAGGTATTATGGCGCCGTACGCCAGGAGCTGTCTGAAAAGTGGTTTCAGCTCTGTCTATGGCGCCGTGCACGGTCGAGGTGGCGCAGGGAGCAGGCGCGTGGAGTCTTGGAGATTTGTTTGGAAAATATATTTTCTTGGAGGATATTCTGACTTGGATTTGTTTTGTTTTAAAATAGATTGTGTTTGTTTTTAAATAGGATTATTTAAAAACAATATAAGATTTGGTTTTATTTTAGAAGATTATCTTTTAAAATAAATAGGCATGTATTTTTCTATAAATAGGGATTGTCTTATTCATAGAAAAATTGAGAGAGAGAGAAAGAGAGCAAACATGTAAGAAGTTTGTGATACACACTAGGTCAAATTGAGTCTCTTGGCCACGGGAAGAGATTCGGGACTAGGGTAGAATTAGGATTAATTCTTGTAACCCTTGTTTGGGAATTTCTTGTGTAAAGTTTCTCTTTGATCATAGTGGAACGGAGAGTTGCTCTCTCCCTCAGACGTAGATTCATTAACACCGAACTAGGTAAACAAATTGATTGTGTTCTTTATCTTCCGCTGTTTATTGCTTTGAATTATTGCATCATCATCTCTATCGATCCATTCATTATTTGGTTGCTTGTTACGCTTGCCCCACACATCAGTTTATTATTGGTGTGAATTTATCGGTGTCCGTGTCTGTGTTTTATAGATTAGTGATTAACGATAATCGATAAACAACAACATTAATCTTAATATTAAATTATAAAATAAATATACCTGTAAGAAGCAGGTTTGTTAGGCCAAAAACGGTAATTAATGGAAGAAGTTGGCCATATAATATGAAACAAATGATCCACCCAACCTTTCTTCCCATTCACTTCTTTCTGAAGCTTTGTACCATACCCTTCCACAGAATCAGACCCAACAGGTTTAGCAATAACTTCTTTTTCTTCTTGTGGTAACTCAAAGAACTCTTTCCCAACACTTTGTAATTTTTTTATAACATCATTTGGAATATCATGGTTCACAATTTGAAACATTCCCCACTCTTTACTTGCTTCCATTATTTCATTTTGTAACTTTGCTTCATCTTTGTTGCTGAAATCGATTATTGGTACCTCGAGTTTCACACCATGAACCGTTGTTGTTCCTGGTTGCTCTGTTTCTGATCTTAGAAACATGGATGGTATTGTAGCTTCTTTGGATTGATGAGCTATAGTTTGTACCCTTAGTACCTCCATTTTTGATATTGTGATTTGTTATGCTTGTTGTTGATATGTTTGTACTACTGTATTCACTAGTATCTGAATTTATAGAAAATTAAATCTTTCTACTACATACCTATGACAATTTATATTATAGTTGTACTATTTCAACATTAAAATATTATATATTTTATATAATGACATTTGTCAATATTATTTAATGTATTGACTACACACATAAAAAATTTCATAAAAATTTCACAAAACTTATTATTTAAGAGGCTTCCACCGCCCTGAACTTAAGGAGACCAAAATCTTTATTAATTGAACCAATTTATTGTTGGTTTTTTCTTTTACTTTTTATCATCTATATTTTATATATATTTTTAAAAAAAAATTATTAATAACTGTTAAATAATCAATTTTGTGAATACAAATATTATTTATGTAGTTTTATCATTTAAATGTAAGTATGTTTTTCAGTTAAAAATTAAATATTGGTACACTAATAGTGATTGCAACTGCTTCTGTGATAACCGGCGAGAAATGTGAAGAACCGTATCATTCGCCGACTCAACAAGTTTAAGGGCCTAAAACAAATTTTATAATGAGACTATAAAAAAGTTAATACTAAACTTCTAAAAAAAATTGAAAAAATAAATTAAAATTTATTTTTGGTTTGATTTTCGAACTTAGATCTTAGAAGATGAGACCATTTTGACCAAATGTGCAAAGTAAACATTTATTAATATATTGTGAAATTTTTAGACATTTTTTCACAAAAATTTTGAGACTTAAAATCCTTATTTAGGTCGCTTTGGCCCTATGTGTTGTGACATGAGCCTAATTGCTATAGTGGGATGAAGTGAGATTGGATCTATGATAATTGGATTTTATTTGGACTTTGATATATTCTTAAACATATACCACCAATAAATTAGTTTAAATGAGAAATAACTTGAAGCCCTAAAAAATTAGTCATCGCAAACTTCCTACATCATGCTAAACCAACAAAAAGAAATATTTGGTATCACAAGAAAAAAAGTATGCCTTAACACAAATTATTAATTGGGAACGAAAAATTTGGAATTCCATGCATCTAGGAATTATCATTAAGAAAATTTTGAATTTTTTTTTCTAAAATCAATATAAAATAATACTAATAGAATTGTTCTTTGTCTAATAATCATACAATTTTGTGCAATAATAAAAGTTTCAACAATTGATTTAAAATTAAACTGTCTAAATCATTTACAAAATAAAACAATTTTAATTGTCATTTTAAATTTAAATCGTATACTTTATTTGATAAAAATAGCGGATGACTGATAAACTCTCTATTAGTTCATGGCTTATAGTTAATAGTTGATAACTGATAGATGATTTATAGCAGATAAATAAATTATAATGTTTGATAAAATTAATAGTTCAACTACATATTAAAAATCCAATTCCCAAATAAAATAAACAAAGAACATGATATTTCAGAAAATAGATTTTTCAGCCTTTAACTTGGCAACGTAAAGATTGTCAAGCAATCATGGACTGCTTGTTTCCATGTACGGTATAGTATATACGTGTAACATTTTTCTCCACTAAATCAACATTTGTCCGATGAAAAGCTCCATTTGCATGAAAAACTATATTACTCTTATGTCGTTAGATATAAACCTTAAGATTGGCGGTAGTTGGGATGGACGGTCCTAGTATTGCCACATGTAAAATCAAATGTTAGCAAAACGTCATAACGTCCTTACATCGTAATGAATGCTAGCTCTTGCACTTTTTCTGCTCTCTCATTTTCTTACCGCTGAATCGCTGATACTGATTATTGATTTGAAAAAGAAAAACAATCTAGAAGAAAGAAAATACTACCTCCGTCGTAAAATAAAAGAACTAGTTTAATTACTGCATGTATGCCAATGCACAATTTTGATCACTAATATCTTTAATTCTCTATTAATAAAAAGGGTCATGCTACCGGGGCACTAGTTAAGGAACTAAAAGAATAAACTTTTACATTGAAAGTATCGCTTTTTACACATTTAAAAAGTTAACTATACAAGTTTCAAGACAATTTTACTATACTTAATTTCCTTAACCAGTGTTCCGGGGGCAATATTTAGCATTTTCCTAATGAAAATTATAAAAATTGGATATTTTGAAAATACTCATCAAAACAAATCAAACAAGATCTTATATGTTTATATTTATATCTATATATTATTAAAAAGTATGGTCAAAACATAATAAGTGAATAGTATCATTTAATCAAAATAGCTCTAATAAAATGGGACAGAAGTAGTATTCAATAAAAAGTATTATTAAGCAGTGTAACAACGTTTAAATGTTACATCGGTATAATTTAATCTCTTTTAGTGGCACGGTTGGCTTCACTCCCATCTACTCAATATACACTTTAATTCATTATTTGCTAAGATTTTTTATATACTTAAACATGAATATAAAAATATGAAGAGTATATATGAATTGACTTAAAATAAGGATGAAAAGTTGTGACAAAATATATTCAAGGTATAATTAAAATTTGCTAAAATTTTAAGGGTCGAAACAAGATTTTTATATTGAGTTGTATAACTAAATTTGAGTAGGCATGACGGGGCAGGGCGAAGCCAGATTGTACCACTCCCGCACCCATCCCCGCCTCCTTATGCCACCCTCGCCCCAGCCCCCAAATCTTGTTAGGGATAATAATTGACCACCCACTACTGCCCCCAGCCGGATTTTTATATTGACTGGTTACTTTCTTTTTATTTATATTTTATTATTTTAAGAAGGATAAGTAGGTAAAAATGTTGTAAAAAATCAGGGGGATTTAGTAAATTTAAGTAGGATGGGACCTAGCGGGGGTGGGTGCAGGGCGGGTGTGAGCCCACTTCGTCCCCGCACTCATCCCCATATTTAAAATTCAGAATTTTTCCATATTCATCCCTATACTCGTCCCTTCATCTAGTTAGATTAGTTTTTCCCCGCTAAATTTGGGGCGGGTGCGAGTGGATCTGAGTCCATTTGCCATGCCTAAATTTGAGATATTTATATCAACCAAAAATTAATTTTTACTTTATTTATATAAAATTAATTAAAAAAAAAAAAGTGAAGCAATGATACCTTAAATCAAAATAGGAAAGACCTTTGAGCTTAATGAGTACTTATAAAAAGATTTTAATGTTTCTCCCTCCAAAGACACAAATGTTCAAACCAACAACATTTGAAATTAAGAATTATTATATTTTTATATAGACTAAACTGTATTTTTGGTCCCTTATATTTATTTTAGATTTGAATCAGGTCTCTTATGTTTTAAAAATTTCAATTTGCCCCCTCATGTTATCAACATTTGCATTAGTTAGTCCTTTCCGTCAAATTTTTCACTAACTCCGTTTGATCCTTACATGTGACTGATAGTTTGGACACATGGACATTATTTTAGACATGTTCATTGTCATTTGGGATGCTAACTAAGTAAAAAGTAATAATTTAAAATAATATATTACTTATAATAATGGAATTTGTCCCAAAAAGTGCCCAAAATAGTGTCAACGTGTCCAAAATAATGTCCACGTGTCCAAACCGTCACCCACGTGTAAAAATTAAACGGAGTTAGGGAAAGTACAGTTTAGTCTTTTATAAATTATTATAATTATTTTATAGAAAATGCTAACATGTGCTATGTGCCTTTATCCTAAAGGCACTTATTAAGGATAAAAATGTGAAAATAATCTCATAAATCAAGAGAAGCTAGCATGACGCAAATGTTCTCGTTGGTAAGAAGGCCCCTAGCTCGCCATTGGAGAAATTTGTTATTGATGATCAACTCTTGCACTCTTTATGTTACTAAAAAAAAGCAAAAACAAAAGATTGGCTTGAAGCGTTGGAAATCATAATACCATTCTAAGAGTCCTACTTCATCATACTCTTGTATTTAATCTATATTAAATTTAGACAATATATCAATTATTCAATGAAGTGAATTTTTAATATCCTAGCTAGTATAATTTTTAATGTTCATGTTAGTTTTTGGTCACTTCTATATTATAATCATTTGGAAATAATAACATTTCACTTATGGATAGGGACAGATTCACACACACAGTGGGGGAGCCACCCATCTTGCTCTCCTAGTCCTCCTCATTTAAGTTAAGCTCAATGGGGTGCAAAAATAAAGGGTATAATAATCATATTGATATTATTACTCAATTTGTATGAAAGGTTTTAAAAAACGGTCGCGGTCGCGTCTCGGTTACGTAAAGGTTTTCGCGATTTCGGTCGGTACAGGTGTTACGACACTAATTGCGGTCGTCGCGGTGTGAATTAATCACAATTTGTTCTTTAATATAAAAACGGTGATACACAGTAACGGTATCGTCACCTGCAAAAACCGTTTTGTCGTGGCCGTTTTCACGGTCGCGGACCTTTATTTAAAACCTTGCCCCATGAAAATTGGAATGGCAGGTCTGAGAGACAAATTGGTAGTCCCACAGGAATGACAAATGGTAGTCCGGCAGGAACAAAGATGGGTGAAGAAGGGCAGTGCATGCACATGTTATTCTTGATGAGATTTGATTGACAACCCTTAATTTGAATTGGAGGCTCATTACTCAAATCTTTGTATCACACTCCTCTCATTTGGTATACTACACACACATATTAAGTGAGCTATGTTGATGGATAAGGTATTTGATGCTCTTTAATAGAATATAAAAACTCTGCACATGTATGTCTAGTTCAATAAGGCATATATGATTATGAATTATCAAAATTTTATGAAAGTCAGTATTGTATATAGTGTTTATAAGAATTTATTGTTTTCCTGCAATACAGCTAATGTGGGAACTTCAAAATTGTATCAAATAATAAAGGAGTATGTATTAATAAATTGGTTCAAGTGGTAAGAATTTTGAGTCCCTTAAGTAAGTGGGTAGGGGTTTGATTTTTGACTTCTGCGTATGAAAAATTTTAGTTGGGAGAGGAGAACCCATATTGTGTGTCTCGCATGTTTCTAGTCAACGGAGATTAGTTATCACTAATAGCAGTGAAAACTTTATACATATATAATAGTAACCCAAAAAAATAAAAATAAACTATTTTTAGTCAAAAAAAAAAAAATAAATAAAATAAAGGAACACGTCGGAAGTTATGAAAATATCGGATGCACACAAATAGAACATCCTTTGAACACACATATCATATGGATGTAGTTAAAAGCATTACAATGTGCATCGTCTTATGAAAATTTGAATAAACACTTGGCACCATCATCTGGATCAAATTAAGTGTCATCATTTGATATGCCGATCTGGTCAATAATTTGTGTCATCATCTGCGCAATTAGTTTTCCCTCCAACATTCAAATAGTGTTAGTTGGAACAATAAAAGTCGGACAAAACAGTACAAGTTCAGCGCCAATTCTGTTCAACGGATAAAATTGTACAAGTAGTGACTATTAGAATAAAATAAGTTCGAATCAATATATCAATCATTTTAGTTTTGATGATAACAAAGTAAATGAGTGATTTGTCCACTAACTTTGCGTTCAATTTTGTAGGTATGAGTAGGGGTGAGCATCGGTCGGGTTCGGTCGGATTCGCGCCGAAAATCGTAAAACCAATAAAAACCGTGGACTCTTAATTTGGACTCAATTTCGACCGTCTACATCTTCGGTTTGTTCGGGTCATACATGTGACGGGTATAGCGGGTCGGTTTTAACGGGTTACATTGAAACTTTGTTGTTACATCTAAAATTTCATTGATCAAAAAAATATTATTCTTCAAATAGTTAAATATTTCGTACACATTGCAACAAATGATACAATAAAAATGATGAAATGCAATTATTTTGTTTCAAATTTGTTAATCCAACGACAATAATAGATAATAGATGAGAAGTAAAAGTAAATATAAATCTAGAATATTATCTTTCACATCTCTTTTATCAACTTATTACAAGCATAAACTTGTAAAATATAACATTTTTCTTCTCTATCAAAGATAGACAAAATTAACAAAGCGAAGAGTATAAGAGATTAAGAGGTGCTCAAAACTGGAAAAAAAAATTAAATTTATATTTTAGTAATTGTTCGGTCGGTTTTGGTTATGAAGAGATAAATTTTAGAGACCCGCATCCGCCCGTATACAACCGTTCATGACCGATTTTTCACAATTGTTGACCCGAGACCCGACCCGCACCCGACCGAGTGCTTCCATATGTTAGCGGTTATGTCGGTTTCGAGTCGGGTTGCGGATTTGTACTCACCCCTACGTATGAGAAACATTAAAAAAAAAAGAAAAAGGATTAAAGAATCTTCTAAAATTTCTCAAGACCCTCCACATAAATAAATTGAGACATAACATGTTCTCATCCTCTAGGAAAACACGGATGCTTAGGTGAAATCAAAGTCAATGCTTTGTCCTGGACAACAATTAAAGATATCAAGAGAAGAATGTGATAGTTTAAAATTACAATCCTCTAAACAGTACTCCGTTCCTTTTTATAAGGAACAATTTGAAAAAAAAAATTGTTCCTTTTTATAAGAAACAATCATTAAATTAATGCTTTATTGATTAAACAATTACATTCCTACCCTTTATCTATTCCAATGTCATGCATTAATTACAGTAACATATTCCCTATGCATTAATTACACCAAGGTTAGTTTTAGAATAAATTATAAAATTTTAGAATTTTTAATAAAAAAAATAAGATTCCTTGGTTTGTGTATTTTTTCCAAATTGTTCCTTATAAAAAGGAACGGAAGGAGTATTAAAGATGATCAATATAATTCAAGTTCGTCAAAAAAAAAAATAATAATTCAAGTCAACATCTCAATCCATCATCTGGACACCAGTTGTAGACTTTTGTTATCCTCTAGACCACAACCTATCCATTTGGGAAAGAATGATCATCTTCATATAACATTGTGCATAATCAACAAATTATTCAAACACAATTGTGTCTCTAAGCAACTATCAAATAGTGTTAGCTCAAGTGATACAAGCTAGGAAAAGTGGACTACTCACACCTAGCCATGGTGAGTAGCCACAAAAGCTACTAAAAACATTAAACTAAAATATGAACAAAAGAAAATAAGGTTATATTTATAGCCTTAAGGTACTGAATTTCGTCCATTCAACTCATATTTATAGCAGAGTAATACTATCTCATATAAGACCTAGTTCTGAATTTCGTCTATTCAACTCATATTCCCAAAACATAAGACCTAGTTGACCACTGCACGTACCCAATACACCATTTTGATTACTAATATCTTTAATTGTCTATTAAGAAAAATTATAAAAATTTGATATTTTAAAAATGTTCATGAAGACAAATCAAATAATATCTTATATGTTAATATTTACATCTATATATTATTAAAATAATACGATCAAAATAAAATAAATGAATAATACATTTAATCAAAGTAAATCTTATATATTAGGACGGAGGTAATAATTTTCTATTGCTAAAATGCCAAACTTAAGAACATGTGAGTATGAGTTATGTGAAAGGGTTTTTTTTTTTTTTCACATAAAGATTGAACTTTTAGGTTGTTACTTCTGATTTTTCTTTGTAACATTATGCAAACTCTATTTTGAATTTTCAAAAAAAATCTCTGCTATTGAGTTTTATATTTTAATTATATGGTTGAAAAATTGATACTTGTTGTTTGTATCTTTTGTTTTATGTTTCAGATTCCAATCGTTAATTGGTTCAGTGGTGATTGACGCTGAACTTGGTAGGGAGGAACGCGGTTCGATCCCCCGCAACTGCGATCGGAAGGGGGCTGAAACCACTTGATGCCAGAACTGACCCCCGAACCAGATTCAACTGGTGGTGAAAACCAAAAAAAAAAAAAGCAATGAACCCAATTTGTGGTTCTGAATTTTCCTTAGAAATCATCAAATTGAGTCAAAAACTAAAGCTAGTGAAGAAGAATTTTATGAATGTTTTGATGACACCAGTGTGTAGAGTATGAAGAATTTTTTATTGTTTTGCACTGTTGCTTTCAAACTAAATAAAAAAGAGGAAGTGTAGTTAACAATAGAGAGAGAAAACAAGAAGAAAAAAAAATGAAAGAGGAAAAAAATATTGTGGGGCATCAATTCATCTACATACCAACACATATTTGTATCCACATCAATTACAAAATTTATATTAAAAAAGCTTTTACTAAGTATTTGTATGATTTTTAATCAAAATACCTGAGACACAGATTATTATGCAAGTTTTTTGCTATTTGAACCTATGTGCACACATAGCTTGAAAGTCATATTGCTATAGGCATATTACATCAGTCAGAAAACAAGATACAATGTGTGACAAATATAGACAAATGGGACACATCAACCACAGCAGGAGCCACATGCAGGAAGTGAACCTGGAAGTTCAAGAGGGATAAAACATATTAGTATATGAAAACTAGAAAAGTAAAATAAATATCTCAATAAAACAAAGATCAAAGCATGAAGAAAATAAAAACTCACTATGGTCACGTCCTCGAATACTATCTAGCCCACGAACATTGTCAATGCCCCCACGAGGAGGGCCTCGAGGACCGCCACCAGATGGTCCCCCACCACCACCACCACCACCACCAGGACCACCTCCATACCCTTTCTTACCAGCAGAACCTTTCCTGTAGGCATCTGACTTTTCCATCTAATTTTTATGAAAACATCAAATGAGTACATCAATTTGGTAACAAAAGAACTAATCACCAAATTTATACTAGGAATCAAGA
The DNA here is from genome assembly GCA_030408175.1 of Trifolium repens. Classification (NCBI taxonomy): domain Eukaryota; kingdom Viridiplantae; phylum Streptophyta; class Magnoliopsida; order Fabales; family Fabaceae; genus Trifolium; species Trifolium repens. The sequence continues at coordinate 40,347,190 of CP125844.1, forward strand.
AACAGATTAAATACCGAGAACATAGTAGCAAAAAACACGCCTATGAAGTTCACAATGGCCCAGAAAAAATCAGTGATTGTCTTGATCCGCCATAAAGATCGCTTTGATTTGACAGTACCTGCACAGAGAAACCCGCATAATCATTGTGATTTTAAGAAAGAAAAAAAGGCATATACAAGGTTTATTTTGAATTCAATTCACAAGCTGAAAAACTGTGATACATGTAACAGAAGTACAATGTAAATTCTAGACATCCAGTTCTAAATTACAACAGCATAACTGGTAGTAACCTTGCTTTGAAGTCTCAATCAATAATGATATCTAATAATGCAATGGGATAGATAACTTAACAATATCAGGCTAAACATTGTGTGTGAAAAGTTAGGTTTTCAATGTTACATTGTTATTTAGAACACCAAAAGAGGCACACAAAAATTGGGATTAGCAGAAATGATAAACATAAACGATTTAGTATGTCAGATCAGCAGACTAAATGAGCACTCAGAAAACCAGTTCAGCAGCCTACACTAACAAACGGTAAGAAAACATGAGAAAGAAAGGGGGAGGTAGAAGCAAAATAGAAGCAGCACATACTCCTAAACCTAAACCTATATTCTACATTACTATATAAAGATCATTTAATAAATGATAACGCATTTTGCTTTTCCCAAAATCCTAATACTTGACAGATTAATTTAGGGTCTGTTTGGCAAGACCAAATAACTGACTTATAGCTTATGTCTTATAGCTTATAAGCTAAAAGTCCTGTTTGGTAACAGTTTTTTCAGAAGAGCTTATAGCTTATTTTACTGACTTATAGCTTATTTTTCAAACGCTATTTCAAGTAGCTTATGAGCTTATAGCTTATAGCTTATCATTTTTTCTTCCACTTTTACCCTTATTATTTTATCTAAAATCCATTGTCACCCTTTATAAATTTAATATCATTATAATTTAAAATAAAATAAATGAATGTATAGTTTAACGCCGTTGCTTTAAAAATCACACGTATAAAGTACTATTTATTTTTACACTTATAAAGGACTGCCTTATTATCCATATATATGCTAGCTTAGTATAACTACGTACCTTTATTATCCATATGTTAATTGTAATTTATTTTGATTATACACGTATAAATCACGCGAATAGGCATCTTATTATTTTTTTATCAATTCATAGGTAGTTAGTTGTAATTAATTTTGATTATGCTATATTGTGAATATATTTCATTGTTCTTTTCATTTTTTTATAAAGTATATATGAAAATATTTTTTTTTTTAAAATTCAGCATATAAAAATTAATTTGATAATATATGAAAGATATATTTATTAAATTATAAATTAAAAATATTAAATTAAATTAATAAATTCTAAGTATCTTAAATAGTATTAATTTGATGTAAATTATATTAAATTAAAGATGTCCTTTAATGTAATTTTACATTTATCAGTCAGTTGAACCTCAATTTTACCAAACACTTCAATTAGCTTATCAGCCATAAGCTATCAGCCATCAGCTATAAGCTATCAGCCATCAGCCATAAGCTATAAGCTAGCTTATCAGCCAACCGCTATTTTTACCAAACAGAGCCTTAGCCAAATTAAAAAGAAGAGTTATATCACTTTCCCTTTTAGAAATATCAAATTACAAAACATTTCCATAAGAATATTAATTTTTAGTTGTATATAATCCATTGTGAAGGGCCAATTCATACAAGAGATCTCCCTCCTATTCTCAATCATTCACTCATTAAAAATGTCCTTTAGATTCATTCTGTCAGTTTTCCATTTCTTTTTTTTGCGCTCTTAACTAATCATTCTGCCTGTTGGATCATTTATAAGGGGAGAATTGGAGAAGAACAAAGTGTTATTAAAGGGGACATGCAATCACGAGCTACATTGACCTTCAAGGGAACATTATCAGGTTTTAAAAAATTTTGAAACAGAAGCTGAAGAAGCAAGGAACATGGCCTGGAAGAAGGAGGGCTGAGGTGGCAACTGGAAGCATAGCTAGTTGGAGATTCAGTCGATGTAAAAATTTGATCAGTTGACAGTAATGAGTCAGCAGAGGTAAGATCAAACAGAAAAGGGGGTTATGATAGTCATGTTTTGGTTCACAAGGGTAAGCAAAAGACAGACAATCCCAATTTATAGTACGTGTCAAAGAACAGTGCCAATATACAGTGGCAGATGAAGCTGCACAATTGGATATTTCTGTTAAATGGGTCACATGACTGACATAATGGATCAGGCCCGCACATTGCAAATCTGCCCACTGAAGTTAAATATTGATCAAATGGACCAAGCCCATTGCTATAGGCAAACATACTCTAATTCTGAAATAGGAGATGACCACTATTTTCATTTTAAAGCCTGTTTTAGTCGAGTTGTCGCAGTAATGTTTTACAGAAGCTAGCTACTTTCAAGTTTCAACTTTGAGGACAAGGTTGCTTTTGAGCTTTGAAGAGGGTGGTATTGTTTGATAAAGAATGAAGGAGAAATAGGGTTGCTAGGATTAGAAATAGTTAGAGGGAATGCCATGTATAAAAAGGAGAAACAAAGATAAAGGATAGTTGTATGTTAAAGAAGTGATTTATTGTGATGACGAGATATCCTATTCCCAATGGGAGTGGTTATGGTGAATAAGCTTTTTCCTTATGCACCATGCATAAATAATGAAAATTGCTTAATGCACCTCCATATTACTTAGTGCACCCCACAAATTTCTAGCGCACCCCTAAAAATCTGGGGGGTGCGCTAAACAATCTGGGGTATTTATGCACATAACTTGTGCCATTCACAATCACTCGTTCAATACAATTATGCTTTTCTTACGATTCTTTCTATCAATTTTCATTTTCTGTGTTCCTAACAGTGCATTATTTGCAAAGGCACAAAGATGTAACATCAAAGACAATCAATGATATCTATACAAAAAAGCTCTTAATCTGCTAGTGTACATCTCTTAAGACTGTTCCCTTTGATAGATAATGACCTGAACACCAAAGAGAAGCCACAAAGCTTACCATGTTTGATATTGTTATCAAATTAAAGAGCTTAGAAAAATGGTTGAGAGTAAGCCGGATAAGAAAAAAAAGACAACCAGTCACATTTTAGTCTTCCCCTCCTCGGAATTCCCCTAATACTAATCAAGATAATTGACCAACCAATAATTTAAAAGGCACACCCTTGTTTCACTAATAACACCAAATAACTGCCTCCAAGTTGGAATCCACTATTATGACAACCATCTTCCTCGACAAATACTACCTAAGCGTTACTGTCAAATCATGGAAAACAACAAAACTATTAACCTCAAAAAGACATGTCATAGTTTATGCATCTCCAAAATTCCCAGTATACCCAATAAAAATGAAAACACCATCCACAACCTTTTTAAGTTAAGATTGAAAACCCTAGTGGTAGAGTTGAGCTCCACAATATCTACAGTGATAAGCCTAGTGTACTCCTATTTAACTAACCTGTTTCACTTTCAGCCATTTAATTGTGTATGATTATTAACCACTAGCTATGTCTTGTGCAGCTTTACTCTAACTAACAATTCTATAAGGAAATAAGCCTGTTTCTAACAATTTTATTCACAAAGACCCAAGAAAAGAGGATCTATTCAAGATATAAACATATTTTAATTTCATTGACAATGATGTTCCTATGCATATAAGATGCATCTAAAATCAGTAAAGTTTGAGAACAATAATGCAAGTTTGCAACCACTTGTTAAAATATTGATGCAATTTTGGCCAAAGACCTCAACATCGAAAATCGAAAACTAATGATGAACTATGAAGCATGAACACCGACAAGGACACCAGATATGACACGGACACCAGTGGCGGAGACAAGGCCCGGACACTTGCCCGGGCTCGGCCGAATTTTTTTGATATTTTAGGGGTTAATTTAGGGCAAAATTGAGATTTTTCAGTGCAACATTGAGATTTTGCCCAGTATTTATAAAATTTCTGGCTCTGCCACTGACGGACACCGTGAACACAGATGATAATTTGCAAAAATCAAATAATTCAATCTAACCATATGTGTCTGGTGTCGACGGTGTTTGAAACTGGGACACACATTTAATCTGATCATGTTAAAAAGAAATTAAGATAAACTTCTTAAAATTATTCAAAATTAGTAAACTTTGAAGAAATGTTTATCAGGATGATGGTCCTCGAGCTATAAGATTGTCGGCAACAATAAAAAAAATCGGAATTCCAAAATTTAATTATTTAAGAGTTTATTTTAAATATGAAATTCACAAAAACAGAATAAAAAAAAAAGGATTGAATCTAAAAATACCAGATCAGATATTCTATAAAAACTAAGGTATAATAACCGCAGAATCAAACCTAAATAAAAACAGTAATAATACAAAAAAATTGAAAGAGAATAATGAAATAATTGAGAAGAGGAAGATGATGATACCTCGTTCAATGTAAGCCATGGGAGAAAGAAATCGCTGCAATTGAATTGAAAAAGGGAAAATTGGTGATATCGCTGTCTATATTACGCGGTTATGTTATGGACCCGGACCAGAGAGAAGACTCCGAGTAAATTCCAAATCTATCTCTCCACGTCAACTAGTACAGGTGTCGTGTTCTAAATGAATGATATATGCCAATGTGGCATTTCTATATCCGTTTCTGACATGGGCCTTGTTGGGCTGAAACTTCTGCGTATTTAAGAAAGGGATTTACTTTTCGCACCCCTGTAGCAATTCACGCAAACCCTGCGTTCCCAATTTATCTCTCGCTATTTAGGGAACGAGTGTGTAAATGAAAAACAATAGGAACACCACCGTTTGATTCCATGTAGCGAACAATCATGCAATGTAGTTCGCTTCCTAGTTCCAATGTAGCGAACCAGTCGGTATTGAAAAAACTCATAGATGACAGACTGATAGTAAATAGTGTTTGATCAATAAAAATGCAGTAAAATTTCTATAAAAGGGGTATCATGAGTGTGAATTTTTTTCACACCAATTTCCTTTCTCTTCTTACTCCGTATTCTTACTTCTTATATTTTTTTTATTTATTTTTTATTTTAGTTAGTTTCGCGTAAACGGCTACATAGTCTTTCGTTGACTACTCATATCTTTCATATTACTGTTGTTTTGTCATCATGTTTGGGATAGATATGGTAATCGACGAGGGACTTTTTGTGTCCTGATTGGGAGAGATACGTGTAGTTGAAACGGGTTCTACGCTTGGTGGTCTTTCCATCCAAGAAATTAGAATTTCCTAACATTCTAATTTTTTTTGGTTCATACCACCTAAATTTTGGTACGACTCTAGTGGTGAGCAAATGGTCGATCAGCGCTCCATCTGGCCCAGTTTTTTATTTTAATTTTGATGTAATTTTTTTCTCTTGCAATTTTTTTTGGGAATGAATAAAATAGTTTAAACGAGTACTACGCTTTGGTGGTATTTTGATGTAATAAATTAAAATGTCCTCGCATTCTTCTTTTTTTGTTCATACCATCTAAATTTTGGAATTGCTTTGATGGTTAGCGAGTGGTTCACCAGCTCTTTCCATTTTGCCTGGTATTTTTATTTTGATGTAATATTTTGGGAGAGGTGTGAGTAATCGAAACGAGTTCTACACAGTTGGGACTTTAGCTGACACATATGAGACTATCCTATAGTACTAACAAGGCATGTGGTGGTCATTGAAAAATAGGTGGTCTGATATTTATATCTTTATTTAAGACTTAGGTGAAAATAAGTTAAAGGTTTCAACCGAAGAGGAGACAAAATTTCACAATATGAGCTTGTTTACTTTATTTAATTTGAAATGAACATCCTTAATGTAATATTAAAATTGATGTAATTTTTTTGTCTAATCTTTAATAAAAAAAATTCACATTCAGTTATTTGTTTACCATTTAAATTTTATGACACTGTCGTTTTAATTTCTGTGTTAATTGAATTTTGTTGCAGAGACGTTTGTCATCTAGGCAGCGAACATCATCTTTTTGAAAAATTTAAATTATGCAGAAAATAAATACAAAGTTAAACCCAAAAAAACATTATAGTCAAAATTAAACACATTATTCATACAAATATGTGCTAATTATCCAAACAACAACGAGCGTTCAAAGGTTTGCTATTTCTTGTAGGATCGGCGTGATAGATGGTCGTTGTGGTCGGTCGTCACACTAAGCTCTATGAGTGTCCACTATAGGTCTTAAAAGTGGGTGAGTTTTTTCCTAGTGAAGTCGCCAATGATCCTCTCTAGACTGAGATCTAGATGATAAAGTGATTGAATTCCCAGTGTTAGGACTTTAGTTGGCGATATAGTTGGTTGTTGTTTGTGGTTGAACCCATTGTTAAGAAGAGGGTGGTACCTACACGCACTCCAACAATCAAGTCAGTAACCATTGTAGAGTGAGAGGTATTTTAGGTAGGGATGGCAACGGGTGCCCGCGGGTGCGGGTTTCACACTACCCAAACCCACACCTGAACCCAAATCCAAAGACTATTCGGGTGACAAATAACACCCACGCCCACACCCGTTGGGTTCGGGTTTTTCCACCCAAACCCGAACCCGTAGCAAGAACCCGCAAAAATAGAATAGCAACATAGTTTGGTAACAAACATAGTTCAAATTTTCAAGAAAATACAACAATAAAATTGAGTAATGTTAAATTACAAGAAATTATATTAAAATACAACAATAACATAATTTGGTAATATAGTATTCAACATAGAATTTTAAGAAATTAAATTAAAATTAAATTTACATAAGGATAATTAAGTAATTTAATATCTAAACGGCTGTAGTTTCGGGTTTCGGGTGCGGGTTTGAGTGATCCCAAACCCACACCCAAAATATCGGATGTCACCCGAACCCAAACCCAGTCAACTCGGGTTTCACCCGTTGACTCGGGTGTGGGTGCGGGTGGGCCCCACGGGTTTGGATTTGATTGTCATCCCTAATTTTAGGTTAGATATTGCATACCTAAAGTGGCCTTTTTTTCAGGCACTATATGAGAAAATAATTAGGGTTGTAAAGACGTAAAATATTCTTCCTCCTCCTTGTGATTATGAGTAAAAGAATGGTCCACTTGTCCCTGCTGAGCGGTGATCGTCTGTAAAATGTCCATCTTATCGTCTGTGTTGTTACTTTATGGGTCGGGAGACCCAGTCTAGCATGTGGATGGGCCTTTGGCCCTATCCGAAACAAATGATACCATAAATTTGTTTCTATTTAAATGACACCATAATTTATTTCTTAAGATATTATTTTTTTAAATCTAATTATGATAAGATTATTGTCGGTAGTCCAAGATCACCAACTCCTAGTGACATAAACTACCTATTTAGATCTAAACCATTTCACATATCATTAACAAAATAACAATAAGAAATTTTATACCATAATGTTTCATGGTATGGAAGGCTTTGGTTCATTCTATAAAGGTCGGATAACTCCTAATGAAAGTTCTTCTTTAAGATCTAGACCGGAGATTCCAATTGTTGCGAAGAATATCAACACAAATGGATTACAAGGCCACGTCATATAGCTAATTTCCTTCACATATGAGATACCAGGAGATAAAACACACATAGATTTAAAATATAAAGGATCTCTTCCAAGCACTAAGTGATCCTTTATATTTTAAACATAAATGTGTTTTATCGCTTGATATTTTCATTGGGAAACCTTGTAAGCTATTTGGGTTGAAAGTCTTCACAATAACTGGGATTTCCACTCTAGATAAGAAGACCTCTAATTACGACTTATCCAGCCTTTGTAGAGTAAACCAAAACCTCTCTCGATCACCAAGAAAAATTCTGGTATGAAATATCTTATTTCTACCACTAATTTATGATATGTGAATTGATTTACCCATAAGTAGTCATTTATTTGGCTATGAGTTGGTGGTCTTAGAGTACCAACAATAACCTTATCATCTATAAATTTACAAGAAAAAATATAATAGAAGATTGGATTTAATAAGCATAATCTTAATAAAAAAAGGTATTTTGTGCCATTTAAGATGGAAGCAAAGTTATGGAACCAATTAACATAGAAAATTTGTATACTCACCCAATTAATCAAGTAACTAATAGTTGTACTGATGAACCCCATTGAGCTTTCCTGGCGATGAAAATAGTAGATCAGGATTTGGTAGAAATTACAAACTTAATAAATGCAACAATTACATTGATATAAAAATGAATTATGGAGTCATTTTATTGAAACCATAGTTGAACACTTTCAGGTACATATACTCACCTTATGAGACTGTAATGTCAAGCTTGTGAGGAGGATTATCAAGATCAATTTCATCATTATTGTATCAAAGTTTATATAAGTTAAAATATATCAAAGATATATTACCAATAAATAAAAAGTTACACATGATAAATCAATACGGTAGTTAGCAAAATCAAGATCACTTTCATCATCAACGTTAAAATTTGCAAGAAATTGGGCCAAATCAAGATCAATTTTATCATTATTGTATCAAAGTTTATATAAGTTAAAATATATCAAAGATATATTTTGTAAAGATATTAAATTAGTGAAGCACACATTTTTAAATCAGTGACACACAAAAATGAAGCGATGAAACAAACAACTAACGATGAAAAACCATGAACAACTGAGAGGGTGTTGAGAAACAAATGATGAACAAACAACTTAAAAGACATAATGACATATCTTAAAATAGGGTGTTGAAAAATTAGATCTACCGAGTGGGAGGTGGTTCCGGTGGAGGTCAGATTGACGAGAGAGACATACTTTCTGAGAGAAAACGATATAGCTGTTCTAGCTAAACTGAACCTAGTTGGTGCTAGGTGAAACTATCTCCACTCAATAGAGAGAAAGAAGCTCTGACGGCGCTAGGTTACCGAAAGCTTTCGGCTCACAAATGATCTTAAATCTTCAGAGAGGAAAACCCTAAGTCCATCACTTTTATACGTAACTTCAAAAGCAACATTATGGGTTAGGGTTGGGCCAAGAGTGAGGGTGAAGGCCCAAAGGCAAAAACAAGCAAGGTCGGCCCAAGTCCTAAGCAAGTGAAGCTAGGGCTTTAGGCCCCAAATCTTTGGGCTCCTATGAAGGTCTCGAAAGTTGATAATATATATATAGTTCCGAAAAACACAAAAGTGGTGGTCAATGGTGCAACGACAAAGTCCCCTAAATTCATGTTGAAGGTCTAGAGATAGAAACCCAGGTTTTCCAAGTCCTTTTTTTTCTTCCTTCCCCTCCCTTAAATTTGTATATTTTTAAAATAATAACAATAGCCAAATAACTTTCAATGATCCACAAATGTAATTGTTATTTTTCCATGAGTGCCACAACACTAGCTATTAATAATAGAGTTTGCTTTTTGACATAAATAATGATTCATATTTCTTTATAATTTATTGTAAAATTGTTCAATTATTTTTAACTATTTGTTTGCAAAATTATCTACGTTAAATTATTGTCTAAGATAAAATAATTATTGGACTGGGTGAGTTCCTTTGGGTCGTTGGGCCCGCCACACCCATAGGATGAGAGGCTCAATAAGGCACTGACTGCTTGCCCCGAGACAGACAAGGATGGGCCGAGTCATACGTAGCAAATAAGTCCGCCCACATAGGTCAACATGGGCCAATAACCAAGGAAGCTAGAGCTCAACTACTCCTCCTATGAAGAAGGCATGAGCTCACTTATCCCTTCGATTAAAGAGACACGACTTCCACCTCCCTCGGGCGAGAGGCGCCTATATATATACAGATTAACTTATATCAAGAAAAGTACGTTCAAAACTCTAAGCAGACTAAACCCTAGCTCTGCATTCTTGGTGACTAGAGAAAACAGACTAATCCTTAGTAAGAATATTTGGCGCCCATCATGGGGTCGTCTCTATTAACAACGAAACATATGACCATGTTAAGGCGACGTTGGACGAACCGCTGAAGAATCAACATAATTTACAAGCACAAGTAGATGGTAGCGAGCAAGAAGTGGAATACAAAAATGAGGAGGAAGATGATGCCCTTGAAGCACAACCGTTAGCCCCGAAACTATGGGAGGCTCCGCTCCTACAAAACTTCAAGATACACAACCTGCTCTCGCTTGATGGAAAGACAAATCCTTTGGCAAAGTTGATGGCGATGGGAACCCAAACGTCCATAATCGGAGCATCTGAGCCCCTCAAGTATAAGTTACTGTCGGGAATGTTCAAGGACGTCGCCTTACATTGGTACATGCACCTACCAAATCACTCAATAACATGGTACGTTGATTTCTATAAGAACTTCATCCACCAATTCTCCAAGATTAAACACGTACAAGTGACTGCCACAAGCTTGTTCAGCATCCGTCAAGGCCACTATGAGGCCCTTCACGAGTTCTTCGCCCGATTTAGCAAAGTCACGATAAAAGTTTCTAATCCCTATAAAGAGATGTCTATGGCCGCCTTCCAAAACAGTTTGAAAGTCGGGCACTTCAACGAATCACTAGCCCCGAAACCTGCCACCTATATTTAGGAGGTCATGAAAAGAGTCAAATGTTATATAAAAGACGAGGAGAGTAATGCGGAAAAACGATCTAGAATTCTTTTGGTTTAGCTGGTTGTGGTTGACTCTTTCGGAACTTGGATGGTAGATGGATTAAAGGATATGCCCAAAAAATTGGAACATGTGATGCCCTTTGCGCTGAGATGTTGGGAATGTACTTGAGAATTAAGCTTGCTTGGAGACAAGGTTTCCATCATCTGCAAGTAAAAAGTGATTCAAAAGCTTTGGTCGACAAGATCATAGGGAAAATTAGAATCGATGACAATCCTCCAACCTTGGTGCGTCATATACAAGAGCTTTTAAAGTTGAATTGGTAAGTGCAGGTGGGTGACTAATTTTAGCTTCCCTTTAGATTCCTTTGATATTCATGTTATGGAGACTCCTCACAATGAGGTTTCGAAACTCCTTTTTGATGATTTTACCGGGGCTTGCATGCCTAGGAATATTCATGGACTCTGTAGCTCTTTTTTGGCTTTGGCATTAGCCCTCTCTATTTAATACTCCATCCGCCCCTTTCTATAAGACATAGTTTGACAAAAAATTGTCTTTTTTTATAAGTCCTTTTTGCAATTATCAATAACATTGATTATTATTTTTTCCAAAATTACCTTTATTTACTTTACATATTTTTTCGAATAGAATTTAATTCTTTTTGTAAGTGGGTACTCTATTAATTTCATGGAAGCTAGTTACACAACTCTAAAAACAAGAACTTAAGCAAGAATGAATAATTGCTCCAACTCCATAACTAACCATAGAAACAGAGATAAGCAACTCGGAACGGCAAGTTTGAACTGAAAGAGCTATTGAACTAACTAAACAATAAGAAGTTAAAGAGGAAGAGTTATTTTTTAAGCAGGTAGTCTTCTGAACTACGTACACCCAAGTCTTCCACTCGTCCGTGCTTCCCCTAGTGAGTGAGGGTCGATAAAAATTATCATCATTCTATCGAATGAAATTAGTACGCCTGGTGAACCATGTCTGGCCCTTTTGTATAAAAAAGAGAGATAATCCCCTCAATTCTTTTACATTGAAAGGAAATACACCTCTATTGGAGACATAAGATATTGTTTACCAGAAGAGGTTGTTGGATAAGTCCCCGAATATGCGGATCCGGATAAACAAAAGGGGCTTGTCCACACTTACTTGAGCAAGGAATGAAAGACTCGCTTGCTTAGCGTAGGACGGAACAAGAAAGAAAAAGTGAAAGACCCATAATTCAACTAAGAGAAAAGCAAGTAGCACAATCCCCTCACCTAGGGATAAAACCCCTTCTGATTCTTGTACGTATACTAGATCTGTCTGTATTGGATCTACTAGAAGAGACATCACTTGAGTTATGTCTCTATTTATGCCCTTCCTTAGACAGGAGGAGTGACTGGGCTCTCTCGATAGCAACTAAGAGAGGGGATGGCGGAACTTAAACCAGTACTTGTCTGGCATGGCCAGTTTAAGAATTCCTTTTAGAGATAGAGCTAGAAGCGCGGTTAAGCTATCACGCTTAGTGAGATAAACAAACTCCCTAGGGAAGAATCTCCATAAAACACCAACAAAAAACAAACAATTCTACCAAAAGATAAAAAAAATGATGAATCACATAGTACACCCTCAAAGCTAACTTATCGGCCTAGGTAACTTAAGGGCTAATTGGCCTGTTTAGACCCATTTTGACTGCTCTAATAATTTGTCAACCAATTTAATACTAAAATTAGAGCTGGGTATGCGGGCTGACCCGCCCCACATAAGCCCGCGTATTAAACGGGGCGAGCAAGCTTGTCAGTAAATGTAAACGAGTTAAAATATATAAGTCCGAGTTCGGTCCGCGTTAGCCCGCGGGTTAAACGGTTAACCCGCGGACTATTACAAAAAATTAAAAAATTTATTTTTTTCAAAAAATAACTAAAATATATTGAAATAATAAAAGACAAGAAAACCATATTGTTAATAATTCTATGTTATAACATATAAATTTAAATTGTAAGTAAACGAAGAAAAATAATAAAGTTTGTGACATTTTTTATTTTATCTATATTATCTATGTAAGTAATGCAATCAAATTCAACTATTTCTTATCGTTATTATTTCTAAACAAAAATTAGGAGTCTGTTGTTATTTATATTCATAATTAGGGTTTAGACTAGATTTTTTGTTTAGAGAAAAGTTGGATTTGAACATGAACCAAGTTATAATTTATAAGAGATAAATTTATAATTAATTATATATAAAAAATAAACGGCTTACGGGCCAAACCCGTAAACCCACGGTTTTAACGGTGCAACCCACCAAGACAAAAATATAAACGGACCAAAAAAAGTTGGTCTTAAGCCCGTGTGGGCTGCAGGTTAAACGGGTCGGCCCGCGGACCTTGGCCCGTATACCCAGCTCTAACTAAAATCAACCTTTTTAAAATATGTGTTTTGTCAAATTAACTCTTATAAATAGTAGAGCTGTCAAATGGGCCGGCCCATCCCGGGTCCATAGGGCCAAAATATTTACTGGGCTTAAGTGGGCCAGCCCATTAAGGCCCAGGCCAATAAGCAAGGGCCTACATGGGCTGACCCGACAAATTTTTTCATCTCTTTTTTTTTATAAAAAGTTGACAAATTTTTTGTAAAAAAATAATTCAATGGACAATAAAACTACATATGCATCACACACAAATTAATATCCAGAAAAAAGTGAGTGTCATGATTTCATGAAATAATAAATACTTCAAAATATCCATGCAAAAGTCGAGAGATTTGTGGATGATGATTCATAAAGTGCATCCTAAAAGCTAATAAATTTCAAACTTACATCAGACACTAAACTTTTAACATAACAATTCAAAATACATAAATTAAATTATAAATTATAAAAAAAGGTAAATTATAAACTAGGTAAATTCTCGGCCTAAGTCTCTTCTTGATCTTGACCACTTGATTTTTCATACAATTGTATCTCCTCTACTTCGGGTATATCTGCAATTCATAATACACGATAATTTGATAAGTCATCAACTAAAAAGCAAATTCAAATTGCAAATAAAACAAAAGGATTATTAATTAAACTTATCAGAAGGTCCGATTTCTTTAAAATCATGCAACCAATTACGTGCACAAATGAGAGTTTGCACAGTTTTTCGGAGTAAGCAATTCCTATACTTATTTAAGATACGGCCTCCGATACTAAAACTTATAATTTCCTTCTTATACTTCTCTATTTATAATGATTGATTAAGTTGTTTTTTTTTTTTCAAATAAAGATAATCATAATAAATTTGGTTTAATAATTATCTCCTAACTAACAAATCTCATCTTTTTCCTTAAAAAAAAACAAATCTCATCTTTTGTTACTTATTTTATCTAAAGATTTTATGTTAACTAAAATTTCTTATTTTTAGGTAAAATTATTTTTAGATATATTTATTTCTCTTCTCCCCCCCTATGTTTCTTTTAACCCCTCCGAAATTTCAATTTTGCCCTCATATATAATTTTTGGAAAACGTTTTCCAAAATTTATATTTTTTCGGAATCTATTTTCCCAAATATACTTAAACATAGTTTTTAGATTTATTTTTTTCAAACATATTCTAGTATTTCAGATTCTATTTTCCAAAAAGTTAACTTTTTCGGAAAACGTTTTCCACCAATATTAATATTTCGGAAAACATAATCCGAAATTATTTTGGAAAACATTTTCCAAAGTGATTTTGGAAAACGTTTTCCGAAATTCAATTATATCTGATCATAACTTCAAATTTGTTGTTCTAACCTATTTTTTCATCAGTCTTAATCATTTTAACCCTGTTTTTAACACTAATCAGTATCCAAACATAATCCAAAATATTTTTATCTTGATTTTTCATAGCAATTGGAAAGTTATTTAAGCAAACATGTTTAGAATATTAATATTAAAGATATATTATAAATTATATGAAGTCATCATGAGATGTTTATATCTCACATCCATCAACGCAATTATATTTTAGATTATGTTTGGACACTGATTAGTGTAAAAAATGATTGAGACCGATGAAAAATTAGGTTAGGACAACAAATTTGCGGTTATGATCACATATAACAGAAATTCGGAAAATGTTTTCCAAAATCACTTTGGAAAACGTTTTCGAAAGCAATTTTGGATTCTGTGTTCCAAAATATTGAAATTTTGGAAAACGTTTTCCGAAAACGTTAACTATTTGGACAATAGAATCCGAAAAATACTGGAATATGAATAGGAAAAAATAAATATAAAAACAACTTTTAAATCTATTTTGGAAAATAGAATCCGAAAAAATATGAATTTTGGAAAACGTTTTCCGAAAACTATGAGGGCAAACTTGAAATTTCAAGGGTGTTTGAAGAAATATGGGGGGGGAGGAGAGAAAATTTCTTTTTTTTATTCTTTAATGGGCCGGCCTAAAAGCCCGTGGGCCAGCCCATGATGGCCCATAGGCCCAGCCCAATTAGACCCAATAATATTTTTTGGGAAGCTCGGGCCGTATAAAACTATAGGGCTACTGGACCGGCCCGATAGTCCGACCCATTTTTACGGCTCTAATAAATAGGTCGGGACAGATGGAGTATTTACCAAAAGTAAAAAATAAAAATAAAAATTACTTAACACAAGTGATATATATATATATATATA
Organism: Trifolium repens; assembly: GCA_030408175.1. Classification (NCBI taxonomy): domain Eukaryota; kingdom Viridiplantae; phylum Streptophyta; class Magnoliopsida; order Fabales; family Fabaceae; genus Trifolium; species Trifolium repens. Next base: position 40,362,363 of record CP125844.1, read on the forward strand.
TATATATATATATATATATATATATATATATATATATATATATATATATATATATATATATATATATATATATATAGGGGGCATATCAAGTGAGAATGCCTTTTTTATGTGAGAATGGTGAGAATGATTATTAACCCTTTGATCAAAATTTATTGGTTGAGATTATATATGAGTCAGGATCCGTTGACACCAACAAGTTTGACACCAAATGTTACACCTCTCAATAACGTTTTAACCGATATAAATTTTATAAAATCCACCGTTGGATTGAAAGTTTATATCATATAGATCATTTATGTAAAGTTTCAAAAAAATCCCAAACTATTTGATATGTTATTGAGATACATCAAAGTTAACGGTTTGCGTCTTTTTTTAAATGCCGTTGATCTTTCTGTGTCTCAATAGCATATTAAATGATTTTGGATTTTCCTGAAACTTTACATAAATGATTTATATGATATAAACTTTCAATCAAACGGTGAATTTTATAAAATTTATATCGATTAAAACGTTATTGAGAGGTGTAACATTTAGTGTCAAACTTGTTGGTGTCAACGGATCCTGACTCTATATATATATATATATATATATATATATAAGTGGAGTGGGAAGAAGGAAAGGTGGAAAGAAAAATAAAGAAAAGAATAGAAGTGGAAAAGATTCAGAAAGAAAGAAAAAAAAGGTTGAAAGAGAGAGAAGAGTCGGCGCCCTTTGTCCCCGCCGACCAATCATAACGTCGTTTTCAACCTCATCATACCCACCTCACCTCTTTCCCCTACAAACTCCTCGTTTTTTCCACTCTCTTTTATTATTATTATTATTATTATTCTTAAACCCTCTTTTACACTGTGTTTGTTTCTAAGGAAAGATTGTGGGAGGGAGAGAAAGTTGAAGGAAAGAAGCATTTTCCTTTGTTTGGAATAAGAGAAAGTAACAAAGGAAAAAAAGAGATACATGGGCCCCACAGGAAAATACTTTCCGCTCACATATGAGGAGAAAGTGAGAAGTGGACAAATTTTTGGGCCAAAAAGACAATAACACCCCTGTCATATTATTATGTATAGACTCCTTTTATTTTAATATAAAAAATATATTAATCATGGTCTCACGTGCAAAAAATGTGTCTTACCTTTTTTTTTTTCAATCACAAACGTGTCTTACTCTTACCTGTTCATATTCAAATTATTTTTATTAGTGAAATATTTCTTTCTACATATTAATAAAAAAATATATATTACAATTTATATATGAGGGTGTTTATGTCATTTAATAAATATACATCCCTTTCTTTCCTTTCACTTTCACTCATACCAAACAATCAAAAAATCATCTCACTTTCCACTCACTTTCATTCCTTTAACATTCTTTCCTTTCACTTTCTTTTCTCATCCAAACATACCATTAATCTTCTCTTTTTCTTTCTTATTAATTATTTTTTCATTCCCTCCTCCTCCAATTTTTCTTTATATATACAAATTTTATTTCACACTTTTCCATTATATATCTCTTTCATAAACCTGGTTCTTCCGAATTACATTATTTTTTCTAATAATCGGAAGATTCCAGAATTTCTTCTTGTAAAATTTTCGGATAATTATGAAATCTACGGTTGAAGGATCGATGGTAGCTGAAAGATTTGATGATGGAGAAAAAGACAAGAAGAAGAAGCGTCGATCTAATCGTCGAAACAAGCAGAATCCTTCTTCATCTTCAGGTACAATAGCTTTTTCAATCTTATTATGGATTATTATGATAACATTGTTTATCGTCATTGTTGAATTAGGATATTTTTTCTATTTATAGCAACTCAAAACTTCTTATAGAAAGTAATTTTTCGTTTCTTGAGCTAAAAAGGTAGAGCTTTTTGTTTCTGATTAATGTTAGAGTAGATCCTTGTAGGTTGGATTCACTAGCTTTTTTGTTACTGATGGATGTATCAGTTAGTTAATGTGGATTTTTTTTAAGTTCATCGGGAATATTTATAATGTATTGCTATAATCTGGCATGGTAGTTATTTATTTTCCTGTTTCATTTTATCATTGAGAGAAGAATTGGAGTGAACTATCTAGTTAAGAGTGTTAACATTCTAAGGAGTAGTAGATGATCTATGAATCGACACGGTTAAAAATTTGAAAAAGTAAAATGAAAATAATTGAACGTAATCATATGTGTCTGTGTCGGACACCGACACATTACATTTACTCAGAAGTGTTTGGTGCTACAAAGTAGATGATACCTATGAAACACTGACACGGACAAGGACTTGGCAAGCTGCCAGACGCCTTCAATCTGAAGTGTCGGTGCTGCATATGTAGATACTAGTCTTTCCTATACATGTACTGAAATTTTGCTTTCCATTGTGATGATTTTTCTCCCCTTTTCAATTTGACAATTGAAACATGGAGTAATAATTTATGTGGAACTGTTTAAAGATTTTGTTATATCCTCTATTGAGATCCTCGCTGTTCATTTTCTCTCTTCACTGATCCTCATTGTTTTCCTGTAGGGTTAGTATCTGAAGTAAATGAGGCCATTGGGGTGTCCCCCGAATGCTCGGGCAAAAATGGAACCCCCACTCAATCATCTGGATCTTTTAGCAATTCACTGAAGCAGCAGGGTGTTATTGTTTCGTCCTCTAATGAGCAAGAATTATCCAAAGCACCAATTGTTGAATCCATTTCAATGCCTCTAATGCATCCTAATGATCAAGGAGTACCTGTTGATTTGCAAAACATGCAAATACATGAAGGAGGAATTGTTTCAAAACCATTTTCAGAACCCATCGGTTGCGTAGGATCATCAGCAACATATAAAAAGAATGACTCTTCCCCTTACAGTCAAATTGGTCTTTCTGGCCAGCGAAGTTATTTTAGTCCACATTGGCCTGTTGAGGCTGTTGAGAAGGCATTGGAGGTTAGTAATACACATACAAAAACACATGTACTGAAATTATGAAATTTTGACTTCGTCATGTTGACATTTGGTTGATTTCTTTTGATTTGCAGAGAGGTGATGTTTTCAAAGCTGTCTTTCGTGTTAATGCTCACAATAAACTTGAGGTTTCTGACATCTATCTTATTTTTGTTTTTGGGTTTTTTGTGTGGGTGCGGATGGGTAATCTAAGTTACAGCTCATAACTTGCTGGCGAATATGATATTTTGCTATGGTGATTAAAATTTTCCTGTATATGTTCATGTAGGCCTACTGCAAAATTGATGGAGTGCCAACAGATATTCTCATAGGTGGGGCTCCAGCCCAGAATAGAGCTGTAAGTCTGGACATATACTTCTACTTTTGGTGTCTGTTGGTTTTACTTTTAGCAGTGGAACTGCATTTTTTTGTTTTCAAGTTATATATAATAAAAATCATTAAAAATATATATAGCCTTTTTTCAAGTGCATTTTCTTGTTAATCTCATGTCCATTCATTATGTTTGTTGTATGCATTTTATGTATTTATGGATGTATAAATAAATGTAACTACCAACCTAGCATATGCCTGGTTATTTTCTCGTTATGGCTTGACAAAGTTAATTCATAGAGTTCTACGGCAATGCTTAATTTCTGTTGTTAGTGTACAGTGTATTTACTGTTTATTTTTCTCATTTACAATGGAAGTTTTTTCATTTCTCATCGGCATGGATTTTAGATGGGGATGCAGTGCTTCTTTCATAGCTGATACCACATAACAGAAACGTGCCACTGTGGCATGTATATAGCTGGAGGATGTACATCTGATGATTGTTCTGTGTAGGTGGAAGGCGATATGGTTGCAATTAAGATTGATCCTTTGCCATTGTGGACAAAAATGAAAGGACCAAATGTGACCAACAACAATACCGCGGTACTGGAAGGTTGTAACCTTGTGGAAGATAATGTTGTGGGTGAAAACAATTGTGAAGGAAACAGAAGCTGTCCTGCTCAAAGCAAGGAGGAATCTTATCCATTTCCTGATAATAATACTACACAAGGTTTACCTAACCATTTACGTTTCATTGGACTAACTGGTCGTGATAACAATGATGATCTTCACTATGATGCATCTGCTTCCTTGAAGAATAATTCCCTTAGTGGACAGACTGAATTTATGAATGCAGTGGAGAAGATGTGTTTGTTGGTTAATTCTTTCCCTTCTAAAAGGCCAACAGGAAGGGTCGTTGCTATTATTGAGCGGTCTCTGCGTCGGGAATGTATTATCGGCCATCTTAATGTGAAGCAGTGGGTTTTCTTAAGGGACACAAACAAGAAAGATGCAAGAAAGAATAAGAATTTGGTGCCTGAGGATGAATATATCCAACTGACATCAATTGATCCAAAGTTTCCTAACATAATACTTCGGGTCATAGAGTTACCAAAGAGCATTGCTAAAAGACTGAAAAGTGGAGATGGAGCAATTGAAATGGATTTGGTAGCTGCACAAATTGATGATTGGCTTGAAGGAAGTCCTTTGCCCGAGGGACACATCTTGCATATTTTTGGTCGAGGCAGTGAAATTCAGCCCCAACTAGATGCTATTTTGTTTAAAAATGCAATCTGTACGTCTGAATTTTCACCTGAAACCCTGTCCTGCTTGCCACGTGTTCCTTGGGAGTTACCATTAAAGGAATTAGAAAATCGAACTGATCTTAGAAATTTGTGCATATTTACTATTGATCCTTCGACTGCAACTGATCTGGATGATGCACTGTCAATTGAGAAGTTGCCTAATGGAAATTACAGAGTAGGCATCCATATTGCTGATGCATCATACTTTGTTACACCGGACACAGCTTTAGATATAGAGGCAAAGTATAGGTCAACAAGTGTTTATATGTTGCAAAAGAAGTTACCAATGTTGCCTGCATTAATCTCAGAAAATATTGGATCACTTAATCCTGGAGTGGATCGACTTGCATTTTCCATGCTCCTAGATTTAAATGTTTCCGGGGATGTTGTAGACCGTTGGATTGGTCGTACTATTATTCAATCTTGTTGCAAGCTTTCATATGAACATGCACAAGACATCATTGACAAGGCTTTTGATTTAGAGAGTTCAAACTTTCACGAAGATGACTATCCTAAAGTGCATGGCCATTTTGGTTGGTCTGATGTTATTACTTCTTTGAAGAGTCTCTATGAAATTTCAAAAGTTTTGAAATACAAGAGATTTACTGGAGGGGCTCTGCGGCTTGATAACCCCAAAATTGTTATCCTGTTTGATGAAAATGGCATTCCTTATGATAGTACGTTTTCTGAACAGAAAGAATCCAACTTTCTTATTGAGGAATATATGCTTTTGGCCAATACAACAGCGGCTGAAGTAATATGTAGAGCTTATCCTGATGTTGCACTATTGCGGAGGCATCCTGAACCTCATTTGCGGAAGCTGAAAGAGTTTACTGCATTTTGTCAGAAGCATGGTTTAAATTTAGACACTTCTTCATCTGGTCATATCCATCGGTCCTTAGAGAAGATAAAGGAAAAGCTCAAGGATGACCCTGTGCTTTATGAGATACTTATTTCCTATGCTACAAGGCCAATGCAGTTGGCGTCTTACTTCTGTAGTGGCGATTTTAAGGATAGTGAACATGAATGGGGTCATTATGCACTAGCTGTCCCTTTATACACTCATTTTACATCACCTTTACGCCGATATCCGGATATTGTTGTTCATCGGACCCTACTTGCTACGATAGAGGCCGAGGAAATATATTTGAAGCAGGTTGGAAAGGAAGTGGGTGTGAAAAAAAGATGTTTCACCGGCATCAACTTCGATAAAAAAGCTGCAGAGTCTGTTGAATGCAGGGAAGCTTTATCAGCTGCAGCTTTGAAGCATGTGGTTCCTAGTGCTGAAAAACTTGCTATTTATGCTGCTTATTGCAATGAGAGAAAGCTAGCTAGTAGAAATGTTAAGGATGCCTGTGAGAGACTTTACGTATGGTTTCTGCTGAAGCAGAAGGTACAACTTTTCTGATCATTATTTTAATTTGTGTTCTTGTTCTTTCATGTTTTAAGTAAAAAATTACATTTTTAATCGGTGAAACAGAATGCAGCTGAAAACAAGATTTGGTTGTATGTTATTTTTAATGTAATATACTTTTAATCATTAAATACATATCCCACGGATATAAGATTTATTTTTTTGAAGATTCTGCAAATTTTGGCTTTATTTTTGTTCTAGTAAAATGTGAACATGTTTAAAATTTGTGTTCGGTCTGGATTCGGTGTCCTCCTTTCATATATATTTTTTTTATATGCACGGAATCTGCTTAACCAGCTAATGTTAATTATGAATATAATAGCTGTATAGCTCTCGAGTGAAGGTATCCTTCCAGCTAATATATTATGGTTACCTGATATATTGATCTGCAACTATTTGATATACTTAATTCTTTGGTGAATGATGTAATTGTTGTTATATTTGCAACATTTTCATAGCTGATTGAGAATTTTTTTGTTCTTATCATGTTTTAGCCCTAGGGTTGGTTATACATTTCTTCGCTTAAAATATGCTCATCCATTCTGCAGGTCATATTTTCAGAAGCAAGAATATTGGGACTAGGCCCAAAGTTTATGTCAATTTATATTCAAAAGCTGGCTGTAAGTAATTTCTGACTCTATATCTCTTGGATTTGTGTATAGTGTATTGATGTCAGTGTCTCTTCAACAATTGAACTGTTTTTTTAAGTCGTTTGGAGTAATATTTTTGGAATAAGAAATGCTTAAACAGTTGCATACTTGTTGTACTGACATATTAAACAGTTGCATACTTGTACTGTTGTACTTACATTAAACAGTTGCATACTTGTGTTTACTGTTTTGTCTTATAGATGACATTTTTCTTAATAATAACAATTATTGGAGTTTATTTTCTTAACAGGTTTTATGCAAATTTGATAGTTACAAAGTTTTGTATTTTATTCATTTCTATCATCAGATGATTATCTTTATCATTTCACTATGGGCATATAAAGAAGTATAGATTCATATCCCTTCAGGACTTAATTGTAGAAACATTTATTTTGTTTAGTTGAGTGTTAGTTTCCTTTGCTGTTTAGAAAAATAAAATAAATGGCAGTTTGTATCTTGGAGAAACCAAAGAAACCTAGCCATGTTTTGGCATTTATATTGGTTCAGATACCCCTTAGGTGCAAATATGGAATTAGCATCATCTAAATTTATTTTGTATAATTTAACTTAGATGGTACATTGTGCTTTTCTGTTACAAATGTTTCGTTTTTTATGATTTTTGTTTCTTTCTTGCTCAGGTTGAGAGACGCATATATTATGATGAAGTTGATGGTTTAAATGCAGAGTGGCTTGAGGCAACATCCACATTGGTGCTTAGCATATCTCCTAATAAGCGTGCATCTAGGAGGGGCGGCGCTAACAAATGGAGAACATTGTCAGAAACTGTGTTGCTTGCTTGTCCATATGACCTGGAAGTAGAAGCTATTGTATCTGACATGGACAAGCAGCACATGTCCCAATCTGAAATTGAGCCCGCGTATTTTCCACTCACCGTGCACCTTCTTTCATCAATTCCAGTAGCACTTCATGCCATTGGTGGTGATGACGGCCCTCTTGATTTTGGAGCGAGGTTGTACATGAGCTCCTATTTTGTGTAAGTTGATAGTTTTGAAGTGGCAGATCGAGTTTGGGACTAAGTATTTGATGTGGTAAATCTGTCCGACGACTCTCTTAATGGAATGGACTTATATCCATTGTAGAATAGTGTATAGTGACACACATAGGTGGGAAGCTTACATAGTCTAAATTTGCTAATGCTTTATGAACATGTCTAAACCTGAAATTTGGAGTAGGTGTGTAGGTAAAAGTTAGGGGTTTTCTGTTAACAGAATTACCCTCTTCCTGGAATTGGCGCATGTTTTTGTTGGCCTGTTCCATCTACTTAATAGTGCAAGTATGTTGGTTCTCCTATAGAGGCTGGAGACCAATTCATAGTTTCTTTCTGGTATTGGTTTAACTGCGGCCCAATGAATTTTTTGATTTTGGGTGGCCACTCATGTACTTTATATTTTGGTTTTCTATGACATCATTGTATTTCAGTTTCTGGAATGGAATAATCTATTATGACAGGTGCTTGTGATTATTTGATATTCTTCTCTTTTTGAAACGGACTATGTGATCTTAGATTTTGAAGTGTGCTAGATTTCTCTATGCCTAACATCTTGCTCAATTAGAGTAATGCTAGGGAGATACCACTTGAATATGAATATTTCTCATTAACTTAAAAAAGGTTGAAAACAACTATTTATATAGGCATATCTAAATAGGAATGATATCCTATCATAACTCCAAAAGATACTAACAAATCATACTGCAATAAATAACAATATCTCAACACTCCCCTTCAAGGTGGAGCATATATATCATATGCATCCATCTTGTCACATATGTAAGTTATCCGAGGACTTCGTAGAGATTTGGTAAAGATATCAGCAAGTTGATCCTTAGAATTGACAAAGGAAGTTCTGATGACTCCGGAGATAATCTTTTCCCTAATGAAATGACAATCGACTTCTATGTGCTTTGTCCTCTCATGAAAAACTGGGTTGGAGGAGAGGTGTAAGGCTGATTGATTATCACATACAAGTTCCATTTGACCAACCTCACAAAAATGCAATTCTTGCAATAAATGTTTCAACCACACAAGCTCACATGTAGCATGAGCCATAGCTCGATACTCGGCTTCTGTACTCGACCGGGAAACAACGGTCTGCTTTTTGCTCTTCCATGAGATAAGATTTCCACCTATAAAAAAGCAATAACCAGAAGTAGACCGCCTATCATTCGGATCTCCTGCCCAATCAGCATCGGAATACCCAACAATATTAGTGTGACCGTTATCAGTGAAAACAAGTCCTTTTCCAGGTGCTCTTTTGATGTACTTAAGAATTTGAACAACTGCATTCCAATGACTGTCACAAGGTGAGTTAAGGAACTGACTTACGACGCTAACAGGAAAAGATATGTCTGGTCTAGTTAGGGTGAGGTAATTCAATTTTCCCACTAGTCTTCGGTATCTACTAAGATCAGAATATGGCTCCCCCTGGTCAGGAAGCAACTTTACATTAGGATCCATAGGAGTGTCGACTGGTTTGCAATCCATAAGACCTGTCTCCTCCAAAATATCAAGGGCATATTTCCTCTGAGAGATAGCAATGCCTGACTTTGATTGAGCCACCTCAATCCCGAGAAAGTAACGTAGAGGACCCAAGTCTTTAGTCTGAAAGTTTTGAAATAGGTGTTGTTTTAATGCCTTGATACCGTCATTATCATCACCTGTAATCACAATGTCATCAACATAAACCACAAGATAAATATATTTATTTGATGATGAACCTTTAACAAAGACCGAATGATCTGATTCGCAACGGATCATCCCAAATTGTTGTAGAACTTTGCTGAAACGACCAAACCATGCTCGAGGTGATTGTTTCAAGCCATATAAGGACTTTTGCAATTTGCATACCAAACTACGCCCCCTCTGAGCAACAAACCCAGGAGGTTTCTCCATATAAATCTCCTCTTCCAAGTCGCCGTGCAAGAAAGCATTCTTGATATCCAACTGGAATAAGGGCCAACGTTTCATGGCAGCCATGGCTAAAAAAAGACGAACAGATGTCATCTTTGCAACTGGTGAGAAAGTATCGCTGTAATCCTGACCATAGACCTGAGTATAGCCTTTTGCCACTAATCGAGCCTTTAATCTATCAATTTGTCCATCAGGTCCCACTTTGACATTAAACACCCACCTGCAACCAACAACAGATTTTCCAGGAGGCAGTGGAACAAGTTCCCAAGTCTGGTTAGATTCTAAAGCTATCATTTCATCAATCATGGCTTGTTTCCACCCAGGATGAGATAATGCTTCATGAACTGTTTTAGGAATTGAGACAGATGATAAAGCAGAAACAAAAGCAACGTATGAAGGAGACAATCGATGGTAAATCAAAAAGTTGTACACAGGGTATGGATTAGCTGTAGACCTTTTACCTTTATGAAGAGCAATAGGTAAGTCATCAGATGGTTCAACTGGGACCTCAACAGGAGAAGAGATTGGAACAGTATCTGAATCACTAGAATCAATGGCAATAGTTTGTGGAGCTGAATCACTAGAATCAATAGGAGTTATTTTTGGAGCTTCAACGTGTCGACGCTCATAAACAATACCATAGCGGTGAAACTCGGGTTTACCTTGTGACTCTGGAGGATTGTGAGTAGAGTCAGATGGCTCAAATGGTGGAATAGGCATCACTTCGGAAGTTGTAACATTTGTAACATTCATTGTAGAATCAGATGTAGTGGCTGAAGCAAAGAATGGTGTATCCTCGAAGAAAGTAACATCTGCTGAAACATAAAAACGATGTGTAGATGGAGAATAACACCGATACCCCTTTTGGGTTCTAGAATAGCCCAAGAACACACATTTGACAGCTCGTGCAGACAATTTATCGCGGCAAGGAGAGAGATCATGAACAAAACATGTTGAGCCGAATACACGAAGTGGGACAACTTACAGCGGGTCCTTAGGAAACAAAAGTGAGTATGGAATCTCATTATCCAATACTGAAGATGGCATACGATTTATCAAATGACAAGTAGTGAGAATAACATCACCCCAAAATTTGAGTGGTGTATGTGCATTGATCAATAAGGTTCGAGCTGTATCCACTAAATGACGATGTTTTCTCTCTGCAACACCATTTTGTTGTGGTGTGTGGGGGCAACTGGATTGATGTATGATACCATGAGAAGCCATGAAAGAGTTGAATGGTGTAGTAAAATATTCTTTTGCATTATCACTCTGCAAAATTCGAATTGTTTTTCCAAATTGGTTCCTTATCTCTGAACAAAACGTCTGAAAGGCACCAAATAATTGTGAACGATCCTTCAATAAAGTGATCCAGGTGCATCTAGAAAAATCATCAATGAAAGTGACATAATATCTGTATCCCAAATTAGATGGCACCCGACTAGGACCCCAAACATCGGAATGAACAATATCAAAGGGAGACATGGATCTTTTGTTGGCACTGCTTGGAAAAGATGCTCTAACATGTTTGCCAAGTTGACAAGACTCGCAATTCAATGACTTCAAATGTGAAAGATGAGGAATCAACACCTTCAACTTATCTAAACTTGGATGACCCAAACGACGATGAATGATATCTGGAGATGCAGAAACACCACAAACTGTGGATGAATGATTATGAAGGTAATATAAACCCTGTGACTCAAATCCTGTTCCAATAGTCTTTCCCGTACCTCGCTCTTGTATAGAGAAAGAGTTAGAACAAAATGTTATGGAACAGTTGAGAGAACTGGTAAGTTTACTAATTGAAATCAAATTAAAAGGTGAGCCAGTTACAAATAACACATAATTCAACAATATAGATGGCAAAGGTGAAGCTTGACCAACACCGGTAACTTGTGCTTTAGAACCATTAGCAAGAGTAAGGCTGTGAGGTATTTTAGGAGGTAACAAGTTAGAGATAAGAGAGGGGTTACCAACGACATGATCTGAAGCACCAAAGTCTAAAATGCATGATCCCACGGAGTGAGATAGACAAGTTGTAGAATTATCAATATGAGCCAACGTGGCTGCAGCGGAAGTTTGTTGGACAGCCATCAAATCAGACCATCAACCAAAGAGGATGCGTTCTAACGACTGCGAGAAATGTGCAGTAATAGATACACATGAAAAACAGTGTCCAAGGGTCTATAAAACTGAACTAGTAGGCCTTAGAGTGCAGTCACAATGATGATAGACCAAAAAATATTGTAGTAATGGTCTTCTAGACGATAAAACAACAAAGAAAACTCCAAAACATGAATCAAACGTGGGACCCACACACTGATAGTTGTCCCAATAAAACCAAGAAGCAAAATCGAGTCAGATGAGATTAACAACGGCAAAAACAGATGGCTGGAGAGTAGCACAGCTTCTGTAACGACGATGCGGTGAACAGCACCCGCGGAGTGAACAGTGTCTGCGTGTGAACAGTGATGCCGTATGAACAGTGTTTTGTGAAAATTAGGGTTAGCCTTGACGGCGGCTGAACCCAGATCTAAACCTGCTCTGTATACCAACTTGAATATGAATATTTCTCATTAACTTAAAAAAGGTTGAAAACAACTATTTATATACATAAGAGAAGGCATATCTAAATAGGAATGATATCCTATCATAACTCCAAAAAATACTAACAAATCAAACTACAATAAATAACAATATCTCAACAATACCCTCTAACACTCTTTAAACACACTCCAATAATGTGAAGTCAACTCATCCTTTTTTTTTTGTTTACCAGATAACCGGTTGGACAAGTTTGACAAATTTTTTTTATTTTAACTTGACTATTGCCCTTCTTCTCTAGTCTCCCAAAACTCCATCTGGATATTATCAATCTGCAGTGTATCTATTGCAATATCTATTATCTTTGGCACTCATTCTGCTACTAAAAGATCTAAAAAATTGATTTTACAATTCATTATATGTTGTTTTTGATATTTGAAAATAGTTTTTGAAAATAAGCCACTAAAAAAATTACTGGGTTGAGTCGCGAGTAAATACTTTCTTTAAGATGTTTTGCGGCAGTGCCCAAAATTGTGCAAGTAGACTATTAACAATGAAGTCCCCATGATAAAACAGTTCAGTTCTACTGATACCGATAACTACCACACTGTAGATATTAGACAAGAAATACGCTTTGAATGATACTATACTATGATACCACTTGAATTGATACTACAATGTCAATCTATGAATCATAAGCCCTAGAGGCCAATGACTTTAGTACTTGTATCGAATTAATTATTAATAATATATTGTTTCTTTTATTAATAATCAAAGGCGTTTTCTTTATTATGTTTGTAACGTTCAAAATAATGAAGTCCCTAGAATAGAAAGTCCGTTTAATATTAAGTGTGACTTAATCATGAGATTACATTAAACATAAAGACGCTATTCTTAAAGTATCCATAGTCAAGCTTTAAGGTGAAAAGGGATAACCTTAAAGCATAAAGACTATTATGAAGATAAACTGATGATCGCATCTCATGGATCATGGGATAAGGAGTTATCAAGTCTTGACATAGGTATAAGAAATATTGGGAGTAATATTTATACCGGATTGACCCGCTATGAGAGTACTACATGCAAATTTATGCAAAGTGTCATAAGTTACTCTCATGGTGATAATGGTGTAAACCGCCCTTAGACCTGAAACCACTTTGTACCCTAGATGTGGAGTCAAGTACTTTGTTGCTATCTAACGTTGTCCGTAACAGGATAACCATAAAGGCATTTGATGGGTACTTCACAAAGCATGCTGAGGGACAGTAGTGACCTAGATGGAATTTGCCAATCCTGCATAACAGGATAAATGTCATGGGCCCAATATTGAACTGGACAAAGATGACACCAAGTATGCTTTGTGTTCAATATAAACATAAAGGGCAAAATGGGTAATTATACACGCATATATTATCACTAAAGGTTATGTTTTGATCACATGTTAATTTCTCATAACTTGGGTAGCAATGATGTGTTGCTAGATACCGCTCATTGTTTATTATAATAAATAAAGGATTTAATATAATTGTCAACGTTATGGAAACCTACAAGGGTCACACACATAAGGACAGTCTAATATTGAGATAATTAAAGGAACACCGTAAGGTACGGTGTATGTGCAATGTGATAAGGGTATCACGGTAATTTAAACGAGCAAAAACACCATAGGTTATGGTGGGAGGGCGCGCACATGAGTACTACCACTCATGGGGAGCGCGCGCCCTAGCCTTTGTTTCTTGTTGGGCTTTGCCCAACAAGAGATGTCTTGGTGCACAAGACAAGAGTTGTCTTGATGCATAAGACAAGAAATATCTATAAATAGAGACCTCTTGTCATAGCTCAATACACACCAAAAAGCACAAGAATATTTTAGAGTTGGAAAACCCTAAAATAATCCTCTCTCTCTCTCTCTCTCAATATTCTTGCATAGCCTTCAAACATAAAGGGCTAGCACTCTATTGAAGGTGACTGTTCGTGTGGACTAGTTAGAGGCGTCGGTGATCTTCATCAACGCTCGTGATCATCTTGTTCATGATTCAAAGGTTTTTCCCTACAAGAGGTAAAAACCCTAAAACACATATCATGCTCATTCGTAAGGATCAAACTAAGGAAATTTTTTGAATTCCGCTGCTTAAAATAACTATTTTCCTTCAGTGGTATCAGAGCCACTTACGAATCCATGATTTGATGTTTGTTTATACCTGTACTTTGTTTTAACTCGATTAAAACACTTAAGAAAGATTAAAATTGAGTAATTAAAATTTGGCATCCTTTTGTGTATGATTTGGATGATTAACATTGAAACGGCTTCGGAATCCGACTTTTGTATGGTGAAGCAAGCGATATGTTAATCGTCCTAAGTTTACACAAACAAGAATGATCAAGACTTATATGTGACATAAGTGATCGCGATGCAAAGCGGGGTATGTGATATACCGTTCATAATTTCATTCATTAAAACATATTATGAAAGTTATTCAATTAAGGCGATCCATGTTCACTTGCTTTGGAATCCGACATTAGTATGGTGAAGCAATGACATGTCGATCAATTAAATTGAGTTTCGGTCATGATGAGTTTTGACGGCATGAAATTGTTGCATTAGGATTTGCGACAACACAAGGGTTGTGCTGTCAAATCTTGATCGTTCGCCGAATATTTTTTTAATTTTAATTTATCTACAGGACTTAAACTGATTATAATAATAATAAAAAAATATGTGTTTATTGATATGATTTTGTGATGATCGGTTATGGCCTTAGTTTACTCTTTTGTTTTAATTTGGGAATTTAAATACGGCCTGCGTGTCGTGCCTCTCTCTAAATTTCTTGATGTAACTTCTTTTCTCATCTTACTCCCTCGTATGTAAAACGAGTATTCTTTGATGTAACATTATAATAGAATTACATAGGAACAAAGGAGGACAGCCATGATGATGATGCTTGGAGAAGTAGATCATCGTTAGGCTAGTTTAGGGTTCTCTCATTGGCTTGAGAGGACACTTGCGTTAGGATGTCATAATCATATCATTTTATATTATTGTATGTATGTATGTTGATGCATATGAGAGCGTTTAATATGTTAAACAAGCCGGTGAGATCAAACTAATTAAATATCCCTCAAGAGACACATAAGAGATTAATAAAGAAAATGTGGGTTCGCCCACCGCGGAGTGCATTCTCTTTAATAAAATGTGAATATTAAGTTTATGCTTTCCAAGCTTTAGAACTCATCAAGACTAGTATCGAACTATGTAGGTTCGCCCACCGCGAAGTGCATACTCTATATTGGTAAGGTGCGATGGGATAATTGTAATATCCAACTTCTAAAGTAAGGGTCAAACTTAACTTAACAAATATAATGAGATTATATGAGTTTAAGAATCAATGGTTGGGAATAATTCATAAGATGAATTAGAATAAGGAGTTATTCACCCAATTGATATATTCAAGAATTGTATGAGATACAATTGGAAGGAGTTCCTACCTAAATAACTAAGTCTTGTGTAATCCGCCCACCGTGGACTTAAGACAAAGTGAAATATGGATTTTGACCCACTAGAAAATCTTCCAACGAGATTTTCCGAATCAAATGATGAGGGTCATTTGTTTTGAGTAAAATAGTGGGAACGTATTTAATTAAAGACCTAATTAAATAAAATGATACTTATATTTTCACTTCTTTATGTAGATAACCATGTCATCAAACACATCAAACAACATTTTGCGATCAATCCTTGACAAATAGAAATTGAATGGTTCAAATTTTCTTGATTGGCACCGTAATATGAGGATTGTCCTCAGGCATGATAATAAGCTGTATGCCTTAGAGGAACCTGTTCCTGAGGAGGAGCCTGCTAATAATGCTCCTAGGGCTGAAAAGGACGCTTACAAGAAGCATGTTGAAGATGCTAATGAGGCTGCTTGCCTCATGTTGGCTACCATGAATTCTGAGCTACAAAAGCAACATGAAAACATGAATGCTGTTGAAATGATCGAACACTTGAAAACTCTATATGCGGAGCAAGCCCATCATGAGAGGTTCGAAGTTTCAAAATCCCTTTTTCAATGCAAGTTAAGTGAGGGATCTCCGGTAGGTCCTCATGTGCTCAAGATGATTGGGTATGTGGGAAACCTTGAAAGGTTAGGATTCCCTCTTGAGAAAGAACTTGCAACTGATCTCATTCTGCAATCGTTGCCGGATAGTTTCAGTCAGTTTATCCTAAACTTCAATATGAATGATTTGGATAAGACTCTTCCTGAATTGCTAGGCATGTTGAGAACTGCCGAGCAAAATCTGAAGACTAAAGGGAAATCCATTCTAATGGTTAGTAATGGAAAGAAGCATCACAAGAAGCCCAATAAGCAAGGTGGTAATCGGAAAGGCAAGGGAGTTACCAAACCAAAACAAACTGCCCCTGCTTTAAAACCTAATGGAGGCATAGCAAAAGAAGGCAATTATTTCTATTGCGGTAAGACCAGACATTGGAAGAGGAATTGCCCAAAGTACCTGGAAGATAAGAAGAAAGGAGTAGCTCCTTCAACTTCAGGTATTTTTGTTATAGAAATTAATTTATCTACTTCTACATCATGGGTATTAGATACTGGATGTGGTTCTCACATTTGTACCAATGTGCAGGATCTCAAGGAGAGTAGAGAATTGGCAAAAGGTGAAGTGGACCTACGAGTTGGCAATGGAGCGAGAGTTGCTGCTTTAGCTGTAGGGACTTATGATTTAGCTTTACCTAGTGGTTTAATAATTCAGTTAAAGAACTGCTATTATGTACCTGCCATTAGCAGGAATATTATTTCCGTTTCTTGTTTGGACAAGTTTGGTTTTTCATTTATAATAAAGAACAATTGTTGCTCTATTTATTTAAATGATATATTCTATGCTAGTGCTCAAATGTATAATGGACTATATGTCCTTGATCTTGAAACGCCAGTCTATAACATTAATACTAAAAGGATGAAACCTAATGAGTTGAATCCAAGTTACCTTTGGCATTGTCGTTTAGGCCATATAAATGAGAGACGCATCTCCAAACTCCACAAAGATGGACTTTTGGATTCTTTTGATTATGAATCATATGATACATGTAGATCTTGTTTAATTGGAAATATGACAAAAACCCCATTCACAGGAAAAGGTGAAAGGGCTAATGATCTTTTGACACTCATACATACTGATGTGTGTGGACCATTGAACATACTTGCTAGAGGTGGTTTTTCATACTTCATAACATTTACTGATGATTTTAGTAGATATGGATATGTGTATCTAATGAAACACAAATCCGAATCCTTTGAAAAGTTCAAAGAATTTAAGAATGAAGTGCAAAACCAATTAGGTAAGAATATTAAAACTCTTCGATCAGATCGAGGTGGTGAATATTTAAGCCTAGAATTTAATGACCATCTTAAAGAATGTGGTATAGTATCACAACTAACTCCTCCCGGAACACCACAATGGAATGGTGTATCTGAGAGAAGAAATCGAACCTTGTTAGACATGGTGCGATCCATGATGAGTCATGCGGATCTTCCAAAATCCTTTTGGGGACATGCCCTATTGACAACAGCTTATACACTTAACCACGTTCCATCCAAAAAGGTTGAAAAGACACCATATGAGATATGGAGTGGAAAGAAACCACATCTGTCTTTCATGAAGGTTTGGGGTTGTGAAGTATATGTAAAGCGATAAATTACAACTAAACTTGAACCCAAATCTGACAAATGCCTATTTGTAGGATATCCTAAAGAAACAAGAGGATACTACTTTTATAATCCTTCCGAGGGCAAAGTGTTTGTCGCTCGAACTTGAGTCTTCTTGGAAAAAGAATTTATTTCCAAAGGAATCAGTGGGAGGAATGTGGAACTTGAAGAAACTCAAGAACCAATAAATATTGGGCAAACTATGGAGGAACATGAGCAGCAACCACAAGATGTTGTGGAAGAACAACCTGCTCAAGTAGAACAAGTCCAGCGTAGGTCAACCAGGATACGTCACGAACCTGAAAGATTTGGGTATCTTATAACTGAACAAGGTGACGTATTACTCATGGATCAAGATGAGCCTGTAACCTACCAAGAGGCCATAACTGGTCCTGAATCTGAGAAGTGGCTATAAGCCATGAAATCTGAAATGGATTCCATGTACACAAACCAAGTTTGGAACTTGGTAGAGCCTCCTGTAGGAATTCGTCCTATAGGATGCAAGTGGGTCTTCAAAAAGAAGACTGACATGGATGGTAAAGTACATACCTACAAAGCAAGACTGGTTGCTAAAGGATATAAACAAATTCATGGCGTTGACTATGATGAAACCTTTTCACCAGTTGCAATGCTTAAATCTGTTCGGATTTTACTTGCTATCGCTGCATATCACGATTATGAAATATGGCAAATGGATGTCAAAACTGCTTTCCTTAATGGAAATCTCCTTGAGGATGTGTACATGACACAACCTGAAGGATTTGACATACCAAATGTAGCTCATAAGATATGCAAGTTACAGCGATCAATCTATGGATTGAAGCAAGCTTCCAGAAGCTGGAATCTTCGTTTTGATGAAACTGTAACAAAATATGGATTCGTTAAAAATGAAGATGAACCTTGTGTCTACAAGAAGGTTAGTGGGAGCATGATTTTTTTCCTAGTGTTATATGTAGATGACATATTACTAATAGGAAACGATGTCCCTACCTTACAACAAGTAAAGACTTGGTTAGGGAAATGCTTTTCTATGAATGATCTTGGTGAAGCAGCCTTTATATTAGGAATAAGAATTTATAGAGATAGATCACAAAAACTGCTTGGCCTAAGTCAGAGTACATATATAGATAAAGTATTAAGACACTTTAGCATGCATGATTCCAAGAAGGGATTCATACCAATGCAACATGGAATATGTCTTTCGAAGACACAATCCCCTTCATCTAAAGAAGAAAGGGAACGCATGAATGAGATTTTGTATGCATCAGCAATCGGATCTATTATGTATGCCATGTAATGTACTCGACCAGATATCTCGTATGCTTTAAGCACAACGAGTAGGTACCAATCTGATCCCGGTGAAGCTCATTGAATAGCTGTCAAGAATATCCTTAAGTACTTGAGAAGAACTAAGGAAACATTCTTGGTATATGGAGGTGAGGAAGAACTTGCGGTTGTAGGGTACACCGATGCTAGTTTCCAAACCGACAAGGATGATTTTAGATCGCAATCTGGTTTTGTGTTTTGCCTAAATGGTGGCGCTGGAAGCTGGAAGAGTTTAAAGCAAGAGATAGTTGCTGATTCTACAACTGAAGCCGAGTATATTGCTGCCTCAAGTGCTGCAAAGGAAGCTGTCTGGATCAAGAATTTCATAACTGAACTTGAAGTGGTCCCTAGCATTGTTGATCCCATTAGTCTGTATTGTGATAACAATGGTGCAATTGCACAAGCTAAGGAACCTAGATCTCACCAACGATCCAAACACATACTTAGGCGATTTCATCTTATTCGAGAGATAATAGATAGAGGAGATGTGAAAATATGCAAAGTACCTACACTTGACAATATTGCTGACCCGCTAACAAAGCCTCTTGCGCAGTTGAAGCATGATGGGCATACTAGGTCTATGGGTATTAAAGTAATGCCAGATTGGCTCTAGTGCTAGTGGGAGATTGTTGGTGTAAGCCCTAGAGGCCAATGACTTTAGTACTTGTATCGAATTAATTATTAATAATATATTGTTTCTTTTATTAATAATCAAAGGCGTTTTCTTTATTATGTTTGTAACGTTCAAAATAATGAAGTCCCTAGAATAGAAAGTCCGTTTAATATTAAGTGTGACTTAATCATGAGATTACATTAAACATAAAGACGCTATTCTTAAAGTATCCATAGTCAAGCTTTAAGGTGAAAAGGGATAACCTTAAAGCATAAAGACTATTATGAAGATAAACTGATGATCGCATCTCATGGATCATGGGATAAGGAGTTATCAAGTCTTGACATAGGTATAAGAAATATTGGGAGTAATATTTATACCGGATTGACCCGCTATGAGAGTACTACATGCAAAGTTATGCAAAGTGTCATAAGTTACTCTCATGGTGATAATGGTGTAAACCGCCCTTAGACCTGAAACCACTTTGTACCCTAGATGTGGAGTCAAGTACTTTGTTGCTGATCTAACGTTGTCCGTAACAGGATAACCATAAAGGCAGTTGATGGGTACTTCACAAAGCATGCTGAGGGACAGTAGTGACCTAGATGGAATTTGCCAATCCTGCATAACATGATAAATGTCATGGGCCCAATATTGAACTGGACAAATATGACACCAAGTATGCTTTGTGTTCAATATAGACATAAAGGGCAAAAGGGGTAATTATACATGCATATATTACCATTAAATGTTATGTTTTGATCACATGTTAATTTCTCATAACTTGGGTAGCAATGATATGTTGCTAGATACCGCTCATTGTTTATTATAATAAATAAATGATTTAATATAATTGCCAACGTTATGGAAACCTACAAGGGTCACACACATAAGGACAGTTTAATATTGAGATAATTAAAGGAACACCGTAAGGTACGGTGTATGTGCAATGTGATAAGGGTATCACGGTAATTTAAACGAGCAAAAACACCATAGGTTATGGTGGGAGGGCGCGCACATGAGTACTACCACTCATGGGGAGCGCGCGCCCTAGCCTTTGTTTCTTGTTGGGCTTTGCCCAACAAGAGATGTCTTGGTGCACAAGACAAGAGTTGTCTTGATGCATAAGACAAGAAATATTTATAAATAGAGACCTCTTGTCATAACTCAATACACACCAAAAAGCACAAGAATATTTTAGAGTTGGAAAACCCTAAAATAATCCTCTCTCTCAATATTCTTGCATAACCTTCATATATAAAGGGCTAGCACTCTATTGAAGGTGACTGTTCGTGTGGACTAGTTAGAGGCGTCGGTGATCTTCATCAACGCTCGTGATCATCTTGTTCGTGATTCAAAGGTTTTTCACTACAAGAGGTAAAAACCCTAAAACACATATCATGCTCATTCGTAAGGATCAAACTAAGGAAATTTTTTGAATTCCACTGCTTAAAATAACTCTATTTTCCTTCAATATACACTTGTATATGAATCGGTTAAAAAAGAAAAGTGAAGATTTTAAGGAAATACTAACCGACATGGCCTATGTAGAATAGTTCTTCTAGCAGAAGCAGTATTATGCATATATTTGAACATCAACCTTTGCCCTTAACCTTGATTGAGATGGATGAATAATTAGTGCATCTTCTTCTTTAAATCCCTCTGTTTTCCTCCTTTTTAAGCACTCTATGTTCTTTCTATAACTTAATAAAATAATCACTCGGGAGAAAACCGATATTAGCCTAATATTAGTCCATCAACTAATTGGCTTCCTTAATACGTGGGATAACAAAATAATGGGGTGAAAAGTGGGGTACGTGGCATAAAAAAATTATTCACTCAAAAAAAAAAAAACTACCCACTCACATAATATTTTGATGTCATTTTATAATTACAAAAGCTAAATTTACCAAACACTTAAATTTCATTCTACAAGCTTTTCAGCTATAAGCTAAAAGCTAATTTATCAGCTATAAGCTTGCTTTTCAGCTATCAGCTAGCTTATAGCTTAATTTTACCAAACAGAACCTTAGTCAAAATAACATGTGTCCTTCCTATTATTTAGCAAATGCAAGGTATACCCACAACATGAAAAATGTGATAATAAAATGTAGTCTATCTTTCATTATTTTTACTTTAAAAATTATATGTACTATGTTCTACTATCCGATGCGGCACTAAAATTTATTTATTTTTTCCAAAATAAACATTAGTATGTTACACTCTAGTCAAATACTAATATAAGAAAGATAGATGCTCTGGAAAAGACCAAACTATCCTTGTACCTATTATGCTGACAAGTGTCCCAAATGAATAGTATATTTTGCCACTTTTCATACTTTCAAATTCCCTCTTTTTTTCAGATTTGAATTTCGAAATTCATAATTGAATTCCCCCTTTTTGTCATTTCAAATGATACAATATATTCATTCATTTTATTTTTCAAACTCATTCTTTCTCTTCCATCATATTTCAATTTCTCTCTATTCTTTCTTTTCTCTCTATTACTTTTTCTTATCTACATTATTTCATCTTCATCATGTTTCTAATATTCATTTGATTTTCCTCATTTTTCAGGAATATATTTTATCATTTGAAAGAGAGAAGAATGAGTAAGGATATATTATTTTTCATCATTTCTCTTCTTCGTTTTTCGATTACTCATTTCATGGTTTCCTATCTTTTTATATGTTATTTTGTATGAACATCTAACATTGTTATTGAACCAAGAACAACACAAATAAACAATATGAACTTTTACTTTAGCAACAAAAAATACATCTTTCTTTGTTGAAGCATAACAATTTTTTTTTCTTATACACAAAAATAAACAGATCAAACCATATCTATTTCTTTTTCTTCTTTTGACATCTCAAATTTTATTGTTGCTGCAGATACTTTTGCCAAAAGGTGACGAAGAACACGAAAAATGAAAAGGAAGGAGGTTGTGATAATATAAACAATGAGAAAGAGAGACAACAAGGTAAAGAAAAACAAATATAAACTTTTTTTTTTCTATATACATAGATTAAGTATTAAATAATACAAAAAAAAAATAATAATTATCTTCCACCAATATGAGACTACTTCAGTTTTTTTTAAGTAGATGAACAATAAAAATAGATCAGTCTAAAAAAATAAGAAAAGGAGTTGTGAAAGAAAAATATTAATTTTTTTTCTCACAAAAATAAGATGAAGAACAACATATGTTTGTAAAAAAAAAATCACATTGTGAGAGACAAAAAGTGGTAGCATCACATTTTTCCGACGCGGTGGTGATGATTTCCGGCACGGTAGTTGTCAGTGAAAGTTCTCCGATCATAATTTTTCTTTATGGCTTTTGTAGAGGAGATGAAGAGTAGTATTTCTATGGTGATGATTTTTCAAAAAGTGACTTTTGCAGGTTAAGATCTGGCCGAGAACGAAAGAAGATGGTGGACAACGGACAGTGATGAGTTTGGTGAGAAGAAATCGTTATTTGAATGTTACAAGAATTTAATCATTTTAGATCTACAAAAAATAGTCAAATTTAACAGATCTATAGAGAAAAATTTATAAAAATTAACATATCTTTTTTTTTCTTTCCCTTTTGATATCTCACTGTGTTGTTGTTGATGCTAATGTTGTTGCATGTATGAAATCAAACTACAGCTCAAGAAGTAAGACTCAAAAATTAAAATAAATGGATAGAAAAGTTAACCGAAAAGGTGATAGTTGCGGTGGAGACGATATTTGGCATGGTAGTTCCCGACGAACTTGCTCCGATTGAAAAAAAAATGTTGGCTTCCGGCAAAGTAGATGTGGTCGACGGTGGCCTAAAAAAGGAGACAAAAGAAAAAGAGAGAATACAATGGTGATTTGTTGGTGGTAATGAGGAAGAAAAAGAACTCAACAAGAGGGTGAAGAGAAAGATGGGTTAATGCCTCAATGAGAAAAAAATTGTACTAGCTACTATAACAAAATAAATTATCAATTTAAAATAAATTATAACTATGTACCAAGTATGACTAAT
Organism: Trifolium repens; assembly: GCA_030408175.1. Classification (NCBI taxonomy): domain Eukaryota; kingdom Viridiplantae; phylum Streptophyta; class Magnoliopsida; order Fabales; family Fabaceae; genus Trifolium; species Trifolium repens. Next base: position 40,386,115 of record CP125844.1, read on the forward strand.
GAATGAAATGATAGAGACGTGTGAGATGAAGAGGTGGTCATAGACTCATAGTAAATACTAGCTTTACAAAGACAATTGATGTGTGATGATTAGAGAGGGGTGAGGTCAATAAAAAGTACCAATTTATGTGTCAGTTTGTGTGTCTCTAGGCAATTTCCACCCTTTTTTTTTTACATGATGTTTTTTCATTTTCAATAAAGTAATTTTTATCAATTTACATTTTTACTGCACAACAAATCCTTCATACTAGCATTTGGGAGTACTATCTAATGGAAGAAATTGAAAAATGTTAATTCAAATAAGTTGTTGCTAATGATAAATTTAAATAAATTATTATACATGAGAAATAAAGTATTTACCTATTAAAAACTTAAATTAATTATTATGTATCGGGAACAAGTTGTTGATGAAAAAATTAAAGCTAGATTGGATAATTGGTCATTTAACTTACTTATTAGTTTTATATTGGTCTCTTAATTAATTAAGATTACAAATTGACCCTTTAATTGATTAACGTCAAAAATTGATCGCTTAAATTTAATTATGTTTGTCATACTGGGTTTTTTTAACAGGTTGATAGTATATTTATCTCGCGTATATCAAATGTGTCTAAACTCATAATCATATTCACTAGCACATCTAACAATTTGTTGTTGATAAAAAAAATTAAATTAACTATTATATACGGGAAACAAGTTATTGCTGATAAAAAAATTAAATTAACATTTATATGCGGGGAACAAGGTACTTACTTATGAAAAAATTATACGAAAAAGTGTTATAGTTATAATTATTCAAACACATGAAAATGTGAGTTGTTAAAGTCATATACGGGATAATTAAATTTTAGACACGGTGATTGCAAGCAATGAAGATGCGGAAAAAGTTGTTGATGAAAATTTTTAATCAAATATTAAACACGAAGAACAAGTTGTTGTTGATGAAAAAATTTAATTAACTACTGTATACGAGGAAGCTGATAAAAAAATCAAATAATACAAGGTACAAATTGTTGCTGATGAAAATTTGTAATCAAATATTTTACACGACAAACAGGTTGTTGTTGATGAAAAATGTTAATTAACTATTGTACATGGAGAAGCTAATACAAAAATCAAATAATACGAAAAATAAGTTGTTTCTAATGATAAATTTTAATCAAATTTTATACACGAAAAATAAATCGTTCTTAAAGAAAATTTTTAATTAACTATTGTACACGGGGAAGCTGATAAAAAATCAACTAATACAAGGCACAAGTTGTTGCTAATGAATTATTTTAATCAAATATCATACCCGGAGAATAAGTTTTTGATAAAAAATTCTAACTAACTATTGTACACGAGGAAGCTGATAAAAAAACAAATAATACATGGAGTAAATTGTTACTGATGAAAATTTGTAACCAAATTTTATACACGAAAAAACAAGTTGTTGTTGAAGAAAGTTCTTAATTAAATTTTGTACACGGGGAAGCTGACACAAAAATCAAATAATACGGGGACCAAGTTGTTTCTAAAGATAATTTTTAATCAAATTTTATATACGAAGAACAATTTGTTGTTGATGAAATTTTTTAATTAACTATTGTAAACGGGGAAGCTAATAAAAAAAAACTAATATGATAAAAAGTTGTTGCTAAAGAAATTTTAATGAACTATTGTACACGGGGAAGCTGATAAAAAAACTAATATGAGAAAAAGTTGTTGCTAAAGAAATTTTAACTATCTATTGTACACGAGAAAACTGATAAAAAAAATCAAATAATACAGAGAACAAGTTGTTGATGATAAAAATTTGTAATCAAATATTATACACAAAGAACAAGTTGTTTTTGATGAAAAAATTTAATTAATTATTGTGAACGACGAAGTTGATACAAAAATCAAATAATACGGAGAACAAGTTGTTTCTAATGATAATTTTCAATCAAATTTTTTACATGAAGAATAAATTGTTGTTGATGAAAATATTTAATTAACTATTATACACGGGGAAGCTGATAAAAAAAACTAATATGCGAAAAAGTTGTTGCTAGAGATATTTTAACTATCTATTGTACACGGGGAAACTGATAAAAAATTAAATAATTCAGAGAACAAGTTGTTGATGATGAAAATTTGTAATCAAATATTATACACAACCAATATATATCTCACTTTATAATAAATGCATCCTCAACCATTACAATAATAATAACAATACTAATCATAAAGTTGTCATTCAATAGAATTACATTTTAACCACTTCCATCACATAATAGTACAATGCCAAATAATATACTCTCTTCGGTTTCACATATAAGCAAAAAATGTATTTTTTGATTCATTAAAAAAAATAATTAATGTAATCTATAACATTAACTAAATGAACAAAAAAATTAAATACATTTTTTAAAACTTACTTTGCTTATATACGAGAACAAAGAGAGTACATATTTTAATATTTTGTGCAAAATCAATACTTTATTTGTTTGGATTCTAACATGTGATCTATACACCTAATGCTCTATTCATTCTTACTTTTCAAGTCTTTGGTAGAATGATTAGTCAATTGACCAATCGTTAGTTGGTTCAGTGGTGATTGGCGCTGAACTTGGTAGGGAGGACCACGGTTCGATCCCCCGCAACTGCGATCGGGAGGGGGCTGGAACCACTTGATGCCAGAACTGACCCCCGAACCAGATTAAACTGGTGGTGTAAACCAAAAAAAAAGAATGATTAGTCAATTTGTCCTGCGCTAAATAAAAGGAATGCAATGGTTATAGAACATTTTATCATATTTTACTCTTGAAATTTGTAGAAACAACAACTTTCTTCTAGGCGATACTATCCGTTTTAAATTTTGTCTATTATATAGATGTCATGTTTTTAAAATTAATGTTTAATTCATAAGTGTATCTCCATATATTTAATATTTTGTATCTTTTTTATGTTCACCAAATTATACTTTTATATTTTTTCCTTAATGTCCACAAATTTTAATAAACTATATTTAGATATGATGCATAGCTTAAGCACGAAAGTTTTACAATTTTAGTTTTAAAATTATTAAAAATAATAAACTGAAAAAATAAAATTGTCCGCAACGACCGAGCACCGCGCATAACAAGACGCGCGGAACGCGCGCCCCGGGCGTTAGCACGGGTATCCTACTAGTTCAATATGAAACGCAAGAATTTTGTTTTCAATTAACACACGTTGCACTCTTTGTTCCAACATTGTCAGTAAGCTCTTTCATTCATCTTTTTCTTCTCACTCTAAATTCATAAAGATCTAAATCCCCAAAATTTCTAAACCTTCATTTTCAAAATTAATGGCACATTCCCTTCAATTTCATAGTTTTGAAATCCATTTGTTCGAATTAATTTCTTTCTTTATTTGTCTACCTGATTTCATAAAATTTTGAAGCACTTCAGTTAGACTTAGATAGCAAAATCGTTTAATTTTAAACAAAGACTCTATTTTCTATGATAGAATGAGTTAGATAATTTATTGTAAGTTTGTCTTGCAATGGAAAACAAAAGACGAAATCACACAAACCTCTAGAGAAAAAATTGTTGGTGATTTTGTTTTTATAAGAAAAAGGATTACATTAATGACGAACAAGGCACAATACAGTTCAAGGAAATATTGTTGGTCATTTCGTGAAAACATTGTGTTAGATTTCCTTAGTAGAAGAATAAGGAAGATGCGAGTAGTTGCAGCAATGATAAGTGATAATTTTGGGTGAGTCTGGAAGAAGATGAATGGTTAAAACAATAACAAAAATAAATAAATTACCGATAGCAAGGAAAATGATAAAAAGAAGGGAATGAGGTGGCTTGACATTATTGGAGTGCGTTAAAGAGTGTGGTTCTTACTCATTTATTTATGTTGATAGCAATATGACAAGGCTTAATCATTATTTTTGTCGCTTTAAGTTCATGATTTTTTTTTATTTTAGTTTCTATATTTTTTTTTGTTGTAAATTAGTCTCTGTATATTCAAATCTTTTGGTTTTAGTCCCTTAAAACAAAAAATCTCCAGGAAAATCCGCAAGAAACCAACAAATTTTCCTGTAGATTTTCCTGCGGATTTTAGCTATAAGGACTAAAATAAAAATGATTTGAACATGCAAGAATTAATTTGCAACAAAAAAAGATACAAGGACTAAAACCAAAAAATTATGAATTTATAGAGACGAAAATGATGTTTAAGCCATATGACAATTCATTTTGGCCTCATGTGGTCATAGATTCGCAATGGCGGGTCCGAAGTTTATTGGTTGCATTGTGATCAGTTTTTTTTTGTTGACAAAATGTGTGTGTTATAAGCTGGGATTTGTTTTGTTGAATTTTTGTTTTTAGTAATAACCCTTTATAAATTAATTTTAACAACTATTTGTAAGAAAGAAAAAGAAAAAAGCTATTTGATAATTTTATTTTCAAAAACTATTTTGGAAAAGAGAAAGTGAAAAAACTTGTTTGGTAAAGTTAGTTCTAAAGTATGTTTTAAAAACTTAAAAATCAAAGTTGTTTGAGATTGTTAAAAACTTAAAAGTTATTTCAAAATTTTATAATTATTCTTTTCTATTTTGAAGATGATTCAAAAGAATTTTGAGTTTCAAGTATGTATATTGACAGTATAATTTTTATTCTTTTTACATATACATATGATTATATGATATTATAATGTTACATTATATATATATATATATATATATATATATATATATATATATATATATATATATAGACAACATATATACAACTTTTGAGACCTTCATTAGAGCCCAAAGATTCAGAGCCTAAAGCCTTAGCTTCACTTACTTTGGACCGACCCTGCTTGATTTTGCATATGGGCCTTTACCCTGACTTTTGGCCCAACCCCAACACATAATGTTGCTTTTGAAGTTAGGTATAAAAGTGATGGATTTAGGGTTTTCTTCTCTAAAGATTTAGGGCCCAAAGTTAGGTATACAACATTTTAGACCTTCATTAGAGCCCAAAGATTCAGGGCCTAAAGCCTTAGCTTCACTTACTTTCGGCCGACCCTGCTTGATTTTGCATATGGGCCTTTACCCTGACTTTTGGCCCAACCCCAACACATAATGTTGCTTTTGAAGTTAGGTATAAAAGTGATGGATTTAGGGTTTTCTTCTCTAAAGATTTAGGTTCATTTGTGAGCTAAAGCTTTCGGTAACATAGCGCCGTCAGAGTTTCTTTCTCTCGATTGAATGGAGATAGCTTCACCTAGCACCGGCTAGGTTCAGCTCAGCTAGAACAGTTAGGACGTTTTCTCTCAGAAAGTATAGTCAGTCTGACCTTCACCGGAACCACCTCCCACTCGGTAGATCTAGTTTTTCAACACCGTATTTTAAGATCTATCATTATGTCTTTTGAGTTGTTTGTTCATCATTTGTTTCTTAAAACACTCTTAGTTGTTCATGGTTTTTTCATGGCCAGTTGTTTGTTTCGTCACATCATTTTTTTATGTCACTGATTTAAAAATATGTGCTTCATTGATTTTTTTTGAACGGCTGCTTCATTGATTTAATATGTCTTTAATATATTTTTACTTATATAAACTTTAATACAATAATGATGAAATTGATCTTGATTTGGCCCAAATTCTTACAAATTTTAACCCTGATGAATTTGTGAAATTGATCTTGTATATGTATCTGAAAGTGTTCAATTATGGTTTCAAGGAAATGATTCCATAATTCACTTTTCTATCAGTTTATATTGTTGCATTCATTAAGTTTGTAATCTCTGCTATTTACTTGATTAATTGTGTGAGTATACAAATTTTCTATGTTAATTAGTTCCATAATTTTGGTACCATCTTAAATGGCACAATAACCTTTTTTTATTTTATTAAGATGATGTTTATTAAACCTAATCTTATATTTTTATTTTTTTTTAAATTTGTAGATAATAAGGTTATTGTTGGTACTCTAAGATCACCAGCTCATACCCAAATAAATGACTATTTATGCGTAAATCAATTCACATATCATGAATTAATGGTAGCAACACGATATTTTATACCATAATTTTTTTTTTTTGTGAGGGAGGTTTTGGTTCAGTGTATAAAGGTTGGGTAAGTCCTAATGAGAGGTCTTCTTTAAGATCTAGAGTGGAAATCCCAGTTGTTGTGAAGACTCTCAACCCAAATGATTTACAAGGTTTCCTAATGGAAATATCAAGCGATAAAACACATCTATGTTTAAAATACACAGGGTCTCTTAGTGCTTGGGAGAGATCCTTTATGTTTTAAACTGATGTGTGTTTTATATCTTGATATTTCTTATGGGAAGGAAATTAGCTATAGGGTGTGGCCTTGTAAGCCATTTGCATTGAGAGTTTTTACTGCAATTGGAATTTCCACTCAGGATCTCATTAGGAGTTATCCAACCTTTGTACACCTAACCAAAACCTCCCACACCAAGAAGCATTATGGTATAAAATTTCTTATTGCTATTTTGTTCATCATATGTGAAATGGTTTAGATCTGAATATGTAGTTTATGTCAATAGGAGTTGATGATCTTGGAGTATCGACAATATTTTTATCATCTATAATTTACAAGTAAAAATACATAAATAAATTTAAAAAGCAATATCTTAAGAAATAAATTATGGTGCCATTTAAATAGAAACAAATTTATGGTACCATTTGTTTCGGATCGGGCCAAAGGTCAATCCGCATGCTAGACTGGGTCCCCCAACCCATAAAGTAACAACACATACGATATGATGTACATACCATGATTATAGACCATCACCGCTCAATAGGGATATATAGACCGTCTAGCATAGTCGCCCTGCCATTAGACAACATCTATCATAATCACAAGGAGGAGGAAGAATATTCTACGTCTTTACAACCCTATTTATTTCCTCATATAAGACATGAAAAAAAAGGCTACTTTAGGTATGCAATATCTAACCTAAAATACCTCTCACTATACAACGCTTACTGGCTTGATTGTTGAAATGTGTGTAGGTACCACCCTCTTCTTCACAACGGGTTCAACCACAAACAACGACCAACCATATCGCCAACCAAAGTACTAACACTGGGAATTCAACCACTTTACCATCTAGATCTCAGGTCTAGAGAGCAACATTGGCGGTTTCACAAGGAAAAATCTCACCTATTTTTAAGATCTATAGTGAACACTCATAGAGCTCCTGTTAATATGACGAGCATCGATCACACCGATCCTACAAGAAATAAGCCTTCGAACGCTCGTTGTTGTTTGGCCAACACCATACTTGCTGGAAACCAGATGACAGATGAAAATATATAATTGTTTGACCAGCACGAAACCTGCATAACTGCACGATTCTATCGTCATAATAAAATATTCATCCCACATAGAAATATGTTACTAATGTTTTTGTTTCTTGTATCTATTGCCTGAAAATATAGATTTAGAATTTATTGGTAAACCAAAGTGAGTTTCAGGGCAATACATCTGAAGTTTTTATGATAATATATAAGAAAACAATTGGAGATACTAACATATGTTCAAGTGTGCATGAACCTAAAAGTAATATTCTACTACGACATTCTACTATGATAAAGATCTAGCCATTTTTTACTACCAACTAAGTTTTGACGAAATGCGAGTTCTGAAGAAGAGATAGCTTCTGAAGAGAGTCAACAAAAGCTAACACTGATTAAGATATTCAAGAAGAATCAAGACACTCATATGAAGATTGGATCTGAAGATCAGCTAAGCAAGAGACGATGTCTGAGTTGAAGCAAGACTTTGAAGTAGATCAAACTTCATCAAGATTCTGAAGAGACATTGACATGTAATGACACCTTTTGTCATATTGCTCTAGAATGTCAATATCCTTGACCCACTCCAAGCATGATAGCACTAAAATATGCATACTATTAAGTAGTAGTTTGTTCAAATAAATCTTGCTTAATAGTCAAGTTTCTAGAATTTTCTTACTACTTTCTTTGTTTTGTGTTTTGTAGGCCCAAATGCATAAATAAGAGGAAAAATGCACATTCAATGCAAGTTTTGATGACTTATTGACTGGCATCATTCGAAGATAATGAAAAGCATTCCTTAATGGAGGGAAAGTGAAAAAGCAATAGCAAAGCTTAATTTTGTGGGTTAAAGGCTAGTAAACTATCACGGCCATGCCAATCTGGTGACGGCCATGTCAGGCCTCACAGAACCAGCTTAACTTCTTTTTACATTTAAAGTATGTTTACAAATTTTTTCATGATTAATTTGATTGAATGTTCATGCACAAAAAAGTTGTACGCTATTGATGTATATGAGTTAAATAAAAAATTACCACATAATTCATAATTAAGAGTTTAATTGAGATGCTTGTAAAAAAAAGAGTTTAATTGAAATACATTGTCATGGTAAGTATTATAGTGGGAATCACAGCCAATTATATATATGATTACAATCGGTTATAACTAAAGTCAAATGTGATTTTTGGTCGGTCAATTATAATCCATTGATTGTGATTATTTTTAATATATGGATTGTATTTTTTTACAATGTCAATGATAATGAATTAAATCTAATATTTTGTATTTGTTAAAAATAATTTATATTCAAAATCTATTGATTATTCTACTGTCAATTTGGCGATTGATGGGTTGAAAAAAGAGATTAAGGAATATAATCAGTCAATATAAGTTATATTTACACCTATGTCTAATAAATATTATATATTTCTTTATATCATACAATTAAAATGAATATAATAGGGTGACTTGAAGAAAAAAACAACACTTGTATTGATATATGAGAATATATCTATCGGTTTCAGATGAAATTATACAAAAGTGACACTTGTATTAATATACGAGTAGAAGTATATGTCCGTGTAAAAATTATAAAAAAAAAGTCACGAATATTAATATATGAGTAAAAATATAGGTATGAGTATAAATTATAAACAAAAAATGGCACTTATATTAATATATAAATAGAAATATAAATCCACGTTATATAAGAAAAAGTGACATATTTTGATTCTTACAAAATTATTATGCACTAACGTTTAGTCCATACCGTTCCGTTAATTAATTAATTTTTTTACAAAAATATGCCACTAATTTATTCGTATAACTTGAAATTTCATTTTTTTTTATTGAAAATAATGAATAAAAGACATTCTTCGTTCTTTCTTTATGGTGTGTTTGGTTGGGGGTTTTTGGAGGGGAGAAAATATTTTTAATTAGATGTGTTAGGTTTAATTTTTAGGAGGGGAGTAGAGAGGATCATAGAAAAATTTAATTTTTGCTTCCCTATAATATATTTATATATGTTAAAAATTAGGCAAAATTTCACTATAGATCTTTTATCTTATTTTTTGTGGCACTTTGTTTTTTTTTTTTTATCTTTTATTTATAACACTTTGGTCACTTATCTTATTTATATGTAACACTTTGGTTCTTTATATTTTATTTGTAACACTTTGATCCTTTATCTTTTATAACATTCACATATAAACCCCTTTTCTCATTTTATTTTTTATTAAAAAAATGCTGAATTTTATTTTTTTAAGATACCTTTTTATTAAAATTAAATAAAACTTATAATTTTGATAAATATGTTCATCATCTTCATTAATTCTTTCGTATTCTTTAAATTAAATGACCAAAGTGTTACACATAAAAGATAAAAGGACTAGAATGTTACAAAATAATAAGATAAAAGACCAAAATATTACAAATAAAAGATACAAAACCAAAGTGTTACAAAAAATAAGATAAATGATCTGCAGTGTTATTTTGCCTAAAAATTAATATACACTAATAAATTTAAGTTACTAAAAAAAGTAAAAAACTAATAGATTGATAATTTAATCAAAATTGCAAAATTCAATATATTTATTGATAATTTAATACAAACTTTCAATCCAACGATGAATTTTGTAAAATCCGTATTTATCATAGTAGTATTGATCATTTGTCAACGATGAGTCACTTATGAAGGGTTAAGATTAGCCGATCTTACAATATGGATCCAATTTCATAAATGAGTAAAAATATGAGACCAAAATGTAATTAAGCTTTTTCCAATTTTATATGATATAGCACATACATGTCACCTCCTCTTATGAATTTCCCCCAAAAATTCTCTTCCTTAGATGGCTTCATTATTCGGTTGGTACGGTCCTCTCATAGATCTCTCCACAGCACCTCGTCACATCGGTGAATTCGTTCAACTTCTCGTTTTCGTTCACCGCTGCTTCCCCGTTCAGGTTTCTTTCTCATTCACTCTTTTTACTCATTTCGTTACTCCATTTCTGATTCGTCTATTATTCGCAGTACAAATCGTCCAAAACCGGAAGAGACGTAACTCGAACCGACATTCAAGTCGGCGATGATACGACGCCGTATTTTGGTGTCACTCTTTGGCAGACTCAAATGGAGTCTATGGTTTCAGCAGGAGATGTCGTTTTGTTACAGAGTATATTATAAGCGTCGGTGTTGTGTCAGTGTCTGACATCGACACGTGTCTGACATAGGGACACACATGTTTTGAAGAGTGTCCATGCTTCATAGTTACCTATGTAGGAGAGGCAAAACTCATTTGAAAATTGTTTGAAACTCTACGTCACCTTTGGGAAGTAAAAACTCAATATTAGAAAGTGCTAGTTTAATGAAAATATCAAAATATAACACTTCTGTTAAAAAGATCAATATTAGAGAGAATGTTGGTTTTGAAGTAATGGACAATTTTGTTTTTACTTAAGTAATATGTTTTCTTTGAAGGGACAAGAAGTGATTTCAATCCTGAATACAATAAAAATATGATATTTACAATGGACTTTTTTTAACAGATGTTGAGGAGTTGATAACGGGTTGTCGTATTGGGATAACAGCGAAGGAGAAGCTAAGAAGGGTCATAAAGTGGGTGCGGCAGTCTCGGCCTACCATTTGTAACATCAACTTGCAGTCTACTAAAGTACTCTTTATTTTCCTTTGTAGTAGTTTCTTGTATTATATGAATAATAAATAATCAAAGTCCATGTTTGCATTGTGTTGATTCTAGATGCATGCCTTATTGATGCGCTCTAGTATTATTATGATTGCATTCATTTTCTTTTCTTCGATCACATTATCCTGTTTTATAATGATATAAAAGTTCATCTTGTGCATTTCTCGTCATGCTTGTTGTTTAGGGAATGTATTTGGGTAATTTGCCTTGTACCTTTTTCGATGAAAGTTCGTGAACCAGTCAAGTGTTTATCATTATTCATTATCGCATTAAGCAAGCGGCTCAACTGCTGCTAAGTGAGCGTAAGCTTGAGGGATCTCCTAACTCATTTCTTGTTGAAGTTGAGGATAACAATAGAAATTTGTAGGAGATGCTATAAATATAACAAGTGCATTTTTATTAATCTATAACTCAACTTGGTAAAAATGTGAGAGCAACAACTCTGATGTACAAATGTACAGTGTAAGTACATTAGACTGTTTTTTAAGCAAAAATAAGACTGCAAAGACATCACAAGGCAGACTTGACATCCCAGCTATGTTCGCACCACAAAGCCACCCCAAGGACATTAGACTCATCAGTTAAAAATAGTTAAATAGTCTAGAGGGCTTGTGTAACAGGATTGACCTCGGTACACTGACCGAGGAGGACGATCAGCCAAAAGTAGCTAAATAGTCTAGAGGGTTTGTGTAACGGGATTGACCTCTGTACACTGTTGACCGAGGAGGACAAACCTAGTCTTCTATTAGTCGTATACAATACGTAAACAATCTTATAAGCACGAGCCTGTAACACTCCTTGATGTTAGCTTATCTGTGCCACCCATTATTGACTGAGAAGTCAGGCCACCACGGCCACCCAATTAAATCACTCAACTAAACGAGTATCTGTTGGTCTCCCATTACTATAAATAAGAAGCAAAACCCCAATTACTCCTTTCACTGAAAACCCTATTTCACTTTGACGTCAGAGTGTCTTTGCAAACAGGCCTTGCACGAAACCAGTGATAAGAGTATCTTGGGAGTCCGAAAAAATTATCGTTAACACTTAACACACTACATCTTATGCTGTTTCAAAAAAAGAAAACACACTACATCTTATGGCTGGAGAGTTATGCTATTAGATTGATGGTGTTATAACTTATAAGAGACAAAATGAGCACAAGTTTCAAATCTGTGTACTTGTAAATCATGTCTTATAGAGGAGTGAGGTTGTGTCTTTGTGTCCCTTATTGTGTTAGCTAGCAAATCCTTTCATTTTAATGTATAATATTAAGACCCATTTCATTTCTATCCATTTAAAATCCCGGATTTTGCTGCGATTGAGCGATTTTTTGCGATTTTGTTGGGATTTTGCTATGTTTTAGGATTCTACTCAAAATCCAAATCCTTAAGGCTGATCAAAATCGCAAAATCCATGGATTTTACGATTTTAATCCCGATTCTGATAACAATGGTTTTCATCAATAAGCTAATTTTGTTCACTTGCAAACACTCTGATCAATATGCTTTTTCATGTACTGTGTTTTAGATAGATTAATGCATCTATGTGATGTACACAGCAAAATGAGTACCGTCCTAGAAACTGGACAGTTCAAGAAGAGAGAGAGCCTCAGGACTGCTGTTCACTTATGGAAGTCTCTCACCTAACAACATCGTGCAATACTACTGTCCTTGCATCGATTTGTGCAATTGTTCCATTACGTAAAGCAAGGACTCCTGGTGATACTGTGAAAGAGAATATTTTCCTTAGTAGAAGAGTTTGCAAAACTGAGGGTAATAACTTGGTGGAAGATCTCTTATGCACTGGCTGCCAGCTATGTGGTTCACCTCTAGATTCAGAGTATGGCTTTAGAGTTTAGATTATAATTATGACTTAAGCTTTGTTATGCTTTCCATTATGATCAGTGGTAATTCTTTTCCTCTTTCAGATCTGAGCAAAATGCTTTTCCACTTGCTTGTTTGAAAAGTTCAAGCCGCCTTCATGCAGTATGCTCGATATATAGGCCTTTCATGGTAAATAAAGATATCAGTTTCTCCTCACCAATAATATATATGTTATCATTTATTTAAATTTTGAGGATTAATCTTTGTGCTGCATTTAGTTATAGTTACGTGAAATTAGAAAGATAGTTTCTTGCTGCCATTAGTTTTGATAATTGAAACAAATAATCTATTCTTAGCCAAATCAATTAATTGTTATGCAACTTTAAAGTATCCAAAGTTTAAGTGAATATGCCACTATTTGTTTCATAATTAGGAAATATGTATTTTTATCCATATGATTTTTAACTGTGATATTCTTTTAAAATTGCAATCTTGAACATGCTTAACTTTGCTTGTTGATGCAACTTCTTGCAGCTATATGTGTGGGACGAATCATATTTCATGCCAGTTCTTGTCAAGAACAAGGCCGCAGAAATCTTATTTGGAAACATGAAGGCTGAAAATGTCTATTCGAGTTATAGAGAACAAATGCTTAACCAAAATCCTAGTCCCAAAAATAAATGCAAGGATACAGTTGCCGATGGGAGACTTTATAATGACCCGAGACTTTCTCAGGAAGGACTTCCAAGTGCCAGTACATTAGAGGAGGAGGATAAGAGCTTGCAATTGGAGGAAAAGCAACTTCGTACTAAACCATTCAACTTTTACCATGTCTGGTTAATTTTTGTGAAATTGTTGCTGAAACAAGGAAAGAACAGTCCTCTAAAATTTGAGATAATTGTTAATCCCAGCTTAAATGTTGAAAATGGAAAATTTGAAATGGTTTCTGCAACATTTCCCTGTTTACAAACCAAGTGATTTAATCTGTTATGGAAATTTACATATCATTTTACTCCTTCCAAACTGCAAATTCTAGAATATAATCGTTTAGTGTCTTGCGTGCAAGGTGAAAATGTAGTAGTACGTTCGTTGTTGAGTTCTCTCAGACTTCAGTTGTATATAAACCCCCTTGTATTTTGTATATTCAATTTTTTTCTCAGTTATCTCCATGTGATTTAACAAATCCAAAGAGGTGTTCATGAATCTTGCAATTGGACATCCCATTAAGGGAGAACTTGGGATGCAAATTCAACAAGTTTACATACACTCGGGCAAGCTTAACATCAACAGTGGTATCACAAGAAGTTTACAACAATCATGGCTCAATCGATTGTTTACTGTCTACTGATTGATTTCCTAACCTAGGCTCTGCGGAAATCTTTGTTTACTTGAACTACAAGTTGGAAATCCTCGATATCTATCTTGCAACTTGACTCTTGTGGGGTGAGTATTATAAGTTTGTTGCAAGTTAGGTTAGCTTTAGTTGTAAAATTAGTTGTTGAGTTCTCTCTAACTTTAGTTGTATATAAGACCCCCATTGGACATTGTATAGACCTTTTCAATGAATTGTGAATGATTTTCTCCCAATTTTATGTGGTTCAACAAATCCAAAGATTGAACTTAAATACAAGCTCAATCTTCTTATAAACATTAATACATCCTATCAATTTATCACTTATTATTGGTAAGTTGCGAAAGAAACAACTGTATTATCTCATGAATGTATTAAAACGAATTTTTACTATCAAAAGAGTTATAAGGATGACTTGGTGGCTGAGGGTGAATGTGTCAGAAGTCTGATTTTCACCCTCAACAAAAACTAAGAATACTAACTACTAACATTGGTTATTTTTTAAAAAAAAAAACTATCGTTCTCGGATACACTGTCTTCTCTACAAATAACAACTCACTATGGTGATGAAGCTAAACTATAAAGAATTCAATAAGAAATTTTCTCCATTACTGTTAACTAGTAAAAGAGCTAAACATTTATGAATCTCTATTAATAAATAAACTAAGAAACCTTTCTTAGCAAGTTATTCACCTTTTGTTTACAAACATAAATTGAAAGCATATTTGGTCAGGCTACCAGAAAACCGCATTTAGTTTGTTACAATTATATTATCAAATAATTGACAACATTGATAACATCAATATATTCAGAGATTATGAATCAGTATGTGTCTCAACCAACGAAGCTTCAGCTGCAGCATTTTGAGCTTCTTCAAGTAGCTTCATCTGTCGCTCTGCATGTTCCCTTTCACATGCTGTTATTCCCATAATAATATCCAGCATAGTACCGGTAGTGCCAAAAAATACAAGGGGTGCGAGAGATTTGCGCTTTATTCCAACTGGAATTGCCAGCAAAGCTCCTGCAACAGAGAATACCCAAGTGCCCAATGCACTGCAAATTTTCTATGTTCAGTAACATTGTGAACAAAATTCATCTTTGAAAATGACATTTGCAACATAACAGGAAAAAAAAAACTTGAAAGGTGATAAAGGAAACGTAAAATTAACAAAATCACAGAAGAATGAAGAACATCCAACAATTGAGTCAAGTTGAACCCATTAATACATATCATGGATAATCCTTCTGCACGGGCAGATATCCAAACTAAGCAAAACATAACCAATTAGAGAGTAAACTATCAAATTGGTCACCGTCTCTATAACTTGCTCTCAAATAGGTCTCTGATTCTTTCAATAGCTCATATTAGTCCCTGTCTCTGTCAAATGTTTTTCAATTTGGCCCCTTCGTGAACATATTTTTCACTTACAGTCAATCAAATATGTCTTTGTCTTCATTCACTTTTTATCAAAATAGTCACCGACACTTTCAAGTTACTGTCAAATTAGTCCATATCTTTTTCAAATAGGCACTGTTTTAAATTGACACTTCAATTGTGTGATATCAATGTCCACGTCACTTAACACACCATGTCAACGTATTTAATGGTGTTAGAAAACAGAAGTCAACAGAGAAACCAAATTGAGAAACGTTTAACAAAAGCATAAACTAATTTGACATATCGAAAGAATCAGAGACTTTTTTTGTTTGTTTTTGGTTTTGACCACCAGCATCCGGCCCACTGGACTGCCTAATCTGGTTCTAACTAAGTGGTTCAAGCCCCCTCCGAACGCAGTTGCGGGGGATCGAACTGTGGTCCTCCCTACCAAGTTTAGTATCAATCCAACTAACGATTGATATTTAAGAGCGAGTTATAGAGACAGAGACAGTTTATTCCCAATTAGAAGAGGCACCAACGTCACACCAATTCACAACACATATCCACATGAAATGGAAACAATGCATTATTGATTGAAAAATAAGAAAGTTTTTTCCAAGAGAATCTCTCATGTTACCCCAAAGCACAACTCATCTCTCTTCTTCTTAAATTAGGCCCTAACCGGTAAATCTAAGATGAATCAGGGAATGAATGAAATAAAGAGAGGTTTTTAACGATGGGAAATATAAAAAAGAGAGGAAATGAAACTAACTTGGAAACAGAACAGTCTTCGAGATGCTTTACATTTTCTTCACCTCCCATTCTGGAGTCGCCTGGGTTTTGTGTAGAGTTGAGCTGGTATTTATTTGGGGTTTGCCCCTTTCACGAGTGAAGTGAGTGATGGATCGATAAAATTGGAACAAGAAGAAAACTCAAGTTCCCGTGTGTTGCTTTGTTTTGGTTTTTTATTTTTAAATAGATTTTATAGTGTTATATAATTTTGTGTAAAAAAAAAATTTATAAAGAAACTTTTTATAAAAACTTTAAGGGGAAATAGTTATTTTGGTCCCTGACTCTGCAGCTCGCTGTCATATTGGTCCCTGATTTAAGGAAAAACACAAAATAGTCCCTGACTCTGAAATCAGTTAGTATTTTTACGGACTGCAGGGATCAAAATCACTAACGGACTGCAGAGTCAGGGACCAAAATGACAGCGAGTTGCAGAGTCAGAGACCAAAATGACTAACGGACTGCAGAGTCAGGGACTATTTTGCATTTTTACATAAGTCAGGGATCAATGTGACAGCAAGCTGCAGAATCGGGGACCAAAATGACTGTTTCCCCAAACTTTAAATTAAAAATTGGTTTGAATAATTATTCTTAAAATGTCATTTTAGGCATTTCATCATTTTATTGAATTTTTTTTTTTGGATATCAAAATTTCAAAAAAAATCACTTAATTTGAAGCTATTTTAAATAAATTTTTATAAAAATCATTTTTGAAATACAACTTTTTCAAAAAAATTGTGATTTTAACTATGTTTTGTTCTTCAATAATGTATGTTTATGTTATATGATGTCAAAATTAGTGTTTCAATTTAGAAAAAATGAATATAAAAAAACTTGTAATATTTTGAAAAATGGTTCTATAAAATTCATTTTCAAAAATACAAAGAAAAAATTCATTTTTTTAAATCTAAAACAAACGCACCCTAAATCATAAATAACAATTATAATGAGTTTTTTTTTTTTAATTTATTATTTTTAATTATCATGAGTTTTCTAACTAAGTACTCTTTTGTTCCCCAACTAAATTTTTTGTTTCAGTTTGATCCTCTAATAAAAAATCGTTCCATTTAAATTATTAATAATTGTGTTTTAGTTAGTTAAGTTGTTAAACTAGTCCATTCCAATAACTTTTAACCCCAAATTTAAATTTATAAGGTAGATTAATATTATAAGAAATACATCATAGATCTTATTAATTTTTAAAAATTTGAACCTGTTAATTTTTTTTTCAAAAATGTAACCATTAAATCTTACTAACCTACTAAATTTAATTTAATAACGGAGAACCATCACCAATCATCACCTTCGTAAACTTCAAATAACAAACCCATAATTTTTTTTAGGTAAAATAAATGCAACCCATGCCTCTTTGGTTGCAATTGGGAGTGAAGCTAATAGCTAAATGGTATGTGGGATTTGGGAAGGGATGAATTTTCTTAGATTTAGGAAGCTAAATGTGGAATTTTCTGGATTTGTTTGATGGAAGGTATGTAGGTAATAAAATGAAGGTGATTTTTAGAAAGATGAAGTTAAAGAAGAAAAGATTCAATGGTTACATATTTTACAAAAAGATCAACCAATTTACATTCAAAAAATTAATGAGTATAATAAGGATCGGAGGGAATATAATATTGATTTACTTTAGACTTTTGATGTTAAAGGTTAGAGGAATGGACTAATTTGAATAACAGAAACACAATTAAAAGACTTAAATGGAACGTTTATTAAATAAGAGATCCAAATGAAACCAAATATATAATTAAGGGTTTGTTTGGTTCAAACGATGGGAGGGAAAATGAGGGATTTTAATGAAGAGGAGGGAGGAAAGGGGAGGTGATGGGAGATCTTTTAATTATTTATATGTTTGGTTCAAATGATAAGAGAGGAGGGAAGAAAATGATTTTTAATTACATATATGTTGATTATACTTGTCTCTCTCAACTAGCCGCGACCCCCTCTCCCCTAAACCTAGTTTTCTTGTTGTTCATCCATCAAGGAGGGGTGGTTTTTGGGTCAAATTTTGGCCAAAAATCACCCCTCTAAATTGTTTTTCCTTTCCTTTTTATTTAAATAAGTGACTTTTCAAAATATTTAGTTTTTCTTTTTCAGATTTCGTCATCTTAGTGTGACGTTGTATTGGTCGTCGTCTTGTTGCGGCGTTTGTTTGTTGTCCCGTCTTGGTGCGGTATTTGTTCGGTTCAAATTGAAAGATTAGATTCGACTCGATGCATATTCAATAATCAATGACTTTGGTGTCTTCAACGTTGCAGACTCGGAGACATAGGTATTATGAGCATTTCAAGTTCGTCATATTTGTAGGCTTTGTCACACTTGTAGGTATTTTGCCGTTATATGCTATTAACGTGGATGTTGTGATTGTATTCGCAGATTCATTCTTTTCAGTTTTTAGCGATCTTGAATTGTATTGTTCGATGTATTTTATCAATTTGAATGAATGAATGCCGTTTTTAGTAAAAAAAAAATTACATATATGTTTGGTTCAGGAGGGGAGGGGAGAGATAATTAAACAAAATTACTTTTTTATCCTTATAGTCTTGCAAGAGTCTCGTAATTTTAAAATTATTCACTTTATAATATAAAAACTCAATAGACTCAGAAACTCCACAAATCATATAAATCATTTGTTGATGATAATCTTTTGATATTCAATTGATAAACATGAAAATCAATAATCGAAAACTCTATAAATAATTAAATACAAAATTTTAATTAAACACCGTATTTAAATTAGACCACTTCTAAAATCAATAGTTAAATATGAAAATATGTTTGAATATATATATATATAGGGATAAGCTACAATACACCCACCAACAATTGTGAAGGTGTATTTTAGCAAGGAACACCTTTTTGTTTGGACCAAAAATGGCACTCTCTCTCCTTTGAAAACAAACCAAGGTGAAGGGCAGTTAAGTAATTCAAAATTTAATTAATTTTCTAATTTTTATTTCTGCTCAGCTCCCTATTCTACTTTGCGCCATTACCAAAGCGATGAGAGCTCACTTCGCCGGTGCAGGCTTGGAAGAACATCGACTCTTCAATTATCCTCAACTTGTTCGTGTATGTGTCGGATTTCTACAATTGTTGATTTTACGCCTTGTTCCGTTTGCAGCTGCCAGCCGGTGGTGGTGTTTGTTGTTCCGGTGGATGCTTGGATTTCTTCAATTTTATCTTCTTTCGATTTGTTTCTTTTTGTTTCGTTTTATATAAGAAAAATGTGTGACTGTTTTAATAAATTACAAAAACATGAGACTGTTTAATTTGTTTCCATTTGACTCAAATGATGAGATTGTTCCATGAAGAGAATAGGAAGAAGAAATTAGTTGCAGCATGAAACGGAACCAACGAGAGAGAAAGAGGAATAAAACAAAAAGATAGAAAGCGGCAATTTTGGAAAAATTATAAAATTAATTAAATTTTGAATTACTTAACTGCCCTTCATCTTGGTTTGTTTTCAAAGGAAAAAAAAGTGTCATTTTTGGTCCAAACAAAAAGATAATCCTTGCTAAAATACACCTTCACAATTGTTGGTGGGTGTCTTGTAGCATATCTCATATATATATATATATATTAGCAAAATGTACCTATCGAAAATAGTAATTAAGCTAAAAATAAAAATAAATATATAATTGATGTTTTTAGTTTCCCAAAAATAATTTTCATACCAAGCAGTTTTCAATTTGTTGATAGACAATTTCCCTTGCCTTTGATACACCCTCCCCCATGATAGTTTCTATTGTGTCATGTGGGGACAATCCTGAATCATCCACATTATAAAATGCTCACATTACGATACAAGTGATGATTGTTGATAGTTCTCTCACTTATAAAATGCTCAAGCTTCACTTTTCTAACCAATTTGAGATTTAATTCACCTAACACTTGCCACAACAGTTTCTATTGTAAGTGCACATATATTCTCATTTGGTTTATGATTGATGTAAAAAATAGGATAAAAATAATTAAATTGATTTGATTAAAGGCAATTTGATTGAACAAAGTTAATTTTCCCAAAATCTACATTTTTGAACCAATGCATTAAGGGGAATGCTCTGGTGCATGTTTTCAAGATTTCATGCGTCGGGGCATTGACTAAATGAAATTGTTCAAGACTGGACTAAAGTCCAACAGTGCTAAAAGCCCATAGGATCATTCTTCAAATACAAGGACACATACATCATATATGTCACATGGCCCCAACCAATGGGAATTCTAAATAGTACAAAAACAGTATTGCTCTGAACGGGTGCATTAAGGGGAATGAATCGATGCATGTTTTCCAGATTTCATGCACCAGTGCATTTGCTAAATCAACCTGTTCCGTAAGATCCCATAAAACAAAGGAGGTGTATGGTTCCAATGCAGGTTACCAAGCATAGGATCTTTCTTCAAATACAAGGACACAAACAGTATTGCGATGAATGGGTAGAACAGGATGGCTCCAATTGTGAGAGATGTGGCTGAACATGGTGGGTAAGAGCTTTCCGGTACAGAGGGGAAAAGTATCTGCAAAAATGTTAGCACTCTAATGTTCAATTTAGTGTTTGAATGACGAAAATGCTAAGGAATTGGGGTGAATAATATGTACCTTAGGCGTTTGAGATATGCATGTATTTATAGGCCAAACATTTCATGTGTATGCATGGAGAATGACAATTCCAATATATTGGTAGAGCTAGGAATAATACTGTTTTGGTACTATACTGGATTTCTATTGGCCAAATCCATGTTCTCTTTAGGACACGTGTGTCCTTGTCTTGGGGTAGTTATCCTGTGCTTGGTAATATGTATTGAAGCTTTTCACCTCATTACTCATTGGACCTAAGGTGTATTGAGCTTTTGTCCATTCTGAAAGAAGTATTATTCTTGGTTCCACTAAGGTAGTGGAATTACCACTCTCCATGCTGGTTTGACCTATAAATACACACACATACTCAACATCCACGTATGCAATATTCGCCCAATTTTTTTTAGCATTTTTCACTGACTTAAGCGTTAAAGTGCTAACATTTTTGCAGGTACTTTTCCCCGCCGTGCCTGAATCTACAACCACCATATTCAACCACTTTGTCTCACCATTGGAGCCATCCTGTTCTGCCCGTTCAAAGCAGTGGCGCCGTCTGTGGACTTATAATTCCTTATATGTCCTTTGAATCCACTCTATATCGTAAACCATTTCCTTTTAACAGTACCAATAGAGAGAACCATTCGAAACCTCGAAGTACTCCCCATTTCTAGGGAAGCGTAGCTAGTAAGGAAGACCACCAAGAGGACAACAAGCAACATATAAGGGAGATAGATGATAATAAACCAACAAGACCAATACTAGGCTTTGTAGACCATGCAATGGTGTACGGGTCACAGCAAGGCCGAAGTACCAATTGATGAAGGAAGTTCAAATGATATAATGTTTGAGGAGCTGTTTTACAATTTAAAGATTAGTGGAGAAAGCTTGCAGCCATACAGTGGAGGACCCCTCATAGGTTTCGACGAATCCTCCACACACGCAGTCAGCATCGTCATCGTTGAACCGTACTCGCCAAGTTCTTAATAGTGTCATGCCCATCAATCTAAAACTGTATCATTGCTAGACAAACCTTGGCGTCACTTATAACACCCAAATTTCCATTAGTTGTTTTTAATCAAGTTTATAAACGGTTTTAAATTTAGTTTTAAATTTAATTAGAAAGGTGGGGGGGGTATTAGTGTAAGTGGTGGAATTTGTTCATGATTATTTACTAGAATGAGCACAAACAAATTTATTTAGTTAGGAAAGGAAGAATAGAAATAATAACATATATGATCAAAATAACTGGGTTAGACTATAATTATTTGTTAGGAATTTATTTTGGTTGATGAATGATGAGATTGAGAATAATGGTTGATGAATAATGTGATTATTTATTAGGAATTTATTTTGTTTGAGAAGATAGGAGAGAAAAATATAGATTTTGTTGGAATTTGTCTGATAAGATATGAGAGAAAAAAAAAGATTTTGTTGGAATTTGTTTGGAAAGATATGAGAGAAAAAATACATATATTGTTGGAATTTGTTTGACGAGATATGGGAGAAAAATTTAGAGAAATTTTTCTATAAATAGAGGTTCAGACCACCATAACTTTTCACACGTGTTAATTTCTTTGAGTAATTATTATTGATTCAGTCTTTGGATATGTCACTATAGTTTTAATTTTAATTCCACTGAATGAATTTGAATGTTCGATATTTTAGTTTCGATGAGTATGTGCGACACCCTTTTGAAATAAATTAATTAAGTTCTATAAATAAAATCAACGGGGAATTAGGTCATTACAACATCCCTTCCGGCAAGGAGAAATTTCACAAGTTATATGGGAAGAGTTAGATTTCCAGGACGAAACGCCGAACTTTGCTTCTCTTACTGAAGCGACAACAAAATACAACTGAAAGGTATTTAGGGACTTCCTTCCAGTAGATTTAGTCTTTCGCTTGGCAGACATAGGGACCAAGAATGCTAGAGATGAGATACTAGATGGAAACATAGAAGGATCGTACAGAGTCACAACTTCGACATGACAAAGAGCATACACTTTGAATTATGCAGAAATATAATGGAGCAATAAAGACGTTGATCCCAAAATCAATGACTACAGAGCCATAAAAACATAGGTCCTGAAAGCAAGGATTATAGAGCCATAAAGACGTAGATCCCGAGGACTACATAGTCATCTTTTAATTTGTTCTCCTTTT
Source organism: Trifolium repens (assembly GCA_030408175.1). Lineage (NCBI taxonomy): Eukaryota > Viridiplantae > Streptophyta > Magnoliopsida > Fabales > Fabaceae > Trifolium > Trifolium repens. The sequence continues at coordinate 40,409,189 of CP125844.1, forward strand.
TTTCCTCATCTCACATAAGTGTGGGTCCCATCCTAACTTTAATCTTTCCCTTATTAATCGGCCAACGGCTAATGCATTCTTTGTTTCACACATATTCCATCTTAATTCTTAATCCTAATAACAATTCTAATCACCAATTATTAAAGTGGGTCGTTACATCCTTAATTTACCATGAAAGATTTTTAATGATTATCAAGTTTTTGCATGTTGACCCTTGATCTATTTAAGAGACAAACACAATATATGAGACATTGTTTAAGTGTGGTAAAGAGACAAATATAATACATTTTGGTAATAATTAAAATGAACTTAATACACTATATATTGATCAAATAATATATTTGTTACATGCAAAAAAGCAAAAAATTATGGCTAAAACTCTTAACTTTGTTTATGTAATTATTTTATTTCTTTTTCTATTTCTTGTTGAAAAGGAGGTTGACGGTAAGTCATGTTTTCAACCTTTTAAATTTACCTTTTTTACTTTTTAGTACGTATAAAATCTTTTATTTTGTTATAGTTACATTACTTTATTTTCTTGTTTCATTGTAGCATACATTGAAATTAAATGTGAAATTGATGATGATTGTCCAAAGGTTAGCAACATTGATCCTTTACATCGCGACATCCATCCTTCTATTTATAAGTGCATCGACAACATATGTGTACGGTTATTGTATGAATATTAAATCAGAAGTGATATTCTTACAATTTCTTTTACAACTGTATTACAACTTTGAGATATTGTTGCTTTATACATAAATTTCCATTTAATTTTTATTTTTTTAAACCCATCTGTAACATTTTTAATTTTTATTTTAATTAAAAAATAATATAACCACCAGTCATCTGTTGGTGTAAACCTTAGAGGCCAATAGTTTTATTTGAACTTGGTACTTGTATCGAATTATTTATTATTAATAATAATAAGGCATTTCTTTATTATGTTTGATAGCAAAGTAATAAAGTCCCTAGAATAGTTGGTTTGTTTAATGGAACTTTAAGTGTGACTTAACTGTGAGACCCCATTGAACTTTAAGGACATTATTCTGAAAGTATCCGTAGTCAAGGCTTTACTGTGAAGAGGGATAACAGTAAAACATAGAGACTATTATGTGAGTAGACTGATGACCGCATCTCACGAGTCATGGATATGAGATATCAAGTCTTCACATAGATATAATATTAAGAGTAATATTTATATTGGATTGACCCGCCATGAGAATACTATATAGTGTGTTATGTAAGTGTCATAAGTTATTCTCATCGTGATAGTGGTGTATATCACCCTTTGACCTGAAACCGCTATGGAACCTAGATGTGGAGTCGAGTATTTTGTTGTCGTTCAATCATTGTCTATAACAGGACAACTATAAAGTCGGTTGATGGGTACTCTGCGAATCATGCTGAGGGACATAAGTGGCCTAGATGAGATTTGCCCCTCCTGCATAATAGGAGCAATATCTATGGGCCCTTGATCGAGTATGACTAAAAGTGTGTGGCCACACTAGAATAAGTCAATATGAGATATTGGACTTGGATTGAGTATACTCGGGAATCAAGGAATATAATAATTGGACTATACAAGGATGGCACATACTATGCCTTGAGTTCAATTTAGATATAAGGGGAAAAGGGTAATTACACATAATTATTATCACAGAAAGGTTACGTCAGATCACATGACATTCTCGTCACTTGGGTAGCAGTGACGTGTTGCTAGATACCGCTCACTGTTTATAATATTAAATAGTGATTTAATATTATTGCCAACGTTGCAAGAACCTACAGGGTCACACACATAAGAACAGATAGAAGAGAGATTAATTAAATGGATGAGATTCATTTATAATTTGGTACACCGTAAGGTACGGTATGTTTAAGTGAGAAATAGAGTACACCATAAGGTATGACACACACAAGTGATTCTATAAATAGAATCCTTGGGGTGACTTATTTCATTCACGTAAAACACCTTCAGAAAACCTAGCTGCACTAGGATTTCTGTTTCTCTCAATCTCTCTACTTCCGATCATTCACAGCTAGCACTATTGGTGGTAGGGATTGCAACGGGTGCCCATGGGTGCGGGTTTCACACTACCCAAACCCGCACCCGAAATCACCACCCGAACCCAAACCCAAAGGATATTCGGGTGATAAAATAACACCCGCACCCACACCCACTGGGTTCGAGTTTTTTCACCCAAACCCGAACCCGTAGCAATAACATACAAAAATACAATAGCAACAATGTTTGGTAACAAGCATAGTTCAAATTTTCGAGAAAATACAACAATAAAACTGAGTAATGTTAAATTACAAGTAACTACATTAAAATACAACAATAACATAGTTTGGTAACATAGTATTCAACATAGAATTTTAAGAAATTAAATTACAATTATATATACATAGGGATAATTTGATAATTTAATATTTAAGCGGGTGCGATTTCGGGTTTCGGGTGCGGGTGTCACCCGAACCCGAACCCAAACCCAGTCAACTCGGGTTTCACCCGTTGATTCGGGTGCGGGTGGGCCCCACGGGTTTGTGCATATTTGCCATCCCTAGTTAGCGGAGGGGCTGTTTCTGAGTAGAGGTGCCTGTCGTTCGTGCAACGCTCGTGATCAAACTCATCGACGCTTCAAGAGGTAAACATGTGAACTCAGAGTGATTCTTGTTGTTCTAAGTGTTCTAGGCTAAGGGGTTTTTCCGCTCTCGAGTTAGATTTTAAAAGAGTTTTAAAAGTCTGCCTCTTGATTCCCCGACATCATCACCACCACTGTTCTCATTCCTCTCTCGTCGGCGTCCTTCACTCTTTCCGGCGGCCGCCTCTCTCTCACCGGTGTCACTATCTCTAATCGACGTCTCTCTCGTATCTCTTGCGCGCCCACAAAGCCGATCTCAGCCGTCACCATCTTCACCGATGTCACCTTCTTCAATATCAGCAGTCCAGATCTGGAAATTGGAAGAGGAAAAAAAGGGAAGGTGGAAAAGCAGAGAAGCATGGAGGTGGAACATAGGAAGAGAAAAAGAGGTGAAGAATGCCATTGAAGAATGAATTTGGAGACGATTGAAGAAAGGAAGAGGACGAGAGAAAGACGGAAAGGTGGAGAGAGAAAAGGAAGATGAAATTTTTAATTTGATGAAATTGACAAAATTACCCCTAGTTGTAGTATTGTTGTAAAAATAAGTTGTAAAGATAACATTTCTGATATTAAATTCCACAGTGTATACAAAATGAAGAAAGCGTATTAAAAAAAGTGTGACTATGCACTATAATGCATATGTCGACTGATATGATTATGATGTTATTTGAATAAAGACAAATGTGTATATGACTTTATAATCAATCTAATATGTTGACCGATATGATTCTAATGCATGTGTGACTATACATAAGTGTGTACAACTACAGAATCAACTTGGTATGTTAACTTATGTGATTTTAATGTATGTGCGATTTTACATAGAAGTGTATAAGACTCTAGAATCAATATGAATGATATTATTATGATGTATGATTGATGACAGGAATTTCTACGGTATTTTTAGTAGTATTATTAGTAGTAAAATGACCAAGACATACCCAAATACGAAGAAAAACCTACAAAAGCAAAAAAAAGCATCAAGACAGAGTCCAAGATGCAAAAAGACAAGAAAAATCCCAAAAAGTGAAGAAAATCAGCATTCCACCGCAGCACGATGTGTGCCATCGTGCCATGATGAGAGCATGCTTGCTCGCCAAGAAATCAGAAGAAATAAATCTTGAAAAAATCTTCCATCGCACCACGATGCATCACAACGCAGCACGATGGAGTAACTTGGCGCCCAAGCTGATGAAATACATAGGATCAGTTATAAAAATAAATTGAATCTTCACATCGCAGTACAATGGCCTTATCGTGCTGTGATGCCTTGCTGAGGCCCATTACGAAAACTATAAATAGAGTCTCCCTTTCATTGTTTTATTCATTCAGAAATAGTAGAACACTCTCTACTATAAGGAGAGGTTCAGAGGAGCTCTATAGGGCATAGTTTTCTCCCCTTACGGGAAAACTAACTCAGGAAGGTATGTTTTCTTTAGGCTTTTGTATTTAGGTTATAATTCTTGTAATCTAAATATGTAGTCTTTATAACTTATGCCTTAGGTTGTGGTGGAGAAGATGAACTCCCCTATGAATATTTGGAGTCTGTGATTGAGTTTAAGTTATAATAAATGATATTTAAAGTATTATGTTTGTTATTTACTTTCACGCACTTTAATAACGTATCTCATAATCTGGCCGGATAAAAGGGAAGGCCCATAGAATTGATATCAGGTTTTGACTTGGTATGGTCCGGAACTCGTAGTAAATAATGCTAGGTGTATAGAGACGGTAACATCCTGAATTAGTCGTGAACTGAGCGCCTAGAGGGTGAATCATGCACTAGGTGTGATCTGAGCACTTAGAAGATGAACAACCCGATACTAGGACCTAGAGGTTAATTGGTGAAGATTATAATGCATGTTTATAAACAACTCACTTAGTAATTAGGGTATGTGACACATCGAGGTTAGGCTCTTGTAGGTACCTTAGTTGTTAATGTAGGGAAACTTTAATAGACATAGTGTAATAGTAAGGTATTACTACAACAAAGATAATTCACCGCCGAACATAATCTAAGTAACTATGTTATACACCGGTCATGCCAAATATAAAGAAGGGAGGGAGTCCAACCACCATACCTAGCCTCTATATTTCTTGAACCTATATATTTATACATTCTGCATTTATATTTCTGCAAAGCATTACGCTATTTTTATAAAAACCTTTTCCAAAAACCCAAAGCGAATGCAACTATCAACAACTTAAATAACGCTAGTGAACCTTCAGCACGATCCCTGTGGATACGAACTCATTCTATACTCTAGAGTGTGAATTATTACTCGACGACAGACTGGTGCACTTGCCAGACCCTAGTCAATGATATTATATGAAATTCCGGTAGCAAGTTACAGATGTGCAGCGTGATGCGGAGCACGTTAGGGTTTAGGTATACAATGTGTTGCCTAATGTGCCAACATCATAGACATACGATAACTTGATGAACAAGGAAAAATAAAGTGCAGAAGATAAAGAACACAATGAGTTTGTCAACCCAGTTCAGTGCAGCGCACTTACGTCTGGAGGATACCAATCCAGGAATGAATCCACTATGATAGCTCTAATTCAAAGCTAAACTCCCGCGTTTACAACCTCTCGCTTAGATACCTTGTGCAAACTCTACCTTGCTCCTCACAAGATATGACTTCCCCAGTCACTTCCTAGCTATCCTACTTTGCTCCTCACAAGGACCTTACTCCTCACAAGGATTTTTACAAAATCAATGATGGAGACGCACTCCTAACCTAAAGAACCAACTCGTGCTTCAAAGCTTTGAGTGATTCAAAGTCCAAATCTTGTTTCAAACTAGAAGCAGGAAAAGGAACAGCTCTTTGCTTAAAAGCTTAAGAGCTAAATACAACCCTAAGTTCAAGTCTCAATGGAAACAAGAAGCAATAGGGACAAAGACTGAAAATCCTAATGACTAGATTTATGAATATTGATTTCAGTGACTAAAACAAGTCTTCAGTCTTCCTTTATATAGAACGAGATCTGGTAGCTGGCCGTTGTAATCTTCAAGTAACAAACTCAATCTTTTAACAAAAGATATGTTTGTTTTAAATCTTTTTGAATCTTTTTCAATCTTCTAGTAACAAACCAGCTTTTTAAATCTTTTCTGAATCTTCTTCAATCTTTCATCTCGTTCCTTGGCGCGCAAGCTAGCGTGGATATGTTTGTTTCAAAACAAATCTTTTTCAAAAGATCACACGCAAATAATGAAAGCGCGTTTTTAGGGCATTCAATTCAGGTACCACATGTGTGCACATCAGTCACCACATCTGGACCAAAGGCTTATTTTAACAAATGAAGCCAACCCTAAAATAAACTCAACCTCACAGGTTGAAAACACTAACAATCTCCCCCTTTGGCAAATTGTGGCTAAAATAACCTTTGGAGTCAGCCAGCTAGACTTTGGAGAGAATCATTAGAACATCAGAGGCGTTGCAGCAGCGGAATCTTGCCTCATATCTTCTGAGAGAATAAAACTCCCAACATACAAGCATGGTGATGAATCATGCACACAGTAAAGAGGGGAAGTGTCTTCAGCAGCTTCAGTAAAATCTTTACTCCCCCTAAATTCAAGCACCATCTTCATCAGTCTTCAAAGGATCAGTCTTCATTCGTCTGGTTCTTCAAAGTCTTCAAAAGATGTGCAAAATACAAGCACATTCTGTCTTCAATGATGTGCACACATCTGGCATCACATCATGTACCTGAACCACACATTTGCACTTCTTATACCTTACTCCCCCTGGATATACTACTTATCTTTTCTCCCCCTTTTTAGCCATAATATTGACAAAAAGTTAAGATCAGAAAGAGTAATCAAAAAGTACTGGGGTATTTCACTTGTGCAAATTACAGACCATGTACCTACACCAAGATAACATATTAACTCCCTCCGAAGTAGCACATGCAAGTATTCTTCAGTTCAGTAATAGTGACCTCATTTGAAGTTGAACTTTCAGCTTCTTTTCTTGAGGGCACCACAATGTCTGGGACATGTGTCCCGACAGACAGCTTTATAAAGCAAGGTATGAGGAGATACAGGAACCAAAGTGTAGTTTAGCTTGTGTGCCTACATTGTAAATGATTTTACCCAAACTTGACTCATCCTTCTCAGACACACATTGTCCATCTTCAGAAGCATCATCTTCTTTACTAGAAAACTCACCTTTTCCACTAATAGACAAACTTTGGTCTTCACTACATGCAACAAACTTTGATGCAGAATTTTTACTCTCATCAACAGAAGCCTTCTTCTCCTCACCATTATTAGTCACCATCTTACTTTGAGTTGTTATATCTTCAGAGTTTGACACACATTCAGACTCTATGTGAGGGTTTCCTTGGATGGTTTCAGCATATCGACCAGGTTGGGCCACAGATGTTGAGACGTCTTGCACAGCATCAGACTCATGTGAGGTTTTTTGGAGGAACCAACAACAGAGTCAACAACAACTTTAGTGGGGAAAAACAGAGGGTTAGAAACAACATCCTTAGGTTTCCACTCCTTCATGGGTTTGATCTTCACATGACGTGTCTTGGCTTGGGGTTTCTTCTTTGGGCATCCATAGAGTTTATAGCAGAAGGGCTTTATATGACCATTCTTGCCACAATAGTGACATTTCCATGCAGTGGATTTTCCTTTGTATGCAGGTTTCTGATGTGGTGTAGGATGTGATAACATCTGGTCTGAGATCGGGACATCACACTTCTTTTGAGAATGAGAAGATTTAGCCACATGGGTTTTTCCTTGCTTATTTGGAGATTGGTAATTAAAGCCTATACTTGTCATATTTTCAGCCCATATCCCATCTTGAAGAATTTCATCTAACATATCAGATCCATTGTTTGACATTCTTATGGATTTGTTCATGTTTTCAAGTTTGGAAGTCAATAGGGTTACCTCATCTTGAAGACTAGAGACAATAGATAATAGTTTCTCTATTTCAGCATGTTGTTGAGCTATGATCCTCTTCTGTTTCACTTCTTTCTTACAAATCTCTATACTTTTAGCATAAAGCTCTTCGTAGGAACTGGCTAATTTTTCGTAAGACACATTCTCATCACAAGAGTCTTCATCAGATTCACATCTACCAATGAATGCTGCAACATGCTTAACATTTTCCTCACCAGGTTCACATTTTCCTTGATTGGGCTTCTCCTTTGTTCTTGTTTTTCTATCCATCATCTCCAACACCTTATTGAATTGCCTCCCAAGATCTACAATAGAATTAGAAATTCTTTCATTTGTCTCCATGTCACTTTGAATCTTATTATCATCAGTGTTGCAGTTAAACGTTATGCTCTTGTTCTTCTTTTCAGATCTTTCGTTGATAGCTAATTCAAAAGTTAGAAGTGACCCAATAAGCTCCTCTACTTTCATGCTTGAGATATCTTGAGCTTCTTCAATGACTGTTACTTTCATATCAAATCTCTTAGGTAGAGACCTGAGAATTTTTCTAACAAGCTTTTCTTCAGCTATCTTTTCACCCAATGAATCAAATGAGTTAGCAAAATCAAGCACGTTCAGTAAAAATCATGTATGCACTCATCTTCCTTCATTCTGAAATTCTCAAACTTGGTGGTGAGAAGTTGAAGTCTTGACATTTTCACCTTGGCCGTCCCTTCATGAGTGGTCTTTAGAATCTCCCAAGCATCCTTGTCAACAATACACTTCTTGATCAATCTAAACATATTCCTGTCAACCCCATTGAACAGTGCATTCAATGCTTTGAAGTTTCCAAGATCAAGTTCATCTTCTTTCTTAGACCAGTTCTCTTCTGGCTTCAATTCAGTTGTGCCCCTCCACACAGGGTGTTCCCAACCTTTGATAATTGCTTTCCAAGTTTGGCTATCCATATATCTTAAAAAGGCCGTCATACGCGCTTTCCAGTAATCATAGTTGGTGCCATCCAAAAGTGGTGGTTTGCTAACAAATCCTCCTTCCATGTCCATAGAACCAGAAATAACTTCCCTGGAGCTCACCCAAGTATGTTAGGGTGTCTGCTCTGATGCCAATTGAAATTTCGGTAGCAAGTTACAGATGTGCAGCGTGATGTGGAGCACGTTAGGGTTTAGGTATATGATGTGTTGCCTAATGTGCCAACATCATAGACATACGATAACTTGATGAACAAGGAAAAATAAAGTGCAGAAGATAAATAACACAATGAGTTTGTTAACCCAGTTCAGTGCAGCGCACTTACGTCTGGAGGATACCAATCCAGGAATGAATCCACTATGATAGCTCTAATTCAAAGCTAAACTCCCCCGTTTACAACCTCTCGCTTAGACACTACCTTGTGCAAACTCTACCTTGCTCCTCACAAGATATGACTTCCCCCAGTCACTTCCTAGCTATCCTACCTTGTTCCTCACAAGGACCTTGCTCCTCACAAGGATTTTTACAAACTCAATGATGGAGATGCACTCCTAACCTAAAGAATCAACTCGTGCTTCAAAGCTTTGAGTGATTCAAAGTCCAAATCTTGTTTCAAACTAGAAGCAAGAAAAGGAACAGCTCTGTGCTTAAAAGCTTAAGAGATAAATACAACCTTAAGTTCAAGTCTCAATGGAAACAAGAAGCAATAGGGACAAAGACTGAAAATCCTAATGACTAGAATTATGAATATTGATTTCAGTGACTAAAACAAGTCTTCAGCCTTCCTTTATATAGAACGAGATCTGGTAGCTGGCCGTTGTAATCTTCAAGTAACAAACTCAATCTTTTAACAAAAGATATGTTTGTTTTAAATCTTTTTGAATATTCTAGTAACAAACCAGCTTTTTAAATCTTTTCTGAATCTTCTTCAATCTTTCGGCTCGTTCCTTGGCGCGCAAGCTTGCGTGGATATGTTTGTTTCAAAACAAATCTTTTTCAAAAGATCACACGCAAATAATGAAAGCGCGTTTTTAGGGCATTCAGTTCAGGTACCACATGTGTGCACATCAGTCACCACATTTGGACCAAAGACTTATTTTAACAAATGAAGCCAACCCTAAAATAAACTCAACCTCACATGTTGAAAACACTAACATTATATTGTTGTTCTTTTGAAAAAACACATTTGAGATTAATTGGTCGAACCGTTGAGTTACTGGTCGAACCGCATGAAAGAACCAGAATATTCAGTCTTTAAAAATAGGCTTAAACATAATTTTCGTCCCTGTAAGTTAATAATATTTTTGTTTTAGTCTCTGTATCTTTTTTGGTTGCAAATTAGTCCTTGCATGTGATTAATTTACAGCAAAAAAAGATATAGGGACTAAAATAAACAAAAAATGCGCACTTATAAGGACGAAAATTATATTTAAGCCGTAAAAATATTTAAACATTTATAAAATGTTGAAAAAAATCATCTAATAAAGTAAGATAATTTCACAAATTTATTCATCAAAATTAAATCCATATATACTGACATAACTATCTAATCAAATTAATTAATTAATTTTAAAAAACAAAATTTTTTTTCATACAAAATTTTAAGCTTTTAATTAGTCACATTAATATTTCCAAATAAGTCTATTAAATAATTTTTTTTGAATCATACTAAATAATATTATATTACAAGTAAGTTGAATGGCCATGAAAAAAAAATGCCAACTAAAAAGAACAGTAGTATAGTTTTGTTTTTTTTTTGGAATGGAAGTGTCATAGTTTTAGCATTTTATTTACGTTTATATATATATATATATTGGGGGAGTCCAGGCAAACTCGGGAGAAATACTATGAGCTAATGCTCCAGGACCATAAGAGATTTTGGCACCACATACCACCCAAAACCTTAAGATGTTATGTTAATGGGTCAGCTCTCTTGTAAATCCAACATTCTTCCCATACATAGTCGATGTGATACTTTATTCACTCAACACTTGAAACCCAACATTCTCCCCCAAGTGTGAGTTCCCCACATGCTATATCAGGATCCCCTTCAATATATATATATATATAAAATTTGAAGAACAACATAATTTTGATATGATCAACAGTTCAAAAAATATAACTCTTTTGGTTGATAAAAATATAAATTTTTAGTTGTTGATTAGAAAGTGGTCATATTTTTATTTATTTTTTATCAAGTATCCTAGAAGTTTCACCTTTAAGGTGGATAAGTGATATAATCGGAGTTCCAATCTCAGCCCCCTGCATATATAATGCAATGTTTGCATGTTAGTAATAATAAGGTAGTTTTATGTAAAAAACATTGGCTTTGCATAAAATGTAATAAAAAATAGATTTTTGTTCTCATTGAAATTCAAACAACAGACTTTTGTTAGTAATAAGTGTTTTCTTTACAATCTTTCTCTTTTCATAAAATATTAAATAAAAGGATTACTGATGTCAATGGAATTCAAACAACATATTTTATGCTAAAAACTCCGCATAAGTAAAAACTCTACAATATTCACACATATGATTTTTGTCTTGAAGATAAATGAGAGAACTGCCCATGTATATTATATATCAATAGATATAGATTTTCAAACACAATCTTTCCATCATGATAAACATCCTTATCAACAACAATCTCCAGTACATGAACATTTTCCTTTTCAATATACTCTTGAGCAGTTGAATCCAAGACATCCTCTACCAATTGCAGTTCCTTTTTTCCGACACCTCAATGTTGGAGTAAGCCCTAGAGGCCAATACTTTTATTAATAATAATAGGCATTTCTTTATTATGTTTGTATGTCCAAAATAATGAAGTCCCTAGAATAGTTAAATCCATTTAATGAAATATTAAGTATGACTTAATCATGAGATTCATTAAATACAAGGACACTATTCTTAAAGCATCTGTAGTCGAGTTTTATTATGAATTGGGATAATGATAAAACATAAAGACTATTATGAAGATAGACTGATGAGCGCATCTCATGGATCATGGGATAAGGAGTTATCAAGTCTTGACATAGGTATAAGAAACATTAGGAGTAATGTTTATACCGGATTGACCCGCTATGAGAGTACTACATGCAAAGTTATGCAAAGTGTCATAAGTTACTCTCATGGTGATAATGGTGTAAACCGCCCTTAGACCTGAAACCACTTTGTACCCTAGATGTGGAGTCAAGTACTTTGTTGCTGATCTAACGTTGTCCGTAACAGGATAACCATAAAGGCAGTTGATGGGTGCTTCACAAAGCATGCTGAGGGACAGTAGTGACCTAGATGGAATTTGTCAATCCTGCATAACAGGATAAATGTCATGGGCCCAATATTGAACTGGACAAAGATGACACCAAGTATGCTTTGTGTTCAATATAGACATTAAGGGCAAAGGGGTAATTGTACACGCATATATTATCACTAAAGGTTATGTTTTGATCACATATTAATTTCTCATAACTTGGGTAGCAATGATGTGTTGCTAGATACCGCTCATTGTTTATTATATTAAATAAAGGATTTAATATAATTGCCAACGTTATGGAAACCTACAAGAGTCACACACATACAGACAGTCTAATATTGAGATAAAAAGGGAACACCGTAAGGTACGGTGTATGTGCAATGTGATAAGGGTATCACGGTAATTTAAACGAGCAAGAACACCAAAGGTTATGGTGGGAGAGTGCGCACATGAGTAATATTACTCATGGAGGCGCGCGCCCTAGTAAATTGTTTCTTGTTGGGCTTTGCCCAATAAGAGATATCTTGGTGCCCAAGACAAGAGTTGTCTTAATGCACAAGACAAGAAATATCTATAAATAGAGACCTCTTGTCATAGCTCTGTTAGTTGTTGGTTAGTTGTTGTTGAACACACTAAAAGGCACAAGAATTATTTTAGAGTTAAAATAATTCTCTCTCTTTCTCTCTCTCTCTCTCTCTCTCAATATTCTTGCATAGCCTTCAAACATAAAGGGCTAGCACTCTATTGAAGGTGATTGTTCGTGTGGACTAGTTAGAGGCGTCGGTGACTTTCATCAACGCTCGTGATCATCATCATTGTTCGTGATTTAAGGTTGTTCTCTACAAGAGGTAAAAACTCTAAACACGAATCATGCTCATTCGTAAGGATCCAACTAAAGGAAAATTTTTATATTCCGCTGCTTTTCGATCTCTATTTTCCTTCACTCAATAGGACAGAAGGTTCTTTCACCCTCAACAAACTTTGAATAACGAGATCTTTTAGAAGATTTTTGTACAGACAATGATCACATCTCACACTCAACAGTTCCTTGGCTGCCTCCTCATGTTCTTTTATTTTATTAACCACATCATCTTGAGCTTGCAAAACTTTTAACCATGAAGCATTCAAATGCATAGAGAATTCAATCTTCTTCCTAACATCAACTTGCTTCTCCTTTCGCTCATACTCTTGAAGGATCTTCTTGTAATAATATAAACATGGATAAGATAATTCATTTAAACATGTGAAAAGCACACATAAAACGAATTAAATGCAGAAACCAGAAAATGTAACGAAAATATTTTAATAAAAAAATTTAAGAATGACTATAAATTTTTTATAGAGTACTTTTATTTTTTTTGTGAATTCTAGGGTGAGAACTCTATCAAATTCCTCACCGCCACCGGTTGACCACTCTAATAACAAATAACAACTGTTAGATCAAATAAGTTCACAGATTTTATTATACACCCCATCACATTGAATTCTTTTTCCTTTCTTTTATCTTATGGTGATTTTCACCCTACTAAGCCACTACAATGACAACAACTCCCTGGAACTCGAAGAAACATTTCAAATGATCTTTCATGGCAACACTCAGGGCCGATCCCGACTATTTGGAGGCCCTATTTAAATGTTAAAAGTAGATCCTAATAAATATATAAAAAAATCAAAAATAATAATCATCATTGAAGTTAAAATGGATTGATAAACAATGTTGAAGTAGAAGAATAAATTAGCAATTAGAATAGAAGACAAATCGGAAAAACTGAGTAATTAGCAGGGTCGTTCCAATTAAATTAGAGGTCCGACTTTCAATGACCCTTAATAAAAAAATATTGTTATAAAAGACCAATTTTCTATTTAAATTGTAAATGAGTAGAAAAAAATAATTTAAGTAGGGGGTGCAAACAGAAAGTCAGTGTAGCCTAGGGGGTGTAAATAACAGTTCAGTATTCTAGTTGAGTGGGCTGATGGAAGTAGTTGATGACTTACTATTTACACCCGTGGACTACAATTACATACTATTTGCATCCCTAGGTAAAAAAATTATTTAAAAAAATTGAGGCCCCAAATATTTGTAGGTCCAGCTTTGTAGAGCTGTTTGCACCTCCCTAGGGCCGCCACTGGCAAAACTAACGCTGCTCTCCTTGAGAAAATGTATTTTCAAAATCAAATAAATTCCAGAGAAATTTACTGGAGAAAACAACAATAACTTATATACTTGGAAAATTTATTTTTGTTTTCCTCTACCAATAATATGGGTATTTCAAAACATTACAATCTAATGGTCAAAATGAGTGGTCCATCAATGAGAGATTTCACAGAGCCCTCACTCTAAAATTCACATATTTTGTTTTACTCTATTAATTTAACTGAATGAATACCATTTATTTATTAAAAATTAATACTTATTTTTATGAATAGTATAGTTAAATTATATTATCAATCTAAATTGTTTTTGTTTCCAAATATATTGTAAGGAGATAGAGGAACTAAACTTTAAAATATTGAAATATTTAAGCCAAAATTATATAAAAGTAAATTGATTTTTTTTAAACAAAAAGTAAATTTAATTATACGGAATTAATTATATTAATATATCTATACTAATATATAAAGGGGATACAAATTTTTGGGATGACTTTTTCATTATTCCAATTTTATCCTTAAAAAAAACTAGCGAAAAAAAAAAAAACTAAGCACAACTTCCACCTGTAAAAAAAATATATATTTTTTTCTTCTTAATAACTAGCCACAACAAAAAATGAGGTTAAGTAGTTATCAATTAACTAAGTCCAATAAAAAAGGAGATTAAGTAGTTATTTATATTTGCACAATATAAAATATCTATAAAAAAAAAGAATATCGATCACACAAACGGGCACGGAGGCGGCTAGTAGTAATAATTACATATGGTGGAAAGGTAAACGGACAACAAGCTGCGCCGCTAATCCTTTCTGGATAGCAAAACCAATCCTTTTGAAAACTACATCCATAGACCTAGGAGAGACAATATTATTATGCATAAAATCCCCCGTCCTTAATTCCACAATAGAGAAACTCCATTCAAATTCACACAAGCATGTTACCCTTCTATCCAACCGTACACTAGAACATACGCAGCTTCCGTCTTATGGGTTGGTCAAAAAATTCACGCCCTCTCTTTTTTTCACAGATACTCTACACGCTGAAAAATACCCCTGCACGCTGAGTTGAAGGTTTAGAAAGCAAAAGAACCCGAAAAACACAAGTTGCAGAAATATGAGAGGAATCGGAGGGCCCCTTTTATGCATCGGAGATCTTCTGAGCGACGTTGGAGAAGAAAATGAAGAAGGAGTAGAAAAAACCTCACCCACCTATCATCCCTCTTCTTCTTCTTCTTCCAAATCTTCTCTTTCAGATCTCAACAACAACAACAACAACAACAACGCTCCTCCTCCGCCACTTCCTGACCTCACCAAACTCTTTCAGGTTTTTTATTTTTTTATTTTTCTTCTTCTCTCTAATTTATCACCCCTTAGTGTTTAACTTTGTTCCTTATTGTCGTTTCAGGAAAACTACGATCAACTTAACTCTGCGCTCAATGCCACCGACCATTCTTGGACTTCTCTCACATTGAAGGTTTTTTTTATTACCTTTCAATTCATTCTCCTTCCATCATATTTATGATTAATTAAGGATTATACATCGTTAAGAGTTGCACATTTGATGAGATAAATTCCGAAATGCGTGTATAAGTGATGACGATCATCATCTTGCATAATCCGGTTTTGTAAGGTTGATTTAAATCAGTTCGACACAAATTCTAAGATATATTTCAACATTGAGATATTTGCGTAGATATTTTACAAAATGTTGTGAAATGTTGCATAATTTAACTCAATATTGGCACTAACGGAAGTAAAATTGAAGAGAATAGAGTAGAAAAATCACCCCTAAGATTTTTACGTGGAAAACCCTCTCAATGTGAAAGACAAAACCACAGGACCTACTCCGGTAAAAAATAATCTCTATTATTATTGTGAATAATTGTTTGTTTTTGCCGACAAACAAGGGAAGGAAGGGGATTTTAATGTTTGATTAATCTGTAATTTCCATGTTTGGACCCTTTGCTGCTGGTGCACTGTGAAGTCCGCAACAAATCCGTTGGATCTAAGAGAGAGAAAGTTATAACTTGGATTCAACTTAGATCCAATAGCTCTAGTGCAGACTGCTTGATGCATCAACAAAGGATTGGAATCTGTATTTCTTGGGTTTGTCTCCTCTATGCTAAGCAATTTAGTCAAGAATTTTTTTTTGGCTTTCACCACCAGTTTAGTCTGGTTTGGGTGTCAGTTTTGGCATCAAGTGATTTCAACCCCCTCCCGATCGCAGTTGGATCGAACCGTGGTCCTCCCTACCAAGTTCTGCGTCAATCACCACTGAACCAACTAACGTTTAATATTTGGCCAAAATTTTTAAAAATGAACAATATTTACATACTGACGTTTGATATTGCAATAATGTATGCTTTGTTATTTTTGTGCATACAATGTAAACATTGTTTTTTTTATTCATTAGTGTTTGAGATTGGTTAACTCATTTGTCAAGAGTAAATTGTTCGTTTTAAAGAAATTAAATATACATTTTCATATTGTTTATCTGTCTCTTTCTTTTGATATTAGCTTATATGAATAATGTGTTTTTTATTATCCTTTGTTCAGTTATGTACTTCTCTAGATACTGCAAACAAGCTGGTTCAATGTACCAATTCAAATGTAGCATCCTTGTTGGAGAAGGTTGAAGAGCTTGAGAAAATTGTCAAGAGAGGAGATTCTGCCATAGCAGCGACAAAGGCATTTTATGTTGCTCCTGATAATAGCAGCAAGGCCTTGAAGTGAAACAAGGTTAACAAAATTGTACATTATATCTTGTTGATTGATTATAGGTAAGTTTTTTTATGAAATATAAAACGGTGTTTTCTCTTCATAGAAACGGGAAGTTTAACTCTGAAAAGTATGTAGACTGGTTTTGTGTATTTTTGCAACATAGAACATCAATTAGCTGTTGGTGCTATTGGTCACTTTCCCCTTCGTGTTTACTTTTAGAGCAAAGATGGTAGTATAGCGTATGCGTAGTGTATCAGTGTTAAATATCAATTTTCTTTTTCGCTCATGTGTGATGTGTTCTGTTTGCTTTCTGAACAAGCATTGTGAAGGCAAGCATATGTTACTCTTCCATTCGTTTAATATCTATTTTGTAAACATATAATCTACTTGTGTTGCTCAACCCAAAGATTTTATTACCTTAAAAATTTACTCATGATCCAAAAAGCAATAGTTATTGAGGATTATGGAAATCATTAATTAATTCATCGTAATAAAATCATCAGTAAAATGTATCTTTAATTTACCAGATTGATCGGTTCTTGCAACCAAACTTAAGTTTCACCTAAAATATCAAATTATCTTTCAAGGAACATGATGTGGACATAAGGGGAGAGTGGAAGCATATCGTAGGTATTAAGCTGATAAAGAGCCATAGTCTAAATGATATGTTAATATTGAATGAGTTATAAAATTTTAAAAGATGACTTTCAGGAGTGTATTTTCAGTGTGAAGAGTGACCTAGGAATTGGAAATAAGCTTTGCATAACTAAACACTAGAACAATCCAGAAGTCCACATTCTTTTGTGCCCCTTAAACATCCTTATAATACCAGTGAGGAAATATATGACCATAACCCTGTGAGATTAATTTGCTTATATTATTGTGAATCCCGTTGTCCAAAACTCATTTTTTGCATTCATTATTTTGTCCGACCCATTTTTTCGCTTAAGTTTTTTGACACCATAGTGAAAACTAAAGCTTATTTACTTAACTTATAAATCGATGCTGTAACAAGTGTTTTATAAGCATAGGTAACTAAGCAGTAGGTAAAGCTGTTTGAACATAATTACTGGGTTGCCAAATCTTTTGAAACCGTGAGATTTGAGAAGGTTAGTAATATAAATATATAATACACCGATCACTTCCCAATTGAGGCATGAGATGGTCTGGTGGGTATATTTTCTGAAGACCAATGTGAATATTTATCATAATCTGTCCACAGAAATCAATATCATTTCAATCCATTGGATTTGGGAAGGTTCAATGAGGTGTGGGAGTAGAACCTGCCAACACACCTGTTACAAAACTATGTATTTGTTTTTCTGTCACATTCCATGCTTTCACACAAATTATTGTTGTATAATTTGTTACTTGTTTCATTGCAATCAAATAGACACTGAAAATATCATATAAATTTTGAAAACTCAAGCCTGTATCAAGGTGATTACACGTCATGTATTCTTAAACTAGAAAAACAAAATGCAGATATGAGAAATCAAACTTGATGCACTCAACTCCTCGTAGGAAGCTTCATTTATATTACTTATCAGCAATTATGTTCATTGTAAATATATTTTTGTATTTATTATTTGAATTATTAGGTAAGATTCTAGATGCCTTAGATTGCTGATTCTGTTTTGATATGATCCTATTACTATGGGACTGTATTTGCTTAGCCTCTTGTATATATAGATTTATAATTTTCTTATGAATACAATGAGAAATATTCAGATTTAAGTTGGTAACAGAAAAATCTGGTTCAACACCACCTTTTTTTTTTTCAATTTTGTTTTGTGGTTTCAGCCACTGTGTGTGATGACCCAATGTTCAATTGTTGGTTACCTTGTCGCTGCTTGTGTGTCTCCGATGGAGACATGTGTGCCGCTGTTCTACTTAGGTGGTGTCGATCTGTCAGCCACTTCAATCAAGCGCCGTAGCAACACATAAGCTCCTCCACGTGCCATGACAGACGCGGCTCTTCGTCGGCGTGTGAGGTACACGTACACATGCCTCCGTATCCACATCGTTTTTAACCTCACTCATTCCAATGTTTTCTGCAGACCCTCCTCTTTCTGATTTGCCCCTTTCAGGTGTTTGGGTATCAAGTTTCCAGCGCATTTTTTAAGTGATTTTCTTGTGGCTGTTTTTTTTTTGTTGCCTAAAAGATGCTCCAAAATTTTGTTTGTACTATTCATTTGCTGTTGTTTATAGTGTTTGAAGCTGTCTATATCGTTTTCTTTCATCATGGAAAATGAGACTCGTGATGACACTAGAATTCTGAGAAGAAGAGTTTGGTTTCTTTCGCCTTTTCTAGAACTCCTGCCATCACATCAGAGAAGTTGCATGGGAAGATATGGTTTCTGAAAGGATTTTGTCTGTCCATCTTTGATAAGAAGGCAGATGACGGTGGTGCTTCGAAAAGGGGAGAGTGCAAAAAGGCTGATTTTCAATGTTTGGGATTAGTAAGTCTAATGAAGTAGTGTTAAAACACTTGTTAATAAGTTGTGCTTCCTGATTCAGAGATACGCTCTATATTTTCTTTTTTTTATTCCTTACATCCTCAATCTGGACTACATTTTGTGTTTTTGGTGGTGGTGGTATTGACCAAAATAGAAAGGATCCAAGGGAATATCTTTCACCAAGAAATGACTGATAGATAAATTGTGCATAATTTATGCTTAACCAACTCCAATGCAATTTGTGCTTAAGTTGAAATTTCCTGCATAAGTAGAGCTTATTCAAACCTAATTGATGTATAAAAGGGTAATTAATTGGTTTTGTTTATCAATTTTGCTAGCTTCTGAAACCATTTTCCATCTCTGATTTGATAATCTTTAATTATGTTGAAGATAATGAATGGATTGATTCATTATCTAAAAATGTGGAAGTTTACAAAACAAAATTCTATTCTTTAATTGTTCAGCTATAAATTCTGCATGAGACTAGCTAGTTCCAAGTCCAACTTATATTTTCCACTCATGATTGTTTCACTTGATTACTTTTCTGTTGCTGCAACAATTTATGAAACTTATATTGGGGTCTTCTTTTTGATTTCCTTAACATGCTGTAAAATCAAAAATATTTCCTGGCCAATATCACAGTTGCAATCTTGACCCATTTTGCACTTTTTCCTCGATCAAATAAGTCTTGCTCATAAAATCAAAATCTGATATGGATTGAGCCTACCTCCACCTCAAAACCATGGTTCAAAGGGGAGGATTGTCCAATCGTATATAAACCCTTGCACCAGATTCATGACTTACGATGTGAGACTTCAAGTTGGGTTCATGAAGCTTAACTTCCACATGGAAATCGGTATCAAATCCGCCTGCTGCACAACCGGGTGTTCATTCTTTCTGTTCGGTCTCAGCGCCCAAGGATCGAACCTGCTCTGATACCAATTGATATGGATTGAACCTAATAAAGGTAAAAGTGGAAAAAAAATGATAAATTATAAGCTATAAATTCATAAGCTAATTGAAATAACGTCTGAAAATTAAGTTATAAATTAGTAAATTAAACTGTATGCTCATGATAAAAGACTATTTCCTTTCATCTATATCTTTTTCTCAATTTGTGTGAAAACAACGAATATAACAATTTTTAAGAAGGGGGTACATTTGTTTAAAATAAAAACAACTGCTGATAAACCAAATGCTTGGAAGGAAAGAGATGAAACAACCAACAATTAAGGGATTGGGATTGGATGTAGTTATCACCAAAGGGTGTGTTTGGTAACACAAATAAGCTAGCTTAATAGCTTATAGCTTATTATATTAGCTTATAAGTTTGTTTCATAAAATTGGAGGTGTTTGGTAACAATATTTTTTTTACTAGCTTATAGTTTTTTTTTAGATGCTATTTCAAGTAGCATTTGAGCTTAGAGCTTATAGCTTATAGCTTTTTACTTTTTATTCCAATTTTCACCTATTATTTTAATTTCTTTATTTTTTTAAGAGAAAAACTATCCACTAAAAAAAATAACTACCCTCTCATATATACTTTTACATCTTTTTATAATTACAACAACTAAATTTATCAAACACTTTAATTTTATTCTACTAGTTTTTCAGCTATTAGCTAAAAACTAGCTTATAGCTTAATTTTACTAAAGAGAGCCTTTATGCGGTTAGTAAAATCAGACATGTTTGATTAAGATTGGCAGTTTTTAATTTAAGATAAAAAAGATAAAAAAAAATAAATATAGCAAGCTTCAAGAAAAGACATAAGGTAAGAACAAGCCTCCATTTGCATTTTTTTCTACTTTTAGATCGATGTTGCCATTTTTAAAAATAATATTATTTAATTATTTTAAAAATACAAATTATTTAATTATTTTGTTTTTCTAATTT
The DNA here is from genome assembly GCA_030408175.1 of Trifolium repens. NCBI lineage: Eukaryota > Viridiplantae > Streptophyta > Magnoliopsida > Fabales > Fabaceae > Trifolium > Trifolium repens. The sequence continues at coordinate 40,430,203 of CP125844.1, forward strand.
TTTCTACTTTTAAAATAAAACAACTATGTAGTAGCTTTCATGCATGATGAATGAAATAAGTGTCTTCTATATCTTCAACTCTTAACTTTCACCTTTTAAATTTTTAATTAACATCTATCAACTGTATTATTATAATTGAAGTTTAATTTGATCCCGTATAGAGACAAAATATGAGATGTGAACGATTAAACTATATAATTATATAATTAATATTTTGGGTTCACACAAGAGGAATTTCGTACCTCTTGCTCTAAACATTTTAATAATGAGTTCGGTTGGTGAATTATAAGTCACTCTTTACAAAGTGAATGCCAAATGTGCAAACACAAAAAAACAAAAAGATACACAAATTAAACTCTTTGCAACTGCACTATGGCACGGACCAGCGTCTTGATGCTTCCTCAGATCTCAACATTACCCTTTTCAAAACTTCGAAAATATGAAACGAATTCCAAAACAAGAAAAAATAATTCGGAACTATATGTAATAACAATTAACATTTGATTATAATAAAAACCCGTGATTAAAACGACCTACTCCCTCTATTCTTTTAATTATTGTTTTCAAAGTTATTTTTTTAAGGTTATCATTTTCAAGGTTAATTCAAAATTATTTTGATTATTGATTGATATATTAATAATATACTCCATTAATTATTAATTATAAAGAGCGATATAAATGAAATTAATAAAATAAAAGAGCAAATTATGTCTTTAAGCTAGGGTCTGTTTGGCAAGACAAAAAACTGACTTGTAGTTTATGTCTTATAACTTACAGGCTCTGTTTGGTAAGCTAAATAAACTAGCTTATAGCTTATAGATTATAAGCTAAAAGCTTTGTTTGGTAACCATTTTTAAAAGAGTTTATAGCTTATTTTTCAAATGCTATTTCAAGTAGCTTATGAGCTTATAACTTATTATCTTTTTTTCCAATTTTATTTCTATCATCTTACTTGATAAAAATAAAATATTAATTAAACATATATTTTTTATGTCATTTCATACTTATAAGCTAGTCCAACCCCTAATTTTACCAAACACTACAAATTCAATCAGCTAGCTTATTCGCTATAAGCTAAAAGCTAGCTTATAAGCTATCCGCTATAAGCTCATCCACTATAAGCTAGCTTATCGGCTATACGCTATTTTTTTACCAAACAAAGCATGTAAGCTAAAAGGCCTGTTTGGTAACAGTCTTTTCACCACGAGCTTATAGCTTATTTTACTGACGCTGTTTCAAATAGCTTATGAGTTTATAGCTTATTAATTTTTCTTCCAATTTTACCCTTATTATTTTATCTAAAATCCACCATTACCCCTTTTGAATTTAATATGATTACAATTTAACATAGGCTTAAATGCAGTTTTACCCCCACCCCCTATTTAGCTAATCCCATATTTTCTTGTAGTGTATAGAGTGCAAAATCCAAAAAATTATAAAGTAGGGGGGTAAAATTCAAAAAATTATAAAGTTGGGAGGGTAAAATTCTGATTCATTCAAAATAGGGGGGGTGTTAAAACTGCATTTAAGCCTTTAAAATAAAATATAGTTATTAGCTTATAGCTAATCATTTTTTCTTCCAACTTTACCCTTATAGCTTATTTTACCCTTTTTGGTTGTGCTTAGTTATTAAGAAAAAAAAAGAAATCTTCTGTTTTTTTACTAAATTAATAATATATGAAAGACATATTTATTAAATTAATAAATTCTAAGTATTTTTTTTACTATCGGCTATAAACTATCAGCCATAAGCTAACTTATCAGACAACCGCTGTTTTGACCAAACAGAGCCCTAGTTGCATTCTCAAGTACATTCCCTACATTTCGGCGCAAAAAGCGTCACAAGCTCCAATTTTGTGAGAGTATCCTTTAAACCATCCGACATTTGAGTTCTGAAGGAGACCACCACAACCAGCTACGAATCCTTGTATGCTCCATCACAATTAAGCTTCACCCACCCCTCTTGAGGTCTTTTCCAGCCAATAAAAATAGTGTCGCATTGGCGAGGATTCAAAGGACCGTGACTTCGTGAGTGTAGTTGTCTATGTCTTTGGCCATCTTGAGAATAGTATAAGTTGCATTCGCCGTACGCTGAAAATTTTCCTCAAAAATCTTTTTGTTCTTCCACATTTAAATGTGTCAACATGCCTCCATAAAAATTGTTCTCCACTTTTTACTCTGAGTGTCATACAATTGATGATTGATGTTTTTGAAGATCTCATCCCTGCAATTAAGATGAGAAAAAAAAAAGATATCTAATTCAAATGGACTAACCTTATCCATATTTGGGTTGCTATGGGGCAATCTTGCAAAACATGAATAATAGTTTCAATGTCTTTATCACATCCAGAGCATGTGGGAGAAGCTCCAAACTCCCCATTTACTCCTAAGATAATTAGTGAGCAGCCTCTCATGAGTCGTAATCCATATAAAAGTTTGAAATTGAATTATGTGAGGGTCTTTCCAACTTCATAAGGCCTTCTAATCTCCCTCGATGGGTTAGCTCTATTATTCTACAAAAAGAATATTTTATTTTGGTGTAAAGACAAAAATTATTATAGAATTTAATTCAAAAAATTTTCCATCTGATTACATGGAGGTTGGGGACCGAAGATCTTTTAGTTTTTTAAAACCAAAACTAAAGTATGTCTGGAATACACACGTCAGATGTTTGTACATAATTGAATTTTTTTTAATAACAGAAATAATTGTATCTTTTTAAAATAAAAAATGTGCTTCTATAAAGTGGGTTAAAGAATATTACCAGTATCTTGATTAAATTATAAGACAGCGACATGTGTCTTTGTACTTGATAACAATTGTTTATCACATACAAGCATATTTTAATGTATAAAATTATAAATCATAGTCATAATTTTGCATAGAGGAAAGCATAAACAGAGGGAAGGAGAACTTTATGAGTTCATCACTTATATATATTTTTTTGCATGAACAGATTAATTAATTAATATATAAATTATATTTATATCTTGCTAAAAAAAATTAACTGATTAGTTTTAACTTTGATTGCAAGTCTGTTTTAATTTTTGTTTTTATTCTTTATGGGTTAAGTTTTACTCTATTGTGTGTATAGTATATTAATCGGAAGTTAAACAATTTAATTAAGAATACTCTTATAAAATTCTTTTTAAAATTCAACAAAATGGAAAAATACATTTCAAACTCCACCCCGCTCCAATTTCTTGTATGAACATTGAGTTTCTTTGCAAACCTTCACCAAGTGCTAACACTTCATGCGTTATAGATTTTGTTATGACTTCAATTAAGCACTCCACAAACATATGACGAGATTGATATATCGGATTAGTTGCTCCGTAGATCGGATAATGAGTTTACAAAAAAAATATATAATAAGTTTTGACGTAACATTTTTTATTTTAATTTTATCCATCGTTTAATAGGTGTTACATTGTAAAAAATATTTCTATATATGATTACAATATTTAATCACACATACATCACTTAATTTTTTTTAAAAAATATACATTATTTAATCTCTTTTCCTTTTTATCTTATTTCAAATATGCTAAAGTGACCAAATATGTGATCTAAATACTGTCCAAGTCTTTCTCTAAGTTAAAGGTGGAATTCTAAGAAAGTACAATATATATATTATATAACTGTGATCTAGTCTCCAAGTATGAGTGGAAACAAATCAATTTGCAGTGGTTGTAGTTCTAGGAAACAAGATTCCCTTGTATTGTAATGCAGATTTACATAGAAGTTGTCACTGAAAGCAGATGTAGTCTTTTATATATGTTACATTTTTCACAAGCTAGTTACTTGCCAGGTATGACCCAAAACTTGACCCAACCCACCATGCCTAATTCTTTATAAGCAACAACATGCATGTTTGATTTTTCTGTTGTCTATATAGTCGTAAAAATCCTCAATTATCTAATAGACTAAATGGTGTTTTTTGTCCCAGTAAATTTGACGAATTTGAGTTTTAATCTCTGTCAAACAAAAAAATCTCCCGTTTTTCCTTTGTAATTTCAAATTACTTAGGTTTTCGTCTTTAATATGGTTATGTCATACAAATTACTTATGTTTTCGTTCCTGTAATTTGTGCGATTACTTAGGTTTTCGACTCTGTAATTTGTGTGATTTTGTTTTCGTCGCTTTAATTGGTGCAAAATTTGGTTTTCGTCCCTGTAATTTGTGTAACATTTCTACATTAAAGATTAAAACCTAGGTAATTTGAAATTACAGGGGCAAAACTAGAGGATTTCTTTTGATAGAAACTAAAACTCAAATTCACCAATTTTAAAAGGAAAAAAAAAACATTTTACCATCTAAATATTTTACCTATTTGGCTTTTTAAATGGACACCAATAACTGGGAAATGTACTCCCTTCGTTCATTTTTAAGTGTTCAAAAATGTCAGATTTAACATTCCTATTTAACTATTCATTTGGTATTTCAAGGGTACGATTTGTCAATTACTCTTACAACTTTTTCTATAAAACTAATTAATGCTATATTTTTGAAAACCTAAAGTTTTTTTTTTAACTTTTTTTGTACAAAACATATTTTGATTTTTTTTGTTACATAGGATTAATATATTAAATTTATTGAAAAGAGAAAATGTGTGCAAAAAAATAGGAATTTATCGGTGGATTAAAATTAGAGAATAATAGAAAAATAAGGTGCAAAATCGTAATTTGGTGTTATTATTTTAGACAGACACTTAAAAATGAACGGATCGTTTACTACGGAGAAACTCTTACATAGACACAAACCCAACACTTATTATTTGGACACACATACATAATTTAAATTTTTTTAATATAAAATGATTGATCGATGATAGTTGATGTGACTTTATTATTTCTCTTTAAGTTTTTCTCTTTAATGTGTGCGCCCAAATATTTTTTATTTGCGGTTGTGTCTATGATAGGATTGCTATTGACTACGCAGCAAATTTCTTCTTTCTCTATCCCAAGTCCCAACCACTCTATAAATATCCCTTTGCATTAGTTTGTACGGCACAAGTCGGTACTACACTTAGTTAAATAAATCCTTCTTTTTCTGAACTCCATCTTTTTTCTTACATAACTGTGCCAGTGCCATATATGTGCATGTAATTAATCAAGTTTGATTTGTGAACATGGAGATTGACATAGACATAGACATAGACATAGACATGGTCATGGATGTTGTCCCTGATTTCATCGAATTCTCCAATTACAGCAACACCACAACCACACCCACTTCTGATGAAGGCATCACTTGGTCCCCTCTCCTCGATTTAGATTTATTCACCACAAACCAAGAAGAAGACTTCCACCACTTCATTGATTCCCTCACCAATGATGAAATCATAACCGTTGATCCAAATCTAGATAACACCGTCGCAGAGCATGATGAAGAAGAAGAAGAAGGATCCATGGGAGACATGTCCAACTCCAATTCCACAACTGAGGAAGACAACGACGGTGAAGATAGAAAGGGCCTCCGTCTGGTGCACCTCCTTATGGCGGCGGCGGAGGCCTTAACAGGCACAAACAAGAGCCACCATCTGGCTCAAGTGATATTGATTCGGCTCAAAGATTTAGTTTCTTCCACTCAAGGCACCAACATGGAGAGACTCGCCGCGTATTTTACCGACGCCCTCCAAACTCTACTAAACGGCGCCGATACTGCCCACGGTACCACCACCAACAGCAACCACCACGGCAACCTTTGCTTACTCACTGGATCCCATCAAACAGATTTTCTATCAGCCTTTCAGCTTCTTCAAGACATGTCCCCTTACGTTAAGTTCGCTCACTTCACGGCTAATCAAGCCATCCTTGAAGCTGTTACACATGAAAGAAGAGTTCACATAGTTGACTATGATATCATGGAAGGAGCCCAATGGGCTTCATTAATTCAATCACTTTCATCACGTAAAGAAGGCCTGCCGGGCCCACATCTTCGCATCACCGCGTTGTCCAGAAATAAAGAACGTGGCAGTGGTCGCAGAACAACCACTGCCACTGTTCAAGAAACTGGACGACGGTTAACGTCGTTTGCAGCTTCCGTTGGACAACCGTTTACTTTTCATCAATGTAGGTTGGATTCGGATGAAATATTTAGAGGTTCTTCTTTGAAGCTTGTTCGTGGTGAGGCTTTGGTGTTTAACTGTGTGATGCATTTACCACATCTTAGTTATCGTGCCTCAGATTCTATTGCTTCGTTTTTAAATGGTGCGAAAGAATTGGGATCAAAACTAGTGACATTAGTTGAAGAGGAGGTGGATCCCACTAGTGATGGAGGCTTTGTTGACTTGTTTATGGATTCTTTGCATCGTTATTCAGCTATGTATGATTCGCTTCAAGCTGGATTTCCTATGAATAAATGGGCTAGGAGTTTAGTTGAACAAGTGTTTTTGGGCCCAAGAATAATGGGCTCAGTGGCCCAATTATACATGAATGGTGAAGAAGAGGAGCAAGTGAGAGGTTCTTGGGGGGAGTGGTTGGGTGCGGAGGGGTTTAAGAGAGTTACCATAAGCTATGGTAATCATTGTCAATCGAAACTGTTATTGGGTCTATTTAACGATGGTTATAGGGTGGAGGAAATGGGTAACAATAAGTTGGTGTTGGGTTGGAAATCAAGGCCGTTGATTTCATCATCTATTTGGACTTGTATGTCAAAGTCAGAATTTGATTTTTAGATGATTTCTTTTTTCTTTAATTCTAAAAATGAAAATGAAAATAAAAGGTTTGATCTGCAGGAGTTATTTTCAATGTCATGCAGAAAATAACTCTTTCAACATATTTGTTATGTTTTTTTTTTGGTAAGGTTGTTATGTTTGTTTATGTGTGTGTTTTTTTTGCTCTTGCAAGATTTTGTTACATTTTCGTGTGGAAGGTACCTACAAAATATATTAGTATTCAGAGGCTCAAGTCAATGTGGTCAACGAGGAGTGAAAGTGAATAGTGATTGAATTTGAGACTTTTGTAATCAAGGCATGCTAATCAATTCCATAACCGATTTCTAAATCAAATCAAGTATAACAAAAATTGACACATTAACTCTTCTATTTTTTAGCAGATCAAACGCACCATTAATTTTTTAAAACCAAAACTAAAACTAAAGTATGTGTGGAATACACACGTCAAATGTTTGTACATAATTGAATTTTTTTTATGACAGAAATGTTTTTGTATCTTTTTAAAATCAAAATTGTGCTTCTATAAAGTGGGTTAAAGAATATTACCAGAATCTTGATTAAAGTATAAGACAGCGACAATGTTTCTTGATCACAATTGTTTATCACTTACAAGTTACAACCATATTTTAAAGTATAATAAAATTAATCATAGTCATAATTCTGCATAGAGGAATGCAATTCTGTATCATAATATTTGGGGGAGGATTTAATTTTAGCCAAGCATGGAAGTAAGAGGTATTACGGTCGCCATGGAGAAAACAAGCCAAATTCAATTTAAAGTTAAATATAATGATAATGCAAAACACCTATGAAATATCCCTAATTTTTAATATATTCAGTTGTTGCCTATTCTTAATAAATCAATGTTTAAATCTTGCCTTAAGAGAAGACCTTGTTTAATAGTAGATAGATCTCAAATAATTTTATGTCACACAGGAAACCAATAAGAAGAAAAAAATAGAAAATTGCATCATATAGTAAGCAAAGTGTTGGTAGGTGACATTATTTTTTCTTTACAAAAGCATAAATCTCAAATTAAAGAACAAAGATTCCGCGGATATTCCTATAACCCTGTCATAATAATTCAATAAACTACAATGTATTGTACCCCATAATAACAACGTTCCTATGTTATAATTTTATTTAGACTTAATTGCAATTTTAATCTGTATTTTTATTATTTTGCATATTAGTTTTTTATTTCAAAATTTAACAGTTTCAGTCCCTCACACACATATTTTATCTAAAATGATACAACATGGTTTGAATTATCTTTATGAAGAATTTTTCTAACAATTTCATCAATTGGTATTTTTTTATCATCGAATCATATGCCACACGTAATCTAAGAAACAATATATATATATATATATATATATATATCACCGGTTATAGTTAAAAATTATGATATGAAGATCAAAACTGTCAAATTTTAAAATAAGAAGACAAAAAATCAGCAAAATATTAAAAATAGGGGATCGAAGCTGCAATTAAACCTTTAATTTATAACTCTTTTGGGTCACAAGCGTACATATTTTTATTTTTGTTTTATCCTTTGTGGTTTGTCAAAATCAACTAGAAAAATTGTAAACTCCTACAACAAGTTTATAAATGACAAAGATAACTAACATTCTTCTTATATTAATTTTCATCAAATGAGTAGTGGTACTACGTACTAATCCCAGTTTTAATTTTTAATAATTTTTGTGTGGAAGAACTTGCCGGAAAAGAAAATCATTTAAAAATTTAAAAGTTGAGAAATATGTTTTTCACCAAAAAATAAAAATTAAACATATGTTCATCATGGACTGAAATTACTTGCAGGATATAATTTCCTGAAACTAAAAAGTGCATTTTATTTTTAGGACAAAAAAATTATGAAATTTTACTAAGACCGAAAAATATAGGCTTAAATATTTTATTCATCCATGCAACTGTGACATCTATTTTCGTCACTACAAAAAATAAAAAATAGCCCTTGAAAAGAATAGGCAAATGAATGTCACATTTTCGTCACTTAAATATTTTATACCATGGCAAATGGAGTTCTCTTTACACACAGTTCAAATAACCGTGGCTATATTTGATCGTGGGAAATTAGCGAATTTTTTGTAGTGCGTGTTAACATATAAAACCATATTGACCTTACCAAAAAAAAAGAAACAAAACCATATTAATGCAAGTCCATAAATTATAAAAAGAAAGATTTTATTTAAAAAATTATTGGGTGTGAAAACCAATAACTAAATGGAAACTGATGGTATATACTACCATAAAAATACACTCCATCTGTCTCAAAATATTAAAAAAAATTGGTCAAATAAAATTAATGTAATTAGTAAAAAAATTTAACCAAATTTAATTAATTTTCTCTCATATATTGAAAGTATTGCATAGATTCTAAACTCATGGTAAAACAGTAACTAATTCTCCTCCTCTAGTGGGTCCTCTGTCAAACTACATTTGTTGTCAATGCACTTCCACTCATATGGAATATTGGGAATTTTTGGGCAATCATCATCGGTATCACATTTAAGTGCTGTAAAGAAAAACCAAAATAAAAAAATGTAATTAAAAATAGATAAAAGATTGTGCGCAAACTACAAAGAAAAAGAGAAGAAAACATGAATATGGTTTAAAATTGATTACCATTAACGTTCTTTGTAACGAGTAATAGGGAAAAAAATAAAAGCATCAGTTCCACATAAACAATCTTGATGGTTTTAACCATATTTTTTTTAATATAACAAATAGAATTTGATTTTTTTTTTTTGACAAACAACAAATAGAATATGATTAATCACTTTACAATGTATAATGTTCATGTTATACTAATAAGTTAAATATTTATAGGTCGTTCAGTATAGCTGTAAAAATATTTTTCTTAATTATGGTCATTATTAAAAGTCTCGTAAGTAGATTAAAATATTGTGTTTGCCTCTTAGCATAAATAGTTTAGGGATCTTTATAAAATAAAAAACAAATAGTTTTGGGGTAACGTAGAAAACATGATAATCATTATAATTCATTTGATCTTAATTAAATTTTAATGAGAGAAAAAGAAAACCTACAAACAAAACAATAGTTGGACCATGGCAAAGTTTTTTTTTTTTTTTGACGAAGGACCATGGCAAAGTTATTTGTACAAATAATTCATAATCCTTGTGGTGAACACATTTGCTTTTATGCTTCCGGATCTTCCAAAAATTACAAAATACCCCTACTTTTAGACTGAGAACACTTCGGGTTCTAGAAACAAAATCAAAAAGATTCATATCGTAGGATACGAAACCAAAAAACCATGATTTCGTATTCTACGATATGAAAACGCACATTTCATATTTTATGATCTGAAATATATAGCTATCATTCGTATTCTACGGTCTGAAATTAATGTTTTTCATATTCTAGTTTTTGAACGAACACTGACATTTCCTTGTAGCCGTGTCTTTTTTCTTTAACTTTTTTTTCGGTTCTTTGTATAAACCGCCTCTTTCGCAACCCATTACGAAATATTTTTTCCTTCGATCAGCACCGTTATCAGATTTCTCAATCACAATAGTAAATCCGGCTTTTGCAGCCCCACATTTACACCAATCAATGAATGAAGAAACGTTGATTTGAAGCCTTCCAAACGTCAAAAAAATCGTCTAAGATCGTATTTTGAAGGTTGAGTATTGAAGTGATTATGAATGTAAAGCTAAGGCAGCGCTCGATATATAGGTCGACTTCATATCCTAGAATACGAAGTTAAGCGTTTTTGTGTCCTAGGATATGAAATTAAGAATTTTCGTATTCTAGAATATGAATTTGTAGCATTTTCAAAAAAAATGTGTAATTCGTATTCTAAGGGCTGAAACTTAAATTTCTTTTTAGAAAAATGTCTATTTCGTACTCTAGGATACGAGTTGGTTTTTTTTTACGCACAACAAGACAATCGTATCAGACATTGAGGTGTTTAACATTGTTTCATATCCTAGGATACAAAATTGGATTATTTCGTATCCTAGCTTACAAAACTCTTCATAAGGGTATTTTTGTCACGATGGGGGGCCTGAGAGTAATGAATGGGGGCCTAAAGAGCAATTTTCGAACACATAGTTAAGCACATGCTGCGTCAAAAAAAAAAGTTAAGCACATGTTTAACGTATTAATTGTACAATTTCTTTTCATATATTAATAATAATAACAAAAGTATCAAAGGTAACGAGTATGGACTAAGTTGTTTCATGCAAGGCCGTCCCTGTGATATTGGGTAGAGCTGGGTATACGGGCCAAGGTCCGCGGGTCGGTCCGTTTAACCCACAGTTTTGACGGGCTTAAGTCCAATTTTTTTGGCCCGTTTATATTTTTACCCGTGTGGGTTGGACCGTTAAAACCGTGGGTTATGCGGGTTAAATCCGCGGGTTCGTGGGTTTGGCCCGTGACCCGTTTTATTTTATTTTTTTATATATAATTAATTACAAATTTTATCTTTTTGGATGTATTACATAGCTAAAGAAGATAGATAAATCCAAAAATGTCACCAACTTTATTTTTTTATTTGTTACTTACGATTTATATGATATAACATAAAATTGTTAACAATATAGTTTTTTTTAGCATTTATTATATCAATATTTTTGTTTTTTCTTTGAAAAAAGTGATTTTTAATTTTTTTTATAATAGTCCGCGGGTTAACCGTTTAACCCGCGAACTTATGTGGACCGAACTCGGACTTATATATCTTAACCCGTTTACATTTACTGACGGGCTTGCTTGCCCCGTTTAATACGCGGACTTATGTGGGGCGGGTTAAACGGGGCGGGCCAGCCCGTGTACCCAGCTCTAATATTGGGTGCCCAGTCAAAATTTTGAATTTGGTGTCTTTTATAAGTCATAATTTTATTTCTTTTCAACCGATTTACTACAAGCCATGTAATTGTAAAATAGTAATTAAGAGATTACATCAATAAAAAGTTCACACAAAATCAAAACTTACAATAGAATTATGACAAACGTAGTTATGCATGCATCTATCAATCAGAACATGTATCTATAGTATCATCCTCTTAATTTTATTTTTTTTACAAATCATCCTCTTAATCTTTGAACATCATTCTCTTTTCACTTTTTTGCTGCAAAACCACCAATAATTTGTTCATAATCAAGCTTTTTTTAAAATAATATTTCCAGTTGAAGTCAAAGCAAGATTATGAAGGTGTGAAAAACACAAGAAGGGGGGGTTGAATTGTGTTTTTGGTAATTTAAAAAATTTCTTCTAAGTTACAGAGAACTTATCAGAGTTTGCAGCGGTTAGAAAACAAAACACAATCAAGAATAACTTTGAAGGTAGAGAGAAGGAGAGAAAGATAGAGACAAAGATTTTTATACTGGTTCCCCTCACAAACCGAGAGTACGTCCAGTCCTCTTGTACTTCCAAGAGAGTTCACTATAATCACCAAAGATTACAATTGCTCAAGCACACAAGCAAGAGACTTCCAATGCTCAAGTATACAAACAAGAGACTTCCTAATGCTCAAGCACGCAGGCAAGAGACTTCAATACACAAGTTTAGAAAAACAGAGTCTGAACAATTGATATAAAGATCAATGTTCAGTTACAAATTAAATACAACTTTTGATACAAGACTTAACTTAGAATCTTAATACAAAATTCTAAGGTTCAACTAATGAATTAACAGAAGCTGAAATTAGAGTCTTGGATTTTGAATATGAGTTCAAGTTGTATTTGCAGTTTTGTGCTTTAGGATGAATTTAGCAGAGTAACAGCTCTTTTCAAATTGTTCAAGTGTCGTATCCCAAAGCTTCAAACTCGCTCCAATTTATAGATGAAGGTGGAGCGTGTTTGATTTGAATTTGATGCGGTGAGATTGCGCCAGCTGTAGATAGTACCTTGATATCCAAATCAGGTAACCTTGTATGCGATCAATCTTGGAGAGAGAGATTTATCCAAATCAGGTAAAGAGTTCGTACAATAGTACAAACGTCACTATTATGTGGATAAGATTGATTCCATCAGCTTTTGGAATGTCAGAGTATAATTATTGATGCAGAGAATGTTCTTCTGACAAAAACGGCTCTCACTGCTCTTATCAGAGTCTGATATGCATCTTCTGATGAATAAAATTTGCATCCTCTGATGAACCAAATATGCATCTTCTGATGTCTTCAAGTTCTGATCAGAGTTTGCTTTGCCATATCAAAGCTTCCAATGTGCTTTAAATGAATATAAAAATTAACTTGAATATCTGCACACTTGGATTAAATAATTAGTATACCCTATTGTATATTAATACTTTTGTTATCATCAAAACTTAATTGGATCATGTCAGAACCTCTTTTGTTCCAACAATCTCCCCCTTTTTGATTGATGACAAACCAAGTATTAATTTACAATGGTTGTTGATAAAATTTATCAAGCATCTCTTAGGTTGATGAGTTTTGCAAGCTCCCCCTAAGTTCAGCAATGATTAATTAAATCAGTTTAAAAATATTCATTTGAATTTTGAACTTAAACTAATACACTAGACTTTCAGAGGCAAGGTTTGCAAGCTCTCCCCCTAAGTCTGATACCTATGAAAGAAAAGTGCAATTTTCTTTTATACGTACCATGTATCAGAAGTTCAAATTTCAACTAATATTTTCCTCAAATTTATATTGTATATGGACATAACTGAAAACTAAAATTTTGGAATTTGGTTTCAGTTTAGCATCTCATAAATTAATAACAGCTCTTACTCTCCCTTTTGTCATTAAACAAAAAGATAGAACTGACAAGAAATAAATGACAATTTTGAAAAAATTTGGTCAAAAGTAGAGTTTCAATGCAGTCAAGGTGGTTACAACTACTCCAATTAAATGGCTTGTCGTAAAAACCAAGAACTTGTCCATTTTGAAACCACTATATAAGGACCATGAACTTTGTCATTTCACTCAACACTTCCATGTCATTGTGAAAAATCAACAATGAAGAAGGATAGAAAAGTGATCAAAAGTAAGAGAGTGCAGGAGAAGAAGAAGAAGAAGAAAGTGAAGATTCAACATGACTCAGAGTCTAAGAAGAAACTTCAGAAGATGAGGGCATCAACTTCTACTCCTGTCAGAGTCAAATATCAAACGAGATCCAAGGCTAAACAACAAGAGTCCTTATCTGAGTCAGAATCTGAATGGGATTCTGATTGGAAGGAATTCTTGAGTACATATATTCCTCCCAAGGAAGAATACTCCTCTTCATAATCAATGAGATCACTTTTCATTGATTTCCCAATAAGGAAGTGAAGAGAATGTCGTGAACTCTTCCATTTCCCTTAGATTCAAATAAGCTAGATTTAGGACTAGCTGTTTTATGTAGGATCCAAGTGAAAAGTTGGATAGAAACTTATGTAATCAACAATTTTCAATTGAATAAATTCATTATTTAGTTTTGAAATCTTTGTGTTGATTTTTGTCTCAAAATTATTTATGAAAGCATAAAAGAAATAGACAACAAATAATAAACATAGAAATAAATAATGAACACAGAAGATAATTGAATAAGCAACAGAGTACTTGAAAAAAAATATTCAACAAGTTACAAAACAGATATCAGAACATGATAACATTAAACAAATAATCAGAACATGTGCTTAGAATCCTAGGGGTTAAGGTTGATCAGGTTGCTGAGGTAATCTTGCATTGATACTTTGAAGAGTTTCCATAATAGCAGCCAGCATAGACGAATGCTCATCAAGCATTCTTTGAAAATTTTCTTGATTTTCCAATACGTGCTGAGCATACTCTGGTGCATTTCTAGCCAGTTGCTCAAGCCTTGCTTGATCAGCAGCTCTTCTAGCTTCTTCTGCTAGCCTGGCTTGCTCAGCAGCTTGCCTTTCCCTTTCTATACGCTCATCCTCCAATCTTTTTCTTTCCCTCTCCTCAGCTTCCAATCTTTCCCTTTCACGCCTCTCCTCCTCTTCCTTCCTTGCTAACTCATTTCTCAAACTCAAGTCTGTAGTATAAGCTTTTCTGACAGAGCGAATCATGAGTACCAGATCTTTCTCCATAAGGTCACACTCTTTGTCAATGTGTGCTGTGTCAATAGACCTGTGTGGAATGGCACTGGACATTCTCCTAAGATTCTTGTCAACAGCTTGCAGCAGGCTAGTGATGTCATTCTGAGTTTGGTCAAGAGGTTCATTGATAATTCTTGAGGGTAGGTGAGGTGGGAAAAATATGCAGTCCATAGAGAGATCCTGCAAAAGGTGTTGGAGATGTTGTGATTGGTCAGGAGGGGTTCTTTGTAGGATTTCAAGATTCATAGTCTCATTTATATGTTGAACATGTGTCTTGATAGGTGTAGGTAAATCACATGAGTTGTCCACAGCCACATGTTGTGGGGATTTCTCATGGACATGTTCATCAGCATGAAGAGTTTCTGAGGCTTGATCTTGATCAGGTTCTGGTGATTTTTGGTGATCAGGTTCTGATGAAGTATTTTCTGGTGGGATTTGATGTTCTGGTTGGGTAGTCTCTGGTTCAGTATTTTCTGGTTGAGGTGTTGTTGGTTGTTTTTGAGTGTTCTCATGATGAACAATCTCAGAGTTTGGTTGGGGATCATTTTGTGGTTCATCTTGTTGTGGTGTTGTGGTAGGTATTTCTTGATGATTGGGGGATTGTGCAGGTGGAGGTGAAGGGGTTTTATCAGAATCATCATCAAAGGAAAGTTGAATAGCAGGTGCAGTGCTTGTAGAAGCTTGCGCTGCATCATTGCATATAAAATTAGCCTGAGATTCTGATGGGTGATATAGGATGAGTTTAAACTGCTTTGATGATAGTTGATTCTCAGAAAGGTCAATGACTTTCTCAGAATTAACTCCTTTTAAAATCTTATCAAAAGCATGTTTAACTCTAATTTCAGAAGGGAATTGAAGTCTTCTGAAATAATCACTAGATCCTTTGCTTCCTCCAAGAAAATTAGAAAACTTACCAGTTTCATTACCATACAGAGTCTGCTGTTCCAGCAGATTGTGAGGATCATTCCTTTTTGGGAGCTTCTTGTGCATATCATCAAATGCAGCTTCACCAATACCACAGTCATAGCTATCCTTCAGAGCATCTTGCTTCCTATTAAACTCTGCAACCTTAGCCAATGCTGCCTGTACAACAGCTGCTTCCTTTTCTTCCTCAGTAAGATCCTTCAGTATCATTTTCTTTGCTCTTGGTTTAGAGGATCTTGGAGTAGTAGTCTTTGTGGTCTTTTGAACCTTAGCAGCTTTCTTCACAGTAGGACTTTTGGCAGCTTTCCTCTTGACTGGTTCAAGTCTAAGAGGCTGTTCCAAAAGCCTTGATTGTCTTACAGTCAGTTTTGTAGGTTCTCCATCTCCTACATCAGCACCTAGCTTTTTCATGAATTCAGCATGTGCTTCTATCACTCTCTTTGCTTCACTATCTCTGACATGTACAAGCCAACTTTCACCAATGCCTTTCTCAGATTCTCTGAGTAACACAGGATGTGTTGGATGAACTATCTCATTGTTCTTCACCAGCTTTAAGTATCTTAATGTAGTACTATTTACAATCTTAGAACTAAGCAAAAAAGTACCTAAGCCAGGAAGATATGGTGTAATAGCATCCAACAAACCACTTTGTGCAAACATGTGGCTCAGTAGTCTTGAATGTCTGACAATAGCTTTGCTGGAGATAATAGACAGACACAGATGATCAAAAATTAGCCTTCCAATATCCACAATATTTCCTTTAGCAACATTATACGTGAACAGCTTCTGAACACTGGATATTTGATCAGTGCCTCCCAATTTGGGCAGAATACTTTCAATCAAGATCCTGTAGATGATCTTGCAATTGTTTGTCCATTCAAACTTGTCCTTAGGATTGGTCTTAGGTTTGAATAGATATTCATCCACATCAGGACCTGTTTCATCAGAGTGTTTGATTATCACACCATCACGCTTGAGCTTCAGAGCCTCAAGAATGTGGGAGAGTCTGATAGAGATTCTGAATCCAGCCACAAAGGATTCAATCTCTGTAGAGATAAAAGACCTTAATCCCATTTCTTCTGGTGTTCTCTCTTTGAACTCAGGATTTTCCTTCATCTTTTCCTTGACCTTCCTGTCATAAACATCCCTTGTAATAACAGAGGCTTTCATCCAGAATTCCTTTACCATCTCAGTATATGTTGGTCCATTGAGAAGATCAAAATAATATTCCAAACCTTGCTTTTTGTATAGATGAACGACTTCAGCAAAACCGTTTACCCTAATGCTCTCAAGATCAACTGGGTTCTCAATCGCTACATTTAGTTCGTCATACTTATATGGTCGTTGATCCTTTGCGAACTCTGTAGGGTTGGATTCATTTGGTAGGGTCATACATGTTCTATTCAAGAATGTTGATGAGGATGCCATGGATGAAATTTGGAATTTAGGGTTTCTAAAGAGGGAGAAAGAAATTGCTCTGTGTTTTAGAAGAATGAAAGTGTAGGTTGTGAGAGTGCAAAAGTGTGAATGTGAACAGTTAGTGTGTTTAAATAGAAACTTACGCGCAAAAACAAGTACACAAACACAGGGGTAGTAGAGTATTTTACCACAATTGGAAATTAGAAATGCTAATCATCATTAACCAACTTCTTTATCTTCTTACAACAAGACATGTGTATTAGAAGATTGTTAAATAACAGACACGTAAGTTTGAGAAAACGAAAGGGTTTTTACAAAAGATTTTTACTTACGCGCCAGAACCATTTACCTTCTAATCAGATTCTGATAGCATGTCAGAAGATACTCTCATCACAACTTCTGATACAGAAGGTTCTGATGACTTCATCTTCTGATCGCTATTAGATTCTCACAAACTCAATTTTTCATTAGAGTCTAAGTTAATCAGAGATTTCCATCATGTTCAGATTCTTTTTGATAAAATCAAAACGTTCAACAGCTAAAGGTTTTGTAAAGATATCAGCCCATTGATTTTCAGTTTCAATGAACTTGAGATCAATTACACCTTTTTGAACATAGTCTCTGATGAAATGATGTTTAATCTCAATATGCTTAGCTCTTGAATGTAAAATAGGGTTTTTAGAAAGGTGAATAGCTGCAGTATTGTCACAATATAAAGGAATATTGTTACTGCTGATTTGATAATCTTCCAATTGATATTTCATCCAGAGTAGTTGTGTACAACACTTAGCTGCTGATATGTATTCAGCTTCTGCTGTTGACATAGCTATGGTGGTTTGCCTTTTACTAGCCCATGAAATTAAATTCTCACCAATAAACTGGCAGTTACCACTGGTGGATTTTCTTTCAATTCTATCACCAGCATAGTCAGCATCACAGAATCCAATCAGCTTGTAGTCATTGGATTTCTGATACAGTAATCCAATGTTACAAGTAGCTTTCAAATACCTAAAGATTCTCTTCACAGCAGTGAGATGAGATTCTCTAGGATCTGATTGAAATCTTGCACACAAACAGACACTGAATAAAATGTCAGGTCTTGAGGCAGTTAGATAAAGAAGAGATCCAATCATACCTCTATACAGCTTCTGATCAACCTTGCCTTCAGACTCTTCTTTGCCTAGGCTTGATGTAGGATGCATTGGAGTATTCATGGGTTTGCAATCTTCTAAGTTGAACTTCTTCAGAAGATCCTTTATATATTTGGATTGATGAATGAATGTTCCTTTCTCTGTTTGATTTATTTGAATACCAAGAAAGAACTTCAATTCTCCCATCATGCTCATTTCAAACTCATCCTGCATAAGCTTAGAAAAATTCTTGCAAAGAGTGGCATTAGTTGATCCAAAAATGATATCATCAACATATATTTGAATGATTAAAATGTCTTTCTTAAGGGTCTTTTTGAAAAGTGTGTTGTCAACTTGCCCTTTTTCAAAACCATTGTCAACCAAAAAAGTATTCAATCTCTCATACCAAGCTCTGGGAGCTTGTTTGAGTCCATAGAGTGACTTCTTTAGTCTAAACACATGATCAGGGTTTGTCAAATCTTCAAAACCAGGAGGTTGTTTGACATACACTTCTTCAGATATGACACCATTTAGAAATGCACTTTTCACATCCATTTGATATAGAGTAATACCATTATTGACTGCATAAGATAAAAGTAACCTGATTGCTTCTAGTCTTGCTACTGGAGCATATGTTTCAGTGAAGTCAATTCCTTCTTGTTGACTGTATCCTTGTGCAACAAGTCTTGCTTTGTTCCTTGTGACTTCACCTTGTTCATTCAATTTGTTTCTGTATACCCATTTTGTTCCAATAATGTTCTTATGCTTGGGTTTGGGTACCAGATCCCACACATCATTTCTCTTGAATTGATTTAACTCTTCTTCCATTGCAACTATCCAAGCATCATCTGATAGAGCTTCACTTGTTGTCTTGGGTTCAATTAAGGAAACTAATCCAAATAATGATTCTTCAACTCTGAAGTTTGACCTTGTTTTTCTTGGACTATTCTTGTTTCCTAAGATGAGCTCTTCAGGATGTGATGATTTATATTTGAATGTGTTCCTTGGAATATCAGATTCTTCAGGGTTATCATCAATAGTTTGATGTTCTTGAGCAGCATCAGAAGGTGCATCTTCTTGAGCTTCAGAGTCTTCTATAGATTCTATGTTGTTATCATACTCTGGAGCTTCATCTTCTGACTCATCAGATCCTGACAAATCTTTAACAGGCTCTTTGTCATCAAACTTTACGTGCATTGATTCTTCCACTATATTAGTTTCAGAATTATACACCCTGTATGACTTAGAGCGTTCAGAGTATCCAATGAAGATACCCTTACAGGCTTTAGAGTCAAATTTCTTAAGATAGACTTTGTTATTCAGAATGTAACATGTACAACCAAATTGATGAAAATAAGAAATATTGGGTTTTCTTCCCTTAAAGAGTTCATATGTTGTTTTGTTCAAAATAGGTCTTATATAGATTCTATTCTGAATATAACAAGCAGTGTTAACAGCTTCTGCCCAAAAGAATTTTGCTAAATTATTTTCATGCATCATGGTGCGTGCCATTTCTTGTAAAGATCTATTCTTTCTCTCAACAACTCCATTTTGTTGTGGAGTTCTGGGAGAAGAGAATTCATGGAGAATTCCATGTTCTTCACAGAATTTTTCAAAAGGTTCATTTTCAAATTCACCACCATGATCACTTCTTACTTTCAAAATTTTTGAATTCTTTTCATTTTGAATCTGGGTGCAGAAGATGCTGAACACTTCATATGTATCATCTTTATTTCTCAGAAATTTTACCCAAGTCCATCTACTATAATCATCCACAATGACTAATCCATATTTCTTACCATTGATTGAGGCAGTGCTAACTGGTCCAAAAAGATCAATGTGTAAGAGTTCCAAAGGTCTAGTAGTAGAGACAATGTTCTTGTTCTTAAAAGAACTTTTGACAATTTTTCCTTTTTGACAATAACCACAAAGTGAGTCTGAGTGATATTTTACTTTTGGAAGGCCTCTGACAAGATTGTCCTTGCTAAGCTTAGAAATTAATCTCCAGTTAGCATGACCCAATCTTTTATGCCAGATCCATTTTTCATCACTCAGTGTCAAAAGACAAAGCACTTGTTGTTCCTTTAAATCAGAAAAATTGACTTTGTACACATTGCCTTTTCTATTTCCCTTGAAAACAATGGATTGATCAGAGTTTCTAAGTACAGTACATGAATCCTTATTAAACATAACATCATAATTACTATCACACAATTGACTTATGCTAAGTAAGTTATGATGTAGTCCATCTACTAACCAAACATCAGAAATTGACAAAGAAGAATTACCAATTGTACCTATACCAATGATCCTTCCCTTCTGGTTGCCACCAAACCCTACTGTTCCTCCCTCTTGCTGATTCAGGGTGTGGAATAAGAGCTTGTCTCCTGTCATGTGACGTGAGCAGCCAGAGTCCAGATACCATGAGCTTTCTTTTCTTCTTTGGGTGCATACCTGCAACATACACTATTTCAGATTTTGGTACCCATACTCTGATGGGTCCTTTTTGGTTAGTTTTGAGAATCTTATCCTTCTTGTTAGAATAATCAGAAGATCTGGAGTCAACTGAGCCTTTAGAAAATTGTTTAGGCTTATGTTGTCTCTGAGACTTTCCTCTTGAGTGTGTCAGAGAACCAGTTACCAAGTTTGCCTTAGAAGTACTAGTGCCCCGCTTATCAACAGGCTTTGGTACTTTGACAGCTTTAACTTGAGTAGACATGGGTACTGATGTGAGGGGAACCTTAGTTTTAGAAGACTTAGGTTCAGAAGATGAGTTATCTTTTGATACCTTATCTTGTGGTTCCAAGCTCACAAGAGTACCAGACACAGTCAGAGGTTCTGATGTACCCTTAGTGAAGTTTGAATAAGATTCTGATGGTGACTTGCTCAACACGACAGGTTTACTTGATTTTCCTACATCAGGACATGTAAGAGAACCAAGTCCTTGCCTTTTATAATAGTTGCTAAGTCCACCATGAATTATAGAAGTTACCCTAGTCTTATCTATGTTATGGTGCACAAACTCTTGTAGAGAGATTTCATACTCGTCATAAGGTTTGTGACATGTTCTGCATCCAGTCTCAAGCACCTTAATTGTTTTAAGAGATTTTTGATAGTTTGCTTGAGTCTGGGTGAGATTTTCATTGAGGAGCTTCATTTTTTGTTTGCAAAAATCTAACTCACTCAATTTTTCCATGTACTTCACCATTACATCTTTCAAAGCTTTGGTCATTTGAGTATTAGACATTTTAGATATTACCTCATCAATGTCGTCAGTATCAGACTCTGAATCATTTTCATTGTCTGACTCACCAATGGCCATAAGCGCTAGGTTTGCTTTCTCAGAGTCTTCATCCTCAGATAGTTCATTAATATCCTCCCATGTTGCCATCAGACTCTTCTTGGCTTTGTTCTTGATCATACTCTTTCTTCCTTTACCTTTGGAGTTGAGTTCAGGACAATCAGCCATGAAGTGTCCAGGCTTATGACAATTGAAACAATTTTTTGTGTCATCCTTCTTCTCTTTGTTGGTGTTGTTTCTTGATCCAGATCCTCTGCTTTGAAAATTTTTGCCCTTCCTTAGTGACCACTTTTGAAAGTTTTTGGACAAGAGTGCAAAGAAATCATCATCTGATCCTTCCTCTTGATTATCTATGGAAGATTCCTCTGCTTCAGATTCTACAACTTTGGCTTTCAGAGCCTTAGATGAAACTGAAATAGATGGCAAGGCCACAGATTTTAGCTTCTTCTGAGGCTCATCAGAAGATAGTTCAATCTCATGACTCATGAGTGAACTTATCAATTCTTCCAAGCCAAGTTTGTCCAAATCTTTAGCTTCTTGGATAGCTGTTACCTTAGGCCTCCACCTTGAAGGTAAGCTTCTCAAAATCTTCCTTACATGATCAGAGGTTGTATAACTTCTCTTTAGAACTTGGAGACCAGCCACAAGAATTTTGAATCTAGAATACATTGATTCAATTGTCTCATCATCCTTCATTCTAAAGAGTTCATACTGTTGGATCAAAAGAGTAGCCTTTGCTTCTTGAACCTGTTTGTTCCCTTCATATGTGGAACACAAGGAGTCATAGATGCTCTTGGCAGTGGATTTGTCTGTAATCTTGAGGTACTCATCATGAGTTATACATCCAATGAGAAGATCCTTAACCTTGTGATGCTTCTTGTAAAGTTTCTTGTCTGTAGGAGTGAACTTCTTTCTTTCTTCAACAGATAGCCTTCCCTTTTCATCTAGTCCTTGGAAAGTTACCCCTTCTTCAACCAAGTCCCAAAGTTCATCATCTAAACCAATAAGATGACTGTAGATTCTATCTTTCCACCAGGAAAAAGTAGATGCATCTCCATTGAACTTTGGTGCTTTGTTGCTTGACTTTTCTTCAACATCATAGTCATGTGGAACTGATTTCAAGCTACCACTTGGAGTTTCAGTCATAGTGTCTTTCAACAGGAAACTGTCTCACTGTTAGGTGATTAAAAACAGAACCGGGCTCTTGATGCCAATTGAAGGTGTGAAAAACACAAGAAGGGGGGGTTGAATTGTGTTTTTGGTAATTTAAAAAATTTCTTCTAAGTTACAGAGAACTTATCAGAGTTTGCAGCGGTTAGAAAACAAAACACAATCAAGAATAACTTTGAAGGTAGAGAGAAGGAGAGAAAGATAGAGACAGAGAGTACGTCCAGTCCTCTTGTACTTCCAAGAGAGTTCACTATAATCACCAAAGATTACAATTGCTCAAGCACACAAGCAAGAGACTTCCAATGCTCAAGTATACGAACAAGAGACTTCCTAATGCTCAAGCACGCAGGCAAGAGACTTCAATACACAAGTTTAGAAAAACAGAGTCTGAACAATTGATATAAAGATCAATGTTCAGTTACAAATTAAATACAACTTTTGATACAAGACTTAACTTAGAATCTTAATACAAAATTCTAAGGTTCAACTAATGAATTAACAGAAGCTGAAACTGGAGTCTTGGATTTTGAATATGAGTTCAAGTTGTATTTGCAGTTTTGTGCTTTAGGATGAATTTAGCAGAGTAACAGCTCTTTTCAAATTGTTCAAGTGTCGTATCCCAAAGCTTCAAACTCGCTCCAATTTATAGATGAAGGTGGAGCGTGTTTGATTTGAATTTGATGCGGTGAGATTGCGCCAGCTGTAGATAGTACCTTGATATCCAAATCAGGTAACCTTGTATGCGATCAATCTTGGAGAGAGAGATTTATCCAAATCAGGTAAAGAGTTCGTACAATAGTACAAACGTCACTATTCTGTGGATAAGATTGATTCCATCAGCTTTTGGAATGTCAGAGTATAATTATTGATGCAGAGAATGTTCTCCTGACAAAAACGGCTCTCACTGCTCTTATCAAAGTCTGATATGCATCTTCTGATGAATAAAATTTGCATCCTCTGATGAACCAAATATGCATCTTCTGATGTCTTCAAGTTCTGATCAGAGTTTGCTTTGCCATATCAGAGCTTCCAATGTGCTTTAAATGAATATAAAAATTAACTTGAATATCTGCACACTTGGATTAAATAATTAGTATACCCTATTGTATATTAATACTTTTGTTATCATCAAAACTTAATTGGATCATGTCAGAACCTCTTTTGTTCCAACAGATTATTCAATCTAATATGTGACATTATAGATTGCAAATAATATTTTAGCAATTTTAAGTTTTAAAAACTTCTATCAACCTATTTTAATCAAAAACATTTTCAATTGAATCAAAAGTAACATTATTTAATAAAGTTTTTTAGTCTAATCTTATTTTTTTATTAGAGTTAACTCTATCCTAAAAAATATTCATATAAACTAACATATATATAGTCAAAATAAATAATTTGGTGCCCCTAAAAATCCGATGCCCTGTATCACCGCTCCTCCCAAACACCCTTTAGAATTCATGGTTTCGTGATTTCTCTTACACTTTCTTTGAAATTAATTATTTGATTTCACACTTCATTGTTTTTATAAATAGGCTTCTCGTTGATGTTTTTGCAAATTTTTAATTTTATTTACGAGAATAAGTATATTAATATATGATATTTTATATTGATTACTAACGGATACAATTTTTTCCTTCAACACAATTTTTTTTGAAATGATTCATATTTGTTTACGGTAAAAATGATTCATTTTCTAAAAAATATATTAATTGTAACATTCATTTAAAGGACACTAATTTAGGCACCACGCATACCAACAATCATTTGCAACAACCCTAACAAATATATTAGGGTTAAAAATAATTTTGGTCCCTGCAAATATATTCATTTTTTTGTTTTCGGTTCTTGTAAATATATAATTTTTATTTTAGTCCTGATGTTTTGTTTTAGTTCCTATCAAAATATATTCATCATGAAATTAGTCCTTGTAATATTCATTTTAGTCCTTCTTTTTAAGGGATTAAAATCAAACATTCTTCTATTTTAAAAGGGTTAAATATATTTTTGGTTCATGTAAATATCTCAACTTTTCTTTTTAGTTTCTATAAATTATTTTATCAACTATTAGTCTCTCAAATATTTTCTATCACAACTTTTGGTCCCTACTTTTTATTCAACCCATGTATTATAAAAAATACAAATATTTTAACATGGACTAAAATGCTTGATATTTGTTGGGAGCATTTGAATATTTAAACCTATTAATAATAAGAAAAATTGAAAAAAGGGTTGACATCAAGCAAAACCTCTAAACATAATTAACAATATTAATTCCTAAGACTATATATAAAGTGAAATCTATCACAAAAGAAATCATCAACATTGATAAATTTACGTATAATCATAAATAGGGAGAATGTATATTTTTTTTAGGGTTAAATAAGTTTTTTTTTGTTTGCACCACCGGTTTAATCTAGTTCGAGGGTCAGTTCTGGCATCAAGTGGTTTCAGCCCCCTCCCGATCGCAGTTGCGCGGAGGATCGAACCGCGATCATTCCTACCAAGTTCAACTCCAATCACCACTGAACTAACTAACAATTGGTGAGTTAAATAAGTTTTTGTTTTCTATACCGTGCTTGATTTGTAATAATAGCTTATTTCAGTTACCAAATTTAATCCCTATGTTTGTTTTATGGAAGGAAAGTTAATGTGGACACGCTATAACATTCACTGACTTTGAAACACCTTTTTATGCAACATATGTAAATTGTTGCCTAAAAATCGATTTGGCAAAGTTTTTATCCGTTACCAATAGAAAATAATCAGGGAGACTAAATTTGGTAATGGTAGTAAACTATAGGGTTTTTAAAAGTATTTCTTGAAATGTAGAGACCATTGTTTAAGAACGAGTAAAATGTAGGGACCAAAAACATCTTTAACCAGTTCCACCTCTTGTGTCACGTCAGTTTTCTGTCTAAAAAACAAACAAGCGACTAAATTTGCTAAAGAGAGTAAACCATAGGTATTTAAAAGCATCCTTTGTGCAAGACAAGGTTGTTATGCTTCTTGATGCTCTGACCCAAGGTTGTGAAAACCGTACCAGACCGGCCGGTTCGACCGGTTGAACCGGGAACCGGACCTGCATCCGGTTAGGGATGTCAACGGGGTAGGGAATGTGCGGAGGCTGTTTCCCCGCCCCGCTCCCCAAACTTTTCCCCGTCCCCGATCCCCGCCGTGGGGGAAAATTTCCCTCCATTCCCATCCCCACGGATCCCCACAGTATCCACGGAGCTCCACAAACATAAAAAATTAACAAAATTGCTATACATTTTAATCAAAAGCACGACACTAATATCTTTTTTCTTCCTATCTACTTACAATATATTAAAAGAAACTTATGTTAAAAAATCAAATTTGTCCTTGACACTTTTAACGGTATTCCAAGTTTTATGCCTTTAAATGTAATTTTAACTTTAACAAGATAAGTATAAAATCAATTTACCATAAAAATAGCAATGAAAACTACATCTCAAAACTAATAAAAAAATTTCAAAATAAAAATACGAAAAAAATAGATAAGTATGAAATAAATCAAATTGAACAAAAAAAGGCATAAACATAAAAATAAAAATAAAAATGTACAAAAAAGAAAAAGAAAAATAGATAAGCATGAAATAAATAAAATCTACTTACACTATATTAAAAGAAGCTACTATTAAAAATCCAAATTGGTCTTTATTACTTTTAACGGTTTCCAAGTTTTACGCCTTTAAATGTAATTTTAACTCTAAACTAATAAAAAAAATAGGAAATAAAGATAAGCATAAAAGAAATATTCCCATAAAAATAGCATCAGAAACCACATCTCTAAATAAAATAAAAAAACAAAAATAGGAAAAAAAAGAAGATAAGCATCAACTAAATCTTGCCATAAAAATTTAATTAAAATAAATTTACACATAAAAATATGAACAAATAAATTGGTTATTTATGAGTTTATGCAAAATAACTTATGCAAATAAATAAATTTTTATGTATTATTATAAGTTTTTTTAGATAGTTTATGAAAACAATTTATAAAGATATTATTTTTGTTAGTGAAAACTAATGAATTAACATAAAAGTTTATTTAAAAATTATAACCATAACTATTTTCATAAGCTTAAAAATAAGCCAAATTCAAACAGGCCCAATATATTGAAAGGTATTATTACTAAAAATCCTAATTTGTCATCATCAATTCTTAAAAATATTTAAAATATATTTTTTCGTAATTTTTTTTAATTTAATATATTATTATATAATAGTTAAATTCTACTCAATTTTTATTATAAAAAAATCTACTCTATTTTTGTTTACTCTTATATAAAAAATACAGAAGAAGTGCATTATTGATGAATATATATATTATAATAATTATAGGGTAAATATTTGTCATTATACTTAAAACATCACGGGACAAGTGTTAATCAATAATTTTGTCAAAAAAGAAAAAAAGTGTTGAACACTAATATAAAAAAAATCATACAAGGGACAATTGTTCTAATAAACAAATTTTAATCATACATGAGACAATTTCTTTAATAAAAAAAATTTAATCATACACGGGACAATTGCTTTAATAAAAACAAATTAATCATACACGGGAGAATTGATTTAATAAAAAAATTAATCATACACGGGACAATTGTTTTAATAAAAAAAATTTAATCATACACGAGACAATTGCTTTAATAAAAAAAATTAAATCATACACGGGACAATTGCTTTAATAAAAAAAAAATTAATCATACACGGGACAATTGCTTTAATAAAAAAAAACCATACACGAAACAATTGCTTTAATAAAAAAAGAAATTGAATAGTAAATATTTTTTATTATTAATTATAATTTATTCACAAAAACCATACACGGGACAATTACTTTAATAAATAAATAACTTAATTAAATATATTTTACAAAAAAAAAAGAATGACATAATTTATAATTTAACAATAATTTATAAATAAAAGTCAATAGACCCGTGCTTCGCACGGGTCTCAAAACTAGTTTTTTTTTAAAAAATATACATATTATGTATCTTTCATTTTTTAAAAATAAAAGTACATTTTGCATCAATAACAACAAAATGCAAAATCACTTTCTAATATTTCTTTTTGTCAAAAAAAAAATATCCAATTGAACTTGTTGCCACCATACATTATCATAACCTTTATAACGTATTAATTGTTATTTTTGTATAAAAAAACATATAAAATTATATAATTATATATTATATATATAATTTAAATAATATGGTCGGATTCGGAGAATCCGTGGTGGCGGAGGGACCTTCCCTGTTCCCCGCCCCGAATTATCCACGGGGGAATTTCTCCATCCATCCCTGCAGGAAAAAATATCTGCGACTTTGGATCTCCGTACAGATTATCCCCACGGATAATCCGTTACCAGATACAAATTGACATCCCTACATCTGTTCCGAATCGGCCGCCAAAACGGTCTGTGCATGTGAAAACACATTTAACTTTATTTTTTATTAATAATTTGTAATGTGATTAAAAAAAACATATTTATTTTATTTTATTTTATAAAAGATACTTTAATTTATATTTGTTGTAAATTACCAACAAATTTAAAATAAATAAAGAAAAAAGCAACCAAATTTCTCAATAACTATTTTTTTTAATTTAAATTATACAATAATAAGCTTTTATATGGACTTCAATTTTTAATAGTGTAAAATTATATATATTGTCTAACTTTTAGTTTATTATTATTATTATATATTATTTAAAATATAAAATTATATATTTAATTAAAAACGGTCCGACTCCGGTCCGACCTCAGTCTGACCATTGAACCTTGAACCGGTAAACTCACTGGTTCGATGACCGGTCCGGTTCTGACAACCTTTGCTCTGACCTCCAATACTCTACCTGTAACAATCCGTTTAATTATTATTTACTTAATTAATTGCGTGTTTGTTGTGTGTGATTATTAATTGATTTAAACATTCGTATCCTAGGAAACGAAGGAAACAAATTTTGTCACCTAGAAGACGAAATTATGTTAAAACATAGTAGGCTTGCATTGTCGCGCACATCTGGGCACAAAACACGCAATTTCGTCTCGTAGTTACCGAAACGCCAATTTTTTAAAATTTTGTCACCTAGAAGACGAAATTGTGTGTTTTGTCACCTAGAAGACGAAATTTTGGTTAAAAGTAGTAGGCCTGCCTTGTCGTGCACATCTGGGCACAAAACACACAATTTTGTCACCTAGAAGACGAAATTGTGTGTTTTGTCACCTAGAAGACGAAATTGTGTTTTTGTCACCTAAAAGACGAAATTTTGTGTTTTGTCACCTAGAATACGAAATTTTGGTTTTTTGCAATTTCGTTTCCTACGTGATGATAATTTTTCAACTGTAATTTAGGGGTATTTTGGGATTTTAGGGGGGCCTGATAGCAACCCAAGAGCGTAAATAGCAATTTTCTTAGATTTCATATTTTGGGTTAAATAGGTTATTGGGCCTTAAGAATAGTTTTATGGGTTGTGCCATATAATGAAAGAAGTGGGGGTGTGGATAGGAAATTGGTAGATAAATTAGGTTAAGTGATGAAAAATAGAAAGAGCAAATCATAAACTCTTAGGAAGATTTGTCAAAAAAAAAAAAACTCTTACGAAGAATATAAGAGGTAGAGAGAGAAGAGAACAAGAAAAGGGTAGAAGAGAAAGAGCAAAGAAGAGGAAGAAAAACCATAGATAGATTGAAACTAAAGAGTGAAGTGCTAGAGAATCCATTTTAACAAAGGTACATTACAAGAAATTTGATATTTGACGGCAATTTTTTTTGTTAAAAGTTGTTACAAGTTACCGACAAAATTACCCTTGTAACAATTTTTAACAAAAAAATCGCTACCAAAAATTATATTTCTTGTAGTGGTATGAGGGTAGATTTTGTGATTCTAGAGTTGATTAAATGTGAGGGGAGAAATACTTTCTCCATCCCAATCTCTCAATATTGAAGGTTTTGTGATGCTTTATGAAATGATAAGAGATTATAAATGTTTATTTATGTTTGATAAATGATTTGCCATGAGAAAAATGACTACTTTGTATGTTGCCGTTGAAGTCTATACTCTATACATGAGTTGATTTAAAAGTGTTAATTGAAATTTTATTTATTTTTTTTTTGGTCAGGTTAATTGAAAATTTTTAAGGGACTAAAAGTAAAAGAAAAATTTTAGAGCGACTAAAACAAAAAAATGATATATTTATAGGAATCAAAAACATATTTAACACATTCTATTATATTATGTCCACACTATATTTTCTCACACTATCTTCAACCTCAATATTTTCTACCAAACAAATTTTCAGAAACTAAAAAAACTCGAAAACTTCACTCAAATTGTTTCATCTCAAACAACACAATCTTTACAATGTGATGAAACCCAATCTTCTAACTCGGATATCACTTCTTTCTTCCCTCAATTTTTCTTCATGACTCTTGTTCCTAATCCTTTTTTTATTCATCAATAAAATCATGGAATTGATTATTTATATATACGTTCAATTTTACTGGTTTTGTTTATAAAGTTATAATCTTTTATGGATAGATAAAATAAAAAATAATTATTAGTTTGTAACCCATCAAAATGAAAATAAAAGAAGACAATCTAATAATAAATATTTTATAGTGCATTAATTTATTTCATTACTAACGGATTAGCTCACAAAGCCATAATTGTAAGGTCCATAAAATTACAAAAAGAAAGATTAAAAAAATACAATTATAATATATATGCAGGGGTCAGAGTTCGAACCCTGATTATTCCACTTGGAAAGTCACTATACTACTTGACAAAAAAAATAAATACAATTATATAGTGAAAATAAAAAACTAAATGGAAACTCATGGTATTTTCTACCATAAAGTATATCGCACAGATGTATTTTCTTAGTACATGAGCAAATTATTCTCTACTCTAGTGTTGGTTCCTTTGATAAAATACAGTTGTGGTCAATGCACCTCCATACATAATGAACATCGGGTTTACGAATTTTTGGGCAATCGTCATCGGTATCACATTTCAGTGCTGTAAATTAAGAAAAACCATAATAAAATAATGTTACTAAATATAGATAAAAAATTGTGCATGAACTACAAACAAAAAGAAGAAAATATGAAAACGATTTAAAAAGGTTTACCATCAACGCTCTTTGAAACAAGTAATAGGGAAAGAAATAAAAGCACCACATAAACAAACTTGATGATTTTAACCATATTTTTATTTCTTTGAACTCAAATGAATATGATTTAATCTCTTTATGGTGTATGATGTTAATGTTAAACTAAAAAAAGTAAATATTTATAATGGTTCAGTAGCTGTAAAAATACTTTATGGCCATTATTAAATATCTCTTAAGTAGATTAAAGTATTGTCTTTGCCCCTTTAGCACAAATAGTATAGGGGTAACGTAAAATCATGCTAATTAATTTTTTTTTTTTTAATTCGGTTTCCGGCCTAAGGACCGACTAATCCGAGGAGACCAATTCCACCATCCACATGTGGGGGGCCCGTTTAAAGCTAGAGTTTTTTTACTTCGTATGGGCTAGCCCACCAAAAATGATACTAGAGGAAATCGAATCTGAAACCTTAAGAGGAGCAAACTCGGAGGACGCAAGCCAACACCACTAGACTAACCAAGTGGGTTAAATCATGCTAATTATTATATTCATTAGATTTTAATTAAATTTTAAGCTATAATTAATGATATAAAAGGAAAACCTAAAAACAAAACAATAGTTGGTTGACAAAATTTGTATAAGTAGCAAAATTTGAATTGAAACAATAGGTGTCTATATATTAATATGTGTCTATACATTTTGAAAAACTTCTTTATACACCACATTTAAAGTTACATTAGTATCTTCTTCATAATTATTGGTTAACAATATTTTTAACTCATGCCTTTAAATAACTCTTGAAATGACAACATAAGATTTACCACGAGAAAAAACTAATATTGGAACATAAGTTTTTGTATAATAAATATCATTGGAAGAATGTGAGTTGAATAAATTACGTCATTACCAAATTTTTCATTTATATTCATTCGAAACATATTGGGGCATAGATAAACCAACTTAAACCATACTTCAAATTGAATCTGATAAAAATCACACAAAGCATACCAATCTTTAGTAAATTTTATTTTACCTCTTTTCTTACCATCACTACAAAAATTGATGTTTATTTAGATAAATAAAAAAAACGTGATGATGCATTTGGGTACCAAAATCATCAGTAAATAGTCATGACAACCGTACAACACCATATATATACACAAAAAATGAACAAAAGATTATTATAGTAAAAACACTAACTATTTCAAACTCAAAACAATAAAATACACAAAAAAAAAAAACTTACATGATGGAAAACGCCAATTAAATGCTCACTCAATAATCAAGGGTTGACATCAAGCAAAACCTCTAAACATTTTTCTTGGTAAACAAAAAAGTTGAATTATAAGAAGTACAAAGTGTACCCAACTCTTACAAATCTGACAGATACCACTATATGCTAATAATTCATTTTAAAGGATCCTTATACCAATTTGAAAATAAACAAGAAGACAGGCTATCTATTTTACCTATATAAACCAAAACCAATAAATATAAATAATCTTCCCTTCTATTGCTTTCAAATGATCAATAGCATCTCCTCTAAAAACAATGTTATTGCGCGCTTGCCTAAAACACCAAATAGTTGCCAACAAAATTATACGAGGAGCCTTGGCAAATTTATTGTTTTTCAACAAGGCACCAAAAGAAGAAAAATGTTCTCCCCGCCCCAAAGGGGCGGAGCCCTTGGGTACGAATAATTTTTAAATTACATATTTATGTGCACTGAGAGTGCAGGTTCAACTGTGTTGAACATTTTCAACACCTCTCTCCTCCATGTCACTTCCAACACCTTGATGCAATGGTTTTGCTATGTTGAAGGGACTTTCAACACCCTCTCAACATGACCATTGTAAATGGTCTAATGTGTAGAGAAATTTTTAAAATGGGTCCCACAAGTTAATAAATATAAGAAAAAAAATGGGCCAAATAAGTGTAGCAACGTTACTGCTTCTAGCTACGTGGTTGCAAGTAGACACTCAATGGACAAATGTTGCTAGGGAAAAGTGTAGGAACTTGCAAGTAGGAACCGATAATGATGCTCTTAGATGAAAGAAAGATGGTGACTGTATCTTGGAAGAAAATTTGCAGGCCCTTCCCTCAAGGAGGTTTGAATATCATATCTTTGATTAGCTTGAATAAGGCAACTAATTTAAAATTGTATTGAGAGCTTCCCAATTCTCAAAAATCTTGGACTAAGCTTCTTAAGGATAGAGTCATCAAGAATAATAAAATAATTCAGCATCACATCTATTCTTCTCTATGGAGTAGCATTAAAGATGAATATTCTGTCATTAAAGATAATTCAGTTTGGTTACTTGGAGACGGTAAGGACATCAATTTCTGGAATGATTGTTGGTGTGGTCCCCCTTTTTCCGAGCTTCTCAGTGTTCCAATCCATATTAAACACTGACTTTCCTCTACTGTCAGTGATTATATTGTGAATGTTCATTGGAAGTTTCCCCCTCAGATG
Source organism: Trifolium repens (assembly GCA_030408175.1). NCBI lineage: Eukaryota > Viridiplantae > Streptophyta > Magnoliopsida > Fabales > Fabaceae > Trifolium > Trifolium repens. The sequence goes on from CP125844.1 coordinate 40,463,489, forward strand.
CTGCAAGGCTTCAACTTTCTAGCTCACTTTAATCAGCAAGTCACTATCCCTTTGGAATTTTCTCAAGATAAGCTTATTTGGAAGCATGCAGATTCTGGAGAATTAATGCTGAAAGATGCTTATCATTTTTTATCTTCCTCAGTATCAAGAATTATCTTAGACAAATTTAATTTGGAGTCTAGATATTCCTCCATCAAAATCTATTTTGGTTTGGAGATTAATGCATGAGAATCTTCCAACTGGTGAGAGGTTGTTCCATTCCATCTATGTGTAATCTCTGCTCGCATCATGTTGAATCCACCTTCCACATCTTCTTTGAATGGCCATTTGCTATCAACATTTGGTCTTTGTTTGCCGGTTGCCTGAATTTGACTCTGCAATTCAACTCCATGGATGATATATGGAAGCTTTGTGATAGGGCTTGGTCTCCACAGTGCAAAGTCGTTATCATAGTTGCTTTGGTCAATATTATCAATTATATTTGGTTTCCTCGTAATCAAGCTAGATTCAATAACAATCACCTCTCTTGGAGATCAACCATATCAATGATTATTGCTAGGGCTTCCTTGTATGGTAATGGTACTTGTAAGGCCTCTAATAATTCTATTAGAGACTTTTCAATTCTTAAATTGTTCAAAGTTAATACTTATCATCCCATTGCTCCAGTGATTAAAGAAGTCATTTGGAATCCCTCTTTGGTTAACTGGATCAAATGTAATATAGATGGAGCCTCAAGAGGCAATCCTGGCTTGTCCTCTTGTGCTGGTGTTTTTAGAAATCATGCTGCTGATGTTCTCTACTGTTTTGTTGAGCCTTTAGGCGTTGCTTCTTCTTTTTATGCTAAGCTCTGTGGAGCAATGAGGGTTGTTGAATTGGCCCACCAAAGGAATTACACCAACCTTTGGATTGAAACAGATTTAGCTCTGGTAGTATTAGCCTTCAAAAACATTGATAAGCATAAGGTTATTTGGTCCTTAAGAAACAAGTGGAAAAATGCACAGGTCATGCTTAAACAGTTAAACTACACAGTCTCTCATACTTTTAGAGAAGGGAATGAAGTGGCAGACATGCTTGCTAATCACGGGCTCTCTTTGAATGCTTTTTGTTTTTGGCGTGATACTCTTTCATTTCTTAGACCTTTTTTTTGGAACAAAAGTGGTTTTGACATGACCTAATTACGGTTTGATGATAACAATAGTATTAATATACAATAGAGTTCACTGATAATTTACTCTAAGTGTGCAGGTATATATGTTAAAATTTCATATACACTAATGAGTACTTGAGAAGCTCTGAAATGCAACTTAATAAATGGATGAGAAGATGACTCTAGCAAGTTCTGATATCAAGCACAAGAAGATGCAACCATCAGACGCTTCAAGTCAAAGCGTATCAGAAGCTCTCCAATCAAAAGCTGTGTTGAAGACACAAGATTCTGATAAGGGTAGTTATAGCCGTTTAGTCAGAAGAACATTCACTGCTCCTTATGATTGGAATTCATCATCTTCTGACAAAATTTGAAATGGAAGATCAACATAGTACATCAACCTTATCATCAGTGATAATGACGTTAGTACTATTGTACGAACCATTACCTGATATGGGCGAATCTTCTCTCACAAGAATGGAATTTTACAAACGTTACTTGATTTGGTTAAAATACCATATGAAGGAAATTGTATGATCTCCAGCTGGGTATTCTCACTGCAACGGTATCAATTCATACGCTCCACCCTCGCCTATAAATAGGAAGATGAATTGAAGTTTTTGTATAACACAATTGAACGATTTAAAAAGAGCTATTACTCTGCCAAAATCATCTAAGCACAAAAACACTTGAAATATAACATGAACTCATTTGAATATTCAAGACATTTGTCTCAACTTCTGATCATCTCAGTAGTTGAACCTTAGTATTCTTTTGTTAGGATTCTAAGTTAGTCTTGTTAAGAGTTGTATTTGTTTTTCTTTGAACATTGATATTTGTATCAAGTGTTCATATACTTTGTTATTACTTTGTAAGTTGTAAGAAGTCTCTTGCTTGTGTGCTTGAGCATATGAAGTCTCTTGTAAGAATTTACTTGAGCATTGGAAGTCTCTTGCTGTGTGATTGAGCAAATTGTAATCTTTTGTGATTATAGTGAACTCCCTTGGAAGTGCAAGGGGACTGGACGTACTCTAGGATTGTGAGAATAACCAGTATAAATCTCTGTGTCTATCTATCTTTCTATGTTGTGTGTGTTGATTGTGTTATTTTATCCGCTGCATATTCTGATAAGTTGTGAAACTTAAAAGAAATTTTTAAAACTAACAAAACACAATTCAACCCCCCTCCCCCCCTTCCTGTCCAGACCAATTATCCAGTCAATCGGTGGATCGGTCCAATTTTTAAACTATTAAGTATTACCTTTAACTTTTGTGTTTATTTTGAATTTATTCTAAATTTTATACCAACTTATATGTGATAAAATGTAAACATATACTAATTTCTTTGACCAAAATCTTTTACGGAAAACTATTACTTAATATATTGTACTTAGCATGTGCTTGCACACTAGTTGGGATAAATAGAGATTTAGAGGATCCAAATCCTATTTTCTATGATTGTGTATGTTTAAATTTGAAACAAACATTGAACAGATTTCTACGTATTTACACCGATATGCACATAACACACCAACCCCAGATAGAATTGCATGTGTAAGAGCTTCCACAATGGAGCTACTCATTTTTTATAGTACTTAACTGTGTCCCACATGTGGCGTCGGCCGCCCGTAGAAATAATATAGGTATTATTGCTTATTGTAGCACCGGTACTTATTAATTACTCATTTGTGTTTTGCTCCGATGAAAATTATTCTTATTAAGTATTGATTTTTGAAAAATATTAAACCATAGTCAAGAGAACTTAGACTCACCTACTAACTAGGGTCAAAGATAGCTTAACTAAAGTTAGTTTTAGCTTGTATCAATTAGTTAGAATTCTACAAGTTTGTTACAGAGCTAGTAATATACACATACTTGTAATTACTGTTTTATTATCAATAAACAATTTCCATTCTCTAGTTTGTGTTTTCATATGGATTTCTCTGATACTTTGATGGTATCTGAGCGGGTTCATCCCGTTCTGCTTCCGCGGTTATAGAAAGTTCTAGAAACCTTTTCCGATCCAGTTTCTCCGATCAATTTTTGTTGTTCATCTTTCGTTTTGCTTTTCTACAAATCTTGTGTTTTTCATTTCTCTGATTCGAATCGTGATGGCGAAAGGTCAAGGAAGTCAGAATCAAGATCAGGCACAATCCCTAGATCCTTATTATGTACATCCATCGGAAAATCCAACCACCGTCTGTGTCACACCGGCACTGAACGGAGAGAATTACCATGGTTGGGCGTTGAAGATGCGAAGAGCACTTGCAACAAAGAACAAATTCAAATTTGTTGATGGATCGATTGAAGTTCCAAGAGAAGATGATTTGAATTTTGCAGCTTGGGAGCGATGTAACAACCTTGTGCATTCTTGGTTAATAAATTCAATTACCCCTTCAATTGCAGAGAGTGTGATCTTCATCGAACATGCTATTGATGTGTGGAACGATCTGAAGGATCGATTCATGCGAGGTGATAGGATTCGAGTAGCGCAACTTCATCAAGAAATTGCCAACCTCAAACAAGGTAATTGAAAAATTTCTGAGTATTTTACAGAATTGAGATCACTTTGGGAAGAATTAGAACAGTATAGGCCTTTACCACGTTGTAACTGTCCAATTCCTTGCACATGTGTTGCAATGCGAAATAGTAGATCCTTTAAGCTAGAGGACAGAATTATACAATTCTTGATTGGATTAAATGATGAATATCAAGGTGTAGCTTCACAGGTTCTCTTAATGGAACCTATGCCTGTGATCAACAAGGTTTTCTCGATGGTGATGCAACAGGAAAGAAAATTGTCATATGGATTAAATTTGAGTGCTAGTGATGATTCAAATGCACTTGTCAATGCAGTAGAGGGATCAAAGTCCTATGGAAGAGGCAGAGGAAGAGGTAATGGTAATAGCTTTCAAGGTAGAGGAATAAATAGCAATGGATTTCAAGGTAGAGGCAAAGGCAATGGAAAAGAATGTACCTATTGTGGCAAGGGAGGACACATTGTTGAAGACTGTTATAGGAAGAATGGTTTTCCACCGAATTGGGGGCGTGGTGGTGGATAGAACCATGGATATGCTAATCACATTGATGCTGAAGAGCATGAAGAGAAGTTAGTCAATAATGCAGGAAGTAACAATACTGCGGGCATGAATGAAGCAGATGGAAGAGTTTCACTCACTAAGGAGCAGTATAGTGGGTTGATTGCACTCCTCGAAAAGAGCAATATGGAGGCAAAGTGTTCTGCAATTGTAGCAAAAGCATCTGGATTTGTCAATGCTGGAGGTAATAATTTTTTAGCATCAAATGGATTAAAGAAAGTAAATTCTAAATGGATTCTAGACACAGGAGCTACACATCATGTATGTTATTCTTTAGAATGGTTTATAACATATAATCAGATAGATGTTATGGAGGTAACATTACCCAATGGTAGTTCAGTACAATCTAAAATTCATGGAAGGGTGCAGTTAAATGATGAGTTAATAGTAGACAATGTTCTGTATGTACCTGAGTTTGCAGTGAACCTATTGTCTATCTCAAAGTTATGTTCAGAGATGTTTGTTTCATTAATTTTCCATCATGATCATTGCCTTATACAGGGAAAGACAAATATGAGGAGGATTGGTTTAGCTAAGCAGGAAGCTGGACTATACTATCTTGAAGCAAATAGGAGAGAATCAGGTTATGCTAATAGTTTAGCAATTTACAATAAAGATTCTGTATCTACTGCAGTACTTTGGCATTTAAGATTAGGACATCTTTCTTTTGATAGAATGAAATGTTTAAATAAGCAGTACTCATATATCCCTAGTGCATCACATAGTGCTTGTTATATTTGTCATTTATCTAGACAAAAGAAACCGCCATTTCCTATTAGTAACAATAATGCAAATGAGTTGTTTGAATTGATACATGTTGACATATGGGGACCCTTTTCTACTATTTCTGTTCATGGTTTTAGATACTTTCTAACCATTTTGGATGATCATAGTAGACATGTATGGACTGTAATGTTGAAACTTAAGTCTGAAGTTGGGGACAAAATAAAAGGTTTTGTAAACATGGTTGAAACTCAATTTGGTAGAAAAGTCAAGAGGATAAGGAGTGATAATGGTTTGGAATTCTTTCTTAATGAATTCTACTCTGCTAAAGGAATTCTACATGAAAGAAGTTGTGTGTACACACCACAACAAAATGGGAGAATTGAACGAAGGCATCAACACATATTAAACATTAGTAGAGCACTCATGTTTCAGTCTAAGTTGCCAAAGAAGTATTGGTCCTATGCTGTTTTGCACTCTGTCTATCTAATGAATCGCATTCCTACTAAGTTGTTAGATAATAAGTCCTCTTATGAGATTCTATATGGTAAGCCTCCTAATTTGAGCACCTTACGAGTATTTGGTTGTCTATGTTATGCTTCTACATTGCCTGTCCACAGATTGAAGTTTGATGCTAGAGCGCACAAGTGTGCATTTCTTGGTTTTAAGCTAGGAGTTAAAGGATATGTCTTACTTGACATTAACTCACATGAGATTTTAGTTTCCCGAAATGTTCATTTCTATGATTTAGAATTACCCTCACACAATACTACTACTACACCTTGTATATATGTTGATCACACCGACAATACACACTTCAAAACTACTCCATCTCCCTTAATTTCTGACACTGAACCAGATTCTGCTATTGATACAGTCTCTGTAGCCTCCGATCATGAATCAAATTCTTATAATGAAACTTCACAATCACCCTCATTATCTCCCACATCTAACACTACACAACCTGTGTCATCCACCATCTCACCTTCACCTTCATTAAGAAGATCCACTAGAGTTGTCAATAAACCAACTCATCTGAATGATTATGTTTGTACCTCCTTACACTCCTCCTCACATCCTATAACTGCCTATCTCTCCTATTCCAATCTATCACCGTCCCATAGAGCTTATGCTCTCTCTTTGACCAGTGAAACTGAACCTTCTTCCTATGCCAAAGCTTGTGTTGATCCTCAATGGGTTGAGGCTATGCAGCTAGAGATTACAGCTCCGAATAACAACAAAACTTGGGAGTTTGTTGACTTACCTCTTGGAGCAAAATCAATTGGTAGCAAGTGGGTTTACAAGATAAAAAGGCATGCTGATGGGTCAATTGAACGCTTCAAGGCACGTCTAGTTGCTCAAGGTTTCAATCAAACAGAGGGCTTAGACTATTTTGAAACATTTTCACCCGTTGCTAAAATGTCCACCATCAGAACATTGATTGCTTTAGCCTCTATACATGGTTGGTTCCTCCACCAGCTGGATGTCAATAACGCATTTCTCCATGGAGATTTGCATGAAGCAGTATACATGAAAGTACCTCAAGGTATAACTCCTCCTAGACACGGTCAAGTTTGCAAGCTCTTGAAGTCCTTGTATGGGCTCAAGCAGGCAAGTAGGCAATGGTTTGAGAAGCTCAGTGCCTTCTTGCTTTCATATGGATTTACACAAGGTCAAGCTGATCACACCCTTTTTGTCAAGACTGATGAAGGCTCTTTTACGGCTCTACTTGTGTACGTAGATGATATAATAGTTGTAGGTACCTCACTTTCTGCTATTGAAGTGTTGAAACAGGCTCTTGACAATACTTTTCGTATCAAGGATCTTGGCCAGCTTAAATTCTTTTTGGGGCTGGAAGTTGCTCACTCTCCAAAAGGGATTTCCTTATGTCAACGGAAGTACTGTCTTGAATTGCTTGAAGATTCTGGCCTTACAGGCTGCAAACCTGCCTCTACACCTATGGACCCTGCCATCAGGTTGCATCAAGATGATGGACCCTGCCATCAGGCTCTGTTTACACTAATTGGCCGGTTATTATACTTAACAACTACTCGTCCCGACATTGCCTTTGCGACACAATAACCCAGCCAATTCATGGCTTCTCCCACTGAAGCTCACCACAAGGCTGCTTTGAGAGTTCTTCGGTACCTTAAACAATCACCTGGCAGAGGTATTTTTTTTCCTCGAAATTCTGACTTGCAGATTTTGGGTTTTAGTGATGTCGATTGGGGTGGTTGTATCGATACAAGACGGTCCATTACAGGGTATTGTTTTTTCATTGGTAATTCCCTTGTGTCCTGGAAATATAAGAAACAACAAACTGTTTCTTGCTCTTCTGCAGAGGCAGAATATCGCGCTCTTGCTTATGTAACTCGAGAACTGCAGTGGCTTTGCTTCTTGTTGCGTGACTTGTTGCAAGCTCCATCCAAACTACCAGCTTTGTTCTGTGATAGCCAGAGTGCATTGCACATCGCTGCCAACCCTGTGTTTCACGAGCGTACCAAGCATCTTGACATTGATTGTCATTTGGTTCGTGAAAAGGTTCAAGCTGGTCTGATGCAGTTACTTCCCGTAGTCTCTCACAATCAAACTGCTGACATCTTCACTAAAGCCTCTCATCCACGACACTTCCATGACTTTGTGCTCAAGCTTGGAATGGTGGATATCTACCACCCTCCAGCTTGTGGGGGGGTATTAAACCATAGTCAAGAGAACTTAGACTCACCTACTAACTAGGGTCAAAGATAGCTTAACTAAAGTTAGTTTTAGCTTGTATCAATTAGTTAGAATTCTACAAGTTTGTTACAGAGCTAGTAATATACACATACTTGTAATTACTGTTTTATTATCAATAAACAATTTCCATTCTCTAGTTTGTGTTTTCATATGGATTTCTCTGATACTTTGAAAAAATAGATACCACTATTAGAGATGATCTAATTGCAGCAAGATTAAAGTTGATATTCAATTTCAAACACATGTTGGACGGGATTTTTGATTGTTGTAATAGTCATTTTTTATGCCACTCTTCTTCTTCTTCTAAATGGATCCGTAGAAATAATATAGGTATTATTGCTTATTGTAGCATCAATATTTATTAATTACTCATTTGTGTTTTGCTCCAATGAAAATTATTCTTATTAAGTATTGATTTTTAAAAAATAAATACCATTATTAGAGATGATATAATTGCAGCAAAATTAAAGTTGATATTCAATTTCAAACACATGTTGGACGGGATCTTTGATTCGTCGTAATAGTCATTTTTTATGTCACACAAGTATTTAATTTTAGTGACTATACTAGCTACTTTTACAATGTTTGCATCTACAGGCTCCTCATCATTTTCCTTCAACAATTTTCTACCAATTTCAACTGGTGTTGCATATTGAACCTTTTCAAAATCTCTTGCATACTTTCTCTTATGCACAAGCGCTCATTCTATTTAATTTGAATCATGATCTCAATTTCAAGATATATGATAAGACCACCAAGTCATACATCTCAAAGTTCTTCATGATACATTCCTTAAACCATTCAATTTCTATCGGGTCGCTCCAAATAACAATCATGTCATCTACATATAAGCACACAATTAACTTCATTAATTTACAGAGTTTCAGAAGTATATATATACCATACTCATTAATACCGATACATCCCACAAATTCTGATTGAGAAGGAAACCATCAAACTTCTTATTCCATGGTCTAGGTTCCTACTTGAGGCCATGCATAGTCTTTTTCAGCTTGAACACGTAGCCTATCTTTCCCTTTAATTCAAAACCAACTTGTAGACAGGGGCCGTACGTCCCCGAGTATTTAGAAGTCCCAAGCAAATAATAAAAATGGGCCCTAATAAAAATATAATTTTTTTATAAAAAAGAATAATATATTTAAATTGTAAACAATTTCAATAACATTAAAAATAATTATTCATCCTTGTGAGTTGTGACTAACAAAAAAAAGATCATATTGTAATGAATACATCAAAATACCTTTTAGCAACTTAAAACAAGTCTCCCTTCTAGCATTTTTTTGTTGTCGTTAGTATGCTTTTTCTTTGTAAACTTATATTATCATACTGGGCCTTCTAATTACTACTTAAACACCCCCTCAATATAACTACCTAATTTTTTTTTTTGTATTGATAAACAATTCATGAACAAACAATTAATATATTGTTAAATAATTACACATGAATAAAAGGTAGACGAACAACAAGTTGCACCGCTAAACTTTTTTCTATAGCAAAACCTAATCTTTGAAAAACTACATTCATACAGTTAGGCGACACAACATTACTATGCATGAGCTTTTGAATTCTTTTCAAAAGATTTACAGCCTCTGGTGCTAAAAAACCAAAAGTGTCGTCGAATGCAAATGGTATAAAAACGTGTTGATTGTCAGAATACGCTTTCTCATGTTTTTCCATTTTGTTTAAAGCAACTTTGAGAGTTTCCCATCCCACAATAAAATATCTGACCCCTAGTCCAACAAGTGGGAAAACTCCAGTAAAATCCACACAAGCATGTTTCCCACCTACCCATCCATACACCAGAACATCAGCTGGACGAAGTGCCGATCTTCCTTCTTGTGTGTCAGTCAAGAAGTTCACTGGTGTCTCTTTCTTCACAGAAATTCCTGCACGCCTAAAAATATCAAAAAGCACATCTCTGACCAGGTCATGCCTATATTTGAAGCCTGGGAGCTCCATACAATGAGTTGCATGCTCCCTCGAAAGTGTCGAGGCACGCTTTACGATAAACAGGACGAACCTCATCCTTAGGATATAACGGAATCATGAGGTGATACCTAAGGATGGTACGATACTCAACGGGGGACATATGTTGCCCTAACCCATCAATGAGAATAGCGAGGAGAAAATCCTGAGCACGTTCCGCTTTCAAATACCCAAAAACTGCATTTTCTCTTATGGTCATATTAAAATCAACTTCCATATCCTTATCAATCTTACCAAAAAGGACACTCGCCAAAACATGTTAGGGGACGGTATCCTTACTAACAATTAACTAAATAAAATTTTTTTGAGGCCCATTTATTTGGAGTCCCTGCCTACCCTTCCCAAAACCGGGCCCTGCTTGTAACATAACCATGTTTGAATATTTTGAGTTTCTTTATAGCTTAGGTTTTGAGTTAATGAATTTAGTCATCATGCCACATATGCACAATTTTTATGTCAGTATGCGCATTGTGTTTATCTGTTTGCCACCTATGTTGGAACAAAGTGGGTCTGACATAATTCTCTATAGTTTTGATGATAACAAGGTATTAAAATTGCAATTGGTATTACTAATGATTGTTCTAGTGTGCAGAATTATAACTTAAAATTCATTAAGAAGCACTATGAACAAAAGCAGAGAAGCCAAGCTAAGAAGCTCTGAGAGGTGATCATCAGAAGCTGAAAATTCAAGTTCTGAAGTTAGTAGCTCTGAGGAAAAACAACAGACTCTGAAAGGTTTCAGAAGTTGAAGACCATCATAATCTATAACCCAGACTCTGAAGCAAAAGGAATTTACGTCACTCAAGAACTGACAAGACCAGAATCAATGATTGAAGAATTATCCATTTAAGATCTCTGTCATATCCATTGGAAGGAATATTCGTTGGTACAACGTTAACCTTATCCATAAGTGGAGCGTAATTGAGGATTGTACTATCATACTATTATTACTCAAAATGGTTGAGTGATAATTCAAATGCACAAGGTAGTGGAATTGGATTTCTTTCTATAGAAGGCAATTACAGCTATCAATTATGTACAATTATTCCAGCAGGCTCATTATCTCTCTACAACGGTCATTCCTATTCCCTTTGATATAAATAGAAGACTCAAATGAAAGAAATGACTATTGTTCTATTATTACGCTAAGACTCTGAAAGCTCTGACAACCTAAGATTGTATTATGTCATTCAAAGTCTTAAAGCAATTTGCGTTGTATTTTGTAAACACCTCTGATAGTATATCAAGTGTGCGTTAAACATTCATTCTTACTTTTAAGTTTGTTTGAGAAGTCTCTTGTTAAGTGTAACTTGAGCAACTAAGAAGTCTCTTGCTAGTGAGCTTGAGCATTTGTAATCTTGTGAAGATTATAGTGAAACGCCCTTGGAAGTGGAAGGGGACTGGACGTACTCTCAACTTGTGAGAGGAACCAGTATAAATCTTGTGTCTCTCTTTCTCTCTCTCTGTTCTGTGTTTGTTTTGTGTTTAATCCGCTGCTAATTAGTTTTCACTTAAGAAAAAGTTTTAAATTCTAAAACACAATTCAACCCCCCCCCCCCTTCTTGTGCTTTTCCACCTTCAATTGATATCAAGAGCTTGGTCTGTTGCCTAACTCATTTAACCGTGTCACAGTAAAAATCCAAAGGAAAAACAATGACTGACGCTGCTGGAAATAGTGGAGCAAAGAAACACACTGAGATACCCTTTGATTATGACACAACAAATGAAAGGAAGTCTTCTGACAAGGTTCCTTTTTTCAATGGGAATGCCAATTCTTATCCCTTTTGGAAAACTAAGATGTATAGTCATATTATAGGTGTTGATTGTGATTTATGGGATTTTGTAGAAGAAGGTGTTGAGTTTGAAAATATGGATAAAGAGGGCGTGGTAAATTATCAGAATAGAAAATCCTTCACACCAGATCAGAAGAAAGAGTATAAGAAACATCATCAAGTTAATGGTATGATGACTAATGCAATTTCGCATGATGAGTACCTTAAAATTGTTGATAAAAGATCTGCAAAGACAATCTGGGAATCTCTGAAATCAAAATATGAAGGGAACAAACAAGTTAGAGAGGCTAAAGCAAACTTGTTAGTTCATCAGTATGAATTGTTCAAAATGAAGGATGGAGAGAACATTGAGACAATGTTCTCTAGGTTTCAAGTTCTGGTATCTGGACTTCAAGTTTTGGACAAGAGCTACACTGTTGCTGATCATGTCAAAAAGATTCTCAGAAGTTTACCCCCAAAATGGAGACCCAAGGTAACTGCTTTTCAAGAAGCTAAGGATTTAGATGAAGTAACTCTTGAAGACTTGATTAGTTCATTGAAGAGTCATGAAATGGAATTAATGACTGATGAATCAACCAAGAAACTAAAAGGGATAGCTCTAAGCTCTAAGAGCTCATCAAAGGCTCTGAAAGCTAGAGTTATAGAATCTGAAGATGAAGCTTCTGAAGAGGGTACTGAGGATGGGTCTGAAGATGAAGAAGAAATGGTGCTAATGGCTGCTAAGGTGTCTCAATGGGTAAAGCGAAGCAAAAAATATGCAGGCAAGTATGAAGGTTATTCCAAGAGACTTTGTGCTACTAAAGATAAAAAGGAAGACCAAAGCAAGTGCTTCAAGTGCAACAAGCCTGATCATTTCATTGTTGACTGCCCAGAGAACAAGAGTAAATCATACAAGCAAAGCTCTAGGAATGAAAGATACAAAAGTAAGGTTAAAAAGAGCTTTCTTGCAACTTGGGAAAATCTGGATAAGGACTCAGACTCTGATGGAGATGAGGAAGCCAATCTAGCTCTGATGGCAACTACCTCTGACAGAGAAGACTCTGAAGCAGAATCTGATGATTAAGAAGAGGTAATTGCTAAACTTTCTAGAACTGAATTGGTAGATTCTCTAAAAGATGCCTTAAAATTGCTTACAAAGAAAGCAGGTGAATGTAAGGTTCTCAAAAAGGCCTACAATCACCTGACTGAAAAAGCAAATATAATGATTGAAGAAAATGAGTCTCTTAGGAGTAGAAACTCATTTCTTGAAACCCATTATGTATATGATGATAAGGTTCCTCCAGAGCATGAATTTGCTCTGCAAGAACTTCTTATCAATGGCATGCAGAGAAGTAAGATAGCTTCATTAATTTATCATGTAAGTAGAAATAGAGGTGAAGGTCTTGGATTCTCTTGTTTTAGTAAGAGTAGTCCATTATCTTCTAACTCCTCTAACAAAGATAAATCTAAACCTAAGGTAGTCTTTGTTAAAAGTCAATCAGAAGTCAAAGTTATATCAGACTCTGAAAAGACCTCTAAGTAAGAGGTTAAGAAGTCTCAGACTCTGACCTCTTCAGAGCCTAAGACTTCCAAGCCTCATACTAATGTCAAAACAAATAAAACTCTGATATACTCTATAGCTAAATCTAAGAATCATACAAAGCCTCAAACATTTTCAAAAGGCTTTAATGATTCTAGAACTTCTGATAGACCTTACAAACAAAGACAATCTAAGGTGGTAAGGACTAACTCAAAAGGACCCATAAAAATATGGGTACCAAAGTCTGAGATTGTGTTTGCTTCAGATCTGCACTCAAAGAAGGCCAGAGTAGCAATCATGGTACCTGGACAGTGGCTGCTCACGACATATGACCGGAGAAAGGCATATGTTCCAAACCCTAACTCTGAAAGAGGGAGGCACTGTGGGATTTGGAGGAAAGCAAAAAGGGAAGATCATTGGTACAGGTACGGTTGGTAACTCTTCTTTATCCATTAATAATGTTTGGCTTGTAGAAGGCCTTAAACACAATCTGATGAGCATTAATCAATTTTGTGACAGCGGATATGTGGTTTTGTTTGATAAGAATGCCTGTATTGTAACCAGAGACTCTGACAAGTCTGTAGTGTTCAGAGGCCTAAGGAAAGGCAATGTCTATAAGGTCAATCTGTCAGAACTTACAGAGCAAAAGATTGTTTGTCTTTTGTCTCTGAGTGATGAGAAATGAGTTTGGCATCAACGTTTAGGACATGCTAACTGGAGATTAATCTCTAAGCTTAGCAAACTAAGTTTGGTTAAAGGCCTACCCAATATTAATTATCACTCAGATGTTCTGTGTGGTCCATGTCAGATTGGGAAGATCTCTAAGACTTCCTTTAAACCTTAGAACATTGTCTCTACCTCTAGACCTCTTGAACTGCTTCATATTGATCTTTTTGGGCCTGTTAGCACAGTCTCAATCAATGGGACGAAATATGGACTAGTCATAGTTGATGATTACAGTAGATGGACATGGGTTAAATTCCTTCGTGTAAAAGATGATGCATATGATGTATTTACCATCTTCTGCACTCAAGTACAAAGTGAGAAAAGTCTTAAGATCCTTAGGATCAGAAGTGGTCATGGTGGTGAGTTTGAAAACGAACCATTTGCAACTTTCTATGAAGACCATGGAATTGTCCATGAGTTCTCTGCTCCTAGAACACCACAACAAAATGGCGTTGTAGAGAGAAAGAACATGTCTTTACAAGAGATGGCAAGAACCATGATGCATGAGACTAAACTTGCTAAGTACTTCTGGGCAGAAGCTGTGAATACAACTTGTTATATTCAAAATAGGATCTATATCAGACCTATATTGAACAAAACAACATATGAACTCTTCAAAGGAAGAAAACCTAATATTTCTTACTTTCATCAGTTTGGATGTACTTGCTACATTTTAAACAATAAGATCTACAAAAAGAAATTTGATGCCAAAGCTTGTAAGGGAATCTTTATAGGTTACTCTGAACGCTCAAAGGCATACAGAGCGTATAATTCTGAAACTAACACAGTGGAAGAATCTATACATGTTAGATTTGATGACAAAGAGCCTGATAGTAAAATGTCAGAGCAAGATAATAGCATTGCAGGTGAACAATATCAATACAGCTATCCAGAGCCAGAGAATTCATCAAAAGATGTTGAAGCTTCAGAAGCTCAAGTGGAAGTAGTCTCTGATGAAGCCTCTCCCATAGAAGCTTCTGAAGAACATGAAGATACTTCAGAAGATGAGACTCAAGAAGACTCTGAAACTAATGAAGTTCCTAAAAGGAAATTTAAGTACAAATCATCACATCCAGAGGATCTTATACTTGGAAATAGGGAAAGTCCAAGGAAGACAAGATCAGCTTTTCAACAAAATGATTCTCTATTGGGACTTATATCTGTGATTGAGCCCAAAACTGTTGATGAAGCACTGACTGATGATGGATGGATTGTGGCAATGCAAGATGAGTTGAACCAGTTCCAAAGGAATGATGTGTGGGACTTAGTGCCAAGACCAACACATAAGAACATTATTGGAACCAAGTGGGTATTTAGGAATAAGCTCAATGAACAAGGTGAAGTAGTCAGAAACAAGGCTAGACTTGTAGCACAAGGCTACAGTCAGCAAGAAGGCGTGGACTTCACTGAAACTTTTGCTCCAGTAGCTAACTGGAAGCAATCAGGTTATTGCTATCTTGTGTTGTAAATAATGGAATAACCTTGTATCAAATGGATGTTAAGAGTGCTTTCCTAAATGGTGTTATCTCTGAAGAAGTGTATGTCAAACAACCTCCAGGTTTTGAGGATTTGAAAAACCCTGAATATGTTTATAAACTTAAAAAATACTCTATGGTCTTAAATAAGCTCCAAGAGCTTGGTATGAAAGACTGAGTAATTTTCTTTTAGAAAATGGTTTTCAAAAAGGGCAAGTTGACAACACACTCTTCAGAAAGACCACCAAAAAGGACATCTTAATTATTCAAATTTATGTTGATGACATAATATTTGGTTCTACTAATGCTCTATGTGCAAGAATTTCTCCAAGCTTATGTAGGATGAATTTGAAATGAGCATGATGGGTGAGCTTAAATTCTTTCTTGGGATTCAAATCAACCAAGGATAAGATGGAACTTACATTCACCAAAGCAAGTATAAAAAAGAACTTCTGAAGAAGTTCAATCTTGAAGACTGTAAGATAATGTCAACACCTATGCATCCAACAAGCAGCTTAAGCAAGGAAGAAATTGGAAGCAAAGTAGATCAGAAGCTCTATAGAGGTATGACAGCTTCTAGACCTGATATTTTGTATAGTGTATGTCTGTGTGCAAGGTTCCAGTCAGATCCTAGAGAACCACACTTAACTGTTGTTAAGAGGATCTTTAGATATCTGAAAGGAACAACAAATCTAAGATTACTTTATAAGAAATCCTTAGATAGTAAGCTAGTTGGATTCTGTGATGCTGACTATGCTGGAGACAAGATTGAGAGAAAATTTACAAGTGGAAATTGACAATTTATTGGTGAGAATCTCATATCTTGGGCTAGCAAGAGACATGCAACTATTGCTTTGTCTACAGCAGAAGCAGAATACATCTCAGCCGCTAAATGTTGCACTCAGCTTCTCTGGATGAAATATCAGTTAGAGGATTATAACATAACTAAAAGTAGTATTCCACTTTATTGTGATAATACTGCTGCCATTCATTTATCTAAATATCCAATTTTGCATTCCAGAGCTAAACACATTGAAATAAAACATCATTTTATCAGAGATCATGTTCAAAAAGGTACAATAGATATTCAATTCATTGATACTGAACATCAATGAGCTGATATATTTACTAAACCTTTAGCTATTGAAAGATTTGATTTTATTAAAAAGAATTTGAACATGCATTTTATCTCTGAGGAAAACTAGATCTAAAATGTAAAATAAAGTCAGAGTCTGAAACGTCTTTGGAGTTTCTAACGCTAAGAGTATCTGATAAAGAAGCTCTGAGTGTGGTGAGCTCTGAAGGGTAACAGGTTCTGTTGAGGTGTAGATACTAATGAGTCTGGCTCTGAACTAAGCGTTAGTGCAAACGTTTACACTAGTAAGTGTATAACAGTTCTCCTTACGTGTGTCAGTTTTGTTACAATCTCTCTTGCACGTGTCTAGTCTCTGATTGGCTGCAGAACAGTTAGTGATGAATTTACAATTAATTCAATTTAAATTTAATTTTAAACCGTTCGCGCTCCCTCCCTTTTGGTTTATTTTTAAGTTGTTTTTTCTCTGTGTGTGCTTATTACTTGCTATATATAGTCACATCGTACACATAGCACAAATTTTACACAATCACAACTCACACAAACCCTAAAACTCAGAATTCGTATTTCTTCATCAATCAAAGAAATTGTTTCATCAATGGCTGCACAACCTTCATCAACTCGTCAAATCATTCAGAAACAATTTAACCCTGTACTTCCTCCTCTCGTCAACCTAAACTCTCAAGCTACATTAAGTGATCCTCCAAACACGAATGATTGTGGGAGAGAAGGCATGAAATTCTTCACTGAGTGCTTCGTAGACTTCGAAAAGTCTGAGAGTTAATGGTGTGGATATACAGAGTTTGTTTTATGATCAACAATGGGAAAACTATTTTGATATGTGGAATGGGTTCGTTTACTACGATTTAATTAAAAATTTCTAGAACAAAGCCTATGTTTATAACAAATTCAAAGCTGATGAAGAGGTTAGAAAGAAGATAGAGAATGATAAAACTCTAAGAGGAAAGACAGAGTTCAAATGGGTTTAAGACTTTTCAAAGGAAAGGAAATTAGGTCTAATATTGCTGGATTGGAAGTAATCATAACTCAGGAGCACATTGCCAAGTTACTAGGATTGGACAATGAAGGAGAGAAAATTAATAAGTATAAAAAGGAGAGTGCATATGCTGACTCAATCAAAGAAGATCTTTTTCAGACAGTTTATTGCCTCAATTGTCACCAGAGATGGAGGGACATATACCATCTCTTGGGCTCATAAGCACTTCATTTGGTTCATGCTTCAGAAGGTGAAGATAAATCTTGCTGATACACTATTTGAGCATCTCTGCCATTGCATCTCTGAGAGTAATCATAAATCAGTTGTTATGATGCATCATTGACTAGGGTCTGGCAAGTGCACCAGTCTATCGTCGAGTAATAATTCACACTCTAGTGTATAGAATGAGTTCTTATCCACAGAGATCGTGTCGAAGCTTCACTAGCGTTATTTAAGTTTGTGATAGTTTGCATTCGCTTTGGTTTTTGGAAAAGGTTTTTTTTATAAAAAGAAGCGTAATGCTTGCAGAAATATAAAAGAAGAATGTATAAATAATAGATTCAAGAAATAGAGGCTAGGTGTGGTGGTTGGACTTCATCCCTTCTTTATATTTGGCATGACCGGTGTATAACATAGTTATTTAGATTATGTTCGGCGGTAAATAATCCTTGTTGTAGTAAAACCTTACTATTACACTATGTCTATTAAAGTTTCCCTACATTAACAACTAAGGTACCTACGAGCAGGGGCGGTGCCACATACACCTCAGGGGGTGCATGTGAACCCCCTCACATTTTAAATTTATTTCCAGTTTTATATGGTTTTTATGAATTGCACCCCCTGAAAAATACACATTGCACCCTCTGTCTGTGAACTTTTCTCAGTGTCTTGTTGGTCCTTCGCTGTTAATGCACCAATCATACACTATATTTCTCTCTCCGTATTTAATGCTGTGTCAGATTAGAATTGAGTTAAAATATTTTTACAAAATGCCATAGGTAGGAGTTGATCCCATGCCATTTAACAAAACTTTTAAACACCACACCATTAGGCTAAAGAGATACATATGATATTAATGGTTAAAAAACGTATATATTTGATAAACTGTGGAAAATTTTTGCATACCATTCATGTATGCATTACTAACTCATGATAAATATTATATATTGAGATGTAATTTTTTGTACTAAGTTTATCTATTTTTCTAAAAAAAATTTATCCCTTTTTGTTTGTGGTCACAAATTTTATCTCATTGTAATAATCAAATTATTTTATATAATCCCAATTTCCTAATTCGGATATATATTTCGTGTATTATAAAAAATATTAAAGAAGTAAAAAAATTGTCTTCATAAATATAATATTATAATATGGTCGAAAATTTGAATGTAAACTTACCATTTATTCACCTCAATACGAATTTTTGTTGCCACTAAACAATTTACAAATAAAAAAAATTGATCGTAAAGTCTGCACCCCCTGGTCCAGGGTCCGAGACCCGCCACTGCCTACGAGAGCCTAACCTCAATGTGTCACATACCCTAATTACTAAGTGAGTTGTTTATAAACATGCATTATAACCTTCACCAATTAACCTCTAGGTCCTAGTATCGGGCTGTTCATTTTCTAAGTGCTCAGATCACACCTAGTGCATGATTCCTCCTCTAACCGCTCAGTTCACGACTAGTTCAGGATGTTACCGTCTCTATTCACCTAGCATTATTTACTACGAGTTCCGGACCATACCAAGTCAAAACCTGATATCAATTCTAAGGGCGTTCCCGCTTATCCGACCAGATTACAAGAATACGTTATTAAGTGCAAGAAAGTAAACAAACACAATTACTAAATATCATTTATTATAACTTAGACTCAACCACAGACTCCAAATATTCATTGGGGAGTTCATCTTCTCCACCACAACCTAAGGTATCTATTACAAAAGACTACATATTTAAATTACAATAGAGAAATTATAACCTAAACATAAAAGCCTAAAGAAATCATACCTTGCTGAGTTATTTTTCCCGTAAGGGGAGAAAACTATGCCCAATAGAGCTCCTCTGAACCTCTCCTTATAGTAGAGAGAGTTCTACTATTTCTAAATGAATAAAACAATGAAAGGGAGGCTCTATTTATAGTTTTCGTAATGGGCCTCAGCAAGACATCGCAGCACGATAAGGCCATCGTACTGTGATGTGAAGATTCAGTTCAATTTTATAACTGATCCTGTGCATTTCATCAGCTTGGGCGCCAAGTTACTCCATCGTGCTGCAATATGATGCATCGTGCTGTGATGGAAGATTTTCTCAAGATTTATTTTTTCTGATTGCTTGGCGTGCAAAGAGCTTTCATCGTGGCACGATGGCACACATCGTGCTGCGATGGAATGCTGTATTTCTTCACTTTTTGGGCTTTTTCTTGTCTTTTTGCATCTTGGACTCTGTCTTGATGCTTTTTCCTGCTTTTGTAGGTTTTTCTTCGTATTTGGGCCTGTCTTGGTCATTTTACTACTAATAATAATACTAAATGTTGACTATTTGATGTTGGCTGCATTTTGGTAAAACTATGTTTAAGCAGGATGTGGTATGAAATGTTACAACACCATTACCTAACGTTAGCGCGCCAGCTGGCGGTATCATTTAATGCGTGCGGGTTTTATTTTTTGAGAAGATCTTTTCTCTTATATATCAGTTCTTTGCGTGTGCATCAAGGAAGGTTTTATTTCCTAAACAGATCTTGTGCTCAGAGATTGTTTTGGGAATTATTATGAAGACTTATTTTATAAACATATCAAATCTTTAAAGATATGGTTTTATTTTATATTTGTGAGCCGGATGTTTCTCATGGGCAAAGCTACTAAAGCCCAAATTACCAGCTATATATTGAAGGACGAAAACCTAATTAAGGCAGTTGTTAAAGCGTAATTGTTTAGTCTAGCCGTATTAGGATTCGTGTGTGTGCTTGTGTTTTGTGAGCCTTTCTTGTATCTCGTTGATGCAAGCTTAGGACTGTGTGTTCTATTGAGTTGTAAACATAATTGTCTCTGAAGCTTTTAAGCAAGGAGATAGTTATTGTGTGTGTGTCCTCTCCAAAGCTTTTTATCAAGGAGTTTGGATCGTAGTGTTTGTGTGTCACTTGAAGCCTTTATATAAAAATGATCTAGTGTCTAGGAGAGTGTCTCCACCATAGTGATTGATTCAACAACGGTGCTGTCTGTACTGTTGAGCTTAAGGAGTGAGTTGGGAACTCATACCTAGGAGTTCCTAGGTAGAAGGACATAAGGATAGTTGCTAGGTGATAAGTTGTAAACGGGGAGTTTGCTGAAAGACTTTTAACTAGGGCTATTAGTGGATTTCCTCCTGGATTGGTATCCCCCAGATGTAGGTTGCGGTTTGCACCGAACTGGGTTAACAAATCACTGTGTGTTTGTTTAATTCTGCACTATTTATTGTTTTTAGTATTTGCATATTAAAGCTGGTAAAAGTGTTGTAACATCGTATACAACATCGTATACTGGTGTGCCAGTTTTTCAATTGGCATCAGAGCAGGCACCCTGCCTGTTTAGGGTGAGATTCAGGAAGTTTTAACTGGCAAAATGGACCAAGAAGGAGGATTCGTGAACAGACCCCCAATGCTAACTGGTTCCAACTATGATCATTGGAAGCCAAAAATGATTGCATTCTTGAAGTCCATTGACAGCAGGACTTGGAAGGCAGTTTTGAAAGGTTGGGATCATCCTGTGATTGTTACCAAAGAGGGTACTTCTACTGGTGAACTAAAGCCAGAGGCAGATTGGACAAAGGAAGAAGATGAAGCAGCTCTCAGCAACAATAAAGCAATAAATGCTCTCTTCAATGGAGTGGATACAAATATGTTCAAACTCATCAAAAAATGTCTGTCTGTAAAGGAAGCTTGGGAGATTTTGATGACTTGTTATAAAGGCACCTCTAAGGTAAAAATGTCAAAACTTCAATTGCTTACTACCAAGTTTGAAAATCTTAGGATGTGTCATACCCCATTTTTTGACCAATTTTCTTTTTTTTAGTTGTCTAATAAATCGGAATATTTTCGTCGTTTCTGATGAAATTTCGGCAGAGAGGTATTTTAAAATACCTCATTTAGGTTCTTGTTTGGTCCGTTTTATTTTTATTCCATTTTTTAAAATTTTATTAATTTCTTTTTATTATTGTTTACTTTAAATTAAAGGGAGGCGTTACACCCATAGTAGTTAATCCCGGATCCCGGAGCGGAGCGGCCAGCCCCAAAACTGGGATAGCGGCATCCCGGGGAGCGGGATGGTCGGGATGCTGCTATACTTTTTTTTTAATTACATAAATAATAACTATATATAAACATATAATTCTAAAATTAAACAAACATATCAAAATCCATAAAACATTCATAAATCAAAAATAAAGAAAAAAGAAAAAAAAAACAGAACAGAACAGACTCACAGAGTCAGAATAAAAAAAAAACTAGAAGAAGAAACAAATGAAGAATAGAAGTATGAACTAACAATAAAAAACAAGAAGAACAGATGAAGAAACTAGAGGAACAGAACAAACAAGAAACTAGAAGAATAGAGAAGAATAAACTAACCTTGATTGGACAAGAAACAAGTTTGATGAAGAGGTGAAGAGGTGAAGCTTAGAGAAGAACCAGAAACATAAACTTGAAGAAGAAACTTGGTTGAAGAGGTGAGAATACGATGAGAATAGGTGAAGCTTAGAGAAGCTTGGTTGAAGAGGTGAGAATACGATGAAAAACGATGAAGAGGTGACTGAAGAAACTTGGATCTTGTTTCTGAGTCGTTGTAGCGGCTAGGGTTTGTTAACACAACAAATAAAACTTGAAAACCCAAATTTGCCCTTACTAAAATGCATCAAATTTCAAAATTGCCCTTATAATCAAATCCCAGTTTTGACCCGGGATGGGATGAACCGAGACCGCTCCGCACCGATCCACCGGGATATCACCTGTCGCGCCCGAGAAGCCTAGCTGCGCCGCTCCCACAGTTCCCGTAGCGGCAGGACGCCGCTCCGCTCCGGGAGGCCGGGATCTCGCCGGGATCGGCCGGGATTGACTACTCTGGTTACACCCCCATTTTCCCTTTTTTTTTTTATAATATTTTTATTATTATTATTTCTGTTTTTGTTTTGTTGACCAAGTCAACCCAATCCAAGGCAAGATTAGCTCACACGCTCCATACAGTCACAACACAGTCAAACACAGATCAGGGCAAAAACCAAATGGGGAAATGTCTTTCAATGTCCATAATTGCTTTTGATTTTCTTTCTTGAATCAATAATTTGCCAAATCAGTATAAGAAAGGAAGAAATCAGTGACAAAAGGGGGATTTGCGAAAAAACCAATCACACAGAAGAGCCAATTTTTCCACCAGCCGCATACACAAAACACTTCTCAAACCTTTTTTTTTACAGAATCACAAAACCATTCAATATCAATCACCTTCATTCTTCAATAATCACCTTCATCACAGAATCACAAAGCCATTCATAAACCGTCACAATCTAAACCATCACCAAAACCAACACTTTCAAACACCCATAACACCCACAACCAAACATCAAACACGAAACTCCATTAACACAACAAACAGAAACAAATCCGAACCAAAAGCGAAAAAGAAAGGTAGAAACTTTGTGTTTTTTTTTCTTTTCCAAAATTTAAAATTTAGATTTCGGATTTCTCAAGCATTTTTTCTAAAAACTAACTTGAAATCCAAAATCTAGATAAAAAAGGATTTTAGAAAAAAGGTTTTTTTTTTTAAAAAAAGAGTTTTTTTAATTTCCGGTGGTGGCGCCGCCGCTCCGGCCGCCGCACCACCACCGGAATCTTCATCGGTGTTCATGTGTGTTCATGAATGGAAGAGAGAAAGATGGAACCGAGAGAGATGAAGTGAGAAAGAAAAATCAGTAAAAATGGAAAATCTGGTTGTTGTGAGTATTTATACTCCTTTGGATCCTACGCGCGCCAGCCTACCGTAGCCTCCTGCACTCTTAGTGCATCTGCCCTCTGATCGTTCATCAGATGGCTCACAAAGGGCCCTGCCTTGATCAAATCTGAATCACCTGATCAGAATCAGATGGTTGTGATCAAATATCTCTCTGTTTTCTCGTTGCACCCCCCTCTGTTACTGGCACACCCCCATGTTTTTTTTGTTTGTCTGTTTGATTTTTTTTTGCAGGTTTGGACTTGGGTTGAGGTCCAGAATCACTAACCACATCCCTCTGTTTTCCTCTTTGCACCCCTTTTACTTATTTGCATTTTTATCATTATTTACTTATTTTATTTAATTATCATGATTTAGAATGTATTTAGGGACCAATGTAAATATAAATGAGAATCCTGCATTGCATACATATTTATTTATTCCGCTTTATGTCAAAAAACAAAAACACCAAAAATATTAGCGTAGAAATTCCAAGGAAAAGGGGATTCTCATTTTGATCCAACGTCATTATGAAATCCCTCGCGTTCATCTTATTACATTTAGTTTATCTTATTCGCGCTTAATTTTCTTCTTTAAAAAAATTAAAAAAAAACCAAAGAACATTCAAATACTCAAAAAACCATTTTCAAAAAGAATCTCTTTCATAAAAAACCTCGATATTCATCGAGAGACTTTTTTTCAAAACAATTTTCATAATAAATATTTTTAATTCATGTAAATATATTTAAACACTTTTTCTCAAAAATTAAAAAAAATACAAAAACAAATTCAAAACCATTTTTGCCACTTGGCTTTTATTTTAAAATATTTTCACAAAAACTAAAAAATATCAACAAACCACTTTCACTCTTTTTACCCCGAACTACGAGGTTTTGATCCCTCATGGGTACGTAGTGCAAAAGACTTCGCGTCTTCCCAAATCAAATAAAAAAAAAACAAAAACATTTTTCTTTTCTTTTTTCATCACCTTAACTTTTCACATTTTTTCTTTACAAGCAAACAAATAATCCAGCACAAAAATAAATAAAACAAGAGGTTCCTATAGAGTACTATAGACGTTTAGGGTGCTAATACCTTCCCTTAACGTAACCAACCCCCGAACCTTTAATCTCTCAAAAAATAGGGTTTATTCGAACTTTTCCCCTTTTCCTTGGAAAAATAAAAGCTCGGTGGTGAATCATAAGTTTGCAAGTCAAACTAATCAATAGTTTTGATATCCGAAAATCACCGCGACAGGATGAAGGAGGAAGAAAGTATTCAGGATTTTCATATGAATTTGATTGATATTGCAAATGCCTTTGAGGCTTTGGGTGAAAAAGTGTCAGATGAAAAGCTATCTAGAAAGATGCTTAGATCCCTACCAAAAAGGTTTGACATGAAAGTGACTGCCAAAGAAGAAGCTCAGGATATAGCTAATATGAAGGTGGATGAATTAGTTGGATCCCTCCAGACATTTGAATTGACTTTCAATGAACGAGGAGATAAAAAGAACAAAATTGTAGCTTTTATTTCAAATGATGATGATGAGGAATCCCAAACTGCTGTTGAAGGAGAAGAAAGTATTTCTGATGCTCTTGCTCTAATTGGAAAACAATTTGGTAAAGTTCTAAGGCGTATTGACAGAAGAGCCAGACAGAATGGGCAGAACATTAGATTCGACATCAACAAACAGCAAAACAATGTGAAGAAATCTAGACCTGAGGAGAAAAGTGGACCAGTCAAGGAAGTGCAATGTCATGAATGTGAAGGATATGGACATGTCAGAACAGAATGTGCAACCTTCTTGAAGAAACAAAAGAAAGGCCTGTTTGTTTCATGGTCTGATGAAGATTCTGAAGAAGGAGAAGAGTCTGCTAAACATTGAAGGTGTGAAAAACACAAGAAGGGGGGGGTTGAATTGTGTTTTGGGTAATTTAAAAAATTCTTCTAAGTTACAGAGAACTTATCAGAGGTTGCAGCGGATTAGAAGACAAAACACAATTACGAGTAACTTTTAGGGAAGAGAGAAAGAGAGAAAGATAGAGACAGAGATTTTTATACTGGTTCCTCTCACAATCCGAGAGTAGTCCAGTCCTCTTGTACTTCCAAGAGAGTTCACTATAATCACCAAAGATTACAATTGCTCAAGCACACAAGCAAGAGACTTCCAATGCTCAAGTATACAAACAAGAGACTTCCTAATGCTCAAGCACGCAGGCAAGAGACTTCAATACACAAGTTTAGAAAAACAGAGTCTGAACAATTGATATAAAGATCAATGTTCAGTTACAAATTAAATACAACTTTTGATACAAGACTTAACTTAGAATCTTAATACAAAATTCTAAGGTTCAACTAATGAATTAACAGAAGCTGAAACTGGAGTCTTGGATTTTGAATATGAGTTCAAGTTGTATTTGCAGTTTTGCGCTTTAAGATGAATTTGGCAGAGTAACAGCTCTTTTCAAATTGTTCGAGTATCGTGTCTACCAAAGCTTCAAACTTGCTCCAATTTATAGAAGAAGGTGGAGCGTGTTTGATTTGAATTAGATACAGTGAGATTGCGCCAGCTGTAGGATAGTACCTTTGATATCCAAATCAGGTAACCTTGTATGCGATCAATCTTGGGTGGAAAGATTTATCCAAATCAGGTAAAGAGTTCGTACAATAGTACTAACGTCACTTTTCTGTGGATAAGATTGATTCCATCAGCTTTTGGAATGTCAGAGTATAATCATTGATGCAGAGAATGTTCTTCTGACAAAAACGGCTCTCACTGCTCTTTATCAGAGTCTGATATGCATCTTCTGATGAATAAAAATTTGCATCTTCTGATGAACCAAATATGCATCTTCTGATGTCTTCAAGTTCTGATCAGAGTTTGCTTTGCCATATCAGAGCTTCCAATGTGCTTTAAATGAATATAAAAATTAACTTGAATATCTGCACACTTGGATTAAATAATTAGTATACCCTATTGTATATTAATACTTTTGTTATCATCAAAACTTAATTGGATCATGTCAGAACCTCTTTTGTTCCAACAATCTCCCCCTTTTTGATTGATGACAAACCAAGTATTAATTTACAATGGTTGTTGATAAAATTTATCAAGCATCTCTTAGGTTGATGAGTTTTGCAAGCTCCCCCTAAGTTCAGCAATGATTAATTAAATCAGTTTAAAAATATTCATTTGAATTTTGAACTTAAACTAATACACTAGACTTTCAGAGGCTAGGTTTGCAAGCTCTCCCCCTAAGTCTGATACCTATGAAAGAAAAGTGCAATTTTCTTTTATACGTACCATGTATCAGAAGTTCAAATTTCAATTGATATTTTCCTCAAAATCATATTGTATATAGATAATAACGCAAAAAAATAAAAATTTGGAATTTGGTTTCAGTTTAGCATCTCATAAATTAATAACAGCTCTTACTCCCCCTTTTGTCATTAAACAAAACGATAAAACTGACAAGAAATAAATGACAATTTTGAAATAAAATGGTCAAAAGTAGAGTTTCAATGCAGTCAAGGTGGTTACAACTACTCCAATTAAATGGCTTGTCGTAAGAACCAAGAACTTGTCCATTTTGAAACTACTATATAAGGACCATGAACTTTGTCATTTCACTCAACACTTCCATTTCATTGTGAAAAATCAACAATGGAGAAGGATAGAAAAGTGATCAAAAGTAAGAGAGTGCAGGAGAAGAAGAAGAAAGTGAAGATTCAACATGACTCAGAGTCTAAGAAGAAACTTCAGAAGATGAGGGCATCAACTTCTGCTCCTGTCAGAGTCAAATATCAAACGAGATCCAAGGCTAAACAACAAGAATCCTTATCTGGGTCAGAATCTGAATGGGATTCTGATTGGAAGGAATTCTTGAGTACATACGTTCCTCCCAAGGAAGAATACTTCTCTTCATAATCAATGAGATCACTTTTCATTGATTTCCCAATAAGGAAGTGAAGAGAATGTCGTGAACTCTTCCATTTCCCTTAGATTCAAATAAGCTAGATTTAGGACTAGCTGTTTTATGTAGGATCCAAGTGAAAAGTTGGATAGAAACTTATGTAATCAACAATTTTCAATTGAATAAACTCATTATTTAGCTTTGAAATCTTTGTGTTGATTTTTGTCTCAAAAATATTTATGAAAGCATAAAAGAAATAGACAACAAATAATATAAACATATGAATAAATAATGAACACAGAAGATAATTGAATAAACAATAGAGTACTTAAAAGAAAATATTCAACAAGTTACAAATTAGATATCAGAACATGGTAAAC
Organism: Trifolium repens; assembly: GCA_030408175.1. Lineage (NCBI taxonomy): Eukaryota > Viridiplantae > Streptophyta > Magnoliopsida > Fabales > Fabaceae > Trifolium > Trifolium repens. The sequence goes on from CP125844.1 coordinate 40,491,052, forward strand.
ATTAAACAAATAATCAGAACATGTGCTTAGAATCCTAGGGGTTAAGGTTGATCAGGTTGCTGAGGCAATCTTGCATTGATACTCTGAAGAGTAGTCATAATAGCAGCCAACATGGAGGAATGCTCATCAAGCTGTCTCTGGAAATTTTCCTGATTTTCCAATACATGCTGTGCATACTCTGGTGCATTTCTAGCCAGTTGCTCAAGCCTTGCTTGTTCAGCAGCTCTTCTAGCTTCCTCTGCTAGCCTAGCTTGCTCAGCAGCTTGCCTTTCCCTTTCTATACGCTCATCTTCCAACCTTTTTCTCTCCCTTTCCTCAGCTTCCAATCTCTCCCTTTCACGCCTCTCTTCCTCTTCCTTCCTAGCAATCTCATTCCTTAATTCCAAATCAGTGGTATAAGCCTTCCTAGCAGCACGAATCATAAGCACAAGATGCTCTTCCATAAGGTCACACTCTTTGTCAATATGAGCTGAATTAATAGACCTTGTTGGAATTGCACTTGACATTCTCCTAAGATTCTTGTCAACAGCTTGCAGCAAACTAGAGATACCATCTTGTGTTTGGTCAAGGGGTTCATTGAGGATTCTTGAGGGTAGGTGAGGTGGGAAAAATATGCAGTCCATAGATAGATCCTGCAGAAGGTGTTGGAGATGTTGTGATTGGTTAGGAGGAGTTCGTTGTAAGACTTCAAGATTCATAGACTCATTTATCTGTTGAACATGTGCCTTGATTGGTGTTGGTAACTCAAATGAGTTATCCATAGCCACATGTTGTGGAGATTTCTCATGGCCATGTTCATCAGCATGATGAGTTTCTGATGCTTGACCGTGATCAGGTTCTGATGATTTTTGTTGTTCAGGTTCTGATTGGGTAGTCTCTGGTTCAGTATTTCCTGGTTGGGGTTGATTTTCTGATTCATGTTCTGGTGGATGTGTTGTTGTTTTCTCTTGAGTGTTCTCAGGTTGAACTTTCTCAAAGCTAGGTTGGGGTTCATTTTGTGGTTCAGTTTGTTTTGGTGTTGTTTTGGTAGGAATTTCTTTGTGAGTAATGGTTATTTGAGGAGGTGGTGAAGGTGTCTTATCAGAATCTTCATCTAACATCACTTGTGCAGAGCTTGTTGAAGCGTGTTCTGCAGCATAGTATATACTATTAATTTGAGATTCTGATGGGTAGGATAGGATGGGGTTAAACTGCTCTGATGGTGGTTGATTCTCAGAAATGTCATTGACTTTCTCAGAATTAACTCCTTTTAAAATCTTATCAAAAGCATGTTTAACACTGATTTTAGAAGGAAATTGAAGCCTTCTAAAATAATCCCTAAATGTTGAGTTGCCTCCAATAAAATTAGAATACTTACCAAATGCTGGACCATACAGAGTCTGTTGCTCCAGTGTATTATGAGGATCATTCCTTTGTGGCAGCTTCTTGTGCATATTATCAAAAGCAGATGCTTCTATACCACAGTCATAACTATCCTTGAGAGCCTCTTCTATCTTACTAAGCTCTGCAACCTTTGCCAGAGCCTCCTGTATCTTAGCTTCTTCCTTTTCTTCTTCTGTTAGATCCAACAACAACTTCTTGACTTTTGGTTTCCTTGATGTTCTTGGAGCTGTGGTCTTTGGAGCCTTAGCAGCTTTTCTTCCAGCAGGACTTTTGGCAGCCTTTCTCTTAACTGGTGCTAGCTTAAGAGGCTGTTCCAAAAGCCTTGATTGACGAACTGTAAGTCTTGTAGGTTCTCCATCACCTATATCAGCACCCAGCTTTTTCATGAAATCTGTATGTGCTTCTATTACTCTCTTTGCTTCACTATCTCTGACATGCACAAGCCAACTTTCACCAATGCCTTTCTCAGAGTTTCTGAGTAACAGAGGATGTGTTGGATGAATTATCTCATTATTCTTCACCAGCCTTAAATACCTTAGTGAAGTACTGTTCACAATCTTGGAACCAAGCAGAAAGGTACCTAATCCAGGAAGATATGGAGTAACAGCATCCAACAAACCACACTGTGCAAACATGTGGCTCAGTAGTCTTGAGTGTCTAACAATAGCTTTGCTAGAGACAATAGATATGCACAAGTTATCAAAAATAAGCCTTCCAATATCAACAATATTTCCTTTAGCAACATTGTAGGTGAACAGCTTCTGAACACTTGATATTTGATCAGTGCCTCCTAACTTGGGCAGAACACTATCAATCAGGATCCTGTAGATTATCTTACAATTGTCTGTCCATTCAAACTTATCCTTAGGATCGGTCTTAGGTTTGAACAGATATTCCTCCACTTCAGGACCTACTACATCAGACTGCTTGATGATCACACCATCACGCTTGAGCTTCAGAGCCTCAAGAATGTGGCAGAGTCTGATTGAGATTCTGAATCCAGCCACGAAGGATTCAATCTCTGTTGAGTAAAAGGATCTCAAACCCATTTCTTCTGGGGTTCTTTCTTTCCATTCAGGGTGTTTTTCCATCATTTCCCTGACTTTCTTATCATAAACATCTCTTGTAATGACTGAAGCTTTCATCCAAAATTCCTTTACCAATTCAGTATAGGTTGGTCCATTGAGAAGATCAAAGTAATATTCCAAACCTTGCTTTTTGAAGAGGTTTACCACTTCAGCGAAACCGTTTACCCTTATGCTTTCTAAATCAACGGGATTCTCAATAGCCACATTGATTTCGTCATATTTGTACGGTCGTTGATCTTTTGCAAATTCAGTCGGGTTGGATTCATTTGGTAAGATCATACATGTTCTATTCAAGAAAGTTGATGAGGATGCCATGGATGAGATATGAATTTTAGGATTACTAAAGAGGAAGAAAGAAATATCTCTGTGGTTTAGAAGAATGAAAGTGTAGGTTGTGAGAGTGCAAAAGTGTGAATGTGAACAGTTAGTGTGTTTAAATAGAAACTTACGCGCAAAAACAAGTACACATACATAGGGGTAGTAGAGTATTTTACCATAATTGGGAATATGAAATGCTAATCATCATTAACCAACTTCTTTATCCTCTTGCAACAGGACATGTGTATTAGAAGAATGTTAAATAACTGACACGTAAGTTTGAGAAAACGAAAATATTTTTACAAAAGATTTTTACTTACGCGCCAGAACCATTTACCTTCTAATCATATTCTGATAGTTTGTCAGAAGATACTCTCACCACAACTTCTGATACAGAAGGTTCTGATGACTTCATCTTCTGATTACTATTAGATTCTCACAAACTCAATTTTTCATCAGAGTCTAAGTTAATCATAGATTTCCATCATGTTCAGATTCTTTTTGATAAAATCAAAACGTTCAACAGCTAAAGGTTTTGTAAAGATATCAGCCCATTGGTTTTCAGTTTCAATGAACTTTAGATCAATTACACCTTTTTGAACATAGTCTCTGATAAAATGATGCTTAATCTCAATATGCTTAGCTCTTGAATGCAAAATAGGGTTTTTAGAAAGGTGAATAGCTGCAGTATTGTCACAATATAAAGGAATATTGTTACTGCTTATTTGATAATCTTCCAATTGATATTTCATCCAGAGTAGTTGTGTGCAACATTTAGCTGCTGATATGTATTCAGCTTCTGCTGTTGACATAGCTATGGTGGTTTGCCTTTTACTAGCCCATGAAATTAAATTCTCACCAATAAACTGGCAGTTACCACTGGTGGATTTTCTTTCAACTCTATCACCAGCATAGTCAGCATCACAGAATCCAATCAGCTTGTAATCATTGGATTTCTGATACAGTAACCCAATGTTACATGTAGCTTTCAGATATGACACCATTTAGAAATGCACTTTTCACATCCATTTGATATAGAGTAATACCATTATTGACTGCATAAGATAAAAGTAACCTGATTGCTTCCAGTCTTGCAACTGGAGCATATGTTTCAGTGAAATCAATTCCTTCTTGTTGACTGTATCCTTGTGCAACAAGTCTGGCTTTGTTCCTAGTGACTTCTCCTTGTTCATTCAATTTGTTTCTGTATACCCATTTTGTTCCAATAATGTTCTTATACTTGGGTTTGGGTACCAGATCCCACACATCATTTCTCTTGAATTGATTTAACTCTTCTTCCATTGCAATTATCCAAGCATCATCAGAGAGAGCTTCATTTGTTGTCTTGGGTTCAATTAAAGAAACTAATCCAAATAATGATTCTTCAATTCTGAAGTTTGACCTTGTTTTTCTTGGACTGTTCTTGTTTCCTAAAATGAGCTCTTCAGGATGTGATGATTTATATTTGAATGTGTTCCTTGGAATATCAGATTCTTCAGAGTTATCATCAATAGTTTGATGTTCTTGAGCAGCATCAGAAGGTGCATCTTCTTGAGCTTCATAGTCTTCTATAGATTCTATGTTGTTATCATACTCTGGAGCTTCATCTTCTGACTCATCAGATCCTGACAAATCTTTAACAGGCTCTGACTTTTTATCATCAGGCTCTTTATCATCAAACTTTACGTGCATTGATTCTTCCACTATATTAGTTTCAGAATTATACACCCTGTATGACTTAGAGCGTTCAGAGTATCCAATGAAGATACCCTTACAGGCTTTAGAGTCAAATTTCTTAAGATGGACTTTGTTATTCAGAATGTAACATGTACAACCAAATTGATGAAAATAAGAAATATTTGGTTTTCTTCCTTTAAAGAGTTCATATGTTGTTTTGTTCAAAATAGGTCTAATATAGATTCTATTCTGAATATAACAAGCAGTGTTAACAGCTTCTGCCCAAAAGAATTTTGCTAAATTATTTTCATGCATCATGGTGCGTGCCATTTCTTGTAAAGATCTATTCTTTCTCTCTACAACTCCATTTTGTTGTGGAGTTCTAGGGGAAGAGAATTCATGGAGAATTCCATGTTCTTCACAAAATTTTTCAAAAGGTTCATTTTCAAATTCACCACCATGATCACTTCTTACTTTCAAAATTTTGGAATCTTTTTCATTTTGAATTTGGGTACAGAAGATGCTAAACACTTCATATGTATCATCTTTATTTCTCAGGAATTTTACCCAAGTCCATCTACTATAATCATCCACAACGACTAATCCATATTTCTTACCATTGATAGAAGCAGTGCTGACTGGTCCAAAGAGATCAATGTGTAAGAGTTCCAAAGGTCTAGTGGTAGAGACAATGTTCTTGTTTTTAAAAGAACTTTTGACAATTTTTCCTTTTTGACAGGAACCACAAAGTGAGTCTGAGTGATATTTTATTTTTGGAAGACCTCTGACAAGATTGTCCTTGCTAAGCTTAGAAATTAATCTCCTGTTAGCATGACCCAATCTTTTATGCCAGATCCATTTTTCATCACTCAGTGTCAAAAGACAAAGCACTTGTTGTTCCTTTAAATCAGAAAAATTGACTTTGTACACATTGCCTTTTCTATTTCCCTTGAAAACAATGGATTGATCAGAGTTTCTGATTACTGTACATGAATCCTTATTAAACATAACATCATAATTACTATCACACAATTGACTTATGCTAAGTAAATTATGATGTAGTCCATCTACTAACCAAACATTAGAAATTGACAAAGAAGAATTACCAACTGTACCTATACCAATGATCCTTCCCTTCTGGTTGCCACCAAACCCTACTGTTCCTCCCTCTTGCTGATTCAGGGTGTGGAATAAGAGCTTGTCTCCTGTCATGTGACGTGAGCAGCCAGAGTCCAGATACCATGAGCTTTCTTTTCTTCTTTGGGTGCATACCTGCAGCATACACTATTTCAGATTTTGGTACCCATACTCTGATGGGTCCTTTTTGGTTAGTTTTGAGAATCTTATCCTTCTTGTTAGAATAATCAGAAGATCTGGAGTCAACTGAGCCTTTAGAAAATTGTTTAGGCTTATGTTGTCTCTGAGACTTTCCTCTTGAGTGTGTCAGAGAACCAGTTACCAAGTTTGCCTTAGAAGTACTAGTGCCTCGCTTATCAACAGGCTTTGGTACTTTGACAGCTTTAACTTGAGTAGACATGTGTACTGATGTGAGGGGAACCTTAGTTTTAGAAGACTTAGGTTCAGAAGATGAGTCATCTTCTGATACCTTATCTTGTGGTTCCAAGCTCGCAAGAGTACCAGACACAGTCAGAGGTTCTGATGTACCCTTAGTGAAGTTTGAATAAGATTCTGATGGTGACTTGCTCAACACGACAGGTTTACTTGATTTTCCTACATCAGGACATGTAAGAGAACCAAGTCCTTGCCTTTTATAATAGTTGCTGAGCCCACCATGAATTATAGAAGTTACCCTAGTCTTATCTATGTTATGGTGCACAAACTCTTGTAGAGAGATTTCATACTCGTCATAAGGTTTGTGACATGTTCTGCATCCAGTCTCAAGCACTTTAATTGTTTTAAGTGATTTTTGATAATTTGCTTGAGTCTGGGTGAGATTTTCATTGAGAAGTTTCATTTTTTGTTTGCAAAAATCTAACTCACTCAATTTTTCCATGTACTTCACCATTACATCTTTCAAAGCTTTGGTCATTTGAGTATTAGACATTTTAGATATTACCTCATCAATGTCGTCAGTATCAGACTCTGAATCATCTTCATTGTCTGATTCACCAATGGCCATAAGCGCTAGGTTTGCTTCCTCAGAGTCTTCGTCCTCAGATAATTCATTTATATCCTCCCATGTTGCCATCAGACTCTTTTTGGCTTTGTTCTTGATCGTACTCTTTCTTCCTTTACCTTTGGAGTTGAGTTCAGGACAATCAGCCATGAAGTGTCCAGGCTTATGACAATTAAAACAATTCTTTGTGTCATCCTTCTTCTCTTTGCTGGTATTGTATCTTGATCCAGATCCTCTGCCTTGAAAATTTCTGCCCTTCCTTAGTGACCACTTTTGAAAGTTTTTGGATAAGAGTGCAAAGAAGTCATCATCTGATCCTTCCTCTTGATTATCTATGGAAGATTCCTTAGCTTCAGACTCTACAACTTTGGCTTTCAGAGCCTTAGATGAAACTGAAATAGATGGCAAGGCCACAGATTTTAGCTTCTTCTGAGGCTCATCAGAAGATAGTTCCATCTCATGACTCATGAGTGAACTTATCAATTCTTCCAAGCCAAGTTTGTCCAAATCTTTAGCTTCTTGAATAGCTGTTACCTTAGGCCTCCACCTTGAAGGTAAGCTTCTCAAAATCTTCCTTACATGATCAGAGGTTGTATAACTTCTCTTTAGAACTTGGAGACCAGCCACAAGAATTTTGAATCCAGAATACATTGATTCAATATTCTCATCATCCTTCATTCTAAAGAGTTCATACTGTTGGATCAAAAGAGTAGCCTTTGCTTCTTGAACCTGTTTGTTCCCTTCATATGTGGAACACAAGGAGTCATAGATGCTCTTGGCAGTGGATTTGTCTGTAATCTTGAGATACTCATCATGAGTTATACATCCAATGAGAAGATCCTTAACCTTGTGATGCTTCTTGTAAAGTTTCTTGTCTGTAGGAGTGAACTTCTTTCTTTCTTCAACAGATAGCCTTCCCTTTTCATCTAGCCCTTGGAAAGTTACCCCTTCTTCAACCAAGTCCCAAAGCTCATCATCTAAACCAATAAGATGACTGTAGATTCTATCTTTCCACCAGGAAAAGGTAGATGCATCTCCTTTGAACTTTGGTGCTTTGTTGCTTGACTTATCTTCAACATCATAGTCATGAGGAACTGCTTTCAAGCTACCACTTGGAGTTTCAGTCATAGTGTTTTTCAACGGAAAACTGTCTCACTGTTAGGTGATTAAAAAACAGAACCGGGCTCTTGATGCCAATTGAAGGTGTGAAAAACACAAGAAGGGGGGAGTTGAATTGTGTTTTGGGTAATTTAAAAAATTCTTCTAAGTTACAGAGAACTTATCAGAGGTTGCAGCGGATTAGAAGACAAAACACAATTACGAGTAACTTTTAGGGAAGAGAGAAAGAGAGAAAGATAGAGACAGAGATTTTTATACTGGTTCCTCTCACAATCCGAGAGTAGTCCAGTCCTCTTGTACTTCCAAGAGAGTTCACTATAATCACCAAAGATTACAATTGCTCAAGCACACAAGCAAGATACTTCCAATGCTCAAGTATACAAACAAGAGACTTCCTAATGCTCAAGCACGCAGGCAAGAGACTTCAATACACAAGTTTAGAAAAACAGAGTCTGAACAATTGATATAAAGATCAATGTTCAGTTACAAATTAAATACAACTTTTGATACAAGACTTAACTTAGAATCTTAATACAAAATTCTAAGGTTCAACTAATGAATTAACAGAAGCTGAAACTGGAGTCTTGGATTTTGAATATGAGTTCAAGTTGTATTTGCAGTTTTGCGCTTTAAGATGAATTTGGCAGAGTAACAGCTCTTTTCAAATTGTTCGAGTATCGTGTCTACCAAAGCTTCAAACTTGCTCCAATTTATAGAAGAAGGTGGAGCGTGTTTGATTTGAATTAGATACAGTGAGATTGCGCCAGCTGTAGGATAGTACCTTTGATATCCAAATCAGGTAACCTTGTATGCGATCAATCTTGGGTGGAAAGATTTATCCAAATCAGGTAAAGAGTTCGTACAATAGTACTAACGTCACTTTTCTGTGGATAAGATTGATTCCATCAGCTTTTGGAATGTCAGAGTATAATCATTGATGCAGAGAATGTTCTTCTGACAAAAACGGCTCTCACTGCTCTTTATCAGAGTCTGATATGCATCTTCTGATGAATAAAAATTTGCATCTTCTGATGAACCAAATATGCATCTTCTGATGTCTTCAAGTTCTGATCAGAGTTTGCTTTGCCATATCAGAGCTTCCAATGTGCTTTAAATGAATATAAAAATTAACTTGAATATCTGCACACTTGGATTAAATAATTAGTATACCCTGTAACACCCCAAAATTTAGAAGTAGTTATTTATTTAGAATATGGTTTATTTAAGTGTTTATGTGCTAAGTAAATTATTTGATAAGTTAGAATTTATTTAATTTAGTGAGAATGAGAGAATTATTTGAAAAATAGAATTAAGTAAGGAATATTTTAGAATATATTTTAGAGATATAATTTTCAAATATATTTTAAGAATATATGATGAAAATAAAAGATATGAATTTTCTTGGGGATTAAGAAGAGAGTTTTTAGGAATTAAAATAGAAACAAATCTATTTTGAATCTTGCTTGCTTCTAGGAAAAGAAAAACATAATATTCCTCTATAAATAGATCAAGATAACTTAGAATTAGGATTACCACATCTTAGGGACAAAAATTCGTGTACCTTTATGATCAAAAAGTGGAATTTGAGAGCAATACCAAAATACTCATAACTTTCTCATCCGAAGTCGGAATTCGATTCCGTTTGTTGTTGAACGACCGTAGGAGAAAGAGCACAGTAGATATTCCAATTTAGAATGGAGCACGTTACTGCATAATCGAGGTAAGGGGGGAGATTGTTCATGCATAGGGATAGTGTTAACCATAAGAGTAGTCGAGGGGACCTTGCCCTCCTTCCCATTCCCTTTTTCTTTTCCCTTATTTTTCATTCCTTTTGATATTTTAATTTCTTAGAACTCTTTTGAAATAAATTATATTTTGTCGAACGTTAACCAATCTAATTTAAGGAACCGAGTTTTAAAGATTATGAGTATAATTAACTTTTCTTTTTGATGTCCTTGAATTATCTATGATCTTTTTTTAATTGTTGTTTTATAATTATGAAAATTCGTACTTGCTATATTTAATATGTTGATGTGTTCTATATATTTGTTCACATTGTTTGGATAACATGATAAGCTGCTGATTTTATATGATCCAAAATAAACTGACATGTTGGCTTTGTATATGTATGAAATATATATATGATTTATAATTGTGTGGGCTTGCTTAAGAGTCGTACGGTGCATAATCGTGCTTGATATATTGTTTTCATTGAAACTATTTAAAATCAATTCATGAAGGACATAGTCCAATCGAAAAGAATTTTTGATTAAATAGAATAAGTAGTTAACTAATTAAAATTGAGAATTATTTGTGATAATTGAGTTGATATATTGGGGTTGTCCTTATTTGGAGTTGAGTTTGATTAGTGTCGAATTTAATTGGTGTTGAGTCTACTTGGTGTTGAGTTTAATTAGTGTCGAGTTTATTTGGTGTTGAGTTTCTTTAAGAACTAAATATTGTACTTGTATCGAATAATGATATTGAGTTATAATATTATAATAATATAGCAAGTTATGGCGATGAGTAGTAATAATATAGCCATAATGGCGACGAGGTAGTAATAGCCATAATGGCGACGATGAAGTAATAGCCTTAATGGCGACGATGAAGTAATAGCCTTAAGGGCGACGATGAAGTAATAATATAGCCATAACGGCGACGATGAAGGAATATTAAATATTAATGAAGTTGTTGGTGTTGTTGTTGCTGTTGAGTCTATCATGCATTAATTCATGTGTCAGTCCCGGTGTTGATAATTCGGTGTTGATAAATCGGTGTTGATAAATCGGTGTTGATAATTCGGTGTTGATAAATCGGTGTTGATAATTCGGTGTTGATAAATCGGTGTTGAATTGGTACCACATGCATTTAAAGAGTCTAGGTCGCATTGCATCCATTGTCTAATTGGGTTGAATTTAAATTGATTGAGTTGCTATGTTTATGATGTTGTGTTTGCTTATGTGTTTGATCGTCCCAAAGGATGATACTTTGTGTTTTATGTTTTCCCTATTCTTGTGTGTTAATACACCGATGCCTTGTGTGAATATAATCTCACCCCAAAATTTAGAAGTAGTTATTTATTTAGAATATGGTTTATTTAAGTGTTTATGTGCTAAGTAAATTATTTGATAAGTTAGAATTTATTTAATTTAGTGAGAATGAGAGAATTATTTGAAAAATAGAATTAAGTAAGGAATATTTTAGAATATATTTTAGAGATATAATTTTCAAATATATTTTAAGAATATATGATGAAAATAAAAGATATGAATTTTCTTGGGGATTAAGAAGAGAGTTTTTAGGAATTAAAATAGAAACAAATCTATTTTGAATCTTGCTTGCTTCTAGGAAAAGAAAAACATAATATTCCTCTATAAATAGATCAAGATAACTTAGAATTAGGATTACCACATCTTAGGGACAAAAATTCGTGTACCTTTATGATCAAAAAGTGGAATTTGAGAGCAATACCAAAATACTCATAACTTTCTCATCCGAAGTCGGAATTCGATTCCGTTTGTTGTTGAACGACCGTAGGAGAAAGAGCACAGTAGATATTCCAATTTAGAATGGAGCACGTTACTGCATAATCGAGGTAAGGGGGGAGATTGTTCATGCATAGGGATAGTGTTAACCATAAGAGTAGTCGAGGGGACCTTGCCCTCCTTCCCATTCCCTTTTTCTTTTCCCTTATTTTTCATTCCTTTTGATATTTTAATTTCTTAGAACTCTTTTGAAATAAATTATATTTTGTCGAACGTTAACCAATCTAATTTAAGGAACCGAGTTTTAAAGATTATGAGTATAATTAACTTTTCTTTTTGATGTCCTTGAATTATCTATGATCTTTTTTTAATTGTTGTTTTATAATTATGAAAATTCGTACTTGCTATATTTAATATGTTGATGTGTTCTATATATTTGTTCACATTGTTTGGATAACATGATAAGCTGCTGATTTTATATGATCCAAAATAAACTGACATGTTGGCTTTGTATATGTATGAAATATATATATGATTTATAATTGTGTGGGCTTGCTTAAGAGTCGTACGGTGCATAATCGTGCTTGATATATTGTTTTCATTGAAACTATTTAAAATCAATTCATGAAGGACATAGTCCAATCGAAAAGAATTTTTGATTAAATAGAATAAGTAGTTAACTAATTAAAATTGAGAATTATTTGTGATAATTGAGTTGATATATTGGGGTTGTCCTTATTTGGAGTTGAGTTTGATTAGTGTCGAATTTAATTGGTGTTGAGTCTACTTGGTGTTGAGTTTAATTAGTGTCGAGTTTATTTGGTGTTGAGTTTCTTTAAGAACTAAATATTGTACTTGTATCGAATAATGATATTGAGTTATAATATTATAATAATATAGCAAGTTATGGCGATGAGTAGTAATAATATAGCCATAATGGCGACGAGGTAGTAATAGCCATAATGGCGACGATGAAGTAATAGCCTTAATGGCGACGATGAAGTAATAGCCTTAAGGGCGACGATGAAGTAATAATATAGCCATAACGGCGACGATGAAGGAATATTAAATATTAATGAAGTTGTTGGTGTTGTTGTTGCTGTTGAGTCTATCATGCATTAATTCATGTGTCAGTCCCGGTGTTGATAATTCGGTGTTGATAAATCGGTGTTGATAAATCGGTGTTGATAATTCGGTGTTGATAAATCGGTGTTGATAATTCGGTGTTGATAAATCGGTGTTGAATTGGTACCACATGCATTTAAAGAGTCTAGGTCGCATTGCATCCATTGTCTAATTGGGTTGAATTTAAATTGATTGAGTTGCTATGTTTATGATGTTGTGTTTGCTTATGTGTTTGATCGTCCCAAAGGATGATACTTTGTGTTTTATGTTTTCCCTATTCTTGTGTGTTAATACACCGATGCCTTGTGTGAATATAATCTCACCCCTTTCTTTTTGTCTTGTCTGGCTTGGCCCTGCGATTGTGAAATCGCAGTATTTACAGGTTGTTGAGTTTTGAGTTCGAGTCAAGTGGAGCCCGCTCTGATTGTGACACTTGGGAAGAAGTCTTAGAGTCGTATATCTAGCTACTTTATTTTTAAAAGCTAATGTATTTTATTAGAAGGGAAGTTACTATGTTTTATCTTTATAATAGTTTTTAAATAATTTTGATATTGGGTCCAATTTTTAGTTCTTTTATCCGCTGCGTTATGTCTCTTAAAAGGAATTTTTGAAAAAGTCTATTGAAAATTAAATTATTATTAGTCTCGGGTTCGGGGCGTTATAATTGGTATCAGAGCAGGTCGGTCCAATCCGGCCGTGTGGGTTATGTGTCAATCAGAGCAGGTCTGTCCAGTCAGACCAAGTGGGCGTAGTGTCAGTGTCGTGTCTACTTTGTGTTTTCTCTATTTAGTCACACTTGCACCTTAGTCACATTTTAAATATCTTGCTATATGACTTATAACATGTTTGATTAGTTTTATGAATCGTATTGTCATTGTTTGCTAACAGGTTCATTGCTTGATCTTTTCTTTATATGACTTGCTTCTTTGACTCTTATTCAGTAGTGTGAGTAAACTAGCGAAACCTTAGGCAATTTTCGAGGGCGAAAATTTTTAAAGGGGGGAGAATTGTAACACCCCAAAATTTAGAAGTAGTTATTTATTTAGAATATGGTTTATTTAAGTGTTTATGTGCTAAGTAAATTATTTGATAAGTTAGAATTTATTTAATTTAGTGAGAATGAGAGAATTATTTGAAAAATAGAATTAAGTAAGGAATATTTTAGAATATATTTTAGAGATATAATTTTCAAATATATTTTAAGAATATATGATGAAAATAAAAGATATGAATTTTCTTGGGGATTAAGAAGAGAGTTTTTAGGAATTAAAATAGAAACAAATCTATTTTGAATCTTGCTTGCTTCTAGGAAAAGAAAAACATAATATTCCTCTATAAATAGATCAAGATAACTTAGAATTAGGATTACCACATCTTAGGGACAAAAATTCGTGTACCTTTATGATCAAAAAGTGGAATTTGAGAGCAATACCAAAATACTCATAACTTTCTCCGAAGTCGGAATTCGATTCCGTTTGTTGTTGAACGACCGTAGGAGAAAGAGCACAGTAGATATCCCAATTTAGAATGGAGCACGTTACTGCATAATCGAGGTAAGGGGGGAGATTGTTCATGCATAGGGATAGTGTTAACCATAAGAGTAGTCGAGGGGACCTTGCCCTCCTTCCCATTCCCTTTTTCTTTTCCCTTATTTTTCATTCCTTTTGATATTTTAATTTCTTAGAACTCTTTTGAAATAAATTATATTTTGTCGAACGTTAACCAATCTAATTTAAGGAACCGAGTTTTAAAGATTATGAGTATAATTAACTTTTCTTTTTGATGTCCTTGAATTATCTATGATCTTTTTTTAATTGTTGTTTTATAATTATGAAAATTCGTACTTGCTATATTTAATATGTTGATGTGTTCTATATATTTGTTCACATTGTTTGGATAACATGATAAGCTGCTGATTTTATATGATCCAAAATAAACTGACATGTTGGCTTTGTATATGTATGAAATATATATATGATTTATAATTGTGTGGGCTTGCTTAAGAGTCGTACGGTGCATAATCGTGCTTGATATATTGTTTTCATTGAAACTATTTAAAATCAATTCATGAAGGACATAGTCCAATCGAAAAGAATTTTTGATTAAATAGAATAAGTAGTTAACTAATTAAAATTGAGAATTATTTGTGATAATTGAGTTGATATATTGGGGTTGTCCTTATTTGGAGTTGAGTTTGATTAGTGTCGAATTTAATTGGTGTTGAGTCTACTTGGTGTTGAGTTTAATTAGTGTCGAGTTTATTTGGTGTTGAGTTTCTTTAAGAACTAAATATTGTACTTGTATCGAATAATGATATTGAGTTATAATATTATAATAATATAGCAAGTTATGGCGATGAGTAGTAATAATATAGCCATAATGGCGACGAGGTAGTAATAGCCATAATGGCGACGATGAAGTAATAGCCTTAATGGCGACGATGAAGTAATAGCCTTAAGGGCGACGATGAAGTAATAATATAGCCATAACGGCGACGATGAAGGAATATTAAATATTAATGAAGTTGTTGGTGTTGTTGTTGCTGTTGAGTCTATCATGCATTAATTCATGTGTCAGTCCCGGTGTTGATAATTCGGTGTTGATAAATCGGTGTTGATAAATCGGTGTTGATAATTCGGTGTTGATAAATCGGTGTTGATAATTCGGTGTTGATAAATCGGTGTTGAATTGGTACCACATGCATTTAAAGAGTCTAGGTCGCATTGCATCCATTGTCTAATTGGGTTGAATTTAAATTGATTGAGTTGCTATGTTTATGATGTTGTGTTTGCTTATGTGTTTGATCGTCCCAAAGGATGATACTTTGTGTTTTATGTTTTCCCTATTCTTGTGTGTTAATACACCGATGCCTTGTGTGAATATAATCTCACCCCTTTCTTTTTGTCTTGTCTGGCTTGGCCCTGCGATTGTGAAATCGCAGTATTTACAGGTTGTTGAGTTTTGAGTTCGAGTCAAGTGGAGCCCGCTCTGATTGTGACACTTGGGAAGAAGTCTTAGAGTCGTATATCTAGCTACTTTATTTTTAAAAGCTAATGTATTTTATTAGAAGGGAAGTTACTATGTTTTATCTTTATAATAGTTTTTAAATAATTTTGATATTGGGTCCAATTTTTAGTTCTTTTATCCGCTGCGTTATGTCTCTTAAAAGGAATTTTTGAAAAAGTCTATTGAAAATTTAATTATTATTAGTCTCGGGTTCGGGGCGTTATATACCCTATTGTATATTAATACTTTTGTTATCATCAAAACTTAATTGGATCATGTCAGAACCTCTTTTGTTCCAACAAACATGTGTCTGCCATGACTGGGGTATGTGGTACTGTATCTGATTCTGATGATGGTGTAGAGGTTGTTTATGAAGAGCACTCTGATGATGAGGAGAACGACACTTATGAGGAACTACTTGGTCTGTACAATGATTTGCTTGTTCGTTATAAGGAGGTTTGTAGAATTCTGGAGAAACAAAAGAAAACTATAAATCAACTCCATACAGAGAAAGACTTTCAGATAGGTCAAGTATTGAAAGTTGGGAAGGAACTAACTCAAGTTAATGCTGATATGGAAGAGTTGAAGAAAAGAGTTAATCAACTGAACTGTGGAGCAAACTTGCTTGAGGAAATCTTAAATGGTGTCCCGACTACTAGAATGAAAGCTATAGGGTACAACTACACTGCTCTTAACCAGCACCAACAAAACAAAGAGACAAAATTCCTTCCAGCTGATGAGGTAATTAATCCCTACACTGGGGAAAAGATGTTACAACCTCCTATACCACATCCTAAAACCTATCCAAATGTTAAGATTGGACAAGGTCCCAGGATTTTTGCTAACCACCGTCGTGCCCCAAAACACCATGGTCACTCAAGGAAATGGGTTTGTCATCATTGTGGAATGAAGGGACACATAAGGCCCTTTTGCTTTAAACTGTATGGATATCCAAGACATTGGCAACAGGCAAAAACTACTCCTAGAGAGAAAACTGTCAAAAGAGTATGGCAACCAAAATCTGAGAACAAAGGGCTGATTGCGCATACATCACTCAGAGCATCATCCAGAGAACACTGCTATTTTGATAGTGGCTGTTCAAGGCATATGACAGGGGTAGAGACATATCTGAAGGATGTGAAGGGGTATGCATCTAGTTCTGTAACTTTTGGGGATGGAGCCAAAGGTGAAATTCTGGGAATAGGCAAGCTTGTCAACAAAGAATTGCCTAACTTAGAAAATGTGCTGCTGGTAAAGGGATTTACTGCAAAACTGATCAGCATAAGCCAACTGTGCGATCAAGGATTGATGGTAAACTTCACAAAAGAAGAATGTCTTGTTAGCAATGATGAAGTTGAAATTCTGATGAGAGGTACCAGGTCCAAAGACAATTGATACTTGTGGGTATCTCATTGAAGAAGCTCAGCTAGGAAAATGTCTACTTGGTAAAGAGGATGAAGTTCAACTGTGGCACCAGAAACTTGGTCATCTAAACCTAAGTGGAATGAAGAAGGCTGTTACTGTTGAGGCAATCAGAGGGCTGCCCAAACTGAAAATTACTGAGGGAAGTATATGTGGAGAATGTCAGATTGGAAAACAAACCAGGATGTCGCATCCAATGTTGGAACATCAGGTAACATCAAGAACTCTAGAACTTCTACACATGGACCTTATGGGGCCTATGCAAGTTGAAAGCTTATAAGGAAAAAGGTATGCCTTTGTGGTTGTAGATGATTTTTCCAGATACACCTGGGTAAATTTTATTAGAGAAAAGTCTGACATATTTGATATTTTCAAAACTCTATCCACTCAAGTTCAAAGGGAAAAGAATTGTGGGATTGTGAGAATCAGAAGTGACCATGGGAGAGAATTTGAAAATGAGAAATTTAGTGAGTACTGTGCTAGTGAAGGAATTAAGCATGAGTTCTCATCACCCATAACTCCTCAACAAAATGGTGTGGTGGAAAGAAAAAACAGGACTATTCAGGAATCAGCTAGAGTTATGTTACATGCAAAAGGCCTACCCTACCACTTCTGGGCTGAAGCAATGAACACAGCATACTATATACACAACATGGTGACTATAAGAAAGGGTACATCTGTCACTCTATATGAACTACGGAGAGAAAGAAAACCAACTGTCAAGCACTTCCATGTTTTTGGAAGCAAGTGTTATATTCTGGCAGATATTTGATATTTTCAAAACTCTATCCACTCAAGTTCAAAGGGAAAAGAATTGTGGGATTGTGAGAATCAGAAGTGACCATGGGAGAGAATTTGAAAATGAGAAATTTAGTGAGTACTGTGCTAGTGAAGGAATTAAGCATGAGTTCTCATCACCCATAACTCCTCAACAAAATGGTGTGGTGGAAAGAAAAAACAGGACTATTCAGGAATCAGCTAGAGTTATGTTACATGCAAAAGGCCTACCCTACCACTTCTGGGCTGAAGCAATGAACACAACATACTATATACACAACAGGGTGACTATAAGAAAGGGTACATCTGTCACTCTATATGAACTACGGAGAGAAAGAAAACCAACTGTCAAGCACTTCCATGTTTTTGGAAGCAAGTGTTATATTCTGGCAGATAGGGAACAGAGAAGAAAGCTTGATCCTAAGAGTGATGAAGGTATTTTCCTTGGATACTCTACCAACAGCAGAGCTTACAGAGTTTACAATTCAAGGACAAAAGTTGTTATGGAATCCTACAATGTGGTAGTAAATGATGTAGAGACTGAGAAGGTTGATAATGTGGAATACGATGTTGGAACATCAGGTCCTGTCATTGAAGATCATAGTCTAGAAGAACAATCTGATGCTAGACAAGAAGAGATCATAGAAGATATTACAGGTGATACCACTAATCAAATCACTCAGAACAAAGGTCCATCTGTGAGGGTCCAGAAGAATCACCCTTTGGAGCTTGTCATTGGTAATCCTGAACAAGGAATCACCACTAGAAGATCCAAAGATGTGATAGCAAATTCCTGCTTTGTTTCCATGTTTGAACTAAAAAATGTGAAAGAAGCTCTCACTGATGAATTATGGATTAAGGCAATGCAAGAGGAATTAAATCAATTCAAGAGAAGTGAAGTGTGGGATCTGGTTCCAAGACCTGATAAAGTGAATGTCATAGGCACAAAATGGATCTATAAAAATAAATCTGATGAGAAAGGGGTCATTACCAGAAACAAGGCTAGACTGGTTGCCCAAGGTTACACTCAAGTAGAAGGACTTGATTTTTAGGAAACCATTGCCCCTGTAGCTAGGTTGGAATCTATTATACTTCTATTGGGCGTTGCTTGCATCCTAAAATTCAAACTCTACCAAATGGATGTCAAGAGTGCGTTTCTAAATGGCTATCTTCATGAAGAAGTTTATGTGGAACAACCTTCACTGATCCTGTGTATCCTAATCATGTCTACAAGTTGAAGAAGGCTCTTTATGGTCTGAAACAGGCACCTAGGGCCTGGTATGAAAGACTTACTCAATTTTTAGTAGGTCAAGGCTATAGAAAGGGAGGATCTGATCAAACTTTGTTTGTGAAGCAAGTTAAAGGTAAATTCATGATTGCACAGATTTATGTGGATGACATTGTCTTTGGAGGAATGTCGAATACAATGGTACAACATTTTGTCCAACAAATGCAATCAAAATTTGAAATGAGTTTAGTAGGAGAATTGACCTACTTCCTGGGACTACAGATCAAGCAAATGGAGGATACTATCTTCATATCTCAAAGCAAGTATGCTAGAAACATTGTTAGAAAGTTTGGTATGGATAATGCCTCTCACAAAAGAACTCCTGCTCCAACCCATCTAAAGTTAACCAAGGATGAACAGGGTGTGGGTGTAGATCAAAGTTTGTATAGAAGCATGATTGGAAGTTTGTTGTACTTGACTGCAAGTAGACCAGATATTACCTTTGCTGTAGGGGTTTGTGCTAGGTACCAGGCAGAACCAAAGGTGAGCCATCTCAATCAAGTCAAGAGGATTCTGAAATATGTAAATGGTACTTGTGATTATGGAATGATGTACTCTCATTGTGAAAATTCAATCCTTTGTGGGTATTGTGATGCTGATTGGGCTGGTAGTGCTGATGATAGGAAAAGCACTTCTGGTGGTTGTTTCTTTCTAGGAAGTAATCTTATATCTTGGTTCAGCAAGAAGCAAAACTGCGTGGCTTTATCTACAGCTGAAGCAGAGTACATAGCTGCTGGGAGTAGTTGCTCTCAACTAGTTTGGATGAAGCAGATGTTGAAGGAATATGATGTGGAACAAGATGTTATAACATCGTACTGTGACAATTTGAGCGCCATAAATATTTCAAAAAATCCTGTTCAACACAGCAAAACCAAACACATTGATATTCGCCATCACTTCATCAGAGATCTAGTGGAAAACAAAGTTGTGACATTAGAGCATGTAGGAACTAAGGAGCAAGTGGCTGACATCTTCACCAAAGCTCTTGATGCAGTCGAATTTGAAAACTTAAGGGGCAAATTAGGGATTTGCCTATTTGAAGATCCGTAGCAATTACAGTTATTTGGAGGGAGACATGCAGCAGTTATTACTCTCTCTCCAATCCTTGTGCTGCACGATAAACAAGGTAATCATGTTCCTTACATCCCTATAAACACGCCACCAATTCCTAGTGGTTATTTTCTTACCAAATTAACTTTTAAATATTTTCTTTCTGAATTCCACTATCTCCCTAACCTCCTAAACCGTTCGCACTCCTCATTCATCTTCATTCAACTTCGCTACACCAAATTCCAAACTACTATCATGTCTCAATCACCAAACACCGCTTCTCCCATGAAATCCACTGAATCTCCTAACTCTTCACCTCTCAACGCTACTCCCATTACCACCATTCAACCCTCCTTTGCCTCAGCTCTCAATCCAAAACCAAAGAAAACCACCGCAAAGAGGCCTTCAACATTCAAAACACCAAAACCGAAGAAAACCAAAAGTTCTTCGTCTTCTGTTTCAAAGAAAACTTCAAAAAAGAAAGGATCAAACTCCAAATCGAAGTCGATCCACACCATGCAAGAGTTATACCTTGATAATGTTGCTGAGAAGAATGTTGAATCGCATGTTGAAGCATCTGACAACCTTGCTTCTGATTTGATTGTTGAGAAAGAAAAAGGAGATTCTGAGATTGGGGCTGAAACCCTAGAAATTCAAAAGGGGCTAACTGTTGAAAAGCCTACTGATGCTGAAATTTTTGCTGAAGGAATTGTTAATGATTCTCCTGATGAAGAGTCTTTGAACAACCAAGTTGTAGAGGATGCTTTGAACACCTTGAAGGATAGCATTCCAAAGCCCAATGCTGCGCCAGATGTTGCAACATCCTTGGCACAAGAAGAACCAACTCCTGCTATAGTTGGTGATGATGTTAATGTTGATGAACAGGTTGATGATGAGCATGTTTCTGATGAATTGGTTGGTACTGCTCAGAATGCAGAAAATATTGTTCAACATGATGATGAAGAACCTGCTGATGAGAATGTTGCTGATGGAAACCCAACAGATATACCTTCTGCTGACAATGTTATGTCAGTAGATGATGATGTGGTTGATGTAGATGATATGGCTGACCTGAACCAAACTATAAGCGAGGTAGCTCCTGGTAGCATTGCAAGAAGGTTGAGGAATAGGAAAGAAAAGGATACTGATGTGGTAGCTGATGTTGTGACTAAGGCAACCCCATCCAAGAAGAAGAAGATGATTGGCCCAAGTAGAAAGCCTAGCAAAGTGGAGATTGCTAGTCAAAAGAACAAAGCTAGTGGGAAGAGAAAGTAAGCTGATGTGGGAGACTCTGACTATGAAGTGGAAGACGATGTGCAGCACATTGCTTCCAATATTGTATCCCCTGCTAAGAAGAAAAGTCAGAAGAAATTGCGCAGAGCTGCTACTGTTTCTGATCATGAAGTGGTAGACGATGTGCCAAACATTGTGTCTACTGGTAAGAAGAAGATTGGAGGAAAGATCATTCCCCAAAATGTACCTAATGTCCCCATGGACAATATTTCATTCCATTTTATTGAGAGTATACACTACAAAAAAATTGCCGTATACCTACGGATGCCTTTAGCTACGGCCGTTCAATTTGTGGGTATTGGCATTATTATACCTACAAATGTTTAAAAAACCGTGGGTATAGGAGTGACACCTTTTTTTATACGCTGCCACCATACTTTTTCCACTCATGCACAATCAGATATCGCTTTTTTCCATTCCATCTAAACAGAGAACCAGAACCCTAACATCATAGAAATCCTTTTCCATTATTCCTCTTCTCTTGTTGATTTCATGGACTCCTCTCACCGGCTTCTCTCTCACACACACACACATACTCGTTCACTCGCGAAGAGAAGGGAAATCGTTGGCGGAAGCAGCGATGCAGACGACGATGGCAAGAATGTCAAGCTGCTTGATGAGCGTTTTTCTATATATTGATGTAGGTCAAATTTATTCTCTTCTTCATCTTCCCATAACCCTAAACCCCTAAATTTTTGGATTATTAGATGTTTGGCTGATTTTATTTTATTTTTTTCAATTAATTATCATAATTGTGTTGTTCGCATTAACAGGAATTGGAAATAAAACATAATATAACATTGCATAACATAGTCAAGGTATGAGATTCTTCCTATTTAATGTTTCAGTTTACTGTTTACCCAATCAAGCGAGACTTTTTTTTCTTTCTTCAAATTCCAGCAATTGTTTGAAAACAATTTTAAATGGTTTTGTTCAGGAGGGTGCTAATGGAATTCTAGTTCCAGGAGGTTTTAGTGAGGGTGATAGCCGGGTGCTATACTTTGTTGGTATAATATTTGTCATATTTTTTTATTGATATTCTTTAATCTTATTGGTTATTTAGAATTGTGCATTTGTTTATTTATGTCGTAGTTTGTTGCCGACAAAGTTTTCTTTGCCAAACTTTAAGAGGTTCGTACCTGTTAACTCGCTGAAGATGGTTACTCTGATGTGGTTGTTGAAGGTCCGTAACCTATGGAAGGTAATTTGATTTTTCAGTTTGATTTCTTGGAACCAATGCAATGCTTGTTGTTGGAGAAATTAATTTGAGTGTGTGAATTTTTATCATATTGATTGAATTTGGAGATTTAGGTTTTCTGCTGAATCTATTTCATGTAATGCTTTTGTTATTGGAGGGCTAAGTGGATGAATGTGTGAAATGACAAGGGGTTAATTTAATTTAAGCGGATTTGATACTTTTAATTTTTGTTTTTTGTTTTGTGTAATTGAGCAATGGTTTTGCCACCACCGTGCTTCTACTGATACATTCATTCCTCTGATGTGCTACAATGTGTTTAGTTTTCAAATTAGAACGTAGAATGTAAGGTTAGTTCGACTTAAATCTCATTTTTCCCTTTTGTTTCTTGTCTTCTCCTA